>JBBGZY010000221.1:8407500-9007500 GCA_037952925.1 Lithobates clamitans | reverse complement strand
ATATAAAAGCAAAAGGAGAAGGCCTTCAAAAAATACAAGTGTGAGGGATCATCATCAGCATTCAGACTTTATAAAGAATGCAACAAGAAATGTAAGGGTGCAATAAGGATGGCTAAGATAGAACATGAAAGACACATAGCGGAAGAGAGCAAAAAAAATCCTAAGAATTTCTTTAAGTATGTAAACAAAAAAAAACAAAAAAAGGGGAGGACAGACCATATTGGCCCCATAAAGAATGTGGAAGGACATTATTATTATTATACAGGATTTATATAGCGCCAACAGTTTGCGCAGCGCTTTACAACATGGGGCAGACAGTACACTTACAATACAAATCAATACAGGAGGGATCAGAGGGCCCTGCTCGTTAGAGCTTACAATCTAGAAGGGAGGGTCAAGTGGAGACAAAAAGGTAATAACTGTGGGGGATGAGCTGATGGGAAAAAAAAAAAAAAAAAGTACAGTTGTTAGGTGTGGGTAGGATAGGCTTCTCTGAAGAGAAGGGTTTTCAGGGATCTTCTGAAAGCTAATAAAGTAGGAGATAAGCGGACAGATTGGGGTAAGGAGTTCCATAGGATTGGAGAGGCTTTGGAAAAGGCCTGGAGGCGAGCATGGGAGGAGGGGACAAGGGAGCTAGAGAGCAGGAGGTCTTGAGAGGAACGAAGAGAGCGAGTAGGTTGGTATTTAGAGACTAGGCAAGCAATGTAGCTGGGGGCGAAATTGTGGATGGCTTTGTACGTAGTTGTTAGAATTTTGAATTTAATTCTTTGGCCGAGCGGAAGCCAGTGGAGGGATTGACATAGAGGAGTGGCAGACACAGGGCGACAGGTAAGGTGGATGAGTCAGGCAGCGGCATTCATAATGGATTGAAGAGGGGATAGACTATGTAGAGGTAAGCCAATGAGAAGGGAGTTGCAGTAGTCAAGGCGAGAGATGACCAGCGAGTGAATTAAGAGCTTTGTTGTGTCATTGGTTAGAAAGGGGCGTATTTTGGAGATGTTGCGGAGGTTGAGGCGGCAGGATTTGGACAGTGATTGGATGTGTTGCTTGAAGGAGAGTTCAGAGTCTAGGACTACACCTAGAACTTTGGCATGTGGGGATGGGCTTATAGTTGTGCCATCGATTTTGACAGAGAGATCAGGGGAAGAGGCATAGGGGGGAGGGAAAATTAGAAGTTCGGTTTTGGCTAGATTGAGTTTAAGGAAGTGGTGAGACATCCAGACTGATATATCTGAGAGTAAATTACTGATACGTGAGGAGACAGAGGGAGTGAGCTGAGGTGTAGAGAAATAGATTTGGGTGTCATCAGCGTAGAGGTGGTATTGGAAGCCATGGGAGGCTATCAGCTGACCCAGGGAGGCAGTGTAGATTGAAAATAGTAGAGGTCCAAAAACAGAACCCTGAGGGACCCCAACAGAGAAAGGAAGAGGGGAGGAGGAAGTAGAGTTATAAGAAACGCTAAAGGTGCGGTTGGATAAGTAGGAAGAGAACCAGCGAAGTGTACAGTCTCGGAGACCAAAGGCGTGTAGTTTTTTGAGGAGGAGGGGGTGGTCAACTGTATCAAAGGCAGCAGAGAGGTCCAGGAGTATGAGTACAGAGTAGTGTCGATTGGTTTTGGCAGTTAGTAGATCATTTGTTAGTTTTAGGAGAGCAGTTTCTGTGGAGTGTTGAGGACGAAATCCAGACTGAAGGGGATCGAGAAGGCCATTATCAGCGAGGTGGATGCTCAGTCGGTTGTAGACCAGACGTTCGAGGAGTTTGGATAAGAAGGGGAGCAAGGAGATGGGGCGTAGGTTGTTAAGATTGGATGGGTCCAGTGAGGGCTTTTTAAGTATGGGTCTGACAAGTGCATGTTTTAGAGAGTTAGGGAAGATGCCAGAAGAGAGGGAGAGATTGAAGATGTGGGTTAGAGAGTGTAGTATAGGGCCAGAGGGTGAACGTAGCATTTGTGAGGGAACAGGATCCAGAGGGCAGGTGGTAAGGTGGACATTAGCAAGTAGTTTAGCAACTTCGTCTGTAGTGGTGGGGTTGAAAGAGGGAAATGATGATTGTGCCTGTGGGCATGAAGTGTAAAATGTGGAGGGTGTCGGCACAGTAGAGATCTCAGCGCGAATAGTATCAATCTTCTGTTTGAAGTGATTGGCGATCTCCTGTGCAGTGAGTGAGTTGGCGGGTGGAGGCCGAACTAGAGAGTTGAAGGTGGAGAAGAGTTGACGGGGACAGGATGATAAGTTGCTAATGAGAGTGGTAAAATAGGTCTGCTTGGCAGAGAGGAGGCTGGAGTTGTATTTTTGGAGGGCAGATTTATATTGGTAGAAATCTCTCTGGGACTTAGTCTTACGCCACAGGCGCTCCAGAGCACGACTACGTTTTTAAGACTTCTAGTATCATCTGTTTGCCAAGGTTGAAGGGGTCTGGGCTTGATTCTGTGTAAAGTGAGGGGGGCAAGTGAGTTCAGTGAGGCTAGAAGTGAAGCGTTGTACACAGAAGTGGCTAGGTTGGTGCAGGATAGGGGAGAGATTTTGTCGTAGAGGTTGTTAATGGCAGAGTAGAGAAGAGAAGGGTTGAGATGACGTAGGTTTCTGTGGGTAACTTTAACGTGGTTGGAGGGAGAGGAGGTGAAGGAGAGGGAGAGAGTGAAACTAATAAGGTGGTGATCAGAGAGAGAGGATGGATAGTTAGAGAGGTTGCATGGAGTGCAAAGGCGAGAGAACACGAGGTCAAGGATATTGCCTTCTGAGTGAGTTGGAACATGTATCCACTGCTTCAGGTCAAAGGAGGATGTTAGGCTGAGAAGTTTGGCAGTGGAAGGAGTGTTTGTATTAATAGGGATGTTGAAGTCCCCGAGAATGATAGTGGGGATTTCAGAACAAAGAAAGTAGGGTAGCCAGGCAGAGAAGTCTTCAAGAAAGGTTGATACTGGTCCAGGGGGCCTATAGATCACAGCTATCCTTAGAGAAATTGGAGATAAAAGGCGAATACAGTGTGCTTCGAAAGAGGAGAGTGACAGAGAGGGAGGTGGCTGAAGTAACTGAAAGGTGCTATGTGGGGCTAGCAGCATTCCGACACCTCCTCCCCTACGTCCGTGGGATCTGGGGGAGTGAGTCCAGAGAAGACCACCATGGGATAGGGCAGCAGAAGATGCAGTGTCGGATTCGTGGAGCCAGGTTTCGGTAATGGCGAGTAGGTTAAATGAGTTGGCAATAAAGAGGTCATGGAGAGAGGTGAGCTTGTTGCAGACAGAGCGCGAATTCCAAAGGGCACAAGAGAAAGGGAGTCTGGATTTGGGAAGAAAAGAAATGGGAATTAAATTGTGTTGATTGCAGCGGCTACTGCCAGGGGGTGCAGGGTGATGGGTGCATGGGGTACAGTTAAATGATGGAGGCCCAGGGTTTGGGGATATATCTCCAGAGGTTAGGAGAAGCAAGAGGGTGAGGGAGGTAATATGGGAGTGGGATTTATATGAAGTGACATGGCCCAGGGTCTTGGAGATTTTTAGTGTATGTGGATTTAGAATGAGCAGGAGTTGGTGGGTGCAGTAATAAGGACAGGACAGGAGTGAGGGTGATATATATATGCTGTGGGGGGGAGAAGAGGGGTGAAGGAGAGATAGTTTTAGGATGGAGGACAGAGTTGTCAAAAGCAGTGGTAGAGAAAGCATGATCCAAGGAAAAAGGGCTAAAAGAGTAAACAAGTTGACCTGATGTCTGTGTACTGGTTTTCAAAGTGTTTAATTCGTGTCCTTTCGCTTTGTGCCTTCGCTGAAGTGCAGAGTCAGAAGTGCATTTCACTTGTAGAAATCGCCACTTTGGGAAAGAGCCAAGTTACAAATGTGTACCCCCTGCAAATGCTTCCCCCAAGAGAGGTTTAAATATACACTGATAGGGGTAGGGTGTGGGCGGATTTCAATTAGCAATCAAGAGGTTATAAAGCTTGGCTGGTTAATAGGGCAAAATTCTTAAGTCACAAACAGACTAGCAAGAGGGCACTAAAGTTCAGAGGGCCATAATTTTGGGTAAGACAAGGGAGATAATAAAGCATTGTAATGTGGACAGGTCTACAGACAGTTAAGTAAAAATAACATACCAGCATTATTAGAGACACATAAGAAAAAAAGATGGCAGTGTTTCAGTTTTTGGCTGGAGCTGTAGTAGTAGGAGCATACCAGAGATAGGAGACATAGGAGACAGATTTCACTAATGCGATTCTGGCTGGAGCTGTAGTAGTAGTAGGAGCATACCAGAGATAGGAGACAGATTTCACTAATGCGATTCTGGCTGGAGCTGTAGGAGTAGGAGCATACCAGAGATAGGAGACAGATTTCACTAATGCGATTCTGGCTGGAGCTGTAGTAGTAGGAGCATACCAGAGATAGGAGACAGATTTCACTAATGCGATTCTGGCTGGAGCTGTAGTAGTAGGAGCATACCAGAGATAGGAGACAGATTTCACTAATGCGATTCTGGCTGGAGCTGTAGTAGTAGGAGCATACCAGAGATAGGAGACATAGGAGACAGATTTCACTAATGCGATTCTGGCTGGAGCTGTAGTAGTAGGAGCATACCAGAGATAGGAGACAAAGGAGACAGATTTCACTAATGCGATTCTGGCTGGAGCTGTAGTAGTAGGAGCATACCAGAGATAGGAGACATAGGAGACAGATTTCACTAATGCGATTCTGGCTGGAGCTGTAGTAGTAGGAGCATACCAGAGATAGGAGACAGATTTCACTAATGCGATTCTGGCTGGAGCTGTAGTAGTAGGAGCATACCAGAGATAGGAGACAGATTTCACTAATGCGATTCTGGCTGGAGCTGTAGTAGTAGGAGCATACCTGCGGGGGGACAAAGATGATATTTTCAGATCAGACAGTCAGATGATGAGTGATAAGTGCAGAGTCAGAAGTGCATTTCACTTGTAGAAATCGCCACTTTGGGAAAGAGCCAAGTTACAAATGTGTACCCCCTGCAAATGCTTCCCCCAAGAGAGGTTTAAATATACACTGATAGGGGTAGGGTGTGGGCGGATTTCAATTAGCAATCAAGAGGTTATAAAGCTTGGCTGGTTAATAGGGCAAAATTCTTAAGTCACAAACAGACTAGCAAGAGGGCACTAAAGTTCAGAGGGCCATAATTTTGGGTAAGACAAGGGAGATAATAAAGCATTGTAATGTGGACAGGTCTACAGACAGTTAAGTAAAAATAACATACCAGCATTATTAGAGACACATAAGAAAAAAAGATGGCAGTGTTTCAGTTTTTGGCTGGAGCTGTAGTAGTAGTAGGAGCATACCAGAGATAGGAGACAGATTTCACTAATGCGATTCTGGCTGGAGCTGTAGTAGTAGGAGCATACCAGAGATAGGAGACATAGGAGACAGATTTCACTAATGCGATTCTGGCTGGAGCTGTAGTAGTAGGAGCATACCAGAGATAGGAGACAGATTTCACTAATGCGATTCTGGCTGGAGCTGTAGTAGTAGGAGCATACCAGAGATAGGAGACATAGGAGACAGATTTCACTAATGCGATTCTGGCTGGAGCTGTAGTAGTAGGAGCATACCAGAGATAGGAGACATAGGAGACAGATTTCACTAATGCGATTCTGGCTGGAGCTGTAGTAGTAGGAGCATACCAGAGATAGGAGACAGATTTCACTAATGCGATTCTGGCTGGAGCTGTAGTAGTAGGAGCATACCAGAGATAGGAGACAGATTTCACTAATGCGATTCTGGCTGGAGCTGTAGTAGTAGGAGCATACCAGAGATAGGAGACATAGGAGACAGATTTCACTAATGCGATTCTGGCTGGAGCTGTAGTAGTAGGAGCATACCAGAGATAGGAGACATAGGAGACAGATTTCACTAATGCGATTCTGGCTGGAGCTGTAGTAGTAGGAGCATACCAGAGATAGGAGACATAGGAGACAGATTTCACTAATGCGATTCTGGCTGGAGCTGTAGTAGTAGGAGCATACCAGAGATAGGAGACAGATTTCACTAATGCGATTCTGGCTGGAGCTGTAGTAGTAGGAGCATACCAGAGATAGGAGACAGATTTCACTAATGCGATTCTGGCTGGAGCTGTAGTAGTAGGAGCATACCAGAGATAGGAGACATAGGAGACAGATTTCACTAATGCGATTCTGGCTGGAGCTGTAGTAGTAGGAGCATACCAGAGATAGGAGACATAGGAGACAGATTTCACTAATGCGATTCTGGCTGGAGCTGTAGTAGTAGGAGCATACCAGAGATAGGAGACATAGGAGACAGATTTCACTAATGCGATTCTGGCTGGAGCTGTAGTAGTAGGAGCATACCAGAGATAGGAGACAGATTTCACTAATGCGATTCTGGCTGGAGCTGTAGTAGTAGGAGCATACCAGAGATAGGAGACATAGGAGACAGATTTCACTAATGCGATTCTGGCTGGAGCTGTAGTAGTAGGAGCATACCAGAGATAGGAGACATAGGAGACAGATTTCACTAATGCGATTCTGGCTGGAGCTGTAGTAGTAGGAGCATACCAGAGATAGGAGACATAGGAGACAGATTTCACTAATGCGAGTCTGGCTGGAGCTGTAGTAGTAGGAGCATACCAGAGAGAGGAGACAGATTTCACTAATGCGATTCTGGCTGGAGCTGTAGTAGTAGGAGCATACCAGAGATAGGAGACATAGGAGACAGATTTCACTAATGCGATTCTGGCTGGAGCTGTAGTAGTAGGAGCATACCAGAGATAGGAGACATAGACAGATTTCACTAATGCGATTCTGGCTGGAGCTGTAGTAGTAGGAGCATACCAGAGATAGGAGACAGATTTCACTAATGCGATTCTGGCTGGAGCTGTAGTAGTAGGAGCATACCAGAGATAGGAGACATAGGAGACAGATTTCACTAATGCGATTCTGGCTGGAGCTGTAGTAGTAGGAGCATACCAGAGATAGGAGACATAGGAGACAGATTTCACTAATGCGATTCTGGCTGGAGCTGTAGTAGTAGGAGCATACCAGAGATAGGAGACATAGGAGACAGATTTCACTAATGCGATTCTGGCTGGAGCTGTAGTAGTAGGAGCATACCAGAGATAGGAGACAGATTTCACTAATGCAATTCTGGCTGGAGCTGTAGTAGTAGGAGCATACCAGAGATAGGAGACATAGGAGACAGATTTCACTAATGCGATTCTGGCTGGAGCTGTAGTAGTAGGAGCATACCTGCGGGGGGACAAAGATGATATTTTCAGATCAGACAGTCAGATGATGAGTGATAAGTGCAGAGTCAGAAGTGCATTTCACTTGTAGAAATCGCCACTTTGGGAAAGAGCCAAGTTACAAATGTGTACCCCCTGCAAATGCTTCCCCCAAGAGAGGTTTAAATATACACTGATAGGGGTAGGGTGTGGGTGGATTTCAATTAGCAATCAAGAGGTTATAAAGCTTGGCTGGTTAATAGGGCAAAATTCTTAAGTCACAAACAGACTAGCAAGAGGGCACTAAAGTTCAGAGGGCCATAATTTTGGGTAAGACAAGGGAGATAATAAAGCATTGTAATGTGGACAGGTCTACAGACAGTTAAGTAAAAATAACATACCAGCATTATTAGAGACACATAAGAAAAAAAGATGGCAGTGTTTCAGTTTTTGGCTGGAGCTGTAGTAGTAGTAGGAGCATACCAGAGATAGGAGACATAGGAGACAGATTTCACTAATGCGATTCTGGCTGGAGCTGTAGTAGTAGGAGCATACCAGAGATAGGAGACATAGGAGACAGATTTCACTAATGCGATTCTGGCTGGAGCTGTAGTAGTAGGAGCATACCAGAGATAGGAGACAGATTTCACTAATGCGATTCTGGCTGGAGCTGTAGTAGTAGGAGCATACCAGAGATAGGAGACAGATTTCACTAATGCGATTCTGGCTGGAGCTGTAGTAGTAGGAGCATACCAGAGATAGGAGACATAGGAGACAGATTTCACTAATGCGATTCTGGCTGGAGCTGTAGTAGTAGGAGCATACCAGAGATAGGAGACATAGGAGACAGATTTCACTAATGCGATTCTGGCTGGAGCTGTAGTAGTAGGAGCATACCAGAGATAGGAGACATAGGAGACAGATTTCACTAATGCGATTCTGGCTGGAGCTGTAGTAGTAGGAGCATACCAGAGATAGGAGACATAGGAGACAGATTTCACTAATGCGATTCTGGCTGGAGCTGTAGTAGTAGGAGCATACCAGAGATAGGAGACATAGGAGACAGATTTCACTAATGCGATTCTGGCTGGAGCTGTAGTAGTAGGAGCATACCAGAGATAGGAGACATAGGAGACAGATTTCACTAATGCGATTCTGGCTGGAGCTGTAGTAGTAGGAGCATACCAGAGATAGGAGACATAGGAGACAGATTTCACTAATGCGATTCTGGCTGGAGCTGTAGTAGTAGGAGCATACCAGAGATAGGAGACAGATTTCAATAATGCGATTCTGGCTGGAGCTGTAGTAGTAGGAGCATACCAGAGATAGGAGACAGATTTCACTAATGCGATTCTGGCTGGAGCTGTAGTAGTAGGAGCATACCAGAGATAGGAGACATAGGAGACAGATTTCACTAATGCGATTCTGGCTGGAGCTGTAGTAGTAGGAGCATACCAGAGATAGGAGACATAGGAGACAGATTTCACTAATGCGATTCTGGCTGGAGCTGTGGTAGTAGTAGGAGCATACCAGAGATAGGAGACAGATTTCACTAATGCGATTCTGGCTGGAGCTGTAGGAGTAGGAGCATACTAGAGATAGGAGACAGATTTCACTAATGCGATTCTGGTTGGAGCTGTAGTAGTAGGAGCATACCAGAGATAGGAGACAGATTTCACTAATGCGATTCTGGCTGGAGCTGTAGTAGTAGGAGCATACCAGAGATAGGAGACATAGGAGACAGATTTCACTAATGCGATTCTGGCTGGAGCTGTAGTAGTAGGAGCATACCAGAGATAGGAGACAGATTTCACTAATGCGATTCTGGCTGGAGCTGTAGTAGTAGGAGCATACCAGAGATAGGAGACATAGGAGACAGATTTCACTAATGCGATTCTGGCTGGAGCTGTAGTAGTAGGAGCATACCAGAGATAGGAGACATAGGAGACAGATTTCACTAATGCGATTCTGGCTGAAGCTGTAGTAGTAGGAGCATACCAGAGATAGGAGACATAGGAGACAGATTTCACTAATGCGATTCTGGCTGGAGCTGTAGTAGTAGGAGCATACCAGAGATAGGAGACATAGGAGACAGATTTCACTAATGCGATTCTGGCTGGAGCTGTAGTAGTAGGAGCATACCAGAGATAGGAGACAGATTTCACTAATGCGATTCTGGCTGGAGCTGTAGTAGTAGGAGCATACCAGAGATAGGAGACATAGGAGACAGATTTCACTAATGCGATTCTGGCTGGAGCTGTAGTAGTAGGAGCATACCAGAGATAGGAGACATAGGAGACAGATTTCACTAATGCGATTCTGGCTGGAGCTGTAGTAGTAGGAGCATACCAGAGATAGGAGACATAGGAGACAGATTTCACTAATGCGATTCTGGCTGGAGCTGTAGTAGTAGGAGCATACCAGAGATAGGAGACAGATTTCACTAATGCGATTCTGGCTGGAGCTGTAGTAGTAGGAGCATACCAGAGATAGGAGACATAGGAGACAGATTTCACTAATGCGATTCTGGCTGGAGCTGTAGTAGTAGGAGCATACCAGGGATAGGAGACATAGGAGACAGATTTCACTAATGCGATTCTGGCTGGAGCTGTAGTAGTAGGAGCATACCAGAGATAGGAGACATAGGAGACAGATTTCACTAATGCGATTCTGGCTGGAGCTGTAGTAGTAGGAGCATACCTGCGGGAGGACAAAGATGATATTTTCAGATCAGACAGTCAGATGATGAGTGATAAGTGCAGAGTCAGAAGTGCATTTCACTTGTAGAAATTGCCACTTTGGGAAAGAGCCAAGTTGCAAATGTGTACCCCCTGCCATCTGGTTACAAAGGATGGGGAGATGGCAAAGGTATTGAATTTATTCTTCTCCTCATTCTTCACGAGGGAATCAAGGGGCTTCAGTAACCAAAACTGCAGTGTTTATCCTCATGACACATCACAGGAAGCGCCTCCATGGTTACCAGAGGACAGAATTAAAATTAGACTTGGAAAACTTAACATTAATAAATCACGGGGACCATATGGCTTGCATCCGAGGGTACTTAGGGAACTCAGTCAAGTAATTGCCAGACCATTGTTCCTAATTTTTACTGACAGTCTACTGACTGGAATGGTACCAGCTGATTGGAGAAAAGCCAATGTAGCACCAATATTTAAAAAGGGCCTGAAATACATCCCTGGGAATTAAAGACCAGTTAGCCTAATATCAATAGTATGTAAACTCTTGGAGGGGATGATAAGGGACTATATACAAGATTTTAGTAATGAGAACGATATCATTAGCAGTAATCAGCATGGATTCATGAAGAATCGTTCTTGCCAAACCAATCTATTAACCTTCTATGAGGAGGTGAGTTGCCATCTAAATAAAGGAAGGCCCGTAGACATGGTGTATCTGGATTTTGCAAAAGCTTTTGACACAGTTCCCCATAAACCTTTACTGTACAAAATAAAGTCCGTTGGCATTTACCATAGGGTTAGTACATGGATTGAAAACTGGATACAAGGGTGAGTGGGTAGTGGGGTCCCCCAGAGTTCTGTGCTGGGACCAATCCTGTTTAATTTGTTCATAAAGTGACCTAGAGCATGGGGTAAACAGTTCAATCTCTGTTTTTGCAGACAATACTAAGCTAAGCAGGGCAATAACTTATCTGCAGGACATGGAACCCTTGCAAAAAGATCTGAATAAATTAATGGGGTGGGCAACTACATGGCAAATGAGGTTCAATGTAGAAAAATGTAAAATAATGCATTTGGGTGGCAAAAATATGAATGCAATCTATACACTGGGGGTAGAACCTCTGGGGGAATCTAGGATGGAAAAGGACCTGGGGGTCCTAGTAGATGATAGGCTCAGCAATGGCATGCAATGCCAAGCTGCTGCTAATAAAGCAAACAGAATATTGGTATGCATTAAAAAGGGGATTATTTTTTTTTTTTTCCACGTCAGTGTTTTCTTTTGAGAGACTTTTTCAGCTTGTCATTCAAGACTCGTCCCTTCTCGGATTCACATCATCGTGGTTTCTCTTCATATAGAAATATATAAGAGTTAAAAGCCCTGCGGGTTTCTTCTTTAATACTAGTCATATATAAAAAAAAAAAAAAAAAATGAAATTTTTTTTTTTTACCCATTCTGCCTCTCCCACCTAATGTCCACCCTAACTCTATTACCCCCTCCCCCCGCCTTACTCTAATGCCCCGTAAACACGGTCGGATTTTCCGACGGAAAATGTGTGATAGGACCTTGTTGTCGGAAATTCCGACCGTGTGTAGGCACCATCACACATTTTCCATCAGATTTTCCGACACACAAAGTTTGAGAGCAGGATATAAAATTTTCCGACAACAAAATCAGTTGTCGGAAATTCTGATCATGTGTACACAAATCCGACGGACAAAGTGCCACGCATGCTCAGAATAAATAAAGAGATGAAAACTATTGGCCACTACCCAGTCTATAGTCCCGACGTACGTGTTTTACGTCACCATGTTCAGAACGATCGGATTTTCCGACAACTTTGTGTGACCGTGTGTATGCAGGACAAGTTTGAGCCAACATCTGTCGGAAAAAATCCTAGGATTTTGTTGTCGGAATGTCAGAACAAAGTCCGACCGTTTGTACGCCCTATAAGTGTTTCTCCTTTTGTCTCTGGTACTCCCCTTTCCTTTTAGTGATTAGTATCTTCTAATTTCTTCTGCCAGTATTTTTCCGAGGTCTTGAATTTTTCCCATCTGGCCCAGACAGATTTACATTTTTCTAATTGCTCTTTGTCTTTGCAACAGAGAAGTTCCATTTTATGATGATATTCCACTTGTTTAATCCAATCCCTTAGAACTGGGCCTTAGCTCTCCAGCCAATTTTTTGGGATCGCTCCCTTTGCTGCGTTTAATAATCTTGACATTATTTTTTCCGTATATTGCTTATTAGAGGAATTTGTATCGTGGAACAGGCAGATCACTTTGTTGTTCTCTATCGTCTTGTCCGTTATTTCCTTAATGCTTGTAGTAATTTCTTGCCAATATGAGCTAATTTTCGGACAGTCCCACCATATGTGTAACATTGTGGCTTTCTGTCCACAATTTCTCCAACATAGTGATGTTTCAGCTTGAGTCATTTTATATAATCTCTCTGGGGTCATGTACCACCTAACTAGGAATTTATAATTCATCTCTATAGTTTTTATATCCCAAGCTTGATTGTATCCTCCTGCGATCATATTCTTAATTTGTTGGTCCTCTAATTTTGTGTCTAATTCTTTTTTCCACTTTTGAATGAAGGGTGGCCTGTCTTTTCCTTTTAGATCTGTCAGGAACTCATATACCTTCGAGATTCCTCCCTTCAGTGGCGTAGGTGTTATACTGAGCTTTTCCAATCGATTTAGTTTTTCTCCATCTCTGAACGGGTGTGGTGATGTATTTATTAGATGATTTAATTGTAGATACTCCCAATTTCTTAGTTTCCCCCCAAGTTTAGTTTCCAGTTCTCGTGCCGATTCCAACTTCCCTCTCCTTGTGATGTCTTTAATTAATGGAGTTTTTATTTTAAATTTGCGAAAAATATCTTCACCCGGTGAAAAAAATTTTGTTCCCGTAAGGGGTGTCAATGGTGAATTATGTGTCCATTTGTGTTTACGGTGTAGTGCATCCCATATTCTGAATACATTTTTGGTCACCTCGTGTGTGTTGGGGTCTAGTACTCTATATTTATTTAATATCCAAATATTTTTGTGAAGCGTAGTTTTGCTTAAAGTGTTTTCCATTTCAATCCATTTTTTTTCTTCATTTTCTTTTGTCCATTCTATCATCCGTGCTATGATGACAGCTTTGTAGTATCTTGAAATATCTGGTGCTGTTAATCCCCCGTGTTGTCTCTTCCTAGAGATTAGTGCCATTTTTGGTCTTGGTTTTTTGTTTTGCCATATAAATTTTGTTAATATTTTTTGTATAGTTTTGTAAAAACTCTGTGGGACCGTTACTGGTAACATTTGGAGTTTGTATAAAATCTTTGGTAGTATTGCCATTTTGATCATATTAACTCTACTGATCCACGAAAGTGCTTGTATGTTGACCTTCTTCGCTTCTATCTTTATCTCATTTAATAGTGGGATGTAATTTGTAGAATAGATTTTCTTAGATGATGCTGTTAATTTGATTCCTAGGTAGGAAAGCTCCCCCTTTACCCAAGTAAATGGAAATTCTTTTTGAAGGGCCGAAATCTCTTTTTTTCTTATTTTCAGATTCAGTATATCTGTTTTTACCGGATTGATTTTGAAATTTGATAATTCTCCATATTTGTCAATTTCTTTCAAGAGATTTGAGAGAGTCTCTTTAGGCTTATTAACATATACGAGGATGTCATCGGCGTATGCTGCGATTTTATGTTCTTTTTCACCTAGTCTCACCCCCTCTATCCCTCGGTTGTTTCGCAAGGTACCAAGAAAAGGTTACAGAGATAACACATATAGAAGGGGCGATAGTGGGCATCCCTGCCGTGTTCCGTTGAACATTTCAAATACCGGTGACATTTTGCCGTTTACTTTTACGCAAGCCGTGGGTCCTTTGTAGAGATTCGTGATCCACTTCATTATTCTAGGTCCCAGACCAAGATGTTGTAGTGTAGTCATCATAAATCCCCAGTCTACCCTGTCGAATGCTTTTTCTGCATCTATAGACAGGAGTAGATCTGGGGAGATATTGGAGTTTTTTCTTCTTAGCATCAAAATTGTTTTTATGCTATTGTCCCTTCCTTCTCTTCCAGGAACGAATCCAGTCTGGTCCGGATTTATCCATAGTGGCATCAATCTTTTTATTCTGGTAGCGAGTATTTTACCGTATAACTTCGTATCCGTTTTCAATAGAGCTATGGGTCTATAGCTTGAACAGTTAACCTTATCTTTTCCTTCTTTCAGTATTATGGTAATATGTGCCAGCAGTGACTCTTTTCTGATGTCCTCGTCTTCACCTATTTTGTTTAAATATTCACATAGTCTGGGGATCAATTGGTCTTGGAACTGTTTATAATATCTAATCGTAAAGCCATCTGGCCCCGGGCTCCTACCTGTAGGAGTTTCTTTTAGTGCCATCTTAATCTCTTCTTGCGTTATCTCTCTTTCTAGATCCGTCAGAACTTCAGGTTCGACTTTTGGCAGGCTTGCTTTTTCTAAATACTTTAGGATCTGTTTCCTTCTGCTTTCAATTTGTTGAGTTGTTTCTTGTCTTTTTATTGCTTACAGGGAGCTGTAGTATTGTGCAAAAGCTTGTGCTATTTCCGTAGTTTTGTTCTTTATCTCACCTTTTTCGTTTTTTATCTTCTCTATATAGTTTAAGGTCTTTTTTTTCCTTAGAACGTTCGCCAAGTACTTTCCTGCTTTGTTACCCAGCCTAAACTTCTCGCTTACTACCCTGTTGGTTTCCTTTCCATCTTCCTCTTCCAGCAGTTCCTTTAGTTGTTCTCTTTTTAATATCAAAGCCTGGTATATTTCTTTTTTAATTTCCTTTTTATGTCTTAGCTCCATATTTTGGATTTCATTTTGAAGTTTCAAGATGTTCTTTCTTTTTTCTTTCTTTTTGCTTGCTCCTATAGCTATTAGCTTACCCCTTATTACCGATTTATGTGCTTCCCATAAGGTTGCTCTTGGCAGATCAGGGGTATCATTTTCTCTGAAGTATTCTTCAATCTCTTCTTTTATGTTTTTTTCAATGTCTTTATCTTCTAAAAGCTTTTCATTGAGTCGCCATGTGTTTCTTCCCGTAGGATCTCCCTGTAGGTTCATCTGCATACCAACTGGGGAGTGATCTGATATTGCTGTTGTTTCAATTTCTATCCCTAATACTTCTTCTAAAAATCTGTGTTCCATCAAGTCGTAATCCAATCTGGTGTATGTTTTGTGCACTGTCGAGAAATACGTATAGTCTTTTGTACCCGGATGCCATGTTCTCCATACGTCTATTAGTTGTAAGTCATGGAGTTTTTTTTTTATTTTCTTCGTTTGAATCCTATCTCTATCTGGTGCTGTGGATGTAGAGTCTTGGCTGTGGTCCGTAACAAAATTCAAATCACCCGCTACTATCAGCTTACCTTGTTTAAATTCAGATAAGTCTGTTAATTTCTCCGCTAAGAATTTTTTAGGATTTCTGTTGGGGCAGTAAATATTTGCTAATGTGTACTTTATGCCCTGTATAGTCCCTGTGAGGAAGAGGAAGCGCCCTTCTGGGTCGGCTTTTATTTTTTCAACAATGAATCCAATCTTTTTACTAAAACCTATTGCGACCCCTTTTGATCTCTTGATTGGTGAGTCTCCCTAGTACTATATGGGGATGTTTTTTGAATATATTTTCACATTTGAGTCCTGCGTTATATGTGTTTCCTGTAAGAAAATTATGTTGGCTTCTAATCTTTCCAATTCCCTTAAGATTATCCATCTTTTTTCCGGTGAATTCAAGCCCCGGACATTATATGTTAGAAATTTGACTTTATTTGATCCTGCCATCAACATTTTTGGTTACCTGGCTCCTCTTACCAAGAGATCGGTAGAACACCGATATTTTTGCTAGTAAGGCGGTTTTCAACCTACCCCTAACCTCCCTCCCATTTAATTTACCCACCCTCACAGTCAATATCCCACCCCCTTTCCCTTTTCCCACCCCCCATCTCCCCTTTTTCCACCCCATTCTATGTTATTCTATGGACTCCTTCAATCTTTAATTCGCTCTTTGTTTCGCCTGCACTGGTTAAAGGTAATACTCGCCCTATTGTGTCTTTTAGATCTTCTTTTTCTGTTTGAAACGATTCCGGGAGTCCACGGATTCTTATGTTTTTCCTCTTTTCCTTGATTTCTTGATTCTCTAATCTATACGCCTGTTCTTGCTGTTCTTGCTTTAGGGTTTTTATTTCTCCTTTTAATTCTTTTATTCTTCTTGAGTGAACATCTGCTTTTTTTTTCGCTTCCTCTACTCTTGCTAGCAGGTGCCCCATGTCTTTATGCATTTTTGTCATTTCTGATTTTAATGAGTTTTCCAGGGCTGCAAACATTTTTTCCATGTCTATCATTGTTGGTAATTGAGCCTTTGTCTGATCACCTGCTGTTCCAGAGGGATTCTGTGTTTCAACTTCTTGTTCTTCTTGTTCTGATCTAATATCTGGAATTGAGCTGTTATCCATATTTGTTTTATCCTGGCTCTTTTTTTCCTTCTTTTCCTTGGATTCCAGTTGTCTTCCCTTGTTACTTTGTTGTTTTCCCACTGCAATAGCAGCCCCTTCTTCCTCCCCTACTTGTGTTACATATCTACACATCGGACCCGATGTGGGACTAATGCTGGGCCGCGGGGATTTTGCCACCACTCCTCCGCCCCTACCACTTTTGCCCCTCATGAGGGAAGAGGAACAAAGGGAGGGGAAGAAGAAGAAGAAAAAAAAAAAAAAAAAAAGGAAGGGGATCCGAGCCCTGCTTTATTATACACAGATTTCCTTTTCTATTTTACTTGCCTACCGCCAGGTCCTTTAACCACTTGCTTACAGGGCACTTAAACCCCCCTCCTATCCAGACCAATTTTCAGCTTTCAGCACTGACGCACTTTGAATGACAATTGCGCGGTCATGCAACACTGTACCCAAATGACATTTTTATCATTTTTTTCCCCACAAATAGAGCTTTCTTTTGGTGGTATTTGATCACCTCTGCGGTTTTTATTTTTTGTTAAAAAAAATTTAAAAAGAGCGAATTTAAAAAAATATATATATATTTTTTTTTTATATTTTGTTATAAAAATTTTTAAAAGGGTAATTTTTCTCCTTCATTGATGTACGCTGATGAGGCGGCACCAATGGGCACTGATGGGTGGCAGTGATGGGCACTGATGGGTGGCAGTAATGGGCACTGATTGGTGGCAATAATGGGCACTGATCTTGTACACTGCTAGGTGGCACTGATTGGCACAACTGGTGGGCATTGTTAGGTGGCAATGGTGGGCATTGATAGGTGGCACTTGCAGGCATTGATAGGTGGCACTTATGGGCATTGATACGTGGCACTGGTGGGCACTGTGGGCACTGTGATGTGGCAATAACAGGTGGCACTGGCAGGGGGTACTTGTGGCATGTAAGAGGCATAATTGCCTCCTCCTCTTCAGGACCGATGTCCCTTGCTGCTGAGCCGGTGATCGGCTTTTTTTTCTCCTCGCACTGTCAGCGCGAGGAGAAAAAAAAAACGATCACAGAGCTTTTGTTTTGATCTTGTGATCAGCTGTCATTGGCTGACAGCTGATCACATGGTAAGGGGTCGGGACCAGCCCCTTACTTGGATCGGTGATCACCCGAGTCTCAGAGATTCGGTGATCACAGTGCGCTCCACGCGCGCCCTGTAGGGCACGCGCAGGGCACGTGCACAGGGGAGGCCGTCATATGATGGCCTCCCGGGAATTCAGGTCCGCGCTGTAGCCGTCATTCGGCTATAGCGCGGATGTCAAGCAGTTAATATACAGTTTCTAGATGTTATTAGGTATATATCACAGGTTTTCAGTGCAGTTTTTCCCTAGAATTATCACAATTCTTTGTTTATTTGTTCTCCTTTAGGCTATCTTCTGTAATATTATCCGCCGCATCAGAGGTTAAATACCTGAAATCAAAATTTTTACCCATCATACATACAGATTTATATATCCACGTTTTCTAGTTGGGATTGTATTACTTATCTGGAATCCAGTAGTAGTCCGTTTCATTACTAAATATGGGTATCAAAACAACTTTCCGGGAAAGAAGACTTCTGTTTCAGCTATCGCTGCATAAGGTACAGGATTTTATCAAACAGTTGGGTCAGGGTTATTATCCCATAGAGGCAGCGAAACCTATACCTCCTTCCAATGCAGGCTTATCTTAAGACTTTTTCTCCATGCGTGTTATCCTTGCCCTTTTCTCTCCTTTTCTTCTTCCTCCCCTTCCCCTTTTTGCTTTTTCCAGACTGATAGATGTATATTTAGTATTTATTTGTTATTCATTGTTCATCTTATCGGGGCATGAAAGATATACCGTTTCTTATTTCAATAAATATTCTTTGACAGTGGCACGAGAGGGCGAGCTCCCGTGTCACTCTTCCTCTCTTCAAGTAATCATGTATTTCATAAGCTTTTATCTTAACGGGTAAAGAGTATAATCATTTCAATATATACAAGGCATATCACTTATCTGAAAGGGGGGCTGGGATCGGCCTCTTCTGACATCAGTTTCCCCTTTCTCTCTCTCCTCTCCCTCTCTCTCCTCCCCGGGAACGCCGCTGTAGATGTTCCGTTCAGCAGCACGGGGAGGGGATAACACGCAGGGGGACACAGCAGACACCCACGGCAGAGAGCCTCCTTCGCTCCCCGTGCCTCTCCGCTCCGTCCCCCGCTCCGCTCTCCCTCACCTTCTCCTCCACTCCTTCAAGCTGATCCGACCGTCTCTCCACGGAGGAGAGGGAGAGAGGAGGGGCCGCTCCAGCGAACCTCACGCTCCCTCCTATGATCCGCTTCTCACAGTCCCGTCCCCGTTTCCAGCACAAATGACAAGGAAATTTCTCACCTCGTTCCTGATGGAGTGCCCGGTGTCCCAGAGTGGGGGGGGGGGCGGTGTCGGCTGGTGTTCAGGCTGGCAAGCTACTCAGGTTTATCCACTGCATCGGAGAGGACTCGTGGAGCTAGGTGCCCGGCGTCCTACGGCGCTCCCGTACTTAGCGCCATTAGCAGGCTCCTCCCTCCTCAAGCCATCTTAAAAAGGGGATTAATTCAAGAGATAAAACTATAATTCTCCCGCTCTACAAGACTGTGGTCTGGCCGCACCTAGAGTATGCTGTCCAGTTCTGGGCACCAGTCCTCAAGAAGGATGTACTGGAAATGGAGCGAATACAAAGAAGGGCAACAAAGCTAATAAAGTGTCTGGAGGATATTAGTTATGAGGAAAGGTTGCGAGCACTGAACTTATTCTCTCTGGAGAAGAGATGCTTGAGTGGGAATATGATTTCAATATATAAATACCATACTGGTGATCCCACAATAGGGATAAAACTTTTTTGCAAAAGTGAGTTTAACAAGACTCGTTGCCACTCATTAAAATTAGAAGAAAAAAGGTTTAACCTTAAACTGCGACAATGAACAGTCTTTTGAGAGCTTTGTTTTTCTTGTTTTATTGGGGAGTACAACTTGGATAGGGATAGAAATATGGGATGCCCATAGTATAAGTCTTTGCCATTATATTTAAAGATTTAGTGCACTTTGGTAAAACTAGAGGCAGAAGCTAGAATGTGCATAGTAAATTAGATATGAATCTCCTCCTGCATCTCCATGCAGACTGTTGCTCCTCCTGCAGCTCAACCCCCCCGCAGACTATTACGTCTAATGCTGCGTACACACGGTCGGACTTTTCATCTACAAAAGTCCGATGTACGCCAACGGACTAAAGCTGGCTGACAATTCGATCGTGTGTGGGCTTCCCTGGACTTTCAGCGGACTTTCAGCGGACTTTTGCAGCCTCAAATCTGACGGACTTTAGATTTGAAACATGCTTCAAATCTTTACGTCGTAACTACGCCGGACCCAGAAATCCGCTCGTCTGTATGCTAGTCCGACGGACAAAAAAACGACGCATGCTCATAAGCAAAAACTAAACGGAAGCACTCGGTCTACTAAAACTAGTGTTCGTATTGTACGTAGCACATTCCTCACGCTGCAAAATCTGTGATCGTTGAATAGAGCGCATTAATGTCTTCTTTAATAATGCTATAAGAACGAAGATGTTTTGCTGTTCATATTCAAAAAGTTCTCCCAAACTGATTTCTGGATTCTTTTTCTCTTTGATCTCATGAATGATATAGTATTCTTTTTAAAAACAATGTCTCCATACTAATAATAATTTTTACACTTGTTTTTTTTGGTGGAGTCATCTTTTATTTTAGATTTTCTCCAGATGTTTATTTTATGATTGTTGGCGAACTTATTTCATCTTTATCTAGCTTTTTTTTTTTTTTGAGTTTTTTTGTGTTTATAAAGTTACCACAAAGAACCATTTTTTTGTTTATTGTGATTTTTTCTTTTGTATATAAAGTTAACACAAAGAACCGTTTTTGGTTATGCATCATTTTTTTTTTTAAGTTACTACTAGAACATTATTAATGTTTTTTTTGTGTGTTTTTGCAACCTCAAGGAGATTGTTGTCCCTTGTTAATTTGACATTGTGTCTAAATCAATGATTTAAAATAAAACACATAAAGTCTTTTCATAAACTCAAATATCCATTTATTCATGGTCTAAATAAAATAAAGAGGAAGTCAACGCTGTAAAAAGTCTGTGGACAAGAAAATTGGGATCTTGAGGAGTCCATATAAGAGGGAGCACAATCTGGTCCAGGAATCCCAGAGATTACCAGCAGCAGCAAATGATATAGATGTCCCCAGAGTGTGGTACTACAACAGTCTGCGTCAGACCAGACTGAACCCAGGTCATCACTTTCTTCTCTTCCCTGCAGCCTTTCCTCCACACTGCCCTGCACCCTTCCCTGCAGCCTTCCCTGCAGCCTTCTTTGGAGGCTGTGGCTCTGGTGTTTGAGTTGTGGCAGGAGGAGGAGGAGGAGGAGGAGGGGGGCTGCCTCATGTAGTTGTGTGTTGCTGGTTAGCGTGCCCTGCAGCCCCTTCTGTATTGTTTCCTCAAACAGTCTCTCACAAATGAGGCGTTGGCCCTACTCCATTTGAAGCAGCCTGCTGGCTAAGTAGCACCCATAGGCTTCTTCAGCTTCGGGGGGGCTCCTTAAAAAATGGGTGGCCTCTCGCATGAGGCGCAGGGATGCCTCCTGTGTCACCGTCCCCTTCCTGGCCCTTTTTTTTGGAAGGCGGAGGGGAGGCACTTGTGATTGTGTCAGGCTCCTACTGGGCCCAGCCACCTCCTGCCTGACATTGGGACCGGCCTCCTCCTGTCTGACACTGGGTCCGGCCTCCTCCTGCCTGACACTGGGTCCTGCCTCCTCCAGGATGAAGCTGTATCCGGCCTCCTCCAGGCTGTCCATGGGCCCGGTCTCCTCCTGCCTGCCACTTTCCCCACATTCCTCCTGGCTGCCTTCATCCTGTGTATAAAAAAGGGACATAGTTTTAGTTATTTTTTTTGGGTTCATCAATGACACACAATTTGCTTCTCCTGACTAGCAAATTCAATGTGAATACATCTCTTAATAAAAGAGTCTAGAAATCAGACACCCTAATTTTTTGAAGCAGGTGACAAACATATTTAGCCACTACTGTCAATTGATATGTCTACATCATTTTTAGGCGAAAATTATTTGAATCAATTATAACATCCAGTTAACATCATTAATATTAGGACAGTAAATATTTGTGAAATTAATTTACTTGACTCCAGATAGTCACATCCGGTTCATCCAGGATGGAAGACCCAGCTTGGTCCTCATCAGCCTCTGCTGGGGTGGAGGCAAGTGTGCATGGAAGAGTGCATGGAAGGGTGGAGGGAAGGGTTGAAAGTGGTGCCCTGGCTTCAGTCTGGTCATCAAGAAACCGTAGTTTATTGTAGTACCACAGCCTGGGTACATAAACATCATCTACTGATGCTCCTGATCTCATGGATTCCTGGATCTTGTTATGCTCCCTCTTATACATGTTCCTCAAGATCCCAATTTTCTTTAACAATGTCTCCATTGTTGCTTCCGGGATGGTCGTCTGCACAAATATCAGAAGTCTCTCCAGAGTTGACTTCCTGACATGCTTCAAATAATATTGAGGGTGTTTGACCTCCCTCAGATTCCTCATCTCTCTATATTTGTCTATGAAAGCTGACAAAAATTCTGGATCTTTAAATTGGGCATTCATAATGTCTGTAAAAGATAAAGACACAAGACAAAAAACACTTATGTTTCTGCTAAACCCTCATCATCTTATGCCTATGTAGGCCTCATCAATCTGTCAAGCCATATAGGCTGCTTGCTACAAAGTTTTGACCAAATTTATACATTTAAAATTACCTTTGTTTTGTAGCATCCCGGTCCACTATCACCTACGCACAGAACGTACGTACGACACAATACGTAACAACGTTTTATACACTGCACATGCGTAGTACTCTGCCTGCTTGGCCAGCCCCTGACGTTCTTTTTCTTTACGCATATACCCCGCCCTAGACTCTACGCACAGAACGTACGTACGTTCGACACGTGCGCAAGACCCCTCTTTATACACTGCGCATGTGTGAAACTCTGCCTGCGTCGCCCGCCCCTGTCGTTCAATTTTAACTTATGTTCTCCCCTCCTTAACTCTACGCACAGAACGTACGTACAACACGTGCGCAAGGCCCCTCTTTATACACTGCGCATGTGTGAAACTCCGCCGGCGTCGCCCGCCCCTGACGTTCAATTTTAACTCATGTTCTCCGCCCCTTAACTCTACGCACAGAACGTACGTATGACACGTGCGCAAGGCCCCTCTTTATACACTGCGCATGTGTGAAACTCCGCCTGCGTCGCCCGCCCCTGACGTTCGATTTTAACTCATATTCTCCGCCCATTCTTTCTACGGTGCGTAGTGGGGTGAATAATGGCGGAGACACATCAGGTGTGTACTACCTCAGGTAGCGACGAAAGCCCGGAGGCCGGAACGTCACGATCTGGGAAGCCGAGATTTAAGGCCTCCAATATGTCCTTTAAAGAGATGGTGGAAATGGTGGCAATTCTTAAAAAAAAGTACTATGATGGGAAGTATGGACCTTACGCCCGGCCAAATTTGAGAAAAGCCAAAATAATGGCGAAGGTGGTGAAGACATTACATGTTTCTTTTGGGGTCCAGCGCTCGAAAGATCAGATTCGGAAAAGATGGTCCGACCTCAAACTCCGGGAGCCGGATCAGTACAGACAGATCCGTAAAGTGCTGAAAAAAAGTAAGTACTTGTCGTGTGTTTATCTTCTGTTTATTACCTTGCATACTGCTCCATGTGCTTTTCTTTACTATACGATTTTTGCATCGTTTGAAACGATCTTTTAATAAACCTTGTTACATATATAGAGATTTCTATATATATAATATATATATATATATATAATATATATAAAATATATAATATATATATATATATAAAATATATATATATATAATATATATATATATATATATATATATATATATATATATATATATATATATATATATATATATATATATATATTATCTCTCTCTCTATCTATCTATATATATATATAGAGAGAGAGAGATAGAGATCGATTGATCAATATTTTTATATATATTTAGATATTGATATATAGATATCGATATATCTATCTATCTCGATATGTCTTTCTGAAATTAAACATTTAGTAAACTAGGAACTCTACACAAACAGACAATTTGTACACCACTTCACTACAATGTTTTTTTTTTGTTGTTTTTTTTTTGTTTTTTTTGTTTTTTTCCAAATAAAGCTTTATTAAGTTAAATTCATACAGAAAAGTAGTACACAAAAGCAAGGTTTGAGATAAAATGATAACAGTGTTATACAGAGGGAACAGTCCAGAGAGTACAACGTTGTATTTTAACAAGTATTCAAATCTACGACTGTGGAGTTGTTGAAAAACACATTACATCTGGGGTGTGGATATATGGGATTACAGAGTAGTGTGGGCAGAAAATATAAAGAACATATATTAAATCAGGTAAAACATTTTTTAAACATGTTGATTTTTGAGGGCGAAAAAGATTAAAAAGGGAGAGAGGAGTAAAAACCGTATTATAATAGATTGCCTATGATAGCCTTAGTATATGAGTCTGAGATTTGTGTTGGATTGTGTTTGGAATAATCGTTAATTACTATGTCTGTGTGAGAGTGTGAAATTGATCCTGGTGCATGGTGTCCAGAAGTCGGGTAATGTCTGTAGATAGAGATATAATCATAGCATACAACAATAGATACCTAACATAGCAAAGTTTCGATTAAATGGTGGTCAAAATATAGTGAGAAGTACAAAAGGAAGGTAGGGGAAAGTTATTTCCCGTCCCTGGCTCAGCCATGGGTCTAACGGGAAATATCTTTACAGAAGGACCAAGTCCCAGGAAGAAAAGCATAATAGAGCTTTTGAAGTGAATTCTGTATGCGTAATGATATAGTTGCCTCCTGAATTTTGTTTCATGCACGGCTATAGGGAGGACTATAGACAGTTGGGATGTATGATGTGTCTTATGGTGTGCTGGAGGAGGATTCCTGACTGATTAATTGGGTATATTCAGATGTTGTGCGGAAATGTAGCCAACAGGCCCAAGTGTTCCTGTATTTAGTATAGGAATCCTGTGCTTGATGTACAAGTTCCTCCATTTCAGCTATTTTGTTTACTCTTTTGAACCAGTCTGCGATTGTGGGTGGGTTGGGAGATCTCCAGAGAACTGGGATACAGAGTTTAGCAGCATTGATTAGATGTAGTGCTAGGGATTTGTGATAAGATTTCATCGGTAGGGAGGAGTGGTGTAGGAGGGCTTGTGCTGGAGAGAAATCTAGCTGAAGTGCAGTGATTTGGGAGGAGAGGTGAAAAACTTTAGTCCAGAAGGCAGAAATCGCAGGGCAGTCCCACCATATGTGAAGGAGTGATCCGTTTTTGTCATTACATCTCCAACAATTAGATGGGATCTCTGGATTAATGGTGTGTAACTTGAGAGGCGTTTTGTACCATCTGGAGAAAAGCTTGTATCCGTTTTCTTGAGTTGTTACATTAATGGAGCCTTTGTGTATGTTAGAGTATATCTTTTCCCATTCCTTATCAGAGAGGTGGATGGAAAGATCTTTTTCCCATTTTGTACTAGCTATATTTGTTTTAGGAGTATGCTCGAGAAAGAGGTTCAAGTATATGGTGGATATCAGGTGTCTTTGTGGTTCAGTGGCAGAGCAAAGGGATTCAAAGTGTGATTGGTTTCTTGAGTATGCAGCCCTAGTTTGGGGATCAAGAAGAAAATGTCTGAGTTGCATATAAGACCAGAATGGGATCTGGTGATTCGTTTCTTGGGAGTTCAATGAGGACAGCGGTTTAATATTCCCCTTAGCGAAGAAATCTCCCGCTGTCATCCTTGTCTGGGATCCTATTTGATGAAGGAAAGAATCATCAATGCCTGGTGGAAAGTCAGGGTTATGTTTGATTGGCGTGAGAGGGCCTGGAGAGGAGGAAATGTGCAAATGTTTACATGTCTTTTTAAAGGAATTCAGTGTTGTACCGATAAGGGGATGTTGTTTGCAATGTGGAGAGATGTGGCGAGGGTGAATCCAGGGTAGATTATGGAGCGGGATTTGTGAGAAGGCTTGTTCAATTGCGATCCACGCTTTAGTTTTAGGGTGAACATTCCAGTCCACTATTCGAGAGAGTTGACAGGCCCAATAGTATTTTTGAAGATCCGGTAGGCCTAACCCACCTTTCATTTTGGATATGGTCATTCTGTTGAAACTCATTCTAGGTCGCTTATCGTTCCAGATGAATTTCATACAGGATTTGCGGTATGCATTGAAAAAAGTTTGTGGTAGTGACACTGGGATTGTTTGGAGCAGGTATAGAAATTTTGGCATTATAGTCATTTTTATAATGGAAACTCTGCCAAACCATGAGAACAAACCCGTTGACCAAGTGTTGAGGTCTTTTTGAATATTTTGGAGAATGGGAGTATAGTTTTTGCTGTATAAGTCCGATAGCGAGGTTGGAATGTAGACCCCAAGGTATTTAATGGCGCTCGGTTTCCAATTGAAAGGGAAATTAGTTTGACATTGTTTCACTATATCTGGTGGTAGAGTGATATTTAAGGCCTCTGATTTAGCGAAGTTAATTTTAAGATATGTGAGATTTTCAAAGAGAGTAAGATCTTTGAGGAGATTGGGTAGCGTAATGTGTGGCTCTGTCAGGAATAGTAGGATGTCATCCGCAAATGCCGCTAATTTATATGTAGATTTTGCGATGGTTATTCCTTTAACGTTTGGATTGTTTTTTAGATGCGTTAGACATGGTTCCAGTGCCAAGACAAAAATAAGCGGAGAGAGTGGACATCCCTGTCTTGTACCGTTAGATATGGAGAAGGCACTCGACAGGTGTCCATTTATCCGGACTTTGGCAGTTGGGGTGGAGTATAGAGCAAGAATAAATTGTAGCATGCGATCTCGTATGCCAATGTGTGTTAGGACCTCTTTTAGGTAGTCCCAGGCTACCCTGTCGAATGCCTTCTCCGCATCAAGGGAAAGAAGGAATCCCGGTTGTTTCTTTGAAGTCAGCCAATTGTGAATACTGATTGCCTTTAGGGTGTTGTCCCTTGCCTCTCTACCTGGGACAAAACCAACTTGGTCCAAGGAGATGAGGCCAGGGAGAAGGGGTAAAAGTCTATTAGCCAAAATTTTTGCATATATTTTCAGGTCAACATTTAGTAGAGATATTGGTCTGTAGTTGTGAACTAA
Source organism: Lithobates clamitans (assembly GCA_037952925.1). NCBI lineage: Eukaryota > Metazoa > Chordata > Amphibia > Anura > Ranidae > Lithobates > Lithobates clamitans. The sequence goes on along the minus strand of JBBGZY010000221.1, from coordinate 8,980,862 downwards.
ATTTGGATCTTTATCAGGTTTTGGAATAACCACTATGTGGGCTGTGAGAAGATCTCTGGGAGGGGGGTTCTCGGATGAAAGGGAGTTGAAAGCATTTAAGAAGTGAGGATAAAGCGTAGCAATGAATTCCTTATAGTATCCTGCTGTTAGGCCATCTGGACCTGGACTTTTGCCTGTTTTGAGTTGTTTGAGCACATTCTCTAGTTCATCCTTAGAGATGGGACGTTCTAGATGCGATGCTTCTGCATCAGAAATGGGTTTGGGACCATGTTGGGCTAGGAAATCTTTAATCAAGTGTGTTCTACGATCATTGTTTATCATGGGTTTATGTGGATTGATATTATAGAGCTGCGAGAAATAATTCACAAATTGGTCTGCTATCAGTGTATTAGACGTTACTTTAGAACCCGAAGGGTCATTAATGGAATGAAGTGTTGTAGATGATCTTTTTGCACGGAGGGCTCTGGCTAGAATTTTACCGGATTTGTTGCCATGTTCGTAGAATATTTTTTGTGATAATATGTATTTGCGTTTTATTTGTTTATGTAACACTTCTTTCAACTCTGTCCTCACCTGAGTAAGTTCCTCAAGTGTGGAGAGAGCTCGAGTTTTCTTATGTATTTTTTCTAAATCCTGTATGCGTTTGGAAAGGATAGAAATATGCGCTTGTCTTTCTCGTCTTCTCTTGGAAGCGATAGCTATTAGTTTTCCCCGTATGGTGCATTTGTGGGCTTCCCATTTTATCATTGGGGATATTTCAAAGGAGTCGTTATCCTGGAAATAAAGTTTTAGATTGTCGTGTATAGTAGACACTATTGAAATGTCTGTCAGCAGTGAGGGATCAAGACGCCATATTTGTGAGCGAGTATGTTTGGATGGAAATTCCAAGGACATGGTTATCGGGTGGTGATCTGATATGTACATTGGTTCGATGGAGGTGTGCTTGAGCATGGTGAGATCGCTTTGTGAAATAAAGAAATAGTCAAGTCTGGAGTAACTGCCATGTGGGTTGGAGAAAAAAGTGTAATCTTTAGTTGAGGGGTTTAAAGTACGCCATGCATCATGTAATGTCAATTCTTGAAAACATTGTTTAATTGCTCGTAACGCGGAGAAGGGTAATTTGGATGCACCCGAGGATGTATCTTGTATTGGGTTTAAGGGAACATTAAAATCTCCTCCAGTTAATAGTATACCCTCCTGAAACGATGCGAGCAATTGCAGTGTGTGTCGGAAGAAAGGGACTTGTTTAATGTTGGGGGCGTATATGTTTGCTAAGGTTAAAGGTTTACCGAAAAGTGAACCTTTGACAAATAGAAATCTTCCATCTTCATCCGCTAGAGTGTCTTTGATTATGAGTGGACACTGTTTTGAGATAAGGATAGAGACTCCTTTTGTTTTTGATTGTTTGTTGGTAGCATGAAAAGCTGTTGGATAACGTAAGTTGGAGAATTTGGGGATAGAGTCCGTTTTGAAATGCGTTTCCTGGATGTATATAATGTCTGCCTTGAGTTTATGCATATAAAGGAGAACTTGTGTACGTTTCTCAGGGACATTTAGTCCCCGTGCGTTGAGTGAGACTAGTTTAGTAGTGGCGTTGTGGTGAGATATTGATGTAGAATTGTGTGAGACCGTTGTCATTCTGTAATTTGGGAGGTGTTGTGAGTTAGACTGGAGTGGTGTTTACTGAAGATAGTCCGCGGTGCAGGTGTATGTGTGGCAGAAAAAGAACAGTAGTTGGATTTGTGCCTTATGCTCTTATGTGTGGAAGGCGCGTTCTAGGAGAGTGATGAGATTCTATTCAGAATGAGAGTAGATTGTTCAGGAATAGGGAGTGATGTGAGGGATATTGGGTACGCGGGGGAGAGGAAACTGTGAAGACCACTGTGTAGTGTTGTTAGGGGTTATAGGTAGTGAAAAGTAATCCGGGGACTAGCGATGCCTGCTCGCTAGGCTATGTACGAGTATGCACTCGTGATATAAGGTACCGGAATGGGTCAGTGGTGGTTTAAAGGAGGGTTGAGTGAAGAAATCAGGTAATCAATTGAAACCACTGTTTGGGAAGGTGACCAAACGGTAACGTAGAGAAAAGTAAAACCTGTCAGTAAGGGACAAGAGCCGCTGACATATGGGATAGATGTAGGAAGAAGGCATGGACTGAAGACGGTCCATGTGTGAAATGGTTGCATTGAGATTGCTGTGAATGCCGCCTATTAACTTTCTCAGTGGATTTGGAGAAACAGCATGGGTCAGATTTGCGAAAAGCAGATAAAAAATTAGGTGTATGGTCAGATGAAACATTAAGTTAATGACATATTTTGTGAGATCGTTCCCCTGGTGATCGTTAAGTGAGAGGAAAGAATGAAAAAAAAAAAAAGACAGAAAAATAAAAGAAATAAAAGAAATAAACATCCCCATGAGTAGCACATAAAATAAACATCTGGTGAGGCGCAGATATTCATAGCGCAAAAGTCTATGTAATAATTCAGTTAAACAGTCAGCCAGAAAACTTGAACAGTTTGCAGATCAGAGTATTCAACATAGGTAGAAAGTATTATCTCTTAAGATAGATAAACCGTGCCTGAACTAATTTATAATGAACTACCCCTGAAGGCTACGAAGAAGCTTGTCAAAATAATTAATAAAACGAAGTATCCATGTAGATCATTATGCTAATTAGGAGCATATCTCATTGGATAGGAGGGGATGAATATATGAGAAAGATCAGTGTCTGTGAAAGTCCCTTAATGCGTACACACGGTCGGACATTGATCGGACATTCCGACAACAAAATCCTAGGATTTTTTCCGACGGATGTCGGCTCAAACTTGTCTTGCATACACACGGCCACACAAAGTTGTCGGAAAATCCGATCGTTCCGAACGCTGTGACGTAAAACACGTACGTCGGGACTATAAACAGGGCAGTGGCCAATAGCTTTCATCTCTTTATTTATTCTGAGCATGTGTGGCACTTTGTGCGTCGGATTTGTGTACACACGATCGGAATTTCCGACAACGGATCCCGTTGTCGGAAAATTTTATCTCCTGCTCTCCAACTTTGTGTGTCGGAAAATCCGATGGAAAATGTCCGATGGAGCCCACACACGGTCGGAATTTCCGACAACACCCTCTGATCGGACACTGTCCATCGGAAAATCCGACCGCGTGCACGGGGCATTAGAGTGCCTTTATCTGAGAAGCCTTTCAGTTCCGTTTTGGCATGTAGACAGCTTTCTAGTCAGGGAAAGGCAATCGTAAGGATAAGTTCTATATAATCATACAGGGTAGTGAGTGCCGTAATCTTTGCGTAATTCATGACAGATAAGGTGATGTTAGGACTACTAAGGAGATGAATCATGTGTCACAACTATCTCGGGCTGGGATGACACAGGCATCCTCCTATGGGAGGTGCGTGTGTGGAGGCAGGGGAGAGAGGTCTGCAGTGTGTCACCACGGTAACAAGTCAGGTCTCTAGCCTTGTGAGAGCCAATGAGCGACTGTATGAGTCATGTTGGGGGAGAACTTTTTACCTCAGACCTTGGCTCCTCTCATGAATTCGCGCCAAAAGACAGCAACCAATAGAGCGATGAACAGCTGGTTGTCATGGCAATAAGATTGTGTGGTAGTTCTAGTATTCACCTAATAATGTAGTTGCTATCTAAGAGGAACAGAGAGTTAATACAGGATTAAAATAGGGGTGTCAATGAACATTACTAGCAGCCTGTTGTGTGTAAGAGAAGGGCATATTCGCATTTATAATTATCAATCCGTGTAATCGGAGCGGGATGAAACCCTGTTAAACTGTCAGTGTACCGATCAGCTAGAGGAGGGAGAGATAAAGTAGATTGGAGATCTCTGATGACCCTATACCTCATTAGATTGGAAAATACAGTCACATAAGAATTTAATTATAATAAAGCTCTAATGAAGGGTGGAACTGCTAGTGTAGGGCTGTATTGGAGAGTAAGGTGTGACAGAACAAGCCATGCAGACACAGCGCTGCTTTGGTAGTCAGCGTTAAGGGGGATATAGATATGCGTGTGTATAAAAACTATGATCTACCTAAACTAAAGTTAACATATTGAAATACTTTAGGAACATATTACCAGCCGGGGCATGAACTTTCAATACTCTAAAAACGGCACATGAACAGTCAGAGGAAATCTTTCAGTCTATGCTGCAGATGCCATCTGTGTTCACCGATCTCTTCTAGCTCTTCTGGAGCGTGGAGGTTTCGTCGGGCTGTAGATGGAAGGAGACTGTGGGTCGGGTTGAAGAATTCTTGGTTCCGATGGCGAACGGTTTCTTCGGTAGCTTGTGTGTTGGGTTTCCATTGCTTCACTCCTGGAAGGTGCTTTAGATGCTGTAGGGGTACGAAATTCCGCGTACCATTCTGGGACCTCCATGAGAGGGATTCCGAGAGTGTCACAGAAGGAATGTAGATCCTCAGGGACTCTGAAGAGAGCTGAGCGTCCTTGTACTGTTGCCGCCAAACCAAAAGGGAACTTCCAGCGGTAAATTATACCCTTGGCCCGGAGTACTGACAGAAGGGGTTGCAGTTCCCTTCTGCGCTGCAAGGTTATATTTGATATATCCTGGAATAGACGAAGTTCTGTGCCGTTATGTAGTAAAGGGGTCAGGGAACGTGCAGCCCTCAGGATGTCTTCCTTCAAACGGTAGTCAATAATGCAGCATACCACATCCCTAGGCGGGTCAGAGTCCTTTCCCTTCGGTCTCAGGGCACGGTGGATTCTTTCCATCGCAATAGGAACCTCTCTGGGTCTGCCGAGTATGTTATTAAAGATATGAATAACTTCACTTTGAAGGTGATCCGCATCCACTGTTTCAGGCAAACCTCTCAGCCTGAGGTTATGGCGTCTGCCGCGATTGTCTAAATCTTCCAAGTGGCGATTGACATCTCTTAATTGCCGTGTATGTGTGTCAATCGCCAGATTCTGGTGACGGATCTTGGATGAATGGAGGGCAGTCGTTTGTTCCACCGCCTGAATTCTGCCTGTAATAGCTTGGATTTCAATTTTTAAATCTGAGATTGCTGCTGTCAGGGTGTCCTTAACCACTTCAGCCCCGGAAGGTTTTACCCCCTTCCTGACCAGAGCACTTTTTACAATTCGGCACTGCGTCGCTTTAACTGCTAATTGCGCGGTCATGCAATGCTGTACCCAAACGAAATTTGCGTCCTTTTCTTCCCACAAATAGAGCTTTCTTTTGATGGTATTTGATCACCTCTGCCGTTTTTATTTTTTGCGCTATACACGGAAAAAGACCGAAAATTTTGAAAAAAAATGATATTTTCTACTTTTTGTTCTAAAAAAAATCCAATAAACTCAATTTTAGTCATACATTTAGGCCAAAATGTATTCGGCCACATGTCTTTGGTAAAAAAAATGTCAATAAGTGTATATTTATTGGTTTGCGCAAAAGTTATAGCGTCTACAAACTAGGGTACATTTTCTGGAATTTACACAGCCTTTAATTTATGACTGCCTATGTCGTTTCTTGAGGTGCTAAAATGGCAGGGCAGTACAAAACCCCCACAAATGACCCCATTTTGGAAAGTAGACACCCCAAGGAATTTGCTGAGAGGCATGTTGAGCCCATTGAATATTCATTTTTTTTGTCCCAAGTGATTGAATAATGACAAAAAAAAAAAAAAAAAAAAAAAAATTACAAAAAGTTGTCACTAAATGATATATTGCTCACACAGGCCATGGGCATATGTGGAATTGCACCCCAAAATACATTTAGCTGCTTCTCCTGAGTACGGGGATACCACATGTGTGGGACTTTTTGGGAGCCTAGCCGCGTACGGGGCCCCGAAAACCAAGCAACGCCTTCAGGATTTCTAAGGGCGTACATTTTTGATTTTACTCCTCACTACCTATCACAGTTTTGAAGGCCATAAAATGCCCAGATGACATAAAACCCCCCCAAATGACCCCATTTTGGAAAGTAGACACCCCAAGCTATTTGCTTTGAGGCATGTTGAGTCCATGGAATGTTTTATATTTTGACACAAGTTGCGGGAAAGTGACAAATTTTTTTTTTTTTTTTGCACAAAGTTGTCACTAAATGATATATTGCTCACACAGGCCATGGGCATATGTGGAATTGCACCCCAAAATACATTTAGCTGCTTCTCCTGAGTACGGGGATACCACATGTGTGGGACTTTTTAGGAGCCTAGCCGCGTACGGGACCCCGAAAACCAAGCACCGCCTTCAGGATTTCTAAGGGCGTACATTTTTGATTTTACTCCTCACTGCCTATCACAGTTTCGGAGGCCATGGAATGCCCAGGTGGCACAAACCCCCCCCAAATGACCCCATTTTGGAAAGTAGACACCCCAAGCTATTTGCTGAGAGGCATGGTGAGTATTTTGCAGCTCTCATTTGTTTTTGAAAATAAAGAAAGACGAGAAAAAAAATGTTTTTTTTTCTTTTTTCAATTTTCAAAACTTTGTGACAAAAAGTGAGGTCTGCAAAATACTCACTATACCTCTCATCAAATAGCTTGGGGTGTCTACTTTCCAAAATGGGGTCATTTGGGGGGGTTTTGTGCCACCTGGGCATTCCATGGCCTCCGAAACTGTGATAGGCAGTGAAGAGTGAAATCAAAAATTTACGGCCTTAGAAAGCCTGAAGGCGGTGCTTGGTTTTCGGGGTCCCGTACGCGGCTAGGCTCCCAAAAAGTCCCACACATGTGGTATCCCCGTACTCAGGAGAAGCAACAGAATGTATTTTGGGGTGTAATTTCACATATTCCCATGGCATGTTTGAGCAATATATCATTTAGTGACAACTTTGCGCAAAAAAAAATAAAAAAAATAAAAAATTGTCTCTTTCCCGCAACTTGTGTCACAATATAAATTATTCCATGGACTCAACATGACTCTCAGCAAATAGCTTGGGGTGTCTACTTTCCAAAATGGGGTCATTTGGGGGGGTTTTGAACTGTCCTGGCATTTTATGCACAACATCTAGAAGCTTATGTCACACATCACCCACTCTTCTAACCACTTGAAGACATAGCCCTTTCTGACACTTATTGTTTACATAAAAAAATAATTTTTTTTTGCAAGAAAATTACTTTGAACCCCCAAACATTATATATTTTTTTTAAAGCAAATGCCCTACAGATTAAAATGGTGGGTGTTTCATTTTTTTTTTTCACACAGTATTTGCGCAGCGATTTTTCAAACGCATTTTTTGGGGAAAAAACACACTTTTTTACATTTTAATGCACTAAAACACACTATATTGCCCAAATGTTTGATGAAATAAAAAAGATGATCTTAGGCCGAGTACATGGATACCAAACATGACATGCTTTAAAATTGCGCACAAACGTGCAGTGGCGACAAACTAAATACATTTTTAAAAGCCTTTAAAAGCCTTTACAGGTTACCACTTTAGATTTACAGAGGAGGTCTACTGCTAAACTTACTGCCCTCGATCTGACCTTCGCGGCGATACCTCACATGCATGGTGCAATTGCTGTTTACATTTGACGCCAGACCAACGCTTGCGTTCACCTTAGCGCGAGAGCAGGGGGGACAGGGGTGCTTTTTTTTTTTTTTTTTTTTTTTCTCTTTATTATTATTATTTTTTTATCTTATTTTTAAACTGTTCCTTTCATTTTTTTTTTTTTTAAATCATTTTTATTGTTATCTCAGGGAATGTAAATATCCCCTATGATAGCAATAGGTAGTGACAGGTACTCTTTTTTGCAAAAATTGGGGTCTATTAGACCCTAGATTTCTCCTCTGCCCTCAAAGCATCTGATCACACCAAGATCGGTGTGATAAAATGCTTTCCCAATTTCCCAATGGCGCTGTTTACATCCGGCGAAATCTACGTCATAAAATGCTCGTAGCTTCCGGTTTCTTAGGTCATAGAGATGTTTGGAGCCACTCTGGTCTCTGATCAGCTCTATGGTCAGCTGGCTGAATCACCGGCTGCATTTTCAGGTTCCCTGTTGAGACAGGAGAGCCAGAGAAAAACACGGAAGATGTTGGGGGGGGGGGGGGGCATTCCCTCCCACTGCTTGTAAAAGCAGTCTAGAGGCTAATTAGCCACTAGGATTGCTTTTACATGAAAGCCGACCGCTGGCTGAAAAGAATGATACCAAGATGATACCTAAACCTGCAGGCATCATTCTGGTATAACCACTCAAAGTCGTGAATGGCATACCTGAAGACAAAAAAATGGTTAACAATAAAGCACAGTAAACGGTAAAGTATAAATAATTACATACCTGAAAAGCAAACGTGATAAAACATAACAACAATAAAACATTGCAGAATAGAATACAGTAAAAAAGAGCAGAACAATAGAGAGAGAATAGAGAGAGAGAGAACAATAAAACGACAACTATTTTTATTTTATATTTTTGTTTGTGTTTTTTTTTTTTTTACACTTTTTTTTGTAACTAACTTTTATAACTGTAACCGGTTCCAGGTTCGGGTCTCTCAAAATGCGATGGCATCTCGGGAGACCCTGTGAAAGTGTGCCTAGTCTGTGCAATGCTGTACCCTACGCTAATACTCAACTAGTGCATGGTAGCGTTCAAAACATTCACCAATGCAAAGACCAGGATTATCAGGACAGGAGGGACAATAATAGCGGGTGTCACGCCTATATCCGCGCTTTCTGCAGACACGACATCTTTTTTGGGGGGGTTCGTTGGGTAGGGGTACTCGGGAGGACATAAAAATGCCTCTCATGCAGCCGACTGCATTTGGTTGGGGGTGTGAATGGGGGAAGTATGGGCGCTGCAGAAGCGGTGGGTTCCCAATTAGGATTGGCGAATGCAGCAGGAAGGGCATTATGGGCACGACGGGCCTGTGTTTGTCTTTTTGGTGGCAGCGGGACACTACTTGTGCTTGCCACCTCACCAGCTTGAACTGCACTTATGGGACTCGCCACGTCACCAAGTGTTACTGCAGTGCTGGTTTGACTACGACCGGGGTGTACTAGGCCGCTGGCGCTTGCCAGTTCACCAAAACGCTACAAAAAAAACTGTTAGCGATCACAGGGATCCGGCCTGACTCTGCGAACGCTGCAGTTATGCGTTTAGTGTTTTGTAAGTGACAGTGATCGATCGATACTGCACTTGGGTGGGCTGGGCCGGGCCGGGCGGAGGGGCAAAACGCAGGTGCTAGCAGGTATCTGGGCTGATCCCGCTAACACTGCGTTTTTGGGAACCCTAAACTGCTGGGGACGCTAGTATAGATCTGATCAGATCAGATATTGATCCGATCAGATACTATACCACTAAGGGAGGCGTATGCTGCGTGCGTGGGTGTTAGCGGTACTGGCGCTAATCTGACGCTGCCTGGGGCTGGTGCTTGCCAGTTCACCAAAACGCTACCAAAAAAACTGTTAGCGATCGCAGGGATCAGGCCTGACTCTGCGAACGCTGCAGTTATGCGTTTAGTGCCTTGTAAGTGACAGTGATCGATCGATACTGCACTTGGGTGGGCTGGGCTGGGCCGGGCGGAGGGGCAAAACGCAGGTGCTAGCGGGTATCTGGGCTGATCCCGCTAACACTGCGTTTTTGGGAACCCTAAACTGCTGGGGACGCTAGTATAGATTTGATCGGATCAGATATTGATCCGATCAGATACTATACCACTAAGGGAGGTATACGGTGCGTGCGTGGGTGTTAGCGGTACTGGCGCTAACCTGACGCTGCCTGGGGCTGGTGCTTGCCAGTTCACCAAAACGCTACCAAAAAAACTGTTAGCGATCGCAGGGATCAGGCCTGACTCTGCGAACGCTGCAGTTATGCGTTTAGTGTTTTGTAAGTGACAGTGATCGATCGATACTGCACTTGGGTGGGCTGGGCTGGGCCGGGCGGAGGGGCAAAACGCAGGTGCTAGCGGGTATCTGGGCTGATCCCGCTAACACTGCGTTTTCGGGAACCCTAAACTGCTGGGGACGCTAGTATAGATCTGATCGGATCAGATATTGATCCGATCAGATACTATACCACTAAGGGAGGCATATGCTGCGTGCGTGGGTGTTCGCGGTACTGGCGCTAATCTGACGCTGCCTGGGGCGACGCATATCACCGCCGGGCGATCAGGGGGCTAAACCTTTATTCGGTAATAAACGGCGGGTGCCCTGACACTATAAAAAATAAACGAACTAACCAGCGTCACCCGTAACGGTTATACGGTGATCAGTGGTGAAAGGGTTAACTAGGGGGCAATCAAGGGGTTAAAACATTTATTAGGTAGTATATGGGGGTCCCTGTCGCTATAAAACGCTGACGGCGAACCTAAATATTTACGTTCCTAACTAGCGTCACCAGCGACACTAATACAGCGATCAGAAAAATGATCGCTTAGCGACACTGGTGACAGGGGGTGATCAAGGGGTTAAAACTTTATTAGGGGGGGTTAGGGGGGTATCCTAGACCTAAAGGGGGGTAATACTATCTGCCCTAACACTAACTGTCACAAACTGACACTATGCAGTAATCAGAAAAAAAAAAAAAAAAAAAAAAAAAAAATACTGCTAATGTCAGTTTGTGACAGGGGGGGGGGGGTGATTGGGGGGGGATCGGGGGGCGATCGGGGGGGGATCGGGGGTGTAAAGTATGCCTGGCATGTTCTACTGTGTGTGTGTGTGTGTTGTGCACTCACTTGTCATCTCTCCTCGGCGCTGGAACGGAAACTGCCAGACCGGGGAGAGATGACATCACATCCTCTGCCTGTGTGAAACGACACACAGGCAGAGGAGGATTCCCATTGGCTGGGAGCGATCGCGAGGGGGGGGCCACGATCGGATGGTCTCCCCCTCGCCTCCCGACGCTCCCAGTCAGATGCCGACCGCCGATGGCACCGGGGGGGGGTCCGATCGGACCCCCCGCCCGCGGGAGGCAGATCACGTACGGGTACGTGATTTTGCCTGCCCGTGCCGCTCTGCCGCAGTATATATGCGGTAGGCGGTCGGCAAGTGGTTAATGTCCTCAGCCACGGATCTGAGATCGCTCAGGCTCGGATGCTGATGAGGAGTGAGGAGAATTCCCCTGTCATTGAGTTCAGCGTGAGATGGAGAGGCAGCAGCATTAGAGTGAGGAGGATGCTGATGCTGGCTCCGTGAGGTGGGAGCCGGCGCCGAAGTTCCCATCTGTGCCCGGAACATCTCCGGGATGTTCTGACTGGATCTTGCCGGTATTTCACGGGGAGAACGGGACCGGGAGGTCGACGAAGTTCTGGAGGATGTACCCATCGCTTTTCGGGTGTTTGGGAGGCCGTTGACCGTCCTTGGAATTCAGATTTCTATCCCTGTCAGCGGAGCTCTGAAGTTAAGCAGCCATTCTCTACGAGGTCAAGTCACGCCCCCCTTCACTACAATGTTTGAAGATTACTATGTACTAAAATATCTGTGTGCTAAGTATATTATTTTTTTGGTTCACATAGGGGAAAAAACACTCAGCCAAGAAGAACCCAGTCCCCCCCAACCGAAAGAACATACTTGGGAAATCAGCCCAAGCCCCACTGAGGATGTGGAGGAAGGAGAGGTGGGCGACATGGGCACCCCACCAGGGGAGTGTCTGACACACCAGCTTACGGTAATCTATGCATGGCTGCCTTTAATTTTATGTAAATTTTTTACTCTATTTTAGGTGATCTGGTTGTGCTTGACTCAAGCAACAGTGCCACCCCAAGGATGTTGATGAAGTATGCGACATGGGCACAGCACCAGGTCAGTGTCTGAGACACCAGCTTATGGTAAGGTAAACTATGTATGTCTGCATATTTCTAAAGACATCTTTTTTTCATTCAATTTTAGGTCCAAGTGACTATTTCACAACAGACAGTGCCCAACAACTAATTGCTCTAATAATGGCCTGGAATGGGGAGATTGATCAAATGCGGAATCGGCTGGATCGTATGCAGCAGGAAATGAAGGACATGATTGATGTTTTGGGTCGAATCTAAATGCCCTTTTTTAACCCAAAAAACATCGATCATGTCCTTCATTTCCTGGTTTGCTGACCCCATTCTGGGCCTTCTCTTTTGTATTTTGTGGAAATTATATGCCTCATTAACAACATAAAAAAACAAAAATTGAAAAAAAATGGAGGCCTGTTTTGAAAAAAAAAAAAAAAGAGGCCTATTTTCCCAAATAAAAAAAAAAAAATGTTTACAAAAAATGTAAAAAAAATAGAGGCCTGTTTAAAAAAAAAAAAGAGGCCTGCTTTAAAAAAAAAAAAAAATTAAAAAAAAAAAAAAGAGGCCTGTTTTTAAAAAAATCTAAAAAAAATAATAATAAGTAAATAAAAAAGAGACCTGTTTGTTAAAACCCAAATAAAAAAAGTTATATTTTAAAATAAAAAAAAATATAACTAATTATATTTTTCTAAATTTGTAAATATATCGAGATATTTTTGACTATGAACATTTTATACTAATGCATAAGTGAATGTATACAGAATATTAAAACATCTGTTTAGTAATTAACTAAATGTGTGGTTTGTTATTTCAATGCTCAGCATCAGTTTGTTTAAATTTAAAATAGTTGTTTACAGTGACAATGGTGCTTAGTTAGTCAAGGAAAATACACTTGGCACTACAAGTGCTCTACCATAACCTAGGAGAAAGCCAAAAAGAAAGGCAAGCAATAAATATAATTCAATATTTCATCAAGATTTTTTTATTTTGATAATTTAGATATCCTGGTCCATTGCAATGGCCCCCCTACCCATAAAATAATTTACATATTGCTCTCGAACTTGACGGGCACTTTGGGGGGCCAAGCCAGTACGGACAGTATCCAGGCCCGTAAGATTGTCACTGATAAGTCCGGCCTCAGGCCCAACTGGCACAATATAATTTGTTGAATGTTTGTGCAAAAAGTTGTGCAGGATGCAGCACGCTAAAATGATCAAATTAAGTTTGTATTCCGCCAAGTTAATGGATGTTTGAAACAGGCGGAACCAGCTGGCCAGAATCCCAAACGCATTCTCAACAACTCTTCTCGCTCTGGCCAGCCGGAAATTAAAAACCCTCCTCTCTGGGGTGAGGGTTCTTTGGGGGAATGGCCTCATGAGGTGCTTGCTCAGAGCGAAGGCTTCATCTGCTATGAAGACAAAGGGGAGTCCTTCCATGTTATCCGCATAAGGTGGCAATCCCAGGCCACCACTCTGGAGACGCTGGCAGAACTCCATCTGGGCAAATACTCCTCCATCCGACATCCGGCCATTCTTCCCCACGTCCACATAGAGAAATTCATAGTGTGCCGACACCACCGCCATTAAAACAATACTATGGAACCCCTTATAATTAAAATAGTATGACCCCGAATGGGGTGGTGGCACGATGTGGACATGTTTCCCATCTATAGCCCCTCCACAATTGGGAAAGTCCCAACGGGTGACAAAATGGGATGCCAGTCTGCCATTCCTGTGGCGTTGAAGGAAACTGGGGAATCAAACAAGAAAAAAAAACTCAGTAATTTATAAAAGAACATTGCAACAACATTATACACTTAAAACATTATTGCCCAGCACCAGTATAACATTAAATAATTGAAATCTTCTTGAATAAATAATATGGAAAGGCACACTTATCAGATTGCTCACCCCCTCTGATGGCACATTGTTACATTTTAGGGGGTGGTGAAATTAGAAATTAATTAAAAGTTTAAGGACACGCAGGGTTTTATTGACTAAAGGCTACAATACTGTGCAGTTGTCGCACTCTGCAAGTGCAGTTGCTCAACAGCTTAGGAAATGAGGTAAGGTAAAAAGGCTTTCATGTTGCAAGGAGTACCCAATCACATGCAAGGGCAATTCATCCAAACACTTTGTGGCTTGCACATGATTGGATGATGGAAATCAGCAGAGCTTCTGCTCATTTACTAAAGCACTGGAGCAAATGCACTTGCTGAGTGCAAATGCATTTTGCAAAGTGCAACATATATTTGCTTTGTAAAAATCAACACCACAGAACATTATAGCAAATTATTAGGGGGGGGGTTGGAAATCAAGTTAATGACACACACACTATTTGGATGGAGTTTAGGTGGGGGGAGGGGTTTGGAAATCAAGTTAATTACATGCACACTATTTGGATGGAGTTTAGGTGGGGGGAGGGGTTTGGAAATCAAGTTAATTACATGCACACTATTTGGATGGAGTTTAGGTGGGGGGAGGGGTTTGGAAATCAAGTTAATTACATGCACACTATTTGGATGGAGTTTAGGTGGGGGGAGGGGTTGGGAAATCAAGTTAATTACATGCACACTATTTGGATGGAGTTTAGGTGGGGGGAGGTTTGGAAATCAAGTTAATTACATGCACACTATTTGGATGGAGTTTAGGTGGGGGGAGGTTTGGAAATCAAGTTAATTACATGCACACTATTTGGATGGAGTTTAGGGGGGGTTGGAAATCAAGTTAATTACATGCACACTATTTGTATGGAGTTTAGGTGGGGGGAGGGGTTTGGAAATCAAGTTAATTACATGCACAATATTTGGATAGAGTTTAGGTGGGGGTTTGGAAATCTAGTTTATGACACGCACACTATTTGGATTGAGTTTTGGGGGGGTTTTGGAAATCTAGTTTATGACACGCATACTATTTGGATTGAGTTTAGGGGGGGGGGGTTGGAAATCTAGTTTATGACATGCACACTATTTGGATGGAGTTTAGGGGAAACAAAATACAATGCAGCTGACTAAATACATTCAAACTGAGTAGACTAGGTGGATATGTGCCCAGCATTGTACGCTGGGGAGGTTAGTGAAGGCAAATATACATGCATGACAAAAAAGAACAGGAAAAAATTCCAGCATGCGTGAGGAGAAAAAGGGGACATTCACACTATATTGCAATGATGGTAAGTAGTGTTTTAGCTAAGAAATACATTACATTATCAAAGATTAAATAAAATAACATGTGATGCTAATAAAAGAAAAAAATCTTACCTTAATATAGTCCTTCTGCAGGACCTGGATGATGGCAGAACAGGTCTCTGGGATAATGATCCCCAGAGCCTGGGGGAGATGCCTGTCGAGAACTTCAAGTCCTGCAGGCTTCTCCCTGTCGCCAAGTACCGCAACGTGGCAACTAGCCTCTGCTCCGGAGTGATGGCTTGCCTCATGCAGGTATCCTGCCTGCTGATATAGGGGGTCAGCAAAGCCAACAAACGGTCAAAAACGGGGTCCGTCATCCGGAGAAAGTTCCTGAAATCCTCAGGATTATTCTCACGGATCTCACGGAGCAATGGCATGTGACAGAACTGGTCACGCCGGAGCAACCAATTCTTGGTCCATGAACTCCTCCTCGCCCTGTTCATGGACTGGTCTTGGGCTGAAGAATGAACTATAGCACCAAGCACATACAATGCACGAGCTCGACGACGAGTACGTACAGGTAACATGGCTTCAAAACGGTCGGCTGGTCAGAACGCACTTAACAGAACGCACTGAAGAACAGCAAGGCCCGTGAAGAGCGACCTGAAAATCAGGAATGAGCGGACAATAAAACAAAGATTTCTCAATGCCAACTGACTAAACACACTGAAAAGCAGATACAAACCTCACAAGCACAGACTGAACAACAGTTTAAACAAACTGAAAAATACGAGTCTCACAAGCGTGAATCGTCTCTCACCAAACTTCTACTAACACAAGAAAAACAGGAGATTAGCAGAAGGAGCCCAAAGGGTGTCGTACGGGCTATTGAACTTCCGTTTTATAGTCTCGTCGGACTTGGTGTACGTCACCGCGTACTAGGCTGTCGAACTTGTGTGATCGTGTGTAGGCAAGTCCGTTCGTTAGAAAGTCTGCCGCAAGTCCGCCGCAAGTCCGCCAAAAGTCCGCCAAAAGCCTGTCGGACGGGCTGTCGGACTTTTGTAGACGAAAAGTCCGACCATGTATGCGCGGCATAAGAGTTCCCTGCCATACGACCGCGTGGTGGCAGAGACATCAGTAATGACCGCGTAAAAGCAATGTTATTAGATCTCTTTCACCTCCTGCCCATAACTTGTTTCCTCCTGTACACTTGGTTCCTCCTGTACAAACCTATAGTTACTGTATTGAAATATGAGACATCCTTTTATTGAATAGTAGGGGCCCACTCTGAATAAGCCTCCCTACTGTTGCTCTGATTGCTCGCTGTCACTAGGCCTGACGCCTGTAGAACCTCTCCCCGGAGGCCTAGTGGGTTAAAAGAATATCTTCTAGGAAATATGGACTACTATTAACAGCCAGCCCAACTTGCAAATCCTGAGCCCGCAGGCTACATCAACTTGACACAGATCCCCACAGTCAGGGCAGGACTTAGGGCGGTGGGGGCCCCTGCGCTTGAGTCACTTTCGGGCCCTATCTTCTATACATTACTTTAAATAGAACAAAATGATACATACACAAGCTATGTATTAGAGCTACACAATTCAGGATAAACTGAGAATAAAAGTAGAGATCATGATTCTGAACAAACAACTAAACAAAATTACATAATTTATGTAACTGACAGGTGGCACTGATGTCAGATGGCACTGATACGTGGCACTGATGACACGTGGCACTGATGACACGTAGTACTAATACGTGGCACTAATAACAGATGACACTAATACGTGGCACTGATGACAGATGCCACTAATATGTGGCACTGATGACATGTGACACTGATAACAGATGGCATGTGACACTGACAGGTGGCACTGATGACAGATGGCAATGATACGTGGCACTGATGACATGTGACACTGATGACAGATGGCACTAATAGGTGGCACTGATGACACGTGACACTGATGTGGCACTGATGACAGATGACACTAATACGTGGCACTGATGACAGATGGCACTAATACGTGGCACTGATGACACGTGACACTGGTAACAGATGGCACGTGACACTGACAGGTGGCACTGATGACAGATGGCAATGACACGTGGCACTGATGACACGTGACACTGATGATGACAGATGGCACTTATACGTGGCAGTGGCACTGATGACAGATGGCACTTATACGTGGCACTGGGGACAGATGGCACTGACAGGTGGCACTGGGGACAGGTGGCACTGACAGGTGGCACTGGGGACAGGTGGCACTGACAGGTGGCAATGGGGACAGGTGGCACTGGGGACAGGTGGCACTGGGGACAGATGGCACTGATAGGTGGCACTGGGGACAGGTGGCACTGGGGACAGGTGGCACGGAGGACAGATGGCACTGTAAGCACTTTATTTCCCCCCTTTTATTTTATTTTTTTTACTCACAAGCTGCAGCCGTTAGCTCTCCCTCCTCACACGCTGCCTCTGTGTGAGGAGGGAGAGCCGGCGATGAGAGATGATCTCATATGATATCATCTCTCATTGGACACTTAGATCGAGTGCTAAATGGCTGCTGTGATTGGCCATTTAGCATGATCTGTGACTAGCTGTGTCCAAGGGACACGGCCAACACAGAACTTCCCCGATGCGTGCCCGTGGCGGCATGCATTGGGGAAGTAAACAGGAGGACGTCCAGGGATGCCCTCCCGGCAATTACGTCCGCGCTGTAGCTGTCTTTCAGCTATAGCGCGGACGCCTAGTGTATAGAAGATACGGACACCGGGACATGGTATTTAAAACGGAAACAGGCGGGGCCCACCGGGCCCCATATTGGGCGGGGCCCATGGGCTTGAGCCCAGTCAAGCCCTATGGAAAGTCCGGCCCTGCCCACAGTCTCTTTTCTGATTCAGGACTCCCCATCATCCACCGTGTGTTTGATAAAGACTCCACTAGTGACCGTGTACTAGCAGAGTTCCCTTCACAGACCCCTTGGCACTTTCAGCTTTTGGCACCTCCAGCCCCACTGTGGTAACACTCACCAACCTTCCAACAGCCCTGAGTCCTTGATGAGGAACTTTAACTGGACCGTGCGTACCAACAGTTTCTCCTGCCCCTCTGCTCCAGGAGTTCCCTGCCGTGTGGTGGCAGAGATATTGCCAATGACCATGTTCCCTCACAGCTCTCCCGGGCCTTCTCCTGCGATCGTCCCCCCCAAAATGGGGATGGCCTCCTGTGACTGTCTAACATGCCATTCCTCACTTAACCCAGCCGACTCCTCCCCTTCAGTGGAGAATCACCTCAGCTTATATATGAGGCCCACCTTCTGCAAATCTAAGTTGGGGATTGGTCAGGGCTCCCACACACAAGCTGCCTGCCACTCCAGTTCCAGGACCAGCCCCTCTTCCAGAATATTCTCCCTGGAAGTGAACTGAAGTGCAGGTGGTCACACCCACTGCTACTCTGACCACTCCCAATCCCCAGATCAAAACAGACAGGCCTAGCTTGCAGCATAAGCCTGCCTAAAGGCGATGGCATACAAAAAAGAATAATTCATGTATGTACATGCACGCATCTGAAATCGCATTGGAATGGAAGTAATTAGTATAAAAAGCCCATGCAACTGTGTTCCTGAAAAATGTATACAGAACTGAATGGGACTTTAATTGTGACTCTAAGAAGTATGAATAGATGAAAAGAAATTAATGCAAAAGTAAACATTTTTTTCAATATAAAAACAATTAATAATACATTACATTTAATATGGTGGATTCAGGGTGTGCAAATCCCCGATTTTAGCAGAGTTATGGCATACGTGTTTCGCGGACGAGTCCACTTCGTCAGAGCCTTTGAGAATGGCACAATATGATCACGTGTAGATTCTACAAATTGAACATCAATTAATATTGGATACATTTATAAAATTACAATGGTAAGGGCTAGAATATGAAGTGTATATGAACATTAATACATAGATTTATACATAGGTATGTATTGATGAAAAGTAGTTATCAATGATTACTGAGCAAATCTGGGTATTTTATAAAGTATAAACAGTGATCAACTCTATGCTGTTGAATGTCTAAACAGGTAAGGCTGTGGTTTTGTATAGGGAGAAAAAGAGAATGTATATATAAAAGTATGAATCATATTATTCTATCAAAGAGTTTCTCCCACTCACCCGGGAACTGTAAATTGGAGGATAACGGCTCAAGGGGACAGAAGGAGGCCTTTGTGCTCGTGGGAATACTCCAACCCCAAATCTCCTTAATCGGGAGGAAAGTGCAGACCCCTATATATGCAGATGAAAGAGCATAGTAAACTAAACAGTTGAAAGATGATAGTAATAATAATAATAACAGGCACCTCCAAAAACAAGTGGAGGTGTCAAAATCAACTGGGAGAAGCAAAGCAGAGTGGATGTGGGTATGTGGGGAGTGACAGGGGAGAAGAAACAGGAGAGTGAAAGCAGAGGCAAGGGAAGAGACTGTGGTGTGAATGGGGGAGGAGAAAAGAGGGAAAGGGGGAAGTAAGAAAGGAGGGGAGGGATGAGAGAGAGGAAAGGAAAAGGAAAGAAAGGGGGAGGAAAAAAGGGGAGCAGAAGGGGAAGGAGAGGGAAAGAGGGGAAAGGGGGGGGGAGGAAGGAGGGGGAGAGAAAAGGGGGGAGGGGGAGGCGGAAGAGAAAAGAGGGGGCAAGAGAGAGGTAATATGGATCAAAAATCTGAATGTTCTTGATACTTGCTTACCAAGTAGTTGTGTAAAGATATACACTAAATTTAAATGGAAAATAGGTGTAATCCTAGAAATCAAAAGGATTTTTTGTTGCTTGAATAATTGTAATCAATTCACATGGGCAGAAAAATCAATCCCATATCTTGGAATTCATTTAACAGCATCTCATTCTGACTTATTCTCAACCAATTATCCTCCTGTATTAAGGCAGATCACAAATCTAATAAAACAATGGTCGCAACTTCCTTTATCCTGGATAGGGAAAATTAATGCAATCAAAATGACTATTCTACCCAAATTGCTTTATCTATTCAGAGTCCTCCCTATTCCAATTCCTTCCTATTTTTTGAGAATAGTACAAAAAAGAGCAACTTCGTTTATATGGGGCTCTTCTAAACCACGTATACCTATACACACACTACATCTTCCCAAAAATAAAGGAGGCCTGGGATACCCTAATTTTACTAACTACTACAGAGCAGAACATTTGGCCAGTCTGTCCAAATACCATGCAAAACAGGAAATCCCACTATGGGTATTTATAGAGGCTTCAGAAAATGACCCTCTATTAATATCAAATTTATTATGGCTTGATCCTAAAGACCGCTTTAAAATTCATAATCCCATAACTAAACACTTCTTATCTCTCTGGGATAAACTAAAAACCAAATATCAGTTACAATCTCCACACAATCCTCTCCTTTCTTTTATCAGAAATCCGGCCTTTTATCCGGCATGGATCTACCCAAATTCTTTTAAAGCTTGGACAACATCAGGCATTCAGACACTAAATGACTTCATAGCATCTAAATCATTCCTTTCATTCCCATCGCTTAGAGAAAAATATGATCTACCAAACTCTGAGATATTTAGATATCTCCAAATCAAAAATTTCTATACACCATTCCTAAAGGGGGATACACCATTATCCCAATTATCCATTTTTGAATCAATCTGTACAAAAGATCCATTTGCTAAAGGTACAATTTCATCACTTTATAATCAATTATATGGAGTAGCAAATCTTAATAGACCCTCTTACGTTCAGAGGTGGGAGGAAGACCTTGGACGAACTTTAGAAGACACGGACTGGTCTAACATATGGCTCACATCTAAGTCATCTTCACCCAACATCTTAGTACTGGAGACAAATTATAAAGTCCTAACTCGCTGGTACCTTGTACCCGCTAGAGTGGCAAAATATTCACCTATTACCTCAGCTCTTTGTTTTCGAGGATGCCCAGAAATAGGCACATATTTACACATATGGTGGACGTGCCCAGTAATCCAAACCTTCTGGAAGGAAGTTTTCGTGATTGCATCTAAAATATTTAAAAAGATAATACAACCAGATCCATATTTAACTTTACTTAATCTAAAACCGGAATGGTTAACACTCTCTCAATTCAAACTTATGATCCAACTAATAACGGCTGCAAAACAAACAGTGGCCAAGGCATGGAAATCTCCTACATTGGTACTAGCAGAAACAATTCACAGAATGAATAATACAATGTCCCATGCTAAGATGGTAGCCATCGATCAAAATCAAATTCCAAAATTTGAAAAACTTTGGCACCCTTGGATAAAACAACAGTTCCTGTCAAATTTCAATGACTCTGTCCTGTTGCCATGGTAACAGATTAAATGACTTACAGAGACACCCATTCTAAGGCTTCAAAGAGAACTAAAAAGAATAATAAACTGACGAGCGGGACAACCTTGTGGACCATACCTCTACCTTTCAACCCTTTTTCTTCTTTCTCTTTCCTTTTCTCCACCTTACGATTAAAGCTCATTATCAGAATTTATTTGACCTATATACACTCTACTTGTAAACAATATGTATAGTAGGTATAAATCATTTAAATACCTACAAAAGTAACTAAGGAAATGATATATATCTTTAATTTAGGTTTACGTGAAACCAATGTTTAATATTTGAAATTTCATGATATTTACCTATATAAACCCTACTGTAAAACAATGAGCTTACTTTATAGATCCTTGTAAACTTACTTTATGTATCTTTATAACATTGTATACTCAATAAACTTCTTTTGACAAGGAATAATTGTAATCAGGCGGATACCTTTTTTTCTCACCTTGGAACAACAAGAGATCCCGTGGGCTAGTGTTGGCATTTTTATAAGCTTTCTTAAGAGATCTTTTGCTATATCTGCTATCTAGAAAGCATTTTTGCAATTCAAAGGCCTCAATTTTAAAATCCTCTTCATTGGTACAATTCAGTTGGGCCCGTAAATACTGGCCTTTGGGGATAGATTCAATCAGATGAGAAGTGTGTGCGTTTGTAAAATGTAATAGTGAGTTGCCTGCTGTATCTTTTCGGTGCAAATTGGTGGTGATAGCTCCTTCTGGGTCTTTATGTATATTTAAATCAAGGAAAGAGAGGGTATCTCTATTCCAGTTAAAAGTGAAGGATAAGTTGTAATTGTTATGATTGAGTGCCTCCACAAACTCGGTCAGAAGTTCGGGAGTGCCTGTCCATAGAATAAAGATGTCATCGATATATCTGTGCCACAACAAAGTGTTGTGCAGGTATATCGAAAAGACATCTGAGGCGAAAACCTCTTGCTCCCACCCCCCCAGGTACAAGTTTGTAAATGAGGGGGCACATTTGGTCCCCATTGCAATACCTTGCACCTGGAGGTAGTGGGAGCCATCGAAAGTAAAAGCGTTGTGGTTCAAGATGAAATGTAACATTTCAATAATGAATGCATTGAAAGGAATGGCATCGAGATCCCTTTCACTTAGAAACATAGATGTCATGGTGATGCCTTGTTCGTGTGGAATACTGGAGTATAAGGCCTCCACATCTATGGATGCAAGAATGGTATTGGTGGGAACAGGTAAACCATCTAAAACTGTCAGGATGTGGATAGTGTCCTTAAGATAAGTGGAGAGACTTTCAACGTGGGGACGTAAATAATCATCTATCAAAGAACTGGCTTGTTGGGTGAGGCATCCTACCCCTGAGATGATGGGTCTACCAGGAGGCTGAGAGAGAGATTTGTGAGTTTTCGGAAGGGCATAAAACATAGGGGTGATTGGGTGTTGTACCTTTAAGTAATCACGTGTGTTCTTTGAAATAAGGTTTCTTGAAAAAGCTGTATCTATGATTCTGAAGAACTCCTGTTGGTAATCGTGGATTCTCGTGGACGAGATCCGACGATACCAAGAGGAGTTCTCCAGAATCCTATAACACATGGCCATATATCCTTCTGTGGTTTGGATGACAAGCTTTCCTCCTGTCAGAGAACTCACACAGCAAGCACCCGCCTCTGTGCAGCAGCTGCCAATCCTCGTTCTGCTAATGCCGATGTGCATGCACGGAACCGTAGCCAGAGACAAATGAGATCCAGGGTGGGCATGCACAATGGCACCTCTATGCGAACGTGCACACGCGCTAACGCGCACCCGCGAGTGCCAAAGCACTAATGTGCTAACGCGCATGCGCTAAGGTGCTAATGCGCATGTGCGCACGCACATACGCTGGTGCGAATCCTGGCACACAGCACCCAATATAAAGAGAGAGTCTGCCTAGCATCAGTGCTGGATTGTCTTCAGCTTGTTCCTGTGTTCCTGTTGTTACTCTGCCTGATTGACCTTGTTCCTGAAAACCCGGCTATCTTCTGACCATTCTCTTGGATCTCCCCTGCCTGCTGAACCTGCCTCTACCTGCAATACTGACCTTGGCTTGAACTTATGATTACGGCTCTGCCTCCTGATTCTGTACCCTGCTGCCCGTCTGTTGCCAACTCCTGCCTGTTTCTGACTACGGTTTTGCCTTCTGACTTGGTACCCCGCTGCCAGCCTGTTGCCGACTCCTGCCTGTTCCTGATTCTGCAGTAGATCCTGATCTGGCTCCCGCTGAACAAGTTTGGTGATCAGTTTCCACATCTCCTCAGCAGGGGTTCCTGTATCTCCAAGTTCCAGCCTCCTGCCTGCAGGCACCTGCATCCTTTCTTTGCCCTTGCACTCCCTGTACCCACAACCAGGGGTGCTTGGACCAGAACCGTGCAAGAGGCCACCCTCATCATTTCAGGCTCCGCCGTATCGGATGATTTCATTACTATACCATCTCTTTTTTTTTATATTTATTCAAAACTGCTCTGGTTATGAGTCAGATAGGATCGTGTTAAGATGGTATTCATTTTGCAAATGTCTTGGGTAGTGCGATCAACAAAAAGTTGATTTGGGTTGGAGAGGGTCGGAAATTTTTGTGACTTTTTCTTATATTCAAGTGGTACAAATGATGTGGATTCCATGTCCTCAGTATCTGTCAACACTTGATGCATTGTGTTAGGGTCATCCCAGACCCCTCCTTCCCTTTCTAATTGTGTCAAAATCTTTAGCATTTTATAGTCCATACGAGACCATTTGGTCTCAGGGTTTGGCTCTGATTTATTATTTTGATTGTGCCAGAAAGCTTTGAAATTTAGCTTCCTGGCAAACATATTAATGTCTTTTACCACCTCAAAGGGGTCTGCATCCCAAGTTGGGCAGAAATTAAGTCCCAATCCCAAAATTTCTAATTCCATAGCTGTGAACGTATGTGGGGTGAGGTTGAGTATATCAAATGTGCTTGATTGGGTTATGTGGGGCGAATGATGAACTGATCTATGTGACTCTGTGCTACACTGAGTGATGGTTTTGGAGTCGTGGGCATTGCTGTATTTTGGCCTAGGCCAACAAGTCCCAGGCCTAGGGTGGCCCTTTGTGGGGGGGCGGCGGCCGTCGGCACAGACAGGAGAGAGAGAGAACTTGTCAGCATCTTCTCAGTCTTCTCTGGTGTTGTGATTCCAGGTCCGCTCGGATTGTGTCTTCAGTGGACAGACCCAGCTACAGTATGCATATCCTGGACGGTGAGAATAAAATCCAGATCCTCTTCACTGTCTCTCCTTGAAAACCTCACACAGGGCTTATCTGTGCTCCAACTTTGTTTCTCCTATCTCCCTGTTATCTGAAATACCGACTCTCTGATAATTAACCCTTTGTGTCCTTGCTGTGCTTTACTACTCTGTTTCAATGGACACATGTACACTGCTGCTTACATATATGGTTAACTCTTTACAGCTCAATATCTGCAGTCTGGTGCTTCTGGAATCAATAGCATTTAACACCTTAGTGTCTGCTTGTATATGTGGTTAACCTTTCATAGCTGCTTGTATCTCTAAGCCCCGGTTCACATTGATGCTACTTTGAAATCACGCTACTTCATTTGAAGTAGCGCGATTTCAAAGTAGCAAGGTCAGAGCGATTTCAGGTGCTACTTGATAGACATTTGTGTGGCTTCATTCACAGAGGTCTATTGAAGTCGCACCTGAAATCGGCAAAAGTAGTACAGAAACTACTTTTGCAAATCGGTGCGACGCTGCAAAATCAGTGTCGCACCGATTGGAACAGTGCCATTGCCTCCAATAGCCTGCGACTTTTCATGCGATTTGATCTCTCGAACTCCAGAGGGAGAGTGAAGGATGTCTATGGAGCCTCATTGACCTAAAGTGGAGATCGTATCTAGCTTACCATGCATAGCCCAAGGGGTGGCTACACAGCGTGATTTGACACAAGTTAATCACTGTGTCACACGCTCTAAGGTGAGCGCAATCACTTTGGGGGGGCACTGAGGCACATCACGGTTGTCTATGACACTGGAATTCAGCACACTGAAGGATTTGGACATTTATTGGTTTCTACGGATACGGATGCGCATTTAGTTTGGTTATTTTGGACACTAATATAAGGACTTCACCAATAGAGATCTCATCAATTGTGTTTTAAGACGCACTGTGCACTTATATACAATTTGATTTAATATTTAAACAGATACTTGCATGTTGCACTTTATATGAGTTATTGCATGTTTTCAGTTTGTCACTGGATTTTGATATTCAGTATATGCACAAGTATATATGTTTTAACACTATTATAGTTACATGTATGCACATTGCACTTAAAATTGTTCATATATATGTATATTGTATGCACATTGCACGTCAGAAGTAGTGCGTATAAATATGTTCTTGATGCTTTATTTTTTATCTTTCAAGTGATTTTGGGTATTACCCCTTATGGTATATAATCAAGCGCAGCGCAATTTTTTTATTTATATTCTTTGCACGGTTATGAGTACGTGAACTGCATTTGCTGCTAGATATTTATCTCTACTAGTAGTATTCTTTAACTGTCTGCACACTGAGCATTGGATTATTGTGGCCCGCAAGGTTTCTACCTTTTGCTTCAATGTGAACCTAGGCTTAGGCTCAGTTCACACTGGCTTTGATGGGCACTGATGAGGCAGCTTTGACGGGCACTGACGAGGCTGCATTGATGGGCACTGACGAGTCTGCACTGATGAGCACTAATGAGGCTGCTTTGATGGGCACTGATGAGGCTGC
Organism: Lithobates clamitans; assembly: GCA_037952925.1. Taxonomy (NCBI): domain Eukaryota; kingdom Metazoa; phylum Chordata; class Amphibia; order Anura; family Ranidae; genus Lithobates; species Lithobates clamitans. Next base: position 8,954,890 of record JBBGZY010000221.1, on the reverse strand, counting down.
ATTGATGGGCACTGACAAGGCTGCACAGATGAGCACTAATGAGGCTGCTTTGATGGGCACTGATGAGGTTGCTTTGATGGGCACTGATGAGGCTGCTTTGATGGGCACTGATGAGGCTCCATTGATGGGCACTGATGAGGCTGCATTGATGGGCACTGATGAGGCTGCATTGATGGGCACTGATGAGGCTGCATTGATGGGCACTGATGAGGCTGCATTGATGGGCACCGATGAGGCTGCTTTGATGGGCACTGATGAGGCTGCACTTGGTACCCACTTTTAACCACTTCAATACTGGGCACTTTCACCCCCTCCTTCCCAGACCAATTTTTAGCTTTCAGCGCTGTCACACTTTGAATGACAATTGCACGGTCATGCAACACTGTACTCAATTTACATTTTTATCATTTTTTTCACACAACTAGAGCTTTTTTGGTGGTATTTAATAACCGCTGGTATTTTTATTTTTTAAGCTACAAATAAAAAAAGACTGAAAATTAAAAAAAAAAAAAAAACATTTTTCTTAGTTTCTGTTATAAAATTTTGCAAATAAGTATTTTCTTTTGATAAATTTTGACCAAAAATGATACTGCTACATTTCTTTGGTAAAAATAACCCAAATCAGTGTTTATTTGGTGTTGGCAGTGATGGGTGACAGACAGATGTTTTATGGGGACACTGACATGTGTATGGGGACATGCGTCTCTGTTTACATTGTGACGGCTGCGATTGGACACAGCCGTCACGTGATCGGGAGGGCCGATCACAGAGCACCCATATCCCGATCTCTGCTCAGCTGGATTCTGTGATCATAATGACCACAGGATCAAGCCACAGCACGCCTTGTAGCCGTACTGCGAGCACTTGCTCTGAGGGACGTTCCTGAACATCCACTCGGGACAAGGAAATGACCACCCGGCCGTTTATGTGCAGTGGCCGGGTGGGAGGTGGTTAATGTACAGAGAGAAAGAGGTGGAGCTCTAAGAAGAAAAGGTGGAGCCTAAAGAGGAAAGCGTGTGGTTTACAGATGACAGGGCGGGTCTTAAACAGGAAGGGGCATGGCATTGACAGGAAAGGGTGGGTCGTATTTAAATTAGGGGGTGCACAAGTTCAGTCAGGCCTAGGGCAGCACAAAAACTAAATACACCTCTGGTCATGAGGGCCCTGTCTTTGGAGGCTGGGGCCTGAAAATGTAAGGATCTCGCTCGCTTAGGGATCGCACCTAGTGCTGCTCCACTGGAATGTGGTGTACTACACAGGTCCGAATGGGTGGGAGTAAGATCCTCCCCATCGGACATTGGAGGTGTTTTCCTTTTAGACACTTGAATGCGATTTGTGTCTAGACTATCTTGTGAGGAGGCTGTGGGTCCCCTATTGCGAGTGTGGGGCTGGAAGCCTCATGGGTGGAGTTTCTTTGGGACTGAAAGGATGAGGAAGTTGAGATGTCAGAAGCACTACCATCATCCGTTTGTCTGAACCTACTGAAATTTGCCCTGTTGGGTGCATTCCATTTGTATGCTCTCCCCATTTTGAAGGCTACCGAATCTTTTGCAAACTTTTTGTCTTTGTTTTGAATAAGTGTTTTATTGTATTCGTCCACATAGACTTTTATTTCTTCCTCTGATGCTACAGAGATATAAGATTCCGGAAATGGATAGATTTTCTAAATCATAGTGATCCTTTAACATTCTCATCATATTCAATGAGCATGTGGTGAGATTTTTCTCCCATTCACTACATAGTGAGTTCGGTGGATTTTTTAGGGTTGGGAAGATTGGGATTTTTAGACCCAAGGGAACCACTTTATTATCAATGTACGATTGGAAGAAATGGTTGTGCCAGAAGAATCTGGATTTGTTTTCTAATGCCCTGTACACAAGAGCGGTCTTTTCGACCAGACTGGTCCGACGGACCGAATCCGGCAGACAATCCGACCATGTGTGGGCTTCATCGCACCTTCAGTGGACTGTTTCTGTCGAAAATCTGACAGACTTTAGATTTGGAACATGTTTCAAATCTTTACGTCAGAACTCCGCCGGACCCAGTTCCTATCAAGAAATCTGCTCGTCTGTATGCTAGTCTGACGGATGAACACTGACGCTAGGACAGCTATTGGCTACTGGCTATGAACTTCTTTAATTTTAGTCCAGTCGTACGTCATCACGTACAAATCTGTCGGACTTTGTTGTGATCGTGTGTAGGCAAGTCCATTCGTTCAAAAGTCCGTCGGAAAGACTGTCGGACCTTTGTTGATGAAAAGTCTGCCCGTGTGTACAGGGCATTATAGTTTTTTTAGATGGGCAAATAAAGCTGTGATTTCATTGGCTTCAATGTTATCACCCAATGCTGTAGTTTTAAATTTGTTCATTTGATCAACCCAAGCACTACCACAATAGTTAGCCATAGTCTGAAGAATGAATACAGCCAAGATAGAGAAAAAAAAGGAGAAAATCGCTAGATGTTATATAAAGATTCCTAAAGAGATTTTAACCCCTTCGGCTACAAAAGTCCGACAGCCCGTCCGACAGACTTTCGACGGACTTTTGGCGGATTTTTGGCGGACTTACGGCGGACTTTCTAATGAACGGACTTGCCTACATACGATCACACAAAAGTACGACGGATTCGTACGTGATGACGTACACCGGACTAAAATAAGGAAGTTGATAGCCAGTAGCCAATAGCTGCCCTAGCGTCGGACTAGCATACAGACAGGCGGATTTTTCGACCGGACTTGAGTCTGTCGGAAAGATTTGAAGCATGTTCCAAATCTAAAGTCCGTCAGATTTTCGACCGCAAAAGTACGCTGCAGGTCCGATGAAGCCCACACACGGTCGAATTGTCTGCCGGATTTGGTCCGTCGGCGTCCGTCGGACCAGTCCGGTCGAAGAGTCCGACCGTGTGTACGCGGCATAACAGTTTTTTTAGATGGGCGAATAAAGATGTGATTTCATTGGCTTTAATGTTATCACCCAATGCTGTAGTTTTTTAATTTTGTTCATTTGATCAACCCAAGCATTACCACAATAGTTAGCCATAGTCTGAAGAGTGAACACAGCCAAGAGAGAGAAAAAAAAAAAGGAGAAAATCGCTAGATGTTATATGAAGATTCCTAAAGAGATTTTAACCCCTTCCAGGGATAGAGATAGTGAAGGTTCGAAATTTTAAACCTACACCCCTAAGGGGTTAGACCATGCAGCTACAATTTGAATTTTTGAAAACTCTATATTCTATAATGAAAAAAAGATAATGAGAGTTAAAAATCTTGAACAACTCTGAAAAGAGTAAACAGTGAGCAACATAGACAACAATAATCGTATTTTGCGTTGGCCCCAAACAGAAAAAAGGGGGAGAAACAGGGGAAAAGAAAAATTGATGTATTGAAACACCTGGTAAGTTTATGTGTCAGGGTGCGGCGAGCGCGAAAATACCAACACTTTTATTGAGGCACCATCCCGCAAATATATGCAACTGTGTTCCTGAAAAATGTGTACAGAACTGAATGGGACTTTAATTGTGCCTCTAAGAAGTAAAAATAGATAAGTGTATAAGTATAAAGCAATTAATGAGAAAGTACAAAATTTTATTCAATATAAAAACAATTAATAATACATTACAGTTAATATGGTAGAATTGGATTCAGGGTGTGCAAATCCCCGATTTTAACAGAGTTATTGCCTACGCGTTTCGCGGACCAGGCCGCTTTGTCAGGGCCTTTGAGAATGGCACAATATGGTCACGTGTAGATTCTACAAATAGGACATCAATTAATATTGCATAAATGTATAAAATTACACCGATAAGGGCTAGAATATGAATGTATTTATAAAAGTATGAATCATTTTATTCTATCAAAGAGTTTCTCCCACTCACCCGGGAACTGTAATTTGGAGAATAACGGCTCGGCGGGACAAAAGGAGGCCTTTGTGCTCGTGGGAATACTCCAACCACAAAACTCCTCAACCGGGAGGGAAGGGCAGACCCCTATATATGCAGAAGAGCATAGTAAACTAAAGGTTTGAAAGATGATAGTAATAATAATAATAGACACCTCCAAAGACAAGTGGAGGTGTCAAAATCAACTGGGAGAAGCAAAGCAGAGTGTATGTGGGTATGTGGGGAGTGACAGGGGAGAAGAAACAGGAGAGTGAAAGCAAAGGCAAGGGAAGAGACGGTGGGATTTTTTATATTGAATACAATTTTGTACTTTCTCATTAATTGCTTTTCATCTATTCATACTTCTTAGAGGCACAATTAAAGTCCCATTCAGTTCTGTATACATTTTTCAGGAACAAAGTTGCATATACTTGTGGGATGGTGCCTCTATAGAAGTGATGGTATTTTCGCGTTTGCCCCACCTCAACACATAAACTTACCAGGTGTTTCAATACACCAATTTTTCTTTTCCCCTGTTTCTCCCCCTTTTTTCTTTTTGGGGCCAACGTGAAATACGATTATTGTTGTCTATGTTGCTCACTGTTTACTCTTTTCAGAGTTGTTCAAGATTTTTAACTCTCATTATCTTTTTTTCATTATAGAATATAGAGTTTTCAAAAATTGAAATTGTAGCTGCATGGTCTAACCCCTTAGGGGTGTAGGTTTACAATTTTGAACCTTTACTATCTCTATCCCTGGAAGGGATTAAAATCTCTTTAGGAATCTTTATATAACATCTAGCGATCTTCTCCTTTTTTTTTCTCTCTCTTGGCTGTATTCACTCTTCAGACTATGGCTAACTATTGTGGTAATGCTTGGGTTGATCAAATGAACAAAATTAAAAAACTACAGCATTGGGTGATAACATTGAAGCCAATGAAATCACATCTTTATTCGCCCATCTAAAAAAACTGTTATGTCGCGTACACACGGTCGGACTTTTCGACCGGACTGGTCCGACAGACGCCGACGGACCAAATCCGGCAGACAATTCGACCATGTGTGGGCTTCATCGGACCTGCAGCGTACTTTTTCGGTCGAAAATCTGACGGACTTTAGATTTGAAACATGCTTCAAATCTTTCCGACGGACTCAAGTCCGGTCGAAAAATCCACCTGTCTGTATGCTAGTCCGACGGACAAAAACCAACGCTAGGGCAGCTATTGGCTACTGGCTATCAACTTCCTTATTTTAGTCCGGTGTACGTCATCACGTACGAATCCGTCATACTTTTGTGTGATCGTATGTAGGCAAGTCCGTTCGTTAGAAAGTCTGCCGTAAGTCCGCCAAAAATCTGCCAAAAGTCCGTTGAAAGTCTGTCGGACGGGCTGTCGGGTTTTTGTAGCCAAAAAGTCCGACAGTGTGTACGCGGCATTAGAATACAAATCCAGATTCTACTGGCACAGCCATTTCTTCCAATCGTACATTGATAATAAAGTGGTTCCCTTGGGTCTAAGAGTTCAAATTTTCCCGACCCTAAAAAATCCACAAAACTCACTACGTAGTGAATGGGAGGAAAATCTCACCACATGCTCATTGAATATGATGAGAATGTTAAAGGATCACTATGATTTAGAAAATAAGAATCTTAATGCCGAGATACAAGGGATTCAGCGCAAACTCTATCCATTTCGGGAATCTGATATCTCTGTGTCTATGTGGATGAATACAATAAAACACTTATTCAAAACAAAGACAAAAAGTTTGCAAAAGATTCGGTAGCTTTCAAAATGGGGAGAGCATACAAATGGAATGCACCCAACGGGGCAAATTTCGGTAGGTTCAGACAAACGGATGATGGTAGTGCTTCTGACACCTCCACTTCCTCATCCTTTCGGTCCCAAAGAAACTCCACCCACCGAGGCTTCCAGCCCCACACTCGCAATAGGGGACCCACAGCCTCCTCACAAGATAATCTAGACACAAATCACATTCAAGCCTCTTAAAGGAAAACACCTCCAATGTCCGATGGGGAGGATCTTACTCCCACCCATTCGGACCTGCATAGTACACCACATTCCAGTGGAGTAGGGATGAGCTTTGTGTTCGAGTCGAACCCATGTTCGACTCGAACATCGGCTGTTCGACCGTCCGTCGAATTGCGAACGTTATGGGCCGTTCGCGCCAAATTCGTGTGGCGCGTCACGGCCCATAATTCACTGCGGCATCGCAGTGCATTGCTGGCTGATGATTGGCCAAGCATGCACTATGACCCGCATGCTTGGCCAATCACAGCGCCGTCAGTAGAGAGAGCTGTAATTGGCCAAAGCCAGGGTGACTTTGGCCAATTATGGCTCAGGGGATTTAGTACACGCCCCACACTATATAAGGCCGCCTGCACGGCGGCCCTGTGTAGTGTGTTCCGGTGTGCTGATAGAGAGAGAGACAGACAGTGTCATTTGATTTGAGTTAGCTAGATTAGGCTAGATCTGTTCCTGCTATTTACATTTAATGCAGTGCGTCCTGCTCACAGTGTTCAGCTAGATCCGTTCCTGCTATTTACATTTAGTGCAGTCAGTGCGTCCTGCTCACAGTGTTCAGCTAGATCCGTTCCTGCTATTTACATTTAGTGCAGTGCGTCCTGCTCACAGTGTTCAGCTAGATCTGTTCCTGCTATTTACATTTAGTGCAGTTCGTCCTGCTCACAGTGTTCAGCTAGATCCGTTCCTGCTATTTACATTGAGTGCAGTGCGTCCTGCTCACAGTGTTCAGCTAGATCTGTTCCTGCTATTTACATTTAGTGCAGTCAGTGCGTCCTGCTCACAGTGTTCAGCTAGATCTGTTCCTGCTATTTACATTTAGTGCAGTCAGTGCGTCCTGCTCACAGTGTTCAGCTAGATCCGTTCCTACTATTTGCATTTAGTGCAGTGCGTCCTGCTCACAGTGTTCAGCTAGATCTGTTCCTGCTATTTACATTTAGTGCAGTGCGTCCTGCTCACAGTGTTCAGCTAGATCCGTTCCTGCTATTTACATTTAGTGCAGTGCGTCCTGCTCACAGTGTTCAGCTAGATCCGTTCCTGCTATTTACATTTAGTGCAGTGCGTCCTGCTCACAGTGTTCAGCTAGATCCGTTCCTGCTATTTACATTTAGTGCAGTGCGTCCTGCTCACAGTGTTCAGCTAGATCCGTTCCTGCTATTTACATTTAGTGCAGTGCGTCCTGCTCACAGTGTTCAGCTAGATCTGTTCCTGCTATTTACATTTAGTGCAGTGCGTCCTGCTCACAGTGTTCAGCTAGATCCGTTCCTGCTATTTACATTTAGTGCAGTCAGTGCGTCCTGCTCACAGTGTTCAGCTAGATCTGTTCCTGCTATTTACATTTAGTGCAGTCAGTGCGTCCTGCTCACAGTGTTCAGCTAGATCCGTTCCTGCTATTTACATTTAGTGCAGTGCGTCCTGCTCACAGTGTTCAGCTAGATCCGTTCCTGCTATTTACATTTAGTGCAGTGCGTCCTGCTCACAGTGTTCAGCTAGATCCGTTCCTGCTATTTACATTTAGTGCAGTGCATCCTGCTCACAGTGTTCAGCTAGATCCGTTCCTGCTATTTACATTTAGTGCAGTGCGTCCTGCTCACAGTGTTCAGCTAGATCTGTTCCTGCTATTTACATTTAGTGCAGTGCGTCCTGCTCACAGTGTTCAGCTAGATCCGTTCCTGCTATTTACATTTAGTGCAGTCAGTGCGTCCTGCTCACAGTGTTCAGCTAGATCCGTTCCTGCTATTTACATTTAGTGCAGTCAGTGCCTCCTGCTCACAGTGTTCAGCTAGATCTGTTCCTGCTATTTACATTTAGTGCAGTCAGTGCGTCCTGCTCACAGTGTTCAGCTAGATCCGTTCCTGCTATTTACATTTAGTGCAGTGCGTCCTGCTCACAGTGTTCAGCTAGATCTGTTCCTGCTATTTACATTTAGTGCAGTGCGTCCTGCTCACAGTGTTAAGCTAGATCCGTTCCTGCTATTTAGATTTAGTGCGGTGCGTCCTGCTCACAGTGTTCAGCTAGATCCGTTCCTGCTATTTACATTTAGTGCAGTGCGTCCTGCTCACAGTGTTCAGCTAGATCTGTTCCTGCTATTTACATTTAGTGCAGTGCGTCCTGCTCACAGTGTTCAGCTAGATCTGTTCCTGCTATTTACATTTAGTGCAGTCAGTGCGTCCTGCTCACAGTGTTCAGCTAGATCTGTTCCTGCTATTTACATTTAGTGCAGTGCGTCCTGCTCACAGTGTTCAGCTAGATCCGTTCCTGCTATTTACATTTAGTGCAGTGCGTCCTGCTCACAGTGTTCAGCTAGATCTGTTCCTGCTATTTACATTTAGTGCAGTGCGTCCTGCTCACAGTGTTCAGCTAGATCTGTTCCTGCTATTTACATTTAGTGCAGTGCGTCCTGCTCACAGTGTTCAGCTAGATCCGTTCCTGCTATTTACATTTAGTGCAGTGCGTCCTGCTCACAGTGTTCAGCTAGATCTGTTCCCGCTATTTACATTTAGTGCAGTGCGTCCTGCTCACAGTGTTCAGCTAGATCCGTTCCTGCTATTTACATTTAGTGCAGTCAGTGCGTCCTGCTCACAGTGTTCAGCTAGATCCGTTCCTGCTATTTACATTTAGTGCAGTCAGTGCATCCTGCTCACAGTGTTCAGCTAGATCTGTTCCTGCTATTTACATTTAGTGCAGTCAGTGCGTCCTGCTCACAGTGTTCAGCTAGATCCGTTCCTGCTATTTACATTTAGTGCAGTGCGTCCTGCTCACAGTGTTCAGCTAGATCTGTTCCTGCTATTTACATTTAGTGCAGTGCGTCCTGCTCACAGTGTTCAGCTAGATCCGTTCCTGCTATTTACATTTAGTGCAGTCAGTGCGTCCTGCTCACAGTGTTCAGCTAGATCTGTTCCTGCTATTTACATTTAGTGCAGTCAGTGCGTCCTGCTCACAGTGTTCAGCTAGATCTGTTCCTGCTATTTACATTTAGTGCAGTCAGTGCGTCCTGCTTACAGTGTTCAGCTAGATCCGTTCCTGTTATCTTCCTACTGACAGGCAGGCTTGTCTGGTTACAGTATATAAAGCTACCTGAAGAAAATTACAGGTGTTCTATCCCAGCTTAGTGCAGCTACGGGCCATTAGTACGTCTGGATGGCCAAGAAGGAGAGGCAGACAGTCACAAGCCAATAAGAGAGGGCAAGCAGGCTCTGTGTCTAGTGCTGGTCGTGGAGACGGTGCATCCTCATCAGCCCGTGGCCATGGGACACGCTTGGCCTTTTTTTCGGCAGCTGGCCGTGTTGAGCCGCAACATGCAGAAAACTTGGTCGAGTGGATGACCAAGCCATCCTCATCCTCTCTCACCCATGCCCAGGGTGCTTTGTCTGGCAAAGCAGCGGCCTCTTCCCTCAGCTCAATGTCATCAGTGACTCCTTCCCTAGCTCCACCATGTCCTCCTGAGGATTCCCTCGAACTGTTTGACCACAGTGTTGGGTACATGCTCCAGGAGGATGCCCAGCGTTTGGAAGGCTCTGATGATGATACTGAGCTCGATGAAGGCAGTAACATGAGCACGGACAGAGGGGGTGCCCAAGAAGGACAGCAATCTGGCAGTCATGCTCCCCCTGCTGCAGCATACTTCCAGGTTTGCTCCAGTGATGAGGAGGGAGGGGATGATGAGGTCACTGACTCAACGTGGGTGCCTGATAGGAGAGAGGAGGAGGAGGAGGAGGCGGCACATCACCAACGAGGCAGGATGCCCTCCAGGGGCCAGCCTAAGGGCAGCACATTGACTGCATCACACCCCAAAGCTCCACATGTGCAGGGCGCTGCAGTCTCTGCCCGTTATTCAAAAAGTTCTTTGGTGTGGGCCTTTTTTGAGACGAGTGCATCAGATCGCACCGCTGCTATTTGCAACATATGTCTCAAGCGTATCTCGCGTGGCCAAAACATCTCCCGCTTGGGTACCACATGCTTGACCAGACATATGTTGACCTGCCATGCAGTTTGTTGGCAAGCATATCTAAAAGACCCACACCAAAGAACAAAGAGGATCTCTCCTTGCTCCTCATCAGCTGAGATTTCCAACCCCACTAGACCTTCAGTCCTCTCTGAGACCTGCAGTGAGAGGAATGAAGGTGTAGAATTAGGTGTGTCACAGCCAAGTACTTGTGGGCAATCTGCTTTTGGTACACCGACGTCAGATTGTACCAGGCAAATTTCCCTGCCCCAGCTGCTGCACCGCCGAAAGAAGTTTGCTCCCAGCCATCCACATGCCCAGCGGTTGAATGCTAGCTTGGCAAAATTGCTAGCACTTCAACTGCTGCCTTTTCAGTTGGTAGACTCTGCCCCCTTCCGTGAGTTTGTGGAATGTGCGGTTCCTCAGTGGCAGGTACCCAAACGCCACTTTTTCTCACGGAAGGCGATTCCGGCTCTCTACCGGCATGTGGAAGGCAATGTCCATGCCTCGCTGGACAGGGCGGTCAGCGGTAAGGTGCATATTACCGCTGACTCATGGTCCAGCAGGCATGGACAGGGACGTTACTTAAGTTTCACGGCGCATTGGGTGACTCTGCTGGCAGCTGGGAAGGATGCAGGACAAGGTGCAGTAGTGTTGGAGGTTGTTCCGCCACCACGCCTCCAAAATGCTGATTGTGACACACCTCTCTCCTCCACCCCCTCCTCTTCTTCTTCCTCCATGGCCTCTTCCTCGGAACCAGCGGTGCTCCGTAGGCGTTCAAGGGGCTACGCAAGTACGCAGGCCAAAAGATGCCATGCGGTGCTTGAGCTGGTGTGCTTGGGGGACAGGAGCCACACTGGGGCAGAGGTTCTGTCAGCTCTGCAGGGGCAGGTTCAGAGGTGGTTGACGCCACGCCAACTTAAGGCAGGAATGGTGGTTTGCGACAATGGCACCAACCTCCTCTCTGCCCTCCGACAGGGACAACTGACCCATGTGCCCTGTTTGGCTCACGTCCTTAACTTGGTGGTGCAGCGGTTCTTGGGCAGGTACCCGGGCTTACAGGATGTCCTGAGGCAGGCCAGGAAAGTCTGCGTGCATTTCCGCCGGTCATATAATGCCAGTGCTCGGCTGACGGACCTCCAAAAGGAGTTTAACCTGCCCAAGAACCGCCTAATCTGTGACATGCCCACCAGGTGGAACTCGACATTGGCCATGCTGCAGCGGCTGCACACGCAGCAGAGGGCCATCAATGAGTACCTGTGCGACTATGGCACCAGGACAGGCTCAGGGGACCTTGGTTTTTTTTCCCCACGCCAGTGGGCCATGATCAGGGATGCATGCACTGTCCTGTCACCATTCGAGGAGGCCACGAGGATGGTGAGCACTGACAGTGCATGCATCAGTGACACTGTCCCCCTTGTCCACCTGTTGGAGCACACGCTGCGTGGAATAATGGACAGGGCACTTGAGGCAGAACAGAGGCAGGAAGAGGAGGACTTCCTTAGCTCTCAAGGCCCCCTTTATCCAGACAGTGTTCCTGCGTGCCCGCCGATCACACAGGAAGAGGACGAGGAGGAGGAGGAGGAGGAGGAGGAGGAAGATTGTGTCAGTATGGAGGTGGAGCCTGGCACTCAGCATCAGCAGTCTTTAAGGGATCAGTCCCAAGGAACACATGGGCTTGTACGTGGCTGGGAGGAGGTGGCTGCGGACGTTGTTGTCCTTAGTGACCCAGAGGACTCCGGACCGAATGCCTCAGCAAACCTACGCTGCATGGCCTCCCTGATCCTGCAAAGCCTGCGTAAGGATCCTCGTATTCGTGGTATCAAGGAGAAGGACCAATACTGGCTGGCAACCCTCCTTGATCCACGTTACAAGGGTAAGGTTGCGGACCTTATCTTGCCATCGCAGAGGGAGCAGAGGATGAAACATCTTCGGGAGGCCTTGCAGAAAGGTCTGTGCAACGCGTTCCCAGAGACTGGGAGGTTACAAACTCCTGTTTCTGGACAACGTGTTGCTGAGGCTTCGGTCAGTCAAAGAAGGAGCGGTGGAGAAGGTGGCCGTCTGACCGATGCGTTCAGACAATTTTTTGGTCCGCAGCCCCAAGGTATGATCGGTTCCAGCAACCATCGCCAGCGTCTGTTTTACATGGTGCAGGAATACCTAGGGGCAAGATCAGACTTGGACACCTTTCCCACCGAAAATCCTCTGGGTTACTGGGTCTTGAGGATGGATCACTGGCCAGAGCTTGCACAGTATGCAATTGAGCTACTGGCCTGTCCTGCATCCAGCGTTCTTTCGGAACGCACATTCAGTGCTGCTGGAGGCGTGGTAACCGATCACAGGGTGCGTCTGTCCACTGACTCGGTCGATCGGCTGACCTTCATAAAAATGAATCAGTCTTGGATCACCACCAGCTACCAAGCACCTGATGCTGATGTAACTGAATAATTTTTTTCAGATCCCTTCAAAGACTGCCTATGCTGATGCTGAGTGACTATCCCTGAGTAATTATCCTCTTCCTCCTCAATCATCACGCTGATAGCTTGTAAGAACATTTTTGGTTCTGGGCGCCACCACCAGTGCCTAAGGCACAATTTTTCAGCCCCTGTTTAACAGGGGCGTGTAATTACAATTTTTGATGTAATACTTTGCAGCAGGGCTCGTTCCTGCATTCCAACTAGAGTGTCTGTGAGGGGTTGCAGTGTTGTGGCACCAGCACCAGTGCCTAAGGCCCAATTTTTCTGCCCCTGTCTAACAGGGGCGTGTAATTACAATTTTTGATGCAATACTTTGCAGCAGGGCTCGTTCCTGCGTTCCAACTAGAGTGTCTGTGAGGGGTTGCAGTGTTGTGGCACCAGCACCAGTGCCTAAGACCCAATTTTTCTGCCCCTGTCTAACAGGGGCGTGTAATTACAATTTTTGATGCAATACTTTGCAGCAGGGCTCGTTCCTGCGTTCCAACTAGAGTGTCTGTGAGGGGTTGCAGTGTTGTGGCACCAGCACCAGTGCCTAAGACCCAATTTTTCTGCCCCTGTCTAACAGGGGCGTGTAATTACAATTTTTGATGCAATTCTTTGCAGCAGGGCTCGTTCCTGCGTTCCATCTAGAGTGTCTGTGAGGGGTTGCAGTGTTGTGGCACCAGCACCAGTGCCTAAGGCCTAATTTTTCAGCTCCTGTTCAACAGGGGCATGTAATTACAATTCTTGATCTAATATTTCACAGCAGGGCCCTGTGAGGGCTTACAGTGTTTTGGCCACAGCAACACCTAAGGCCCAAATTTCTGCTGAGTATATAGGGCAGGACCCTACTTTCAAACATCTAACTTACAAACGACTCCTACTTGCAAACGGAAGGAGACAACAGGAAGTGAGATGAAATCTCAGGAAGGGAAATTCTCTCCTGTAAGAGTTAATATGGGAAAACAATTTCTCCTTTCCACTGATGCTTTCCAATCCTTGTTCCACAAAAAAACCCAAATTTTCAAAAAACATTTTTCATTGGGACAAAAAAGTGAGGTGAAATCTTCTGAAGAGGAGGAAAGACGCAAAACAAATGTCACAGGGGTGATAACCCTTCCCTATGTTTTCCAAAAAGCTTAAAAAAGATTTTTTGGCTGGAGCTAAACACGTTAAAAATGTACCCGTTCAAAATTACAAACAGATTCTACTTAACAACAAACCTACAGTCCCTGTCTTGTTTGCACCGCCTGTATACTGCTGTTCAGAGTATATAAGGACCTTTCCTTATTTTAATTTGGGTGCGGGGTTCCCCTTAATATCCATACAAGACCCAAAGGGCCTGGTAATGGACTGGGGGGTACCCATGCCGTTTGTCTCACTGATTTTCATCCATATTGCCATGACCCGACATGACATTAAACCCGCAAGCAGTTTTAAATGAGATTTTTTCCTTTAAAAATGACATTTGGTGCAGGAACTGTTCTAAACATGGGAAACACGCGTCACTTTACAGGCATACTATAGACACCCCCCAGGTACGATATTTAAAGGAATATTTCACTTTTTTTTTTTACTTTAAGCATCATTAAAATCACTGCTCCCGAAAAAATGGACGTTTTTAAAAGTTTTTTTTGCATTGATACATGTCCCCTGGGGTAGGACCCGGGTCCCCACACCCTTTTTAGGACAATACCATGCAAATTAGCCTTTAAAATGAGCACTTTTGATTTCGAACGTTCGAGTCCCATAGACGTCAATGGGGTTCTAACGTTCGTGCGAACTTGCGGTTCGTTCGCGGGTTCTGGTGCGAAACCGAACCGGGGGGTGTTCGGCTCATCCTTACAGTGGAGCAGAACTAGGTGCTATCCCTAAGCAAGCAAGATCCTAAAATTTTCAGACCCCAGCCTCCAAAGACAGGGCCCCCACGACTCCGAAACCATCACTCAATGTAGCACAGAGTCAAATAGATCAGTTCATCACTCGCCCCACATAACCCAATCGAGCACATTTGATGTAATCAACCTCACCCCACATACGTTCACAGCTATAGAATTGGAAATTTTGGGATTGGGACTTAATTTCTGCCCTACTCCGGATGTAGACCCCTTTGAGGTGGTAAAAGACATTAATATGTTTGCCGGGAAGCTAAATTTCAAAGCTTTCTGGCACAATTAAAATAATAAATCAGAGCCAAACCCTGAGACCAAATGGTCTCGTATGGACTATAAAATGCTAAAGATTTTGACACAATTAGAAAGGGAAGGAGGGGTCTGGAATGACCCTAACACAATGCATCAAGTGTTGACAGATACTGAGGACATGGAATCCACATCATTTGTACCACTTGAATATGAGAAAAAGTCACAAAAATTTCCCACCCTCTCCAACCCAAATCTCAAACTTTTTGTTGATTGCACTACCCAAGACATTTGCAAAATGAATACCATCTCAACACGATCCCATCTGACTCATAACCAAAGAGCAGTTTTGAATAAATTAAAAAAAAGAGATGATATAGTAATCAAATCATCCGATAAGGGAGGAAACCTTGTCATCCAAGCCACAGAAGGATATATGGGCATGTGTTATAGGATTCTGGAGAACTCCTCCTTGGTATCGTCGGATCTCGTCCACGAGAATCCACGATTACCAACGGGAGTTCTTCAGAATCATAGATACAGCTTTTTCAAGAAACCTTATTTCAAAGAACACACGCGATCATTTAAAGGTACAACACCCAATCACCCCTACGTTTTATGCCCTTCCGAAAACTCACAAATCTCTCTCTCAGCCTCCAGGTAGACCCATCATCTCAGGGGTAGGATACCTCACCCAACAAGCCAGTTCTTTGATAGATGATTATCTACGTCCCCACGTTGAAAGTCTATTCACTTATCTTAAGGTCACTATCCACATCCTGACAGTTTTAGATTTAGGTTTATCTGTTCCCACCAATACCATTCTTGCATCCAAAGATGTGGAGGCCTTATACTCCAATATTCCACATGACCAAGGCATCTCTATAACATCTATGTTTCTAAGTGAAAGGGATCTCAATGCCATTCCTTACAATGCATTCATCATTGAAATGTTACAATTCATCTTGACCCACAACGCTTTTACTTTTGATGGCTCCCACTATCTCCAGGTGCAAGGTGTTGCAATGGGAACCAAATGTGCCCCCTCTTATGCAACCTTGTACCTGGGGGGGTGGGAGCGAGAGGTTTTCGCCTCAGATGTCTTTTCGATATACCTGCACCATACTTTGTTGTGGCGCAGGTATATCGATGACATCTTTATTCTATGGACAGGCACTCCCAAACTCCTGACCGAGTTTGTGGAGGGACTCAAACGTAACAATTACAACTTATCCTTCACTTTTAACTGGCATAGAGATACCCTCTCTTTCCTTGATTTAAATATACATAAAGACCCAGAAGGAGCTATCACCAACAATTTGCACCAAAAAGATACAGCAGGCAACTCACTATTACATTTTACAAGCACACACCCTTCTCATCTAATTAAATCTATCCCCAAAGGCCAGTATTTACGTGCCCAACGGAATTGTACCAACGAAGAGGATTTTAAAATTGAGGCCTCTGAATTTCAAAAACACTTTTTAGATCGCGGGTATAGCAAAAGATCTCTTAAGAAAGCATATAAAAAAAACGCCAACAATAGCCCACGGGATCTCTTGTTGTTCCAAGGTGAGAAAAAAAACATACCCCAACCGCAAGGTATCCGCCTGATTACTAAATTCATTAATCAAGCCACAAGTATAAAAAGAATTTTGAATACTCACTGGCACCTTCTTAGGGATGATCCCATTCTGAATCTGTTTGTCGAAACAAAACCACATGTCATTTACAAACGCAACCAGTCCCTACGAGACATTTTGGTCTCGAGTCACTTTATGCCACAGGGCTCTAGAGACGCCTGTGGCACCTTACCTAAAGGCACCTTTCGGTGTGGCAACTGCGACTTTTGCAAATACATTGTCACAGGCAAAAACTTTACTCTACCCTCAGGTGAAAATCTCACTATGCAACACTTTCTTAATTGTGACACCATGGACATTGTATACTTACTTACACGTGGGTGTGGAAACTTTTATGCTGGTAAAACCAAACAGAATTTTTGGAGACGGATAAAAGAACATGCTGTGGACATAGAGTTAGGTATTACTGAAAAACCAATATTGAGGCATTTTGCGGAAGTTCATGATTATAGCACAACAACACTGAAATTCCAGGTATTAGCCCGCATACACCCCCACACTCGGGGTGGTAATTTTGACCAGAAAATCCTTCAGGTAATGGCCAAATGGATCTTCAAATTGAGGGCAACTTCTCCACCTGGTATGAATGACGCTATTAGCTACGCCCCTTTCCTGTAACTGTATAATTCAAACCACAACTTCCATTTACTCCCACCCTTTTACTTCCACTCTTTGATCAATAGTAGTTGCAATGTCAATACTGTGAGATATAACAAACGATGCACATGTCCATGCATCTAAATCTATCTTTCTTGATGTTAATATTTATATACGATCTGTTCTGTATTGCTTTGATATGCAGTGATGCTGGGGATGTGTGCGGTAGCAGGGAGCCACCTATACAGTATATTATACATCCTCCTTTAGAGAGGTGTCAACAATGTTTATGATTATTATCCATCTGTTCTGCCTTTTGATCACATGTATTTTTAATTGTGAATTTTTGTGTGTTTTGTTGTCTCCCCACATCTCACCCGCGATTATCTGCTTTGGAGCGATTTCCGACACGGGAGGCCTTTTGGCCCCGCTCGTGTCTCATCACTGCCTGAGGACATGGTGTTTCACCATGTCCCCCAGAGGCGCTCTCATAAATTGCTCCATCCGGGGACACCAACCTTTTGGCAGATATGTGGTTTATCCCCCCTCTTATGAGAAGCGCAGCGTCCCCAGCCCAGGTTTTCTAAGCCAGTCCTGGCTTAACGCTATGCCGTCCAGGTCCTACCCCCTCCCCATATCGCGGGATCTTTTCTCTCCCCTAACTGATTCATTCCAATCTGTGCGAGAGAGGGACCCGCGCCCCTCCCTCAATCATATCACAGAGGGATTAGGAGAGCACACGGACCGGGGTAGTCTCTGCATGCACTGCCTGGCATGTGAACCCCACAGCATCAGTGCTGAGATGGGCTTGTTCTTGCACCTCCAGATCCCTGGAGCTTACTCCAGCTCCGTGCAATCCGGGCGAATCAAACAACCCCAGGAATCTCCCCCATTGATCCACCCCTCCTGGGATAATTAGAACGGCTGTGTCTCCTTATATAAGACACTTTGTTTCAGTGTCTCTTCAGCGGCTTACCTGCTTGTTTGCATGCGGAATGCTGAGGAGACTTGGCACTTGAGTGATCTAAGGTATATAAACCTCTCTTTCACCCAGGGCATTACTTTGACATAGTTCTCTTCCCTACATGCTCAGGGAGCTTTTAATCTTTTAACTTATGGTTGTTTGTTCAAATTTAATCTTTAGCAATCTGTGACATCAGTCTCTTTCTCTCCGCTCCGGGATGCTTTTCCCCTGATCGTCCTCTCAAGATTCAGTGACACACTCCCTCTTCTTCTCGGAGGGAAAACAATTATTCAAGCAACAAAAAATCCTTTTGAATTTCTAGGATTACACCTATTTTCCATTTAAATTTAGTGTATATCTTTACACTACTACTTGGTAAGCAAGTATCAAGAACATTCAGATTTTTGATCCATATTACCTCTCTTCCCCCCCCTCTTTTCTCTTTTACCCCCCCTTTTCTCCCCCTCCCCCCACTCCTTCCTTTCCCCCACTTCCCCCTTTCCCCTCCTCTTTCCTTTCTCTTCCCCCCTCCCCCACTCCTTCTCCCCCCTATCCTCAAGTCCCTTTCCCCTCTTCCCCTCTCCTTCCCCTTCTGCTCCTCTTTTTTCCTCCCCCTTTCTTTCCTTTCCCTTTCCTCTCTCTCATCTCTCCCCTCCTTTCTTACTTCCCCCTTCTCTCTTTTATCCCCCCCTCACCCCACTGTCTCTTCCCTTGCCTCTGCTTTCAATCTCCTGTTTCTTCTCCCCTGTAACTCCCCACATACCCACATCCACTCTGCTTTGCTTCTCCCAGTTGATTTTGACACCTTCACTTGCCTTTGGAAGTGTCTATTATTATTATTATTATTATTATTATTACAATCATCTTTCAACCCTTCAGTTTACTATGCTCTTTCATCTGCATATATAGGGGTCTGCCCTTCCCTCCCGTTGAGGAGTTTTGTGGTTGGAGTATTCCCATAAGCACAAAGGCCTCCTTTTGTCCCGCCAAGCCGTAATCCTCCAAATTACAGTTCCCGGGTGAGTGGGAGAAACTCTTTGATAGAATAATATGATTCATACTTATATATATATACATTCTCTTTTTCTCCCTATACAAAAACACAGCATTACCTGTTTAGACATTCAACAACAGAGAGTTGACCACTGTTTAACCTCACACGTTGACTAGCATCGACATACACACCCCGAATGGATTGATAATGTAGCTATGTTTGTCTGTTCAAATACCTTATAAAACACCCAGATTTGCTCAGTAATCATTGATAACTACTTTTCATCAATACATAACTATGTATAAATCTATGTATTAATGTTCATATACACTTCATATTCTAGCCCTTACCATTGTAATTTTATAAATTTATGCAATATTAATTGATGTCTGATTTCTAAAATCTACACGTGATCATACTGTGCCATTCTCAAAGGCCCTGACGAAGTGGCCTAGTCCGCGAAACACGTAGGCCATAACTCTGTTAAAATCTGGGATTTGCACACCCTGAATACACTTCAACCATATTAACTGTAATGTATTATTAATTGTTTTTATATTGAATAAAATTTTGTACTTTCTCATTAATTGCTTTTCATCTATTCATACTTCTTAGAGGCACAATTAAAGTCCCATTCAGTTCTGTATACATTTTTCAGGAACACAGTTGCATATATTTGCGGGATGGTGCCTCTATAGAAGTGTTGGTATTTTCGCGCTCACCCCACCCCTACACATATAGTATAAAAAGCCAATGCTTATTGAGTAATGGATACAAATCACAGTTGAGGTCAATCTATGTGTTTGAAACATGATGACATTGATAGGCTTGACACGTTTTGTGGTCAGTTGCCACTCATCAGTAGGGATGAGCTTCGAGTTCGAGTCGAACCCATGTTCGACTTGAACATCGCATGTTCGACTCGAACATCGCATGTTCGAACGTTCGTCGAATTTCAAACGTTATGGGCCATTCGCGCCAAATTTGAGTGGCGCGTCACGGCCCATAATTCACTGCGGCATCGCAGTGCATTGCTGGCTGATGATTGGCCAAGCATGCACTATGACCCGCATGCTTTGGCCAATCACAGCACAGTAAGAACGGAGAGCCATAATTGGCCAAAGCCAGGGTGGCTTTGGCCAATTAAGGCTCAGGGGGTTTAGTACACGCCCCACACTATATAAGACCACCTGTGTGGCGGCCTTGTGTAGTGTGTTGCGGCGGCGGCAGAGAGATAGACAGAGAGACAGTGTAGTTTGATTTAAGTTAGATAGAGTAGGCAGGCGAGTCAGTTAGCTGCACTTACAGCGTATTGTGTATATATATGCATCCTAGGTGTTGTGTATATATATACACTGTATTCAGTTTAGCTAGATCCGTTCCTGTTATTCTCTTCCTACTGACAGGCAGGCAGGAGTTTTTACAGTATTTACAGCTACCTGAAGAAAATTGCTGGTGTTCTTCTGATCCTATTAGTCCTATTAGCTACAGTATTTACAGTTAGTGTAGTGCGTCCTCTGCACAGTGTGCACCTAAAGCACCCTGAAGAAAATTGGTGGTTATCTTCTGATCCTATTAGTACCGCAGGCAGCTGCAGTATTTACAAGTTAGTGTAGTGCATCCTCTGCACAGTGTGCACCTAAAGCTACCTGAAGAAAATTGGTGGTGTTCTTCTGATCCTATTAGTACTGCAGATTGCTGCAGTATTTACAGGTAGTGTAGTGCATCCTCTGCACAGTGTGCACCTAAAGCTACCTAAAGAAAATTGGTAGTGTTCTTCTGATCCTATTAGTACCGCAGGCAGATGCAGTATTTACAAGTAAGTGTAGTGCGTCCTCTGCACAGTGTGCACCTAAAGCTACCTGAAGAAAATTGGTGGTGTTCTTCTGATCCCATTAGTACCGCAGGCAGCTGCAGTATTTACAAGTTAGTGTAGTGCGTCCTCTGCACAGTGTGCACCTAAAGCTACCTGAAGAAAATTGGTGGTGTTCTTCTGATCCTATTAGTACCGCAGGCAGCTACAGTATTTACAGTTAGTGTAATGCATCCTCTGCACAGTGTGTACCTAAAGCTACCTGAAGACAATTGCTGTTGTTCTGCTCCTATTAATACCACAGACAGGTAATCTACAGTATTTACAGTGTACTGTGTACTCTGCACAGTGTGCAGCTAAAGCTACCTGAAGAAAATTGGTGGTGTTCTTCTGATCCTATTAGTACCACAGGCAGGCAGCTACAGTATTTACAGTGTACTGTGTACTCTGCACAGTGTGCACCTAAAGCTACCTGAAGAAAATTGGTGGTGTTCTTCTGATCCTATTAGTACCGCAGGCAGCTGCAGTATTTACAAGTTAGTGTAATGCATCCTCTGCACAGTGTGCACCTAAAGCTACCTGAAGACAATTGCTGTTGTTCTGATCCTATTAATACCACAGGCAGGCAACTACAGTATTTACAGTTAGTGTAATGCGTCCTCTGCACAGTGGGCACCTAAAGCTAGCTGAAGACAGTTGCTGTTGTTCTGCTCCTATTAATACCACAGGCAGGTAGCTACAGTATTTACAGTGTACTTGTCAGACTTCCACGTAGCAGACAGGCGAGCCCGATGTAGCAGGGGAAGGCCTCCCTTACGTATCTGGTTCCCGGCCCCTGGTAGTATGGACAGGAGGCACGGGAGCACAGAATGGTATGAGAGCCTGGCGGTTAGCTGCAGAAGGATCCCGGTAAAGGTGGTTATGGAGATCTCCAGTAACTGAAGCACAGGCAGCAGATGCAGAGCAGGAGTGGAGCAGGCAGGTCGGGTCACAGGCAGAGATCGACAACAGGCAGGCAGCGTAGTACAAAGGAGCAGGCAGATTCATAGTCAGGACAGTCCGGGATCAGTGGCAGGCAGCAAGCAAGGAGGAATCAAAGACAGGCCGGTGGTCAGGAGTAGGGATGAGCCGAACACCCCCCGGTTCGGTTCGCACCAGAACCTGCGAACGGACCGAAAGTTCGCACGAACGTTAGAACCCCATTGACGTCTATGGGACTCGAACATTCGAAATCAAAAGTGCTCATTTTAAAGGCTAATTTGCATGGTATTGTCCTAAAAAGGGTTTGGGGACCCGGGTCCTACCCCAGGGGACATGTATCAATGTAAAAAAAACTTTTAAAAATGGCTGTTTTTTCGGGAGCAGTGATTTTAATGATGCTTAAAGTAAAAAAAAAAAAGTGAAATATTCCTTTAAATATCGTACCTGGGGGGTGTCTATAGTATGCCTGTAAAGTGACGCGTGTTTCCCGTGTTTAGAACAGTCCCTGCACCAAATGTCATTTTTAAAGGAAAAAATCTCATTTAAAACTGCTTGCGGGTTTAATGTAATGTCGGGTCCTGGCAATATGGATGAAAATCAGTGAGACAAACACCATGGGTACCCCCCAGTCCATTACCAGGCCCTTTGGGTCTTGTATGGATATTAAGGGGAACCCCGCACCCAAATTAAAATAAGGAAAGGTGTGGTCTGAACAGCAGTATACAGGCGGTGCAAACAAGACAGGGACTGTAGGTTTGTTGTTAAATAGAATCTCTTTGTAATTTTGAACGGGTACATTTTTAACGTGTTTAGCTCCAGCCAAAAAATCTTTTTTAAGCTTTTTGGAAAACATAGGGAAGGGTTATCACCCCTGTGACATTTGTTTTGCTGTCTTTCCTCCTCTTCAGAAGATTTCACCTCACTTTTTGTCCCAATGAAAAATGTTTTTTGAAAATTTGGGTTTTTTTGTGGAACAAGGATTGGAAAGCATCAGTGGAAAGGAGAAATTGTTTTCCCATATTAACTCTTACAGGAGAGAATTTCCCTTCCTAGGGGTAGATTTCATCTCACTTCCTGTTGTCTTCTTCCGTTTGCAAGTAGGAGTCGTTTGTAAGTTAGATGTTTGAAAGTAGGGTCCTGCCCTATATACTCAGCAGAAATTTGGGCCTTAGGTGTTGCTGTGGCCACAACACTGTAAGCCCTCACAGGGTCCTGCTGTGAAATATTAGATCAAGAATTGTAATTACATGCCCCTGTTGAACAGGAGCTGAAAAATTGGGCCTTAGGCACTGGTGCTGGTGCCACAACACTGCAACCCCTCACAGACACACTAGTTGGAACGCAGGGACGAGCCCTGCTGCAAAGTATTGCATCAAAAATCGTAATTACATGCCCCTGTTAGACAGGGGCAGAAAAATTGAGCCTTAGGCACTGGTGCTGGTGCCACAACACTGCAACCCCTCACAGACACTCTAGTTGGAACGCAGGAACGAGTCCTGCTGCAAAGTATTGCATCAAAAATTGTAATTACACGCCCCTGTTAAACAGGGGCAGAAAAAATGGGCCTTAGGCACTGGTGCTGGTGCCACAACACTGCAACCCCTCACAGACACTCTAGTTGGAATGCAGGAACAAGCCCTGCTGCAAAGTATTACATCAAAAATTGTAATTACACGCCCCTGTTAAACAGAGGCTGAAAAATTGTGCCTTAGGCACTGGTGGTGGCGCCCAGAACCAAAAATGTTCTTACAAGCTATCAGCGTGATGATTGAGGAGGAAGAGGATAATTACTCAGGGATAGTCACTCAGCATCAGCATAGGCAGTCTTTGAAGGGATATGAGATTTCCAAAAAAATTATTCGGTTACTTCAGCATCAGGTGCTTGGTAGCTGGTGGTGATCCAAGACTGATTCATTTTTATGAAGGTCAGTCGATCGACCGAGTCAGTGGACAGACGCACCCTGTGATAGGTTACCACGCCTCCAGCAGCACTGAATGTGCGTTCCGAAAGAACGCTGGATGCAGGACAGGCCAGTAGCTCAATTGCATACTGTGCAAGCTCTGGCCAGTGATCCATCCTCAAGACCCAGTAACCCAGAGGATTTTCGGTGGGAAAGGTGTCCAAGTCTGATCTTGCCCCTAGGTATTCCTGCACCATGTAAAACAGACGCTGGCGATGGTTGCTGGAACCGATCATACCTTGGGGCTGCGGACCAAAAAATTGTCTGAACGCATCGGCCAGACGGCCACCTTCTCCACCGCTCCTTCTTTGACTGACCGAAGCCTCAGCAACACGTTGTCCAGAAACAGGAGTTTGTAACCTCCCAGTCTCTGGGAACGCGTTGCACAGACCTTTCTGCAAGGCCTCCCGAAGATGTTTCATCCTCTGCTCCCTCTGCGATGGCAAGATAAGGTCCGCAACCTTACCCTTGTAACGTGGATCAAGGAGGGTTGCCAGCCAGTATTGGTCCTTCTCCTTGATACCACAAATACGAGGATCCTTACGCAGGCTTTGCAGGATCAGGGAGGCCATGCAGCGTAGGTTTGCTGAGGCATTCAGTCCGGAGTCCTCTGGGTCACTAAGGACGACATGGTCCGCAGCCACCTCGTCCCAGTCACGTACAAGTCCATGTGTTTCTTGGGACTGATCCCTTAAAGACTGCTGCTGATGCTGAGTGCCAGGCTCCACCTCCATACTGACACAATCTTCCTCCTCCTCCTCCTCCTCCTCCTCTTCCTGTGTGATGGGCGGGCACGCAGGAACACTGTCTGGATAAAGGGGGCCTTGAGAGCTAAGGAAGTCCTCCTCTTCCTGCCTCTGTTCTGCCTCAAGTGCCCTGTCCATTATTCCACGCAGCATGTGCTCCAACAGGTGGACAAGGGGGACAGTGTCACTGATGCATGCACTGTCACTGCTCACCATCCTCGTGGCCTCCTCAAATGGTGACAGGACAATGCATGCATCCCTGATCATGGCCCACTGGTGTGGGGAAAAAAACCAAGCTCCCCTGACCCTGTCCTGGTGCCATAGTCACACATGTACTCATTGATGGCCCTCTGCAGCGTGTGCAGCCGCTGCAGCATGGCCAACGTTGAGTTCCACCTGGTGGGCATGTCACAGATTAGGCGGTTCTTGGGCAGGTTAAACTCCTTTTGGAGGTCCGTCAGCCGAGCACTGGCATTATATGACCGGCGGAAATGCACACAGACTTTCCTGGCCTGCCTCAGGACATCCTGTAAGCCAGGGTACCTGCCCAAGAACCGCTGCACCACCAAGTTAAGGATGTGAGCCAAACAGGGCACATGGGTCATTTGTCCCTGTCGGAGGGCAGAGAGGAGGTTGGTGCCATTGTCGCAAATCACCATTCCTGCCTTAAGTTGGCGTGGCGTCAACCACCTCTGAACCTGCCCCTGCAGAGCTGACAGAACCTCTGCCCCAGTGTGGCTCCTGTCCCCCAAGCACACCAGCTCAAGCACCGCATGGCATCTTTTGGCCTGCGTACTTGCGTAGCCCCTTGAACGACTACGGAGCACCGCTGGCTCCGAGGAAGAGGCCATGGAGGAAGAAGAAGAGGAGGGGGTGGAGGAGAGAGGTGTGTCACAATCATTAGCATTTTGGAGGCATGGTGGCGGAACAACCTCCAACACTACTGCACCTTGTCCTGCATCCTTCCCAGCTGCCAGCAGAGTCACCCAATGCGCCGTGAAACTTAGGTAACGTCCCTGTCCATGCCTCCTGGACCATGAGTCGGCGGTAATATGCACCTTACCGCTGACCGCCCTGTCCAGCGAGGCATGGACATTGCCTTCCACATGCCGGTAGAGAGCCAGAATCGCCTTCCGTGAGAAAAAGTGGCGTTTGGGTACCTGCCACTGAGGAACCTGCACATTCCACAAACTCACAGAAGGGGGCAGAGTCTACCAACTGAAAAGGCAGCAGTTGAAGTGCTAGCAATTTTGCCAAGCTAGCATTCAACCGCTGGGCATGTGGATGGCTGGGAGCAAACTTCTTTCGGTGGTGCAGCAGCCGGGGCAGGGAAATTTGCCTGGTACAATCTGACGTCGGTGTACCAAAAGCAGATTGCCCACAAGTACTTGGCTGTGACACACCTAATTCTACACCTTCATTCCTCTCAGTGCAGGTCTCAGAGAGGACTGAAGGTCTAGTGGGGTTGGAAATCTCAGCTGATGAGGAGCAAGGAGAGGTCCTCTTTGTTCTTTGGTGTGGGTCTTTTAGATACGCTTGCCAATGAACTGCATGGCAGGTCAACATATGTCTGGTCAAGCATGTGGTACCCAAGCGGGAGATGTTTTGGCCACGTGAGATACGCTTGAGACATATGTTGCAAATAGCAGCAGTGCGATCTGATGCACTCGTCTCAAATCCTGCCTCGTTGGTGATGTGCCGCCTCCTCCTCCTCCTCCTCCTCCTCCTCTCTCCTATCAGGCACCCACGTTGAGTCAGTGACCTCATCATCCCCTCCCTCCTCATCACTGGAGCAAACCTGGCAGTATGCTGCAGCAGGGGGAGCATGACTGCCAGATTGCTGTCCTTCTTGGGCACCCCCTCTGTCCGTGCTCATGTTACTGCCTTCATCGAGCTCAGTATCATCATCAGAGCCTTCCAAACGCTGGGCATCCTCCTGGAGCATGTACCCAACACTGTGGTCAAACAGTTCGACGGACTCCTCAGGAGGACATGGTGGGGCTAGGGAAGGAGTCACTGAAGACATTGAGCCGAGGGAAGAGGCCGCTGCTTTGCCAGACAAAGTACCCTGGGCATGGGTGAGAGAGGATGAGGAGGATAAGGATGGCTTGGTCATCCACTCGACCAAGTCTTCCGCATGTTGCGGCTCAACATGGCCAGCTGCCGAAAAAAAGGCCAAGCGTGTCCCATGGCCACGTGCTGATGAGGATGCACCGTCTCCACGACCAGCACTAGACACAGAGCCTGCTTGCCCTCTCTTATTGGCTTGTGACTGTCTGCCTCTCATTCTTGGCCTTCCAGACATACTAATGGCCTGTAGCTGCACTAAGCTGGGATATATATATATATATATATATATATATATATATATATATATATATATATATATATATATATATGTACTGATACTGCAGCTAGCAAAATCAACTGCCTGCCTGTAGTATGAGAACCTTCTACAGGTAGCTTTAGCTGAACACTGTGAGGTGGACGCACCGCACTAACTTGTAGGTTTAGCTGAACACTGTGAGCAGGACGCACTTGTCACGTACCTTACAGCGGAGCCCGAAATGATGAGGGTGGCCTTTTGCACGGTTCCGGTCCAAGCACCCCTGGTGGTGGGTACAGGGAGTGCGAGGGCAACGAAAGGGTGCAGGTGCCTGCAGGCAGGAGGCTGGAACTTGGAGAGATAGGAACCTCTGCTGAGGAGATGTGGAAACTGATCACCAAACTTGTTCAGCGGGAGCCAGGTCAGGATCAACTGCAGAATCAGGAACAGGCAGGAGTCGGCAACAGGCTGGCAGCGGGGTACCAAGTCAGAAGGCAAAACCGTAGTCAGGAACAGGCAGGGGTTGGCAACAGACGGGCAGCAGGGTACAGAATCAGGAAGCAGAGCCGTAATCATAAGTTTAAGCCAAGGTCAGTATTGCAAGTAAAGGCAGGTTCAGCAGGCAGGGGTGATCCAAGAGGATGGTCAGAAGATAGCCGGGTTTTCAGGAACAAGGTCAATCAGGCAGAATAGCAACAGGAACACAGGAACACAGGAACAAGCTGAAGACAATCCAGCACTGATGCTAGGCAGACTCTCTGTTTATATAGGGTGCTGTGTGCCAGGATTGGCGCCAGCGTACGTGCGTACGCGCATGCGCATTAGCAATTTAGCACATTGGCACATGCGCGTTAGCACATTAGCACTTTGGCACATTGGCGTATATGCGTTAGCATATTAGCGCTTTGGCACTCGCGGACGCGCGTTAGCGCGTGTGCGCATTCGCATAGAGGTGCCATTGTGCATGCTCACCCTGGATCTCATTTGCCTCTGGCTATGGTTCCGTGCATGCACCTTTGCATTAGCAGAATGAGGATTTGCAGCTGCTGCATGGAGACGGGTGCTTGCTGTGTGAGTTCTCTGACAGCACTGCACTAACTGTAAATAGTCTAGCTGCCTGACTGTGGTACTAATAGGATCAAAAGAACACCAGCAATTTTATTCAGGTAGCTGTATTTACTGTAACAAGACAAGCCTGCCTGTCAGTAAGAAGATAACAGAAACGGATCTAGCTGAACACTGTGAGCAGGACGCACCCCACTAGCTTGTAGGTTTAGCTGAACACTGTGAGGTGGATGCACCCCACTAACTTGTAGGTTTAGCAGAACACTGTGAGCAGGACGCACTACACTAACTGTAAATAGTCTAGCTGCCTGACTGTGGTACTAATAGGATCAAAAGAACACCAGCAATTTTCTTCAGGTAGCTTTATATACTGTAACAAGACAAGCCTGCCTGTCAGTAAGAAGATAACAGGAACGGATCTAGCTGAACACTGTGAGCAGGACGCACTGCACTAACTGTAAATAGTCTAGCTGCCTGACTGTGGTACTAATAGGATCAAAAGAACACCAGTAATTTTCTTCAGGTAGCTGTAAATACTGTAACAAGACAAGCCTGCCTGTCAGTAAGAAGATAACAGGAATGGATCTAGCTGAACACTGTGAGCAGGACGCACCCCACTAACTTGTAGGTTTAGCAGAACACTGTGAGCAGGACGCACTGCACTAACTGTAAATAGTCTAGCTGCCTGACTGTGGTACTAATAGGATCAAAAGAACACCAGCAATTTTCTTCAGGTAGCTGTATTTACTGTAAAAAGACAAGCCTGCCTGTCAGTAAGAAGATAACATTAACGGATCTAGCTGAACACTGTGAGCAGGACGCACCCCACTAGCTTGTAGGTTTAGCTGAACACTGTGAGGTGGACGCACCCCACTAACTTGTAGGTTTAGCAGAACACTGTGAGCAGGACGCACTGCACTAACTGTAAATAGTCTAGCTGCCTGACTGTGGTACTAATAGGATCAAAAGAACACCAGCAATTTTCTTCAGGTAGCTTTTTATACTGTAACAAGACAAGCCTGCCTGTCAGTAAGAAGATAACAGGAACTGATCTAGCTGAACACTGTGAGCAGGACACACTGCACTAACTGTAAATAGTCTAGATGCCTGACTGTGGTACTAATAGGATCAAAAGAACACCAGTAATTTTCTTCAGGTAGCTGTAAATACTGTAACAAGACAAGCCTGCCTGTCAGTAAGAAGATAACAGGAACGGATCTAGCTGAACACTGTGAGCAGGACGCACCCCACTAACTTGTAGGTTTAGCAGAACACTGTGAGCAGGATGCACTGCACTAACTGTAAATAGTCTAGCTGCCTGACTGTGGTACTAATAGGATCAAAAGAACACCAGCTATTTTCTTCAGGTAGCTTTATATACTGTAACAAGACAAGCCTGCCTGTCAGTAGGAAGATAACAGGAACGGATCTAGCTGAACACTGTGAGCAGGACGCACTGCACTAAATGTAAATAGTCTAGCTACCCGACTGTGGTATTAATAGGATCAAAAGAACACCAGTAATTTTCTTCAAAATACTGTAACAAGACAAGCCTGCCTGTCAGTAAGAAGATAACAGGAATGGATCTAGCTGAACACTGTGAGCAGGACGCACTGCACTAAATGTAAATAGTCTAGCTGCCTGACTGTTGTACTAATAGGATCAAAAGAACACCAGTAATTTTCTTCAAAATACTGTAACAAGACAAGCCTGCCTGTCAGTAAGAAGATAACAAGAACGGATCTAGCTGAACACTGTGAGCAGGACGCACTGCACTAAATGTAAATAGTATAGAAGATAACAGGAACGGATCTAGCTAAACTGAATACAGTGTATATATATATATATATATATGCAACACCTGGGATGCATATATGTACACAATACATTTTAAGTGCAGCTAACTGACTGACTGTCCTGCCTAATCTAGCTAACTCAAATGAAATGACACTGTCTCTCTCTCTATTTCTCAGGACACCGGAACACACTGCACAGGGCCGCCGTGCAGGCGGCCTTATATAGTGTGGAGTGTGTACTAAATCCCCTGAGCCATAATTGGCCAAAGCCTCCTTGGCTTTGGCCAATTACGGCTCTCTGTTAAGGCGGCGCTGTGATTGGCCAAGCATGCGGGTCATAGTGCATGCTTGGCCAATCATCAGCAAGCAATGCACTGCGATGCCGCAGTGAATTATGGGCCGTGACGCACCACACGAATTTGGCGCGAACGGCCCATATCGTTCGCAATTCGGCGAACGACCGAACAGCCGATGTTCGAGTCGAACATGGGTTCGACTCGAACACGAAGCTCATCCCTAGTCAGGAGATCAGGTTCAACAGGAAACAGGAAACAGGAAGCGAGTGCAGGGATACAGGGAGCTGAAGATCGGACAGCACCGAGCCCCTGTGCAGACGGCCTAAATAGGCAGGTTGGCGCCAAACACCGGACGCGCGTGCACGCCAACGCGTGCCAACACACCGCGATGCCCACCAACAGCGCGTCTGCCCAAGGGAGCTCTCTGACAGTACTGTGTACTCTGCACAGTGTGCAGCTAAAGCTACCTGAAGAAAATTGGTGGTGTTCTTCTGATCCTATTAGTACCACAGGCAGGCAGCTACAGTATTTACAGTGTACTGTGTACTCTGCACAGTGTGCACCTAAAGCTATACAAATATTAGGCTGCGCTACCAGTGAATAAACGTGATCATAATGGATAAAACCAACTCAGTGACAATCAAGCATAAACAGAAAAAAATAAAAAGAATTCAATATCTAAAAAATTTAGATCACATTGATAGAATAATAAATGATGGTGAAAAAAGGGGATTCAATGATCGAAAACAATTAGAATGAGTCCATATAATCAGAGAATAAAGTCCTTATGGATACAAAAATTTTATGGATAGAAGGAGAAAGACACCCTTTCTTCAAGTGATGTAAGGCATGCAAGAAAAACTGTCTCCCTAAGGAGCATGATGTTGCAGGAAGTTCCTCCACCTCAAGTAAGTAGGCCCCTTACCAGATCCAAAGATCTCCTGTCACAGAGATCTCACACGCAAGTGGCTGTATCCCCCAGCCACTGGGTCTCTGTTAAGGTATATGTCACGGGCCACCGCTCCAGGAAATTAACCTGTTGGTATCCACACTATATACAGTATATGTGAGTATCATAATCTGCTTCTCTGCTCCCCCTTCCAGCAATGTCTACTCGCTACTTCCTGCATCATCTGCTCCTCTGCTGCCCCTTCCAGCAATGTCTACTCGCTACTTCCTAAAGCTACCTGAAGAAAATTG
This sequence comes from Lithobates clamitans, assembly GCA_037952925.1. Classification (NCBI taxonomy): domain Eukaryota; kingdom Metazoa; phylum Chordata; class Amphibia; order Anura; family Ranidae; genus Lithobates; species Lithobates clamitans. The sequence continues at coordinate 8,924,050 of JBBGZY010000221.1, read as the reverse complement.
GTGGTGTTCTTCTGATCCTATTAGTACCGCAGGCAGCTGCAGTATTTACAAGTTAGTGTAATGCATCCTCTGCACAGTGTGCACCTAAAGCTAACAGAAGAAAATTGGTGGTGTTCTTCTGATCCTATTAGTACCGCAGGCAGCTGCAGTATTTACAGTTAGTGTACTGCGTCCTCTGCAAAGTGTGCACCTAAAGTAACCTGAAGAAAATTGGTGGTGTTCTTCTGATCCTATTAGTACCGCAGGCAGCTGCAGTATTTACAGTTAGTGTACTGCGTCCTCTGCAAAGTGTGCACCTAAAGTAACCTGAAGAAAATTGGTGGTGTTCTTCTGATCCTATTAGTACCGCAGGCAGCTGCAGTATTTACAGTTAGTGTACTGCGTCCTCTGCACAGTGTGCATCTAAAGCTACCTGAAGACAATTGCTGTTGTTCTGATCCTATTAATACCACAGGAAGGCAGCTACAGTATTTACAGTTAGTGTAATGCATCCTCTGCACAGTGTGTACCTAAAGCTAGCTGAAGACAATTGCTGTTGTTCTGCTCCTATTAATACCACAGGCAGGTAGCTACAATATTTACAGTGTACTGTGTACTCTGCACAGTGTGCACCTAAAGCTACCTGAAGAAAATTGGTGGTGTTCTTCTGATCCTATTAGTACCACAGGCAGGCAGCTACAGTATTTACAGTGTACTGTGTACTCTGCACAGTGTGCACCTAAAGCTACCTGAAGAAAATTGGTGGTGTTCTTCTGATCCTATTAGTACCACAGGCAGGCAGCTACAGTATTTACAGTGTACTGTGTACTCTGCACAGTGTGCAGCTAAAGCTACCTGAAGAAAATTGGTGGTGTTCTTCTGATCCTAATAGTACCGCAGGCAGCTGCAGTATTTACAAGTTAGTGTAGTGCATCCTCTGCACAGTTTGCACCTAAAGCTACCTGAAGAAAATTGGTGGTGTTCTTCTGATCCTATTAGTACCGCAGGTTGCTGCATTATTTACAGTTAGTGTAGTGCATCCTCTGCACAATGTGCACCTAAAGCTACCTGAAGACAATTGCTGTTGTTCTACTCCTATTAATACCACAGGCAGGCAGCTACAGTATTTACAGTTAGTGTACTGTGTCCTCTGCACAGTGTGCACCTAAAGCTACCTGAAGAAAATTGGTGGTGTTCTTCTGATCCTATTAAAACCACAGGCAGCCAGCTGCAGGATTTACAGTTAGTGTACTGCGTCCTCTGCACAGTGTGCACAAGTTGATTCTGCTAGCTGCATGCAGTATCAGTATGTATATATATACAGTATGTATATATATACATCCCAGCTTTGTGCAGCTACGTCTCACTGCAGGCCATTAGTATATCTGGAAGGCCAACAAGTAGAGGCAGACAGTCACAAGCCAATAAAAGAGGACAAGCAGGCTCTGTGTCTAGAGGCAACAGTGCTGGTCGTGGACACGGTGCATCCTCATCAGCACATGGCCGTGGGACACGCTTGTCCTTTTTTTCGGCAGCTGGCCGTGTTAAGCCGCAACATGCAGAAGACTTGGTAGAGTGGATGACCAAGCTGTCCTCATCCTCCTCATCCTCTCTCACCCAGGCTCAGGGTACTTTGTCTGGCAAAGCAGCTGCCAACCCGGTCTCTTCCCTCGGCTCAATGGCAGCAGTCACTCCTTCCCTAGCTCCACCATGTCCTCCTGAGGAGTCCCCCGAACTGTTTGACCACAGTGTTGGGTACATGCTCCAGGAGGATGCCAAGCGTTTTGAATGCTCCGATGATGGTACCCAGCTAGAGGTAGGCAGTAACGTGAGCCCAGAGAGAGGGGGTGCCCAAGAAGGACAGCAATCTGGCAGTCATGTTCCCCCAGCTGCAGCATACTGCCAGCTTTGCTCCAGTGATGAGGAGGGAGGGGATGATGAGGTCACTGACTCCACATGGGTGCCTGATAGGAGACAGGAGGAGGAGGAGACACATCTCCAAGGATGCAGGGTGCCCTCCAGGGGCCAGCTTAAGGGCAGCACACCGACTGCATCACACCGCAGAGCCCCGCATGTGCAGGGCGCTGCTCTCTCTGCGCCTTATTCCAAAAGTTCTTTGGTGTGGGCCTTTTCTGAGATGAGTGCATCAGATCCCACCGCTGCTTTTTGCAACATATGTCTCAAACGTATCTCACGTGGCTTGACCATGCTTGACCAGACATATGTCGACCTGCCATGCAGTTCGTTGGCAAGTGTACCTAAAAGACCCACACCAAAGAACAAAGTGGACCTCTCCTTGCTCCTCATCAGCTGGGATCTCCAACCCTACTATATCTTCAGTCCACTCTGAAATCTGCACTGAGAGGAATGAAGGTGTAAAATTTGGTGTGTCACAGCCAAGTACTTGCGGGCAATCTGCTATCGGTAGACCGAAGTCAGATTGTTCCAGGCAAATTTTCCTGCCCCAGCTGCTGCACCGCCGAAAGAAGTTCGCTCCCAGCCATCCACATGCCCAGTGGTTGAATGCTAGCTTGGCTAAATTGCTAGCACTTCAACTGCTGCCTTTTCAGTTGGTAGACTCTGCCCCCTTCCATGAGTTTGTGTAATGTGTGGTTCCTCAGTGGCAGGTTCCCAAATGCCACTTTTTCTCACGGAAGGCGATTCCGACTCTCTACCGGCATGTGGAAGGCAATGTCTTGGCCTCGATGGACAGGGCGGTCAGCGGTAAGGTGCATATTACCGCTGACTCATGGTCCAGCAGGCATGGACAGGGACGTTACCTATCTTTCACCACACACTGGGTGACTCTGTTGGCAGCTGGGAAGGATGTAGGACAGGGTGCAGTAGTGTTGGAGGTTGTTCCGCCACCATGCCTCCAAAATTCTACTAGTGGTGATTCTGCCACACCTCTCTCCTCCACCACCTCCTCTTCTTCTTCCTCCATGGCCTCTTCCTGTGCTGATTTGTCCTTGGAACCAGTGGTGCTCCGTAGGCGTTCAAGGAGCTACGCAAGCACGCAGGCAAAAAGATGCCATGTGGTGCTTGAGCTGGTGTGCTTGGGGGACAGGAGCCAGACTGGGGCAGAGATTCTGTCAGCTCTGCAGCGGCAGGTTCAGAGGTGGTTGACGCCACGCCAGCTTAAGGCAGGTATGGTGGTTTGCGACAATGGCACCAACCTCCTCTCCGCCCTCCGACAGGGACAACTGACCCATGTGCCCTCGGAATTTAACCTGCCCAAGAACCGCCTAATCTGTGACATGCCCACCAGGTGGAACTGAACGTTAGCCATGATGCAGCGGCTGCACATGCAGCAGAGGGCCATCAATGAGTACCTATGTGACTATGGCACCAGGAAAGGGTCAGGGGACCTTGTTTTTTTTTCCCCACGCCAGTGGGCTATGATCAGGGATGCATGCACAGTCCTGTCACCATTTGAGGAGGCCACGAGGATGGTGAGCAGTGACAGTGCATGCATCAGTGACACTGTCCCTCTTGTCCATCTGTTGGAGCACACGCTGCGTGGAATAATGGACAGGGCACTTGAGGCAGAACAGAGGGAGGAAGAGGAGGACTTCCTTACCTCTCAAGGCCCCCTTTATCCAGACAGTGTTCCTGTGTGCCCATCAATCACACAGGAAGAGGATGAGGAGGAGGATTGTGTCAGCATGGAGGTGGAGCCTAGCACTCAGCATCAGCAGCAGTCTTCAAGGGTTCATTTACAGTTCAAAGAAACCCATGGACTTGTACGTGGCTGGGAGGAGGTGGCTGCGGATCATGTCGTCCTTAGTGACCCAGAGGACTCTGGACCAAATGCCTCAGCAAACCTACACTGCATGTCCTCTTTGATCCTGCAAAGCCTGCGGAAGGATCCTTGTATTTGCTGGAAAGATTTCCTAAAAAAACAATAATATAGTGGAAATAATCAAAAACTGTATGTAATTGATTTAAAGCATACAATAAAAAGCCCATGGGCCACAGATAATATGAGACAAAGAAGATAAGGTGAAGTATCTGCACTGAGTATTCATATGGGAAGGCTAATGAGCAAACAAACCCATAGTGCTGTAAACTACTACACCAGCTCAGTCACAGTAACACATAAGTATACCATTGAGTGTGCATGGCTGAAGTGAGTAGGATTAAAGAAAGTAGAGCTTCATATGTACATAGGCAAAGCAGGCTAGAATTGCTTACCGTCAAAAGTCAAACAGGTTAAGTATTCCTACATAGGGTGGGGGCCGTGGCAAGAATGCCAGCCCCGTATGTCCTTAAATATCCCTAAACCGGCGAGTATAACACGCCGGGCGGCACCGGCATGTGACGTCACCGGGTTAGTTCTCAGGTGTCTTGCATGCGCGTGGTCATACAGGAAGGCGGCCAGAAACTCAGGACTTGATCCAAGCAGGGAGGTTGCGAGAATCACTGGCCGATAGTCAGACCGCCCACCATTCTTAAACACATGCCCGCCGTAAGGGAGCAAAACACCCCTCTCCCCAACAGCCAAAAAAAACCAACAAATCTATACAAAAGGCAATATGAAATGTATTGAGCCATATTAATGACATAATCAACAGTTCGTACACAAAAAAAACATAGCTGTTACTCACTAGGACAATGAGACCATATTTATTATGAACAAAAGAACCGTAACTTTGATAAAAAATATAGGTATAGCCTGGTGGGGAGAGTTGGGGAAGGGAGGGTGGAAAGGGGAAAGAGAGGGGGAAGAAAGGGTTAGAGTTGATGAGAAAAAGAGCGATGAGAGCAATGGGATGGGGAAACCATGTTCAGTGGGGCTACACAAGTAACACGGGTCAGTGATGTTGAGTTACAATCACTGACACCAATATGCAGTGTCACAAAAAGGGTTTATATGTCAGGACATCATTGAGGCCAGGGGGATGTTGGCATTGAGTTGTTCGATCCACAAGGTTTCCCATTGATGGATCAAACATCCATCAATCTCCACTCCACAATCCCAATCTCCACCACATGGATCCTCTGGGACCACTTCCAGCACCATAAATTTGACAACATCAGACCTGAATCTTTAATGTAAACCAAACCAATGTGGCGACCCACTGTTGTGAGTTTGCTGTTAGTAGAGTAAAAAATGATGTGGTCCCCAATCCGCTGCCAAAGTTCTCTAATAGTTTGGCCAATATAGAATGCATTGCAAGTGCAGGTCATAAGGGAAATCATACCTTTGGTGCAAAAGTATGAGATATAAAATGTTCACCATTGGGGAGAAAAAAGGCCATGCCTTCCTGAATCCACAGACAATGAGAACATTGTCCACATTTAAAGGTACAGAAGGACCCCGTGTAGTGGCGGCTGATGCTCAAATTTTTTGAGGGGGCGCAAACAAACTGAAAAATTCTGAAAAATGCTGAAAAAAAACCATCAATTGCAGCCACTGTGCCCATAAAATGCAGCCATTGTGCCATCAAATGCAGCTACTGTGCCATCAACTGCAGCTTCTGTGCCATCAATTGTAGCCACTGTGCCATCAAATGCAGCCACTGTGCCATCAAATGCAGCCACTGTGCCATCTAATGCAGCCACTGTGCCATCTAATGCAGCCACTGTGTCCATCAATTGCAGCCACTGTGCCCATCAAATGCAGCCACTGTGCCCATCAAATGCAGCCACTGTGCCCCATAAAATGCAGCCTGTGTGCCCATCATATGCAGCCTGTGTGCCCATCATATGCAGCCTCTGTGACCCATCATATGTAGCCTGTGTGCATAGTTGCCAACATTGCAAAAAAAATATGTGGGACACTTTTTTGCTGTAGGCAGAGCCGTATAATAATTAGTGGTGGGCCATGCATTTGTAGGCGTGGCTTAGCAACAAAAAATGGGTGTGGTTTATGTGATATAGTGGGCGTGGCATAAATGGGTGTGGCTCAAAGGGGGTATGGTTAGAGTCTGAGATGAATAAGGGATGGAGAGGGAAAGGGGGAGAGAGGAATGAACAGACAGCAGTCCCAGTTCCTACACAACAATAGAAATATGTGTATTCTAGAAAGTGCAGACCCCCTCAGCAGACCCCCCTCCATCAGTGCAGACCCTCCCCTCCCATAACGCCCCCCAGGCCCCAGCAGTGAGCACATACAGCGGCCAATGGCGCCGTGTGTTCAGTGGAGAGGGGAGGGGCCGATCTGTGCGAGAGGAGAAGCTGATTCATTGGCTGCACGGATCGAGCCCCCTTCCTCTCTCCACTAAACACAAGGGAGAGGGATCTAGCGGCGGCGTCGGCACCGGCGGCCATTTTCCTGAAGCCAGCTTCCAAAAAATGTAAATTGCAAACATTCCCGATTTTCCCTGGGCAAATCCTGATTCGGGACAGCCTCCGATCGGGACAAGCATACCAAAATTGGCATTGTCCCGGGAAAATAGGGACTGTTGGCAACTATACAGGGGGTCAGAGGCTGTGCAGACATGGTACAGGGGTCAAATGCGTATCGGACAGGGTACAGGGTGTCAGAGGAAGTGCGGACATGGTACAGGGGTCAGAGGCTGTGTGGACATGGTACAGGGGGTCAGAGGCTGTGCGGACATGGTACAGGGGGTCAGAGGCTGTGCAGATATGGTACAGGGGGTCAGAGGCTGTGCGGACATGGTACAGGGATCAGAGGCTGTGCGGACATGGTACAGGGATCAGAGGCTGTGCAGACATGGTACAGGGGGTCAGAGACTGTGCGGACATGGTACAGGGGGTCAGAGGCTGTACGCACATTGTACAGGGGGTCAGAGGCTGTGCAGACATGGTACAGGGGTCAAATGCGGTGCGGACAGGGTACAGGGTGTCAGAGGAAGTGCGGACATGGTACAGGGGTCAGAGGCTGTGTGGACATGGTACAGGGGGTCAGAGGCTGTGCGGACATGGTACAGGGGGTCAGAGGCTGTGCAGATATGGTATAGGGGGTCAGAGGCTGTGCGGACATGGTACAGGGATCAGAGGCTGTGCGGACATGGTACAGGGATCAGAGGCTGTGCAGACATTGTACAGGGGGTCAGAGACTGTGCGGACATGGTACAGGGGGTCAGAGGCTGTACGCACATTGTACAGGGGGTCAGAGGCTGTGCAGACATGGTACAGGGGTCAAATGCAGTGCGGACAGGGAAAATGGTGTAAGAGGCTGTGCAGACATGGTACAGGGGGTCAGAGGCTGTGCAGATATGGTACAGGGGGTCAGAGGCTGTACGGACATGGTACAGGGGGTCAGGGGCTGTGCAGACATGGTACAGGGGTCAAATGCGGTGCGGATAGGGTACATGGTGTCAGAGGCTGTGTGGTCATGGTACAGGGGACAGAGGCTGTGCAGACATGGTACAGGGGGTCAGAGGCTTTGCAGACATGGTACAGGGGGTCAGAGGCTGTGCAGACATGGTACAGGGGGTCAGAGGCTGTGCAGACATGGTACAGGGGCTCAGAGGCTGTGCAGACATGGTACAGGGGGTCAGAGGCTGTGCAGACATGGTACAGGGGGTCAGAGGCTGTGCTGACATGGTACAGGGGGTCAGAGGCTGTGCTGACATGGTACAGGGGGTCAGAGGCTGTGCGGACATGGTACAGGGGGTAAGAGGCTGTGCAGACATGGTACAGGGGGTCAGAGGCTGTGCGGACATGGTACAGGGGGTCAGAGGCTGTGCGGACATGGTACAGGGGGTCAGAGGCTGTGCGGACATGGTACAGGGATCAGAGGCTGTTCGGACATGGTACACGGGGTCAGAGGCTGTGCGGAAATGGTACAGGGGTCAAATGCGGTGCGGACAGGGTACATGGTGTCAGAGGCTGTGTGGACAGGGTACATGGTGTCAGAGGTTGTGCGGACATGGTACAGGGGTCAGAGTCTGTGCAGACATGGTACAGGGATCAGAGGCTGTGCAGACATGGTACAGGGATCAGAGGCTGTGCAGACATGGTACAGGGGGCCAGAGGCTGTGCAGACAGGGTACAGGGGGTCAGAGGCTGTGCGGACATGGTACAGGGATCAGAGGTTGTTCGGTCATGGTACAGGGGGTCAGAGGCTGTGCAGACATGGTACAGGGGTGAAATGCGGTGCGGACAGGGTATATGGTGTCAGAGGCTGTGCGGACATGGTACAGGGGTCAGATGCTGTGCAGACATGGTACAGGGGGTCAGAGGCTGTGCAGACATGGTACAGGGATCAGAGGCTGGGCAGACATGGTACAGGGATCAGAGACTGGGCAGACATGGTACAGGGGGTCAGAGGCTGTGTAGACATGGTACAGGGGGTCAGAGGCTGTGCGGACATGGTACAGGGGGTCAGAGGCTGTTCGGACATGGTACAGGGGGTCAGAGGCTGTGCAGACATGGTACAGGGATCAGAGGCTGTTCGGACATGGTACAGGGGGACAGGGGGTCAGAGGCTGTGCAGACATGGTACAGGGGTCAGAGGCTGTGCAGACATATGCAGGGGGTCAGAGGCTGTGCAGACATGGTACAGGGATCAGAGGCTGTTCAGACATGGTACAGGGGATCAGAGGCTGTGCGGATATGGTACAGGGATCAGAGGCTGTTCGGACATGGTACAGGGGGTCAGAGGCTGTGCAGACATGGTACAGGGGTCAAATGCAGTGCGGACAGGGTAAATGGTGTCAGAGGCTGTGCAGACATGGTACAGGGGTCAGAGGCTGTGCAGACATGTGCAGGGGGTCAGAGGCTGTGCGGACATGGTACAGGGAGTCAGAGGCTGTGCAGACATGGTACAGGGGGTCAGAGGCTGCGCAGACATGGTACAGGGATCAGAGGCTGTGCAGACATGGTACAGGGGTCAGAGGCTGTGCGGACATGTTACAGGGATCAGAGGATGTGCAGACATGGTACAGGGATCAGAGGCTGTGCAGACATGGTACAGGGGGTCAGAGGCTGTGCAGACATGGTACATGGGGTCAGAGGCTGCGCAGACATGGTACAGGGATCAGAGGCTGTGCAGACATGGTACAGAGGGTCAGAGGCTTTGCAGACATGGTACAGGGGGTCAGAGGCTGTGTAGACATGGTACAGGGGGTCAGAGGCTGTGCAGACATGGTACAGAGGGTCAGAGGCTGTGCAGACATGGTACAGGGGGTCAGAGGCTGTGCAGACATGGTACAGGGGGACAGAGGCTGTGCAGACATGGTACAGGGGGTCAGAGGCTGTGCAGACATGGTACAGGGGGTCAGAGGCTGTGCAGACATGGTACAGGGGGTCAGAGGCTGTGCGGACATGGTACAGGGGGTCAGAGGCTGTGCGGACATGGTACAGGGGGTCAGAGGCTGTGCGGACATGGTACAGGGGGTCAGAGGCTGTGCAGACATGGTACAGAGGGTCAGAGGCTGTGCAGACATGGTACAGGGGGTCAGAGGCTGTGTAGACATGGTACAGGGGGTCAAAGGCTGTGCAGACATGGTACAGGGGGTCAGAGGCTGTGCAGACATGGTACAGGGGGTCAGAGGCTGTGCGGACATGGTACAGGGGGTCAGAGGCTGTGCAGACATGGTACAGGGATCAGAGGCTGTGCAGACATGGTACAGGGATCAGAGGCTGTGCAGACATGGTACAGGGATCAGAGGCTGTGCGGATATGGTACAGGGTTCAGAGGCTGTGCGGACATGGTACAGGGGGTCAGAGGCTGTGCGGACATGGTACAGGGGGTCAGAGGCTGTGCGGACATGGTACAGGGGTCAGAGGCTGCGCGGACATGGTACAGGGATCAGAGGCAGTGCAGACATGATACAGGGGGTCAGAGGCTGTGCAGACATGGTACAGGGGGTCAAAGGCTGTGCAGACATGGTACAGGGGGTCAGAGGCTGTGCAGACATGGTACAGGGGGTCAGAGGCTGTGCAGACATGGTACAGGGGGTCAGAGGCTGTGCGGACATGGTACAGGGGGTCAGAGGCTGTGCAGACATGGTACAGGGATCAGAGGCTGTGCAGACATGGTACAGGGATCAGAGGCTGTGCAGACATGGTACAGGGATCAGAGGCTGTGCAGATATGGTACAGGGTTCAGAGGCTGTGCGGACATGGTACAGGGGGTCAGAAGCTGTGCGGACATGGAATAGGGATCAGAGGCTGTGCGGATATGGTACAGGGATCAGAGGCTGTACACACATGGTACAGGGGGTCAGAGGCTGTGCAGACATGGTACAGGGGTCAAATGCAGTGCGGACAGGGTAAATGGTGTCAGAGGCTGTGCAGACATGGTACAGGGGTCAGAGGCTGTGCAGACATGTGCAGGGGGTCAGAGGCTGTGCGGACATGGTACAGGGGGTCAGAGGCTGTGCAGACATGGTACAGGGGGTCAGAGGCTGCGCAGACATGGTACAGGGATCAGAGGCTGTGCAGACATGGTACAGGGGTCAGAGGCTGTGCGGACATGTTACAGGGATCAGAGGATGTGCGGACATGTTACAGGGATCAGAGGCTGTGCAGACATGGTACAGGGGGTCAGAGGCTGTGCAGACATGGTACATGGGGTCAGAGGCTGTGCAGACATGGTACAGGGATCAGAGGCTGTGCAGACATGGTACAGAGGGTCAGAGGCTTTGCAGACATGGTACAGGGGGTCAGAGGCTGTGTAGACATGGTACAGGGGGTCAGAGGCTGTGCAGACATGGTACAGAGGGTCAGAGGCTGTGCAGACATGGTACAGGGGGTCAGAGGCTGTGCAGACATGGTACAGGGGGTCAGAGGCTGTGCGGACATGGTACAGGGGGTCAGAGGCTGTGCGGACATGGTACAGGGGGTCAGAGGCTGTGCGGACATGGTACAGGGGGTCAGAGGCTGTGCGGACATGGTACAGGGGGTCAGAGGCTGTGCGGACATGGTACAGGGGGTCAGAGGCTGTGCGGACATGGTACAGGGGGTCAGAGGCTGTGCGGACATGGTACAGGGGGTCAGAGGCTGTGCGGACATGGTACAGGGGGTCAGAGGCTGTGCGGACATGGTACAGGGGGTCAGAGGCTGTGCGGACATGGTACAGGGGGTCAGAGGCTGTGCGGACATGTTACAGGGGTCAGAGGCTGTGCAGACATGGTACAGGGGGTCAAAGGCTGTGCAGACATGGTACAGGGGGTCAGAGGCTGTGCAGACATGGTACAGGGGGTCAGAGGCTGTGCGGACATGGTACAGGGGGTCAGAGGCTGTGCAGACATGGTACAGGGATCAGAGGCTGTGCAGACATGGTACAGGGATCAGGGGCTGTGCAGACATGGTATAGGGGGACAGAGGCTGTGCAGACATGGTACAGGTTGTCAGAGGCTGTGCAGACATGGTACAAGGGGTCAGAGGCTGTGCAGACATGGTACAGGGGGACAGAGGCTGTGCAGACATTGTACAGGGGGAAAGAGGCTGTGCAGACATGGTACAGGGGGACAGAGGCTGTGCAGACATGGTACAGGGGGAGAGAGGCTGTGCAGACATGGTACAGGGGTCAGAGGCTGTGCGGACATGGTACAGGGATCAGAGGCTGTGCAGACATGGTACAGGGGGTCAGAGGCTGTGCGGACATGGTACAGGGATCAGAGGCTGTATGCACATGGTACAGGGGGTCAGAGGCTGTGCAAACATGGTACAGGGGTCAAATGCAGTGCGGACAGGGTTAATGGTGTCAGAGGCTGTGCAGACATGGTACAGGGGATCAGAGGCTGTGCAGATATGGTACAGGGGGTCAGAGGCTGTGCGGACATGGTACAGGGGGTCAGAGGCTGTGCGGACATGGTACAGGGGTCAAATGCGGTGCGGATAGGGTACATGGTGTCAGAGGCTGTGTGGACATGGTACAGGGGTCAGAGACTGTGCAGATATGTGCAGGGGGTCACAGACTGTGCAGATATGTGCAGGGGGTCAGAGGCTGTTCGGACATGGTACAGGGGGTCAGAGGCTGTGCGGACATGGTACAGGGGGTCAGAGGCTGTGCCGACATGGTACAGGTTGTCAGAGGCTGTGTAGACATGGTACAGGGGGTCAGAGGCTGTGCAGACATGGTACAGGGGGACAGAGGCTGTGCAGACATGGTACATGGGGTCAGAGGCTGTACGGACATGGTACAGGGGGTCAGAGGCTTTGCGGACATGGTATAGGGGGTCAGAGGCTGTGCGGACATGGTACAGGGGTCAAATGCGGTGCGGATAGGGTACATGGTGTCAGAGGCTGTGTGGACATGGTACAGGGGTCAGAGGCTGTGCAGATATGTGCAGGGGGTCAGAGGCTGTTCGGACATGGTACAGGGGGTCAGAGGCTGTGCGGACATGGTACAGGGGGTCAGAGGCTGTGCCGACATGGTACAGTTTGTCAGAGGCTGTGTAGACATGGTACATGGGGTCAGAGGCTGTACGGACATGGTACAGGGGGTCAGAGGCTGTACGGACATGGTAAAGGGGGTCAGAGGCTGTTCGGACATGGTACAGGGGGTCAGAGGCTGTGCAGACATGGTACAGGGGTCAAATGCGGTGCAGACTGGGTACATGGTGTCAGAAGCTGTGCGGACATGGTACAGGGGTCAGGTGCTGTGCAGATATGTGCAGGGGGTCAGAGACTGTGCAGATATGTGCAGGGGGTCAGAGGCTGTGCAGATATGTGCAGGGGGTCAGAGGCTGTTCGGACATGGTACAGGGGGTCAGAGGTTGTGCGGACATGGTACAGGGGGTCAGTGGCTGTGCCGACATGGTACAGGGGGTCAGAGGCTGTGCAGACATGGTACAGGGGGTCAGAGGCTGTGCAGACATGGAACAGGGGGTCAGAGGCTGTGCGGACATGGTACAGGGATCAGAGGCTGTTCGGACATGGTACAGGGGGTCAGAGGCTGTGCAGACATGGTACAGGGATCAGAGGCTGTGCAGACATGGTACAGGGGTCAGAGGCTGTGCAGACATGTGCAGGGGGTCAGAGGCTGTGCAGACATGGTACAGGAATCAGAGGCTGTGCAGACATGGTAGAAGGGTCAGAGGCTATGCAGACATGTGCAGGGGGTCAGAGGCTGTGCGGACATGGTACAGGGGGTTAGAGGCTGTGCAGACATGGTAAAGGGGGTCAGAGGCTGTGCAGACATGGTACAGTGATCAGAGGCTGTGCAGACATGGTACAGTGGGTCAGAGGCTGCGCAGACATGGTACAGGGGGTCAGAGGCTGCGCAGACATGGTACAGGGGGTCAGAGGCTGCGCAGACATGGTAAAGGGGGTCAGAGGCTGCGCAGCCATGGTACAAGGATCAAAGGCTGTGCTGACATGGTACAAGGGGTCAGAGGCTGAGCAGGCATGGTACAGGGGGTCAGAGGCTGTGCGGACATGGTACAGGGGGTCAGAGGCTGTGCAGACATGGTTCATGGGTCAGAGGCTGTGCAGACATGGTACAGGGGGTCAGAGGCTGTGCAGACATGGTACAGGGGGTCAGAGGCTGTGCAGACATGGTACAGGGGGTCAGAGGCTGTGCAGACATGGTACAGGGGGACAGAGGCTGTGCAGACATGGTACAGGGGGTCAGAGGCTGTGCAGACATGGTACAGTTTGTCAGAGGCTGTGCAGACATGGTACAAGGGGTCAGAGGCTGTGCAGACATGGTACAGGGTGTCAGAGGCTGTGCAGACATGGTACAGGGGGACAGAGGCTGTGCAGACATGGTACAGGGGGACAGAGGCTGTGCAGACATGGTACAGGGGGTCAGAGGCTGTGCTGACATGGTACAGGTGGTCAGAGGCTGTGCGGACATGGTACAGGGATCAGAGGCTGTGCGGACATGGTACAGGGATCAGAGGCTGTGCGGACATGGTACAGGGGGTCAGAGACTGTGCGGACATGGTACAGGGGGTCAGAGGCTGTACGCACATTGTACAGGGGGTCAGAGGCTGTGCAGACATGGTACAGGGGTCAAATGCAGTGCGGACAGGGAAAATGGTGTAAGAGGCTGTGCAGACATGGTACAGGGGGTCAGAGGCTGTGCAGATATGGTACAGGGGGTCAGAGGCTGTACGGACATGGTACAGGGGGTCAGGGGCTGTGCAGACATGGTACAGGGGGTCAGAGGCTGTGCAGACATGGTACAGGGGGTCAGAGGCTGTGCAGACATGGTACAGGGGGTCAGAGGCTGTTCGGACATGGTACACGGGGTCAGAGGCTGTGCGGAAATGGTACAGGGGTCAAATGCGGTGCGGACAGGGTACATGGTGTCAGAGGCTGTGTGGACAGGGTACATGGTGTCAGAGGTTGTGCGGACATGGTACAGGGGTCAGAGTCTGTGCAGACATGGTACAGGGATCAGAGGCTGTGCAGACATGGTACAGGGGGCCAGAGGCTGTGCAGACAGGGTACAGGGGGTCAGAGGCTGTTCGGACATGGTACAGGGATCAGAGGCTGTTCGGTCATGGTACAGGGGGTCAGAGGCTGTGCAGACATGGTACAGGGGTCAAATGCGGTGCGGACAGGGTATATGGTGTCAGAGGCTGTGCGGACATGGTACAGGGGTCAGATGCTGTGCAGACATGGTACAGGGGGTCAGAGGCTGTGCAGACATGGTACAGGGATCAGAGGCTGGGCAGACATGGTACAGGGATCAGAGGCTTGGCAGACATGGTACAGGGGGTCAGAGGCTGTGCAGACATGGTACAAGGGGTCAGAGGCTGTTCGGACATGGTACAGGGGGTCAGAGGCTGTGCAGACATGGTACAGGGATCAGAGGCTGTTCGGACATGGTACAGGGGGTCAGAGGCTGTGCAGACATGGTACAGGGGTCAGAGGCTGTGCAGACATATGCAGGGGGTCAGAGGCTGTGCGGACATGGTACAGGGGGTCAGAGGCTGTGCAGACATGGTACAGGGGGTCAGAGGCTGCGCAGACATGGTACAGGGGGTCAGAGGCTGCGCAGACATGGTACAGGGGGTCAGAGGCTGTGCGGACATGGTACAGGGGGTCAGAGGCTGTGCGGACATGGTACAGGGGGTCAGAGCCTGTGCGGACATGGTACGGGGGGTCTCCTTCCGACTTCTCCCGGTGTTCGGCCTCTTCTCCCGCAGGGACTCTGGCGTCATAAGGGGGCGTGACCCCAGAGTCCCTGCGCATGCTGACGTCGTAAGGGGGCGGGGTTACCGCCTATATAAATGGCTCCGCAGCTCGCACACAGCATTCGAGCCGGAGAGAGCGTCGTGTCAACATCGGGGAAGAAGAAAAGAAGCGGCGAGACAGCGGCGACAAGACAGCGGCGGCGAGACAGCGGCAGCAGACCGGGCCCCTCGCTGGCAATAGAGCTGGAAGAAGATAGCGGCGGGGCCCGGGAGAAGAGGCCGAACACTGGGAGAAGTCGGAAGGAGACCCCCCGAAGTCGGAAGAAGATCCCGGAGCTGACTAATAAATTATTCTTAAAACCTGTGTACTGTGTTTTTTTTATACTGACACTTTTTCCCTAGGTGAATGGGTAGGGGTACCATGTACCCCAAACTCATTCACACAGGGTGGGGGGCCGGGATCTGGGGGCCCCCTTATTAAGGGGGGCTCCCAGATTCCGATAAGCCCCCCGCCCGCAGACCCTGACAACCAACGGCCAGGGTTGTCGGGAAGAGGCCCTTGTCCTCATCAACATGGGGACAAGGTGCTTTGGGGTGGGGGGGGCCCGCAGTGCGCCCCCCCTCCCCCAAGGCACCCACCCCCCATGTTGAGGGCATGCGGCCTAGTACAGCTCAGGAGGGGGGGCGCTCGCTCGTCCCCATCCCCTTTCCTGGCCGGCCGGGCTGCGTGTTCGGATAAGGGTCTGGTATGGATTTGGGGGGACCCCCACGCCGATTTTTTCGGCATAGGGGGTGCCCCTTACAATCCATGCCAGACCTAAGGGCCTGGTATGCCCCCGAGGGGGGAACCCACGCCGGTTTTTTCATTTAAAATTTGGCGCGGTGTTCCCGCCTCAGGATTCATACTAGACAGCTGTCAGCACTGCCTGTCACTCATCGCGGAAGGAAAACAAAGTTTTCCTTTCCCGGTGAGCGAGCCATCTTGGCGCTGGCTCCTGCGATGGGGCTCGTAGGTGTCAAATCTCGCCGAGAAGTGCGGCGAGATTGACACAATATCGAGGTCACCTACTGTATTGTATCATGTCCTGTAGTAATTGGTTGTTTTGTGTTCTGTTGTTAAATACTTATATGGTCACTTACATCCTGTGAGGTCATAACCTGTGAGGTCACAAGCTTTGTAAGAGGTGTGTTTGGCTGTTGGAGGCTGAACCCTCGAGCTGTGGGACCTCCTATTGATATGCTAATAAAGTGGCTCACTCAGACAGCTGAGAGGGGGCTGGCTGCAGTGGGTTTTTGGAACTGGAACGATGAGGTTGTCTTTTGTCTAGTTGGGTGGATGGGGCACACACCAGAGGATGGATACGATCAAAAGGTGAGATGCACTTATATCATTAGACAAAATTGTTATTAACAGGAGATTTGGCTGTGTGCTTTGCGTACAACCAAATTTCGTTAACAGTGTGCTGACATGGTACAGGGGTCAGAGGCTGTGCGGACATGGTACAGGGGGTCAGAGGCTGTGCGGACATGGTACAGGGGTCAATGGCTGTGAGGACATGTTACAAGGGGTCAGAGGCTGTGCGGACATGGTACAGGGATCAGAGGCTGTGCGGACATGGTACAGGGATCAGAGGCTGTGCAGACATGGTACAGGGGGTCAGAGACTGTGCGGACATGGTACAGGGGGTCAGAGGCTGTGCAGACATGGTACAGGGAGTCAGAAGCTGTGCAGACATAGTACAGGGGGTCAGAGGCTGTGCAGACAGGGTACAGGGGGTCAGAGGCTGTGCAGACATGGTACAGGGGGGCAGAGCCTGTGCGGACATGGTACAGGGGGGCAGAGCCTGTGCGGACATGGTACAGGGGGTCAGAGACTGTGTGGCTTTGGAACAGGGGTCAGAGGGTGTGCTGACATGGTACAGGGGTCAGAGGCTGTGCGGGCATGGTACAGGGGGTCAGAGGCTGTGCAGACATGGTACAGGGGGTCAGAGGCTGTGCGGACATGGTACGGGGGGTCAGAGGATGTACGGACATGGTACCGGGGGTCAGAACTTGTGCGGACATGGTACAGGGGTCAGAAGTTATGCGGACATGGTACAGGGGGTCAGAGGTTGTGTGGACATTGTACAGGGGTCAGAGGCTGTGCGGACATGGTACAGGGGTCGGAGGCTGTGCGGACATGGTACAGGGGGTCAGAGGCTGTGCGGACATGGTACAGGGGGTCAGAGGCTGTGCGGACATGGTACAGGGGTCAAAGGCTGTGCGGACATGGTACAGGGGTCAGAGGCTGTGTGGACGTGGTACACGGGTCAGACGCTGTGCAGACATGGTACAGGGGGTCAGAGGCTGTGTGGACATGGTACAGGGGGTCAGAGGCTGTGCAGACATGGTACAGGGGGTCAGAGGCTGTGCAGACATGGTACAGGGGGTCAGAGGCTGTGCGGACATGGTACAGGGGGTCAGAGGCTGTGTGGACATGGTACAAGGGTCAAAGGCTGTATGGACATGCTGCAGGGGGTCAGAGACTTTGTGGACATGGTACAGGGGGTCAGAGGCTGTGTGCACATGGTGCAGGGGATCAGAGGCTGAGTGGACATGGTGCAGGGGGTCAAAGGCTGCGTAGACATGGTACAGGAGGGGGTCTGTCCCTCTTGATGGCTCTGCTCCTGCTCAGTCGCTCTGTCTATCTGTCCTCCCTCCTCCTCCATACTTGGCTCAGTATAGGTAGGTCAGCACAATACACATCTGAGGTCTTACAGACCTGGATGGATGGTCAGTCAGTGCTCCATTCCGGAATCCTATCCAGGCCAGGCACAGGCATCATCGACCTCCCCGGCCCCTGCTGTGGTGAGGCGTCTCTGAGAACGAGCGCCGGCCATTAAAAATTACTGCACATGCGCACGCCCGTGCCGAGCATGTACGAGTTCTCGACAGGCTTCGGAACGGCGCAAGTGCAGTTGCGATGTCGGCCTGCAGCCATCTTTTTTACGGGCACCACGAAAATGGGGTGAAATTTATGGGCTGCCCGTAAATTAACAGGCGGTTGGCAACACTGATATTAATATAGCGATACCTCCATAGGAGCTGCTTTGTTTGTTCAGTTCATTACTCTGCCTCTCAACCCTAATACCAGCCTCAGCCCCCTCTGGCACACCTAGCAATAATGTAAGTGCAACGACCAATGAGAAACACACGGTATGATAAAAAACAAAAAATGTCTTTACTGCAATATTTCTGTGTAAGAATGACAGACAGTAAAAATATATATTAGAGTAATCAAATAGAGATCAATAACTGAGATTTAAGAGTAAAATAGCTTGTGTAGCACCCTGATGTTTAGGCAGGGTTGCTCTTAAATTTATCTGCCAACTGAAAGTTGCCATGGCCAATTGCTAGGAGGTCAATTGATTTCACCCTAATTCTGGAATTGCTGCACTTCTCTCTTCTGTCGCTAGGTGGCTGGGTATCTGGTGACATTAGATAAGACAAGGGCATTGCAAGGACAGATTAGGAATGAATGGTGTGTCTCAGCCAATGGGCAAGGATTTTCTTGGGTCCCTCGTCCTGCTTGGAGAACCTATTTATATGGGTGGAGTCAGGTGATCAGGGTTCTGTGCCACCTGGACGGCTGTCTGAGTGGACATGTGTCATATTTCCCCGGGCTGCTAGGCCAGAGACCTGAGGCCTATCCCAGGAACATCTGGCTCCTAGGCTATCTGAGGGCCTATCCAGAAGCAAGAGAGCAGCATAGGGTTGGGATTGCAGCTTGCAGTCCAACCAGAAATAACGGTTCTGTTTTGGTCGGAGGTAGAGGGGAAGCTGTCGTCACTAAGGGGCCATTCACCTAATTACCAGGGACCACTATGAGTAGCTTAAGCAAGTCCCTTAGCAGTATTCTCACCAACTGGAGACGATTGAAATGGGATATTTCAGCAGATGTCAAGCCAGGGACCCAGCCAGTGGAGGTGACACTTGCAGAACATTATTGTGTGCCAAGCCAAGGACCAAGCAGGCCAGTGGGGTGAAGCTTAAAGAGTGTCTGTGAGTGCCAAGCTAGGGATCCAGCAGGGATGCGGGGGTGACGATTGAGGAATATACTCAGTGAGAAGATTGGAAAAGCTCAAGATATCCAATGCAATGGATCAGCGGGTCTAAGTGATAGACTGGGAGCTCAGTTGAGTGAACATCTAAAAAAGGAGATTGTGGAGGAAGTGAAAGAGTTCATTACAACTTTTGTTAGAAACTGTTCAAGATTGTTGCCATAGGAGACAACGTTTCTACACATGCAAACGTGGTGTTCGGCTGGGTGCCTTTCCCTGCATGGCTGTCTACCTATAGAAGTCTCGGAGTCTGCTAATTAACATTGCAGCTACTAAAGAGTGTCCTGGCCTTAACCCTCTCTCCCACAGTTCTGTTTAAGAGAAAATAAATCTCTTTGCATTCAAGAAGTGCCTGGCACCCATTACTCTACCTTACATTACAACCATCATGCCTCCTAACCCACTCTACACAGAAGGATGTCAGCTGTCCCAAACTCTGGAGGTCACCATTAGGCCTGGAGAGGCTCAGGACTTGGCTACATTTGGCTCCCACCATGGGGCAAAGGCGTTATCCTCACAACAGTTGCCCATAGCAACTGGCTACAGCTCCATCTGGATTTTGTCTGGCTCCATGGGAAAGTGGCAAGTAACATCTCTACTTCTTATAGACTGTGTTATTATGCATTCTAAGGGGGAAGAACCAACAAGTCTCATTGTTCATGGGAGAGTACCAGCCTGGTCTTTTAACACTTCGCACCAGTGCTGCGAGGGTTAAAACAGACTCCATTATAAATTTGGCGCACTGCAGAAGCAAAAGGGTGGGCACTAAAGTTTCCAGAAAGTATCTGCACCAATCCGTTGGCAGGGGGAGAAGCCCCCGCTCTGCAGAGGAGGATAAGAAAGTGCTGCCACATGTGCCTGGTTGTGAGTTGGAGAAGATGGCGCAGTTTGGAAGTGCAATGGTGGATTGGAAGATGTACGCTCCGAGTGTTGGCTTCGGTCTGAGTGAGTGAAAAAGCATCTCTGGCTGACACCGGAGTGCGGTATACACCTAAGGGTAGTCTTGCAATGTACATGGCTGGAGGCTATGATGCCTTGGGACTGATCTGTGGGAAATGTTCCGGTTTGGCCACACGTCTAAGGCCTTGGATCGTCTGCAGACGGTGCGGGGAACACCTGCTTGAGGTAGTCTCACCAGCCCAACCTCCACGGATACTACAAGCAGATTGGGACAAGAATGTCACTATCCCGGCTTGGAGTGACATCAAAAGTCCACCTGCCATCACCCGAGTCGTGCGGGAAGCTGCTCCTCCTGTCTTAATGACTGCCCCAGGACCCAGAGCTTCAGTCCCTCTTTGAAGCTATGGCAGGGCCCAACTGCTCACTTTGATGTCAGAGTCACAGAGGAAAAGAATACCAGAGTCGGGTAAGCCTGCAAGGGGTGAAAGCAGTGTGCCTGTAGGGGAGGTGATACCTGTGGCGATTAACACGATTGTGCCGGTTAAAGCCAGTGCCAAGCGCAACTATCTCCCGGCCGAAGAATGCTTCACCACTTCAGATTCTGATATCTCCTCTGACGGGATCTCTGAACTGTTCTCGGACACTTTGTCCTGGACTGGAAAGGGGAGTGAAAGTGAAGAGGAACAGTTGTGCGATTTGGAAGAGGATGAGGTTCTTCCGAGGCCTAACACAAGTGTTAAGATTGAACTATCTGCTAACACTGCCCCAACTGTGTGTGTTACTCAATCCTTTGAGGAGGGTCGCTGGGAGCAGTGGGTCTCTAAAGTGATTCCCACCAAACAGATAGTAGCAACAAAGTCTGATTGCAAACCCGATATTGTTGCGGGATACCCGGTTTGGCGTGCCCTACACATGCGGGTTCTATCTGGATATGGAGATCCCAAGACCCTGCCTAGGCTGTCTAAGGTACAGCGAATTATCAGAAAGAAAGCTGAGGTATATGGATACCTGTACCTCTACATACCGGCTCACTTAGAACAAGAAATTCTGGATAAAGAGACCCAATAGGTAGATGAAGCTGTGCGCAGTTTACTCCGGATCCCTCTGCGGGTGGATTTTCCAAAGCTGTCACCAAAGATTGCTGAGAGATATGTTTCAGTGTTGCACACCTGGGGTTATGGTCGCAGAATCCACTTAGATTGCATGATCATCCGAAAGCCAGACAAGAAGGACATTAAACACTTTATTACTACAGTAAATACGAAAGGAGAGGCTTTAAACTTGCCCGACCCGGTATTAGTGGTGAGATAATTGAACTGTGTTTCCCTATCACCTGTGGATTACAAATGTGCACCTTGTGAAGATAGGACACTATGCTGAGAAGCCACTCCCCCTTTGTACAGAAGGAAAGAGAAATTTATTGCCAGTGAAAGAACATTCCTGTTAGCTGTACTGCTGAGATTGTGCTGTACTGAATGATGCCGGCAGATACAGGGAGTGCCCACTTGAATCGCGCTGGCCAGTACTGTGGAATTGCCAGTGTGGTTCCCGCTGATGGACCTGTGATGTTCAGCAGGTTATTTCTTCAAATAATGTGGAGATCTTTCTCAGTCCCCGCCTGTCATGTGGGCAGACTGAGACTATCATTGCCAAGGGACCTGTGTTCAGAAGTGTGGTCCCTTTGCACCATGGCCTGGTTGCTTGTTGTCTGATCGCAGCTGTGCCACCTGTCCCTGGAGTTATCCCTAAGAAAAGTGGAAACTGCTGGGAAATGTGTTTTACCCAAGTGTAAATATGATGGACTCTGAGGATTCAAAGACACTGGGGTGTCAGTTAGATAGCTAGAATAGGCTATTGTAAGGAAAGGGGGTGAAAGTTCTTACTGTGTATTGTGAGTAATGGACTATTCAGTATCGCATATTTGCCACAAGGTGGTGTGAGAAGTGCCAGCCTGAGTGAGCCTTCATTTACATTATGTGTTCATCTATAGGAAACGTTAAGAGAATCTGTAGATTAGATGTGAAAGGGGGTGGCTTTCTTTGATGAGAATGATGCCCATATCCATTTATATATGTAGGGTTTAGATATATTATAGGGTGTACTTACACTGCTATGCTATTCTCAGCTGAGGACAATTAACCACTTCTTAAGGTACACTTATGTATATATTACACTGTATTATCATAGGGATAGGATGCATTTGCATTGCTGTTTATTCTCTCTTTCAGGTGTTCATGCACCATTGCGTCTTCTTTGGACAAGGAGAGACAATGACCCGACATGGATGATAACGTTAATTGTTCATGCTCATTATTACTGTATATATTAGGTAGATAGTCAGGATATAAGGCTACTCTTTATGTTTTCTCTAACTATTTGGATGGAACACCACATGTTAAATTGTACATATAATGTCTGATATTTAAATACCCTGTGCGAGCTACCATTCGTATGTGTTACACGTGTTTACTTCATGTGGTACGCCACGTGCATTGTTTGTTATTATTGTTCCTTTCTTGTTTCCCCACCCATCCCAGTTTTTGCAAGGACATTCGCTCTCAGAGATTTCAAATTATTTTCTGCAAACTCTAAGACTTTATTTTGTAGGCAGGGTGAAGATGTAACACCCTGATGTTTAGGCAGGGTTGCTCTTTATCTGCCATGTGATAGTTGCCTTCGCCAATTGCTAGGAGGTCAATTGATTTCACCCTAATTCTGGAATTGCTGCACTTCTCTCTTCTGTTGCTAGGTGGCCTGGTATTGACGTGGAGATTTCTCTATACTCTACGCGTATTCCATGTCTACTGCGCTAATAAGCGCCCTTTCAGCCTTGTGGTATAATGCATCTTACAAAACCCGTATAAGTAAACAGACATGACCACCATCTTACATCCTCAGCTCGACTCTCTGCCCTCACGAACCCAGGCACTTTGTTTTTATTTATCGGCAACAAAAAGGAAATGACAAACAGGAAGTCATGGCCCCAACAGCCAATCGCTTCCTCCATGTAAAATGACATCACAGGAAATGACAACACAGGAAATGACCACACAGGAAATGACAAGACTAAGGAGGAGGGCATCCACAGGAGTTGGAGGGAAAAGTGCACATGTCTCATCCACTTGAGGCATGTACACTGCCCTCCGCCCAGCCACATGCATGCACATCTACTATCTTGGTCAGCATGGAGCCCACTCAATACTGCTCAGAGTAATCAGTATCTAGTAAGATCATTCTACTTGTTCTTACAGGCTTGAGAAGATCTGCGGAGACATTGTTACTGCTGTTGTCAATATACGGAACGAGTATACCATCAAGGAAGATATCAATGTCCTCTTATTAAAGCAGATATGTATCCAAAATAGGATAGCGTAGCCACAACAGAGATATAATATGTTTCTTTCCTTATGCAGACTTCGCTTCTCTAATGTGCATAGACATTTGAAGACAAAAAGCCCAGCGCACTGCGCTTGATACTTACAAACCGGCAAACACCCACACACAGAGAGAACACATCTCCAAGCCCATGAGAAGGTTTTCATACTGACAGTTTTACTGATGGTCCCGATTCAACCCAAGTGCGCTCTGCTGGAGAGCTCCGACACAGGGAAACAGATGACAATCAATAAAAAAAACACATCCTAGAATAAAATGTCCACATGAGTCCATATAATAACATTTCAACAACAGTATCAGGTGACAATACAGCCAATGTTTCTCAGCCAATGGGCAGGGATTTTCTTGGGTCCCTTGGCCTGCTGGGAGAACCTATTTATTTGGGTGGAGTCAGGTGATCGGGGTTCTGTGCCACCTGGACGGCTGTCTGAGTGGACGTGTGTCATATTGCCCTGGGCTGCTAGGCCAGAGACCTGAGGCCTATCCCAGGGACATCTGGCTGCTAGGCTAATTGAGGGCCTATCCAGAAGCAAGAGAGCAGCGTAGGGTTGGGATTGCAGCTTACAGTCCAACCAGAAGTAACCATCCACCTTATTATCATAGACCACTGTGAGTAGCTGAAGCAAGTACCTGAGCAGTATTCTCGCCAACCGGGGACGGTGAAGAATTGGGAAACTTCAGTAGATGTCAAGCCAGGGACCCAGTCAATGGAAGTGACCCTTGCAGAGTATTGGCTGCACTCACAATCCTATATTCAAGCTGCTTTCAGGGGATTCCAAACCTGAGAATGTCCCCAAGAGCAGAGGCATACTTAAATGGTAATTAAAGCACAATATGACACTTTAAATTGGATTGGTTACCTTTACTCAGATTGACTATGAGTTCAGGCAGGAAGAAAGCAGAGGAATGACTCCCTTTGTGTCAGGCCAATCTCTTCTGTCCCCTGACACCACAGGTCCAACTTTAAACACTAAGGCTGCTTTCACACTGACTGTACAAAGCTGCTAGTTTCATTATAGTTAGCACTATTCGGCTGCTAGCGAGGCATTTTTAACCCCAGTTAGTGGCCGAATAAAGAGTTAAATGCGCCCATGTAGCGCCGCTGCACTCCAATGGGCAGGAGTGCTGGAGGAGAGGTGTATACACCGCTCCTTCACCGCCCCAAAGATGCTCCTTGCAGGACTTTTTTTAAGGTCCTGCCAGTGCATCGCCCCAGTGTAAAAGCACTCAGGCTTTCACACTGGGACTGCATGGAAGGTGTTTTTCAATTGCTTTACAGGTGCTATTTTTTTGCCCAAAAAAACCTCAGTGTGAAAGGGGTCTTTTTCAAGTCAACAAGTAATAGCTTAACTTTTTAGATAAACTGTCCCACATCCAGTGCATATGCATATGTGTGTGCGGATCCGTATGGCACTAGTATCTTTAGTCCTTTTGAAGAAAAGACAATATTTGGTGTCTTCAGCTAGCCACTCTCATTGATGCACTTTAAACTCCTGTATAGCGGGCCCAAACAATTGGCCCAGCTTATCAGGTGAAACAGGCAGGATCCCTATCACGTACCTGGTGGAGACTGGAATGTGATGGAGGCCTCCCTTGCTCCTCCCGCCTACACGCCTGAAGGTGGGAACAGAAAGTGTAAAGGCAAGGAGTGGCACGAGTGCCGAGTAGCTGCCTGGTGATGTCCCCTCCGAAGGTGGGTAGAGCTGGCAGCCAAGATCCTTGGAACAGGAAGCGGAAGTAGCTGGGCATCGGAGCATGGACAGGAGCAGAACCAGGGGAAGAGCAGTAGTCAGCAAAAACCGGTCAGCAGGGCACTGAATCAGCATGCAAGAGGAAGTCCAGAGGGCAGGTCGGGTAAGAGCCGAGCAATGCGGTACCAAGTCAGCAGGCAGATCAAGTCCAATAAACAGGCTGAAGTCAGGATACCAGGTAACAGGTGAAGGAGCAAGCAGAGGGGAAGTCCAAGACGAGCCGGGTCAAACACGAGCAGACAGGAACACAGGATCAGGACTTGATGTTTCAGGGAAAAGCTGAAGATCATCCAGCACTTGTTTGCAGTAACAGAGCAGTTTAAATAGTCCACTGGGCGCCCAGTGCAAATTGGTGCGTGCACATGCACACTCGCTCGTGCACCAATGAGCGACGAACTGGCATTGCGGGCATTCTGTTGGTCCTTTGCTCATGAATATTAGCATGGGTGCAATGTGTGCAAGAATGAGCAGGTATCTGTACTGGCCTTTTGATGGTGGAAGTCCGGTTTACTTTACAATCCCCCTCAGCAAGGTGAGAGGACAATGATGTCTGTATACAGTGTCCCAGAAATGGATAGCCTTATCCCTTGTCCCTGAGGTACTACAAGTGTCAGCAAGATGACTACCAGCAACAATGTCTGTATACCGTGTTCATACTCCTCCTATGTTGCAGTGTCTCTGTTCCCTGCAGATGGGCAAAATGCCCTCTCACCAAATCCTGTGGTTAAGGTCCAAACGAACGTCCTGGAACAGCAGGCTTTCCTGGTGCCCCGACTAGTCACCTCACACTGGAACACTTCGCCTTCGGTGTAGGTGCGCCTTGATATGCACCTGGATTCCCCCTCTCTCAAGCTAGATGTCCTGACTGGCGATAGAGGCCTAAATTGTGTGAGGCGATCATCTGAGAGACAGCATCTCTCCTTCAGGTCTGATCTCTTTCACTGCCTCATGGTCACTTAAAATCTCCTCAGGAATCAAAATGGAGTCTTTTACTTTTCTTCTCACAGAGAATACAGGGATTTGCAGTCCTGCCTCTGTAAAATTCAGTGAGGTTGCTCTGTGCTGAGACTCCTTTAATTGGCTCTCTTCCTCCTGCCAATAGGGACACAGGGGAGACTACAGAGCGAGCAGCTCTGTGAAGTCAGCTCATATTAGATTAGTTTCAATGAGTCAGTAAAATAGGGAGAAGGCGGGGGGGAGAAATCAACCACAGACATGAAAGGCAGCTCTCTCCCTCTTTCAGGCTGGAAAGGCTGTGTACATCGTGGCGACCAGCTTGGTGGGGCCACGGGAGAAAGGAGACAACTGCTACACACTTCCCCTCCAAAGAACCTTTGGTCCTCCAAAGAAAGTAACAGTCCATTCCCGCACTCAGTACATAAATATGGTTTCTCCCCCGTACACGTGGAAAGAAACAGGTTAGCATAACAACAAACAACTGTTAAAATTACATGACTCAACAAACTCATTTTATGACACAGGGTTTACAGAGAAACCTTCCACCAATTGTCATATGATGGTGGGTTGTCCTGTGGCCAGGCACCTCTACTGGGCTGGCCCTGCCAGTTATGCAAAGCTGTGAGTCAGGGTCGCCCTTCACCAAATCTGTGGTGAAAAGGTCAGGCATGTCAAGAGTCTCTTTGGGGATGAGTATGACTTCTTCTGAGCTCCCATCCAACACATCACAGGTAATCTCTTGAGATGGCGCATGACTCTTCTCCCTTTCTGTGCCCTTAGTTCAGGCCTAGTGGGCTCACTGCGGATCAGTTTTTTTAGCCTCAGCTGCAGATCCTCCTTCATCCACTGTAAAAGACGGAGACACTTCTCGCTTTTCTGCTGACAGAGAAGATGAGGAATCACATCTGTGGACAACAGGGACTAACAACCGCTTTACCAGATCTGTGTTGGTCCCAAAGATCAACAAACTTCCTGCGGACCCCGGCAGCCAATGGCACACAATGGCCAGGGTTTCAAAGTTCTGAGGCTTCCCAGTCTTCAATGGATCACATGACAACTTGATCCGTAGATATTCATCACAAGGGTAATCATCCGTTTGAATACCCTGGATTTTTATATCTTTCAACTCTCACTGGGGCATGTATGACAAATACCTCTCGTAAAAGTATCTGGTCAGTAGGGTAACCTGAGCACCTGAATCAAGAATGGCTCTTGTATAAATTCCTTCCACCAAAACAGGCACTACAGGCAGAGGTCCTACCAACTGAGCAGCAGGTTTAGTGAAAGCATTTGGAACAGCAGACTTTTGTGGCTGGACTCGTGCTTCCTTCCTCTTCTGACGTTGGGAATTCTGTTTCTGTTGACATCTTGGAGGCCGAGAGTCATTTCTCACTGAGACAGCATAAACTGCAGGTGCCCTCCACTGTTCCCTTGCAGGTTCAGTGAAAGTTCTTCTTGAAGGACAAGGCCTTCTCTCCATCCTTGGATCACCTCTGTGTGGTCCAGGCTGGTCTTCTATCCTCCGTGGGATTGGGCATACTGTCTGGTAATGACCCACACCTCCACAGTTTAGACAGACGTCATGACTCGTTGGCCTCTGTCCAGGTGCAGCAGGCGAGTCTGGGGGCACATTCCGACCCACAATACCCCCATCAGATGACTCAGGGAACTTTGCTATCAACATATTTACCATGTCCATTATCTGTACCATTTGTAACTTCAATGCAGCTATCTCAGACTTGATGTCCAGCTGCTGGGCTTCTGAGCACAACCTAGAGGTAGCAGCCATATTTACTTTGGCGACTTGGCTTGATGATCCGGTCATCATCTCTCTTAACTGGGACATCTGAGTCTTCAGGAGCTGGGTCTCCGAGTCACTGTCGACTGTACTGTCCACCCTGACTCCAACAGCAGATTCCAACCTTCAGCCCTTCTTGTTTTCCTGCAGGGCCTCCTCTTCTCTAATGACCTTCATTAGTTTAGAGTAGGGGAGGGAGTCACTCAGACCCCAGGCTCGAAGTTGCAGCACAGTAGGATTCAGCGGCTGGGCTCCCCTTTGCATCCGTCACATAAAAGCTCTACTTGCAGCTTTAGCTTCCACTCCACCCTTTATTATGACTTGGTGCAAAATCTGGTCTAGCCACAAGACATAGGCTGATAGCTTCTCCCTCTCCATCTGGTAAGTGTGGTTAAAGAGATAGATCAATTTTGCACCATTTTCGGTTCTTCCATAGACCTCACGGAGCGTTCTCAAACACTCAGTAGTAGTGCAGCTGGGTTTATCCTGTTTTAGGTTCCTAATCATATCCAGAGCTGGAGCCCGCAGACTTTCAAAAACTCTCTGCCTTTTCACTACGTCGGCCATTTCCCACTCTTCCACCGCTTGGATAGCCTTGTCAATCCAGGTGTAAAAGTCATCCTCTCCTGAGGGTATGGGGACTTTCCACAAGAAGGACTGTAGCTTGTGATAACCATAATCGCTCAGCATAGCTGGCTTCTTGAGGAGTCTTTCGACCAGTCTCCCAAACTCGGATACTAAGGGGGAAAAGGGGTCTTCAGAGGATGTAGTTGGCATAGAGGTGGTAGTCTCTGGATCTGGTTGGATATGTCCTGAGCTCCCTGGGTTAGACATTTGTCCATCTGGATGGATCAACAAGGCATTCACCGTTAGTTGAAGGATAACCATCTTTAAGTGTCAGGAACTCCTTTCCTCCACTCCGTCAAAACAGAGGTACTATCAGAGCTAGGATCTGCCTTCACATCCAGAATGTTGTTTAATAATAAAAGGCATCCAGGGCTTCGCGGACCTCAGTCCTTTCGCCGCCAGGAACTTCAATCAACACACACAGCTCCACTTGACCATTTTCTTCTGTACAGCAGGGGGATCCATCTCGGTGTGTTTAGGGATGCTGTTTTGAGGAGTTGATTGCAGATTAGCAGTATTATCCCAGACCAGCCCCCACATACAGTATAGGAGCTGCTTTGTTTGTTCAGTCCGTTACTCTGCCTCTCAACCCTAATAACAGCCTCAGCCCCCTCTGACACACCTGGCAATTATGTTAGTGCAAAGACCAATGAGAAACACACACGTTATGATAAAACACAGAAATTGTCTTTACTGCAATATTTCTGTGTAAGAATAACAGACAATAAAAATATATATTCAAGTAATCAAATAGAGAGCAATAACTGATATTTAAGAGCAAAATAGCTTACAATCCTATATTCAAGCTGCTTTCAAGGGATTTCAAACTTATGAAGAGCAGAGGCATACTTAAATGGTAAAAGCATAATATGACACTTTAAATTGGATTGGTTACCTTTATTCAGATTGGCTCTATGAGTCTAGGCAGGAGGAGAGCAGAGGAATGACTCCCTTTGTGTCAGGCCTCTCTCTCCTGCCCCCTGACACCACAGGTCAACAATTAATGGCTTAACTTTCTACTGTCCCACACACCCAATGCATATACAGAGCCCTGAATATGTGTGTGTGCGGATCCATCTCTCCTTCAGGTCTAATCTCTTTCACTGCCTCAGGGACACTGAAAATCTCCTCAGGAATCAAAATGGAGTCTTTTATTTTCCTCCCCACAGAGTATGCTGGGATTTGCAGTCCTGCCTCTATAAAAGTCAGTGAGGCCGCTCTGTGCTGAGACTTCATATTCCAGAGTCCTTTGCAGCTGCTTCCTGAAGCTTGGTAAAGTTTTTCTGATTGGCTCCTGCAACTGCTCCTTTAATTGGCTCTCTTCCTCCTGCCAATAGGGACACAGGGGAGACTACAGAGCGAACAGCTCTATGTAAGTCAGCTCATATTACATTAGATTCGATGAGTCAGTGAAACAGGGAGAAGGAGGGGGAAAGAAATCCCCCGCAGACATGACAGGCAGCTCTCTCCCTCTTTCAAGCTGGAAAGCCTGTGTACATCGCGGCAGCCAGCTTGGTGGGTCGCGGGAGAAATGAGACACCTGCTACACTAATATCTTGGAATACCTGCAGGTTGCACTCTGGTTACTTGTATACTATTGTCCAGCATGAAATTACCGTACAAAATACAAATACAACAGGTATCAGATGGCTATTTTACTTAGGAGAGGAAATGGGCCCAATCCACCTCCAGTACGCTTTAGGATAGTGGTGTTTAACCACTTGCCTAACAGGCACGAGCACCCCCTTCCTGCCCAAGCCATTTTTCATCTTTCAGTGCTGTCGCACTTTGAATGACAATTGCGTGGTCATGCAACGCTGTACCCAAATTTTATCATTTTTTTCCCCACAAATAGAGCTTTCTTTTGGTGGTATTTGATCACCTCTGCGGTTTTTATTTCTTGCGCTATAAACAAAAGAAACAAGTTTGAAAAACATAATATTTTTTACTTTTTGCTATAATATATATCCAATTTAAAAAATAAATAAATAAATAAATAAAAAAAAGTTTTCCTCAGTTTAGGCCGATATGTATTCTTCTGCATATTTTTGGTAAAAAAAAACGCAATAAGCGTATATTGATTGGTTTGCGCAAAAGTTATATGGTCTACAAAATAGGGGATAGATTTATAGCATTTATATTTCTGATTTTTTTTTTTTACTAGTAATGGTGGCGATCTGCGGTTTTTATTGTGACTGCGATATTGTGGCGGACATATCGGACACTTTTGACACATTTTTGGGACCGTTCAAATTTATACAGGGATCCGTGCTATGAAAAAGAATTGATTACTGTGTAAATGTGACTGGCAGGAAAGGGGTTAAAACTAGGGGGTGATCGAGGAGTTAAATGTGTGTCCTAGGAGTGATTCTAACTGTGGGGGGAGGGGACTGACTGGGGGAGGTGACCAATCGGTGTCCCTATGTACAAGGGACACACCATTGGTCTCCTCTCCTCTGACAGGGTGTGGATCTGTGTGTTTACACACACAGATCCACGCGCGTGCCCCCTAGTGGTCCGGAAAGAAGATCACGTCATATGACGGCAGCGCAGAATGAGAGCTGCCTCCTCCCGCCGTCATATGACAGTGGGTGGGCGGCTAGTGGTTAATCTTAAAACGCTGTTAATTAATTGATACATGTAAATATATCCTTTTTCAGGTGGTACTATTATTATCTCAGGCGTTTTGAAATACACTGATGCTTGGATTCTTTGGCTAATAACAGCCAGCCAGGAATGCATATTTGCTATTCCATGAGTGGAGCATAAATACAACAGGTGATAAATCTGATACTGTTAGTTAGGACTAGAAGGGATGTCTGTTAAGTTTCTAGTTACTCAAGCCTGAAAGCTTAAATGTTTTATGATGGCCATTAGAGCGAGACTGAAATGTGTATTGTGTTAGATCCTGTTTATCCTATCAAATTACTGATAAGGGTCTTTGGAATGCAGCTAAAATGTTTTTTTTTTAAGATTTTATTGCCATATGTAAGTGTAGTGCTGGTAGATTTTTGATCTACCATCTGATAGGTAAATTTAGTGGGTCGCTTGTTAGAGGAAGTTAGGTTTGCCTCTGTTCCAGCTTGGCTGAGTTGCATGTAGTTCCACATTGTGCCGGTGGGTGTCATTGTCACTATTGGCTGGTGTTTGAAAGGCAACGTGTTGAAGCGTATGGGTGCTCCTCTGTCCCGAAGACAACTCGGTGGAGGTGGTCCTCCGAGTTGCATTTTGGGAGGGGGTATTTATAGGACAGACGCCATGTTTAGGGGTTCGTTTTCAGCCACCTGCTGGCCCTCCTGGATTTCTTTCATTTGAAGAGGGAAAATTTTATACAGGGATGGACTCCTAAAGATTATTTTGATATAGATTATGGGAAGAGAGTTTCATTTTTAAATGAGGCTTTGCTCCTGAAATTGTATGGGTTATATGTGTGTTTAATATGTTTTCCTTTTCAGGAATCATTTGATCTCCTATCAAGCTGTTAGACTTTTCAGCTAGATAGATAGTGAGGTTATGTACAGTCATAGGATGGTTTTGTTTACGGACGTGAACATATTGTTTTATAGATGTTAATCTTATAATGTCTTTCTACTGTCTTTCCTTCTTCTTTATCTAATCAAAGTTTTTAAAGCTCTACCTACTCCCAGGCTTGGGAGTTATTATCATTATTTTTGGACAGACATTGGGGACAATGTCTATTATAGTGGGGGGAGTATGCAGCGTTGGTAGATTTTTTATCTACCATCTGATGGGTAAATTTAGTGGGTCGCTTGTTAGAGGAAGTTAGATTTGCCTCTGTTCCAGCTTGGCTGAGTTGCATGTAGTTCCACACTGTGCCGGTGGGTGTCGTTGTCACCATTGGCTGGTGTTGGAAAGGCAACGTGTCAAAGTGTATGGGTGCTCCTCTGTCCCGGAGACAACTCCGTGGAGGTGGTCCTCCGAGTTTCATTCTGGGAGGGGGTATTTATGGGACAGACGCCATGTTTAGGGATTCGTTTTCAGCCACCTGCTGGCCCTCCTGGCCGACAGGTATGCGTTAGAGTACCACCTTGTGGTCCTCCGTTCCGGAGGCCCGCGGTGCTGCGGCACATGGGTGGGCCCAGAAGCCTGTCTGGGGCCTACCACAGCAGCAGAGGAATGGTCCTGAGCTGTCTATCCAGAGTGAAGAAGCTGGACAACTGAGGAGATCCCAGGGGAGGACCTGTCATGGAAGGATCATGCAGAGTGCTGGTCTGGAGAGGGGCCTGGTGACTCAGTTGGAGGACGTATCCTAAAGTAGTCTTACTGCATAGTACTGCCGGGTTGGCTTAAAGGTCCAAGTACTGTGTTGTCTGACATTCACCGCAAACCAATACATCCTGTGGCAGAGGATCGTACGGGTTTTATTCCAAGCAAGTCTTTTGTGGGCAATTTGGCAGGGCAATGGAGGGTGTTAGTGCTTCAGTCATCACGACACCATAGTTGATATGGTGTCAGGATGATTGAAGTGCATTATTCCTACCAGTATTATTACATTGTAATGTAAAATGAAATAGTTCTACTTGCCATAATGCAGAATCAGTGGGAGTCCTGAGTGTGTCACTTGCCACCGTCACCTGCCACCGGATGCATCTTGTCACTTGCCACATTGCCTGCCTTCAAATGCGGCTTGTTACTTGCTACATCACCTGCCAACCAGATGCAGCTTGTCACTCGCCACATCTCCTGTCTTCAGATGCAGCTTGTCACTTGCCACATTGCCTGCCTTCAGATGCAGCTTGTCACTTGCCATGTCACCTGCCCCCAAATGCAGGGACAAGGGGTAAGGTCAGTGGCTGGTGAGGCACTGGCTAGTATCAGAGCCAGATACACAGAGGCGTATCTAGTGAAAATGGCCTATGGCAAGCACTGAAACTGTGCCCCTGTCAAAACATTTGAAACCCATCTTTCAGATAACCAGGGACAGGGAGGGACACTGGGGACAGAGGGACGCAGTGTAATGAGGACAGAGAGGAACACTGGTGACAGAGAAGGAAGTCAGGGACAGGGAGGGACACAGTGCGACAAGGACAGAGGGGGATCCAAGTGGGGGGACACTGCGTGAGGGTGGGGACACTGTGGTGGGACCAGGAGACTATCATGGTGCCTCCTGCGGTCCTGTTGGAGCCCAGGCCCCCTACATCTGTACTGGCTGCCGATGGTGGCGGCCCTGGTGTCTCTAGACTCCTGTAAAAAATAAAAAGTACACAGCCTTACCTAATGCCTGTAATAATAAGACCTTTCATGGCACGCTGCTCCCCGCTGGCCCCTCCTCTCTTCTCGTCCGTCCCAGGTGATGTAATGTACAGTACAAGCACCTGGGGTGGACGGGAGGGAAGAAGGGGCCAGCGGGGAGCAGTGCACCGTGAGAGGTCCTATTACAGCCGCTGCCCGTGCTAGACTGTATGTGTTGCAGTCTTGCAGAGCCTCTTATGGGGCCCCCCTAATGGCCCCAGGCCCTTGGGCAGTGACCGAGTGCCCAATGGGTCAGTCTGCCCCTGCTCATTGAACAGTCCACATTCAGTGAAAGTTCATGCACTGCAAAGTTTGCAGTGCATGAACTTTCACTGAATGTGGACTGTTCAATGAGCTTGTTGCACAAATCACTTTATTACACTTTATTGATGAGACCTATGGCTATGCATTTTTATAATTTATTTAATCCATATTGCGCACTATATTTGATGCCTGGCATACACACAATTGCACATGATGATGACTTAAGCCATCATCACGTGTGATTGTGCGTGTGTGCCAGGCCCAAGCAGCCAATCAAATATAGTGCACCATATGGATTAAATAAATTATAAATATGCAAAGCCATAGATATCATAATAAATATTAAAGTGCAAGAACTGTTCACAAATCCCTCTATTACAGTTTATTTATGATATCTATGGCTATGCATATCTATTGAATCCACTGAGCACTATATTTTGCTGCTTGCTTC
The DNA here is from genome assembly GCA_037952925.1 of Lithobates clamitans. Taxonomy (NCBI): domain Eukaryota; kingdom Metazoa; phylum Chordata; class Amphibia; order Anura; family Ranidae; genus Lithobates; species Lithobates clamitans. Next base: position 8,889,566 of record JBBGZY010000221.1, on the reverse strand, counting down.
TGGTTGGCAGTTGGCCCACACACATGAATATGATCACGATCAAGAAGTAGTACCTGGCTGCTATTCTTGTTGCTGCTAGTGCAGGTTCTCCGTCGGGCCCTCATCCATTCCTTCTCCTCCTCACCTCATGTCACATTCCCCACTCCTCCGTGGAGAAGATGATGCCTCGCAGAGGAGGGTAGGCGGAGCATTAGGCTCCGACACCGGCACTATTATCCTACCCTAAGTAGATCCGGTCTGGCCAGTCATCGGCCATAATGGAGGCGCCTGTCACTCCCCTCCCAAGCCAAGAAGCAATTGCTGTGCCTGCGCCGTGCTCCTGCAGGCCGGCTGCGGCGCTGGGAGCTACATGGGTGAGGGAGGCGACCATGGGAGGACGGGTGAAGGTTTTTTCATGCGGAGTTGTCTTTTTGCTTCCCCCCCTCAATGGCGCCCATGGCAATTGCCATGGTTGCCATACCCCAGATATGCCACTGTACACACAGGTTACATAAGCTGCGATCATTATGCCCCGTACACACGGTCGGACATTGATCGGACATTCCGACAACAAAATCCTCTGATTTTTTCCTACGGATGTTGGCTCAAACTTGTTTTGCCTACACACGGTCGCACAAAGTTGTCGGAATTTCCGATCGCCAACAACGCGGTGACGTCAAGCACGTACGACGAGACTAGAAAAGGCCGGTTCAGAACCAAGCGCAGCACCCTTTGGGCTCCTTTTGCTAATCTCGTGTTAGTAAAAGTTTGGTGAGAGACGATTCGCACTTTTTCAGACTCGTGGCTTTCAGATCGTTTTCTGCCGTTCAGTTTGTGCTTGTGGGTTTGTATCTGCTCTTCAGTGCGTGCAAGCAAGTTCCGCGTGACTTTAGTCACTGTATTCTTGTTCGTTCGTTACTGGTTTTCAGGTCGCTCTTCACAGGCCTTGCTGTTCTTCAGTGCGTTCTGTTACTTCGTTCTGAGCAGCCGACCGTTTTATAGCCATATTTCGTATGCGTACTCCTCGTAGAGTTCGTGCTGTGGGGTGGGCTTGGTGTTGGGGTCCTGACCTTGACACAAGTCCAGTCCATGAACAGGGTGGGGAGGAGTTCATGGACCAAGAATTGGTTGCTTCAGCGTGACCAGTTCTGTCATATGCCTTTGCTCCGTGAGATCCGTGAGAATAATCCTGATGATTTCAGGAACTTTCTCAGGATGACGGACCCCGTGTTTCACCGTTTGTTGGCTTCGCTGACCCCCTATATCAGCAGGCAGGATACCTGCATGAGGCAAGCCATCACTCCGGAGCAGAGGTTGGTCGCTACATTGCGGTATTTGGCCACAGGGAGAAGCCTGCAGGACCTCAAGTTCTCGACAGGCATCTCCCCCCAGGCTCTGGGGATCATTATCCCAGAGACCTGTTCTGCCATCATACAGGTCCTGCAGAAGGAGTATATGAAGGTAAGATTTTTATCCTTTTATATCACATTTTATTGTATTGAATGTTTGCTAATATATTGTATTTCTTTCCTCATTCCCCAATTACCATGATTGTAATATGCAGTGAATGTCCCCTTTATCCTCATGCATGCTGGATTTTTATGTAATTATTATTTTATGTCCATCATACATATTTGCCCTTCAATAACCTCTCCAGCATGGTGTCTCCTGCCCTATATTCACCTCATGTAGTCACTTAACAATGTATTTTATCAGCTCCATAGTAGTGCTTTACCCCAAACACCCCCTAAAATGTTTGGAAATGTTATTTTGGATTTAAATTCAGGCAGAGTGCCAGAGGCTTTTTTTGTGGTGTCCCCAAATTTTTGGTAACCCTCCCTCCCCCAACTGCTAAGTCAGCTGATCCCAATTCTCTATCCTCAATCATCTATCTGCTGACTTTGCCAAACCCATACACACTATACCCATCTCTTTACTGGTCAGATTTATGGATGAATTCCCCAAAGCATGTAGTGCAAGGGCCTGCCTGTATACTTTCCAATGGTACTGTTTAAAGTTCTTGTATCCTATTATGATCTTGATAGGTAATAGCAGAATGTCCAAATGTGCTCAAATGTGTACAGTGTGTATTTATATCTTTGTATTATGACACTTCTTACCTGTCCAGTGGGCTGCCAATAGTGTAACTAAGGAGGGGCTGTTACAAGTAATACCCATTATTTAGGCATTCATCTCTCAATGAAGTCAAGAGGGTTACCTGTCCAAGAGTCCCCCCCCCTATAATGTTCGAAATGGCCCATGAGAGGCGGGAGGGGGAATATGATAGGTGTACCTTATACTTTGTTGTTGTTAAATTCCCCTTAATAAATGCTATCTGGAGGTTGACCCATAATGTTTGTGTCTAATCTGCTTGCCAGGTTTCTGTGAAAAAATAGTAATGTTTATTGTTTTTTCCTCAACAGTTTCCTTCCACGCCACAGGAATGGCAGACTGTGGCCTCCCACTTTGCCCAGCGGTGGGACTTTCCTAACTGCGGAGGGGCAATTGATGGGAAACACGTCCACATCGTCCCACCACCCAACTCGGGGACGTACTATTATAACTACAAGGGGTTTAATAGTATAGTGATGTTGGCGGTGGTGTCGGCTAATTACGAGTTCTTGTATGTGGACGTGGGGAAGAATGGCCGGATGTCCGATGGTGGAGTCATCGCCCAGACGGAGTTCTACAGGCGTCTCCAGAATGGCAGTTTGGACTTGCCACCTCCAGAAGACAATGTTGAAGGTCTCCCATTTGTGTTCGTTGCTGATGAAGCATTTGCGCTGGGGGACCACCTGATGCGGCCATTCCCAATGAGGACCCTCACCCCGGAACAGAGGGTTTTTAATTACCGGCTGGCCAGAGCCCGAAGAGTGGTGGAGAACACATTTGGAATCCTGGCCAGCCGGTTCCGACTATTTCTGACACCCATCCATATGGCGGAGTATAAACTGAACCATATTATACTGGCGTGCTGTGTTCTCCATAATTTTTTAAGAAAACATTCAGCCAACTATGCTGGCTCAGTTGGGCCTGAGGCCGGAATCCCAAATACTTCCACAATGACGGCACTTGAAAGCGGCCGTCCTGGCTTGCCCTCCCTGAATGCCCGTGATGTCCGGTTACGATACCTGGAGTTCTTTGCGGGTAGGGGGGCTATCAATATGCCAGACAATATGTGACACCTTTTTCAAATAAAAAACAACCAAAAGCAATTCTTGGTGGACATTTACTGCTTGTGTTTGTTTTAGCTGACCCTGACAGAAATGTGTTGAGTGCAGAAAATGTCGTGATTGTGTAACCTTATACAAAGCACTGTTGGCTGGTACTTCCTAAATGCAAAAACACATTTCACTACAAGTGCACTTGCAACTGCACTGAACCTGCACTTGTAGTGCAAAGTGTATTTGCCCTTAGGAAATAACCCCCATTTGTGCATAAAACAACAATTACATCACCCCAAAAGTGTTGTAGTGTTGAGACAATAATCCACACATTCTTGAGTAAGGCACTTTTTTATACCTGCACAATCACATGTGCATTTACCAAAGGTTTTTAAAACAAACCAACATGTTTGTTGTATAAAATGTTTGCAGGAGCATTATGAAAAATCAAAATATCCATTTCAGATAAAACAGGCCTGTGTAAGACCAACAAGAAAGCCAAAAAACTTGAACTTACAAAGTTCACATTAGGTAAAACCTGAAGGCTATATCAGACATCAGTATTTAGGAACTGGGTTTGATATAGCGTTCAGATGGGGGGAACTCACCCCTGGAAAAGCCAAATTTGGAAGATGCACACCAATTTACGAATGTCAACATGTGCTATCTGCCATCAGGGGGGATCAAGGGACGTGTTTTGGGGGAGCAAGCCCTTCCTCAACGCTACTTTATAATTGAGGAAGGGGTTGCACCCCCAAAACGCGTCCATTGATCTCCCGTGATGGCAGATAGCACATGTTGGCACACTGTGTGCATCCTCCAAATTTGGCTTTTCAAAACATTGTAAAAATGTAAATTACATAAAAACGGTCATTTTGTGGGGTTTAAATTCGCCCCAAAACATCAATGATGTTATTATTTTTTTTAATAACATCACGTATTTGTTGCTGGATGTTTTGCAATTGGAGATTACATCCCATGATCTCCCCTATCAGTATCTGGGCACTTTCTGATGTAAAGCGTTCTCTCTCCCTCACATCACGATCACCTAAAAAGAGATAAAGAACAAAAAAAACAGGTCTCAAAAATCTGCCACCAGCCATCTCTTTTACCTGAGTCTGTGGTCGCAGACACTCACCTGTTGTGGTGCCAATCTCCACCACGTCTTCTTCTTCCTCCTGCTCAGCATCTTGTGTTTGGGGTAGTTCCCCTTCTTCCAGAAGGGGGGGTCTGTGTTCTCCTGGGATGAGGAGTGTCCGAGTCTTTTCTCCCCTATGTAAAACAAAAATGGTATAATTAGCACACAGATATTTGATGGCAGAACTAGAAATAGGAAACATTGCTTGGAAGTGGGGTACAATTGTCTATTTTAGCCGAGTTCAAAGATGTCTTTTTTTTATTGCCCTTTGTCAAGCTGCAATACTTTACCTGTTTGGTACAAGCTTCACACATGTAACCCCCCCTAGAGTATACACTGGAGCACCTGTGTGCCCCCCTAATAAAAATGGTGTTCTGGGGTCCCACACTAGTGCTCCAGTGTCCAGATGTGAAAACAGCTGCTCAGTGTCCTCTCCTTACACACAATCTAGTTTGCATTTCATTCTAGTAACAAACCCATCTACCTAAACAAATATTTGGCATCCAAGTAGGCCCCAAAAAAATGTGGGAAAATGCATATGGCCTAAACAATGGTGTTCTAGAGGCCGAACGAAAAATGTTTGATACGAACGAATAATGGGCCCATGAACATTAAAGTTGACCTTTTTAAACGTTACAATTACTAAAATCATATGGAGCAGAACGAACGGAATAAAGCCAGAAAGAATAGAAACACAGCACAACTACTTACTTTTTTGCAGCACTCTCCGGATCTTTCGGTACTGCTCCGGCTCTCTCAACTTCAGGTCCGACCACCGCTTCCTGAGCTGATCTTTTGATCTTCGTACCCCGAAATTCCGCTCGAGACTCCTGACCACTTTCGCCATGATCTTGGCCTTTCGGATGTTCGGGTTGGGGTAAGGCCCATATTTTCCATCATAGTCGGACTTCCTCATGATGTCGACCATCTCCAACATCTCCCCAAACGACATATTTGTGGCCTTAAAACGTCTCCTTCTGGATCGGGACGTGCCTGGATCCGGGCTTTCCTCCTCCTCCTCGTTGCTACAATTAGCACGTACCTGGTGTAACTCCGCCATCATGCTCTTCCCCCACTGCGCCGAACGAAAAGGGGCGGGGAATAGAAAGAACATCAGGGGCGGGTGGAGTTACACACATGCGCAGTGTGTATAAAGCGTAACTCGCGTGCGTATTACGTACGATCTGTGAGCGGAGGAAGGAGCATTGGACGCGCCGATCGTAAGAACGAAGGTAAGAGACAAACTTGGGCCTATACTGCTTCTAGATTGAGGCCTATATTGTAACAAGATTAGGAGAGTTTGGTCTGACATTAGGCTTTGTCTTGTGTTGTGTCTTGCAGTGAACATGGATATCTTAATGAGAGATACTGACTTCATGTCACTATTCATTGATATGCTAAGGGAGCTGCCCTGTCTGTGGGAGATTACCCACCCCCATTTCAAAAACCAAGCAAAGAGGAAGGCAGCACTGGAGCAATTGTGTGAAATTGTGAAGCAGGTGATCCCCACGGCAGACATCACTTATTTAAAGATCTTAATTGGTTGCCTGAGGAGCACATATCTGAGTGAGCGCAAGAAAGTCCTGGATTCACAGAGATCCGGAGCAGCAGATGACATCTATGTCCCCAGGATGTTGTACTACGACAGGCTGCACTTTCTGGCAGGCCAGACTGAACCCAGGCCATCCTTCTCCAGTCTTCCTTCCACGCTTCCTTCCCCCCCGGCTGAGGCTTCTGATGCCCAACCTGGGCCTTCCAGGCCATATGTGGAGGAGCCCAGATTGAGCCAGGTATAGCATTCCTCTAAATATTTCTGCTTGTCCAATCAATGATGTTAACTAGATGTTAGTTGGGAGTACTAATTTATGATTGTGATTGATGATGCAAAAACTAAAACCATGTCCTTTTTTCATACACAGGGAAGTCTCAGCCAGGAGGTGGCTGATCTGCAGGTCCCTCCACCCACCCTGAAAACAGAAAGTGGCAGCAGGAGGAGTGACCTAGAGGAGGCGGCTATCAGATTTTTTTGGAGGGCTACAGAGGTCCTGGGAGCACCCCACACCAGGCAGGAGAACCTTGCGGCATTCATTGCCTATAAAATGCAGAGGATGGAGGAGGGCCAACAAGCCATGTGTCAGGCCCTCATATCAGAGGCTCTGGAGAAAGGTGTGAGGGGCCAACTTACACCTCACACACAGCTTTGGGATGGTCCTCCTCCTCCTCCTCCCTCTCCTCCAGGTCCTCCCAGTCCTCCTCCAGGTCCTCCCAGTCCTCCTCCTCCTCCAGGTCCTACTCCTCCTCCTGCCACATCTCCTACTGCACAGCCACAGCCGGGAAGGAAGTGTGAAAGGAAGACCAGAGAGTGATTGCCCTGGATCCAGTCTGGTCGGCCAAAAGATGCAGCCTCTTGTGGTACCACAGCCTGGGGACACTGATGTCATCTGCTGCTATCCGAGTCTCTGTGAATCCCGGACCAGACTGCCCTCCCTTATATATGGACTCCTCAGGCCACCAATTTTGAGGTTGAAGAATTGATGTCTGCCGTGGGGGTCCCAGGCTTCACTAATTTCTGCTGTTGATCCAGTGTTGCCTTCCTCTTTGTTTGGTTCTGAGCCCTTATTAAAGGATTTTTGTTTAGAATTATACTCTCCTATTTGTTTTACTTCAAAAATGATGGTTTGTTTGTGAGGATTCAGGTACATTGCAAATATACAATGTGAAATGAACAAGGGACACCAACACCAAAAAATCTCATGGAGATTAAATAATAAAAGATATCAATGGTGTTGGGGTAACTTGCCACACAAAACACACACAAAAATATTCTGGAGTAAAAATAAAAATAACATTAAACAAAGATCAGCCTTGGAAAAAATCCAAACATTAAAGAAAAAAAAAGGCTTAAAAACCAAAAAAAAAATCCAAAAAAAATATAAAAATGTCAGATGTGACAACTAATAACAATATATTGAGGGAATCCCACTAAAAAACCATTTTTAACATTGCAGCGTGACGAAAGTGCTGTATCCATTGCGAACGCTAAGTTTACCAGAACGAGCTGTCCCGTGTCGGAATTTCTTCTGAGCATGCGTGGCACTTTGTGCGTCGGAACAGGCCACACACGGTCGGAATTGACGCGATCGGATTTTGTTGTCGGAAAATTTTATCTCCTGCTGTCCAACTTTGTGTGTCGGAAAATCCGATGGAAAATGTCCGATGGCGCCCACACACGGTCGGAATTTCCGACAAAACGCTCCGATCGGACATTTTCCATCGGAAAATCCGACCGTGTGTACGGGGCATTAGAGTGAGAGCAATAATTCTAGCACTAGACCTCCTCTGTAACTCTAAACATGTAACCTGTAATAAAATTTAAAGCATCACCTATGGAGATTTATAAGTACTGAAGTTTGGCGCCATTCCACAAGTGTCTTCAATCAGTCAACACATGATTTTTCCTTGTAGTTAAGAGGGCTGGGCTGGAAGGGAGCATTATTCTTTTAGAAAAGTGGCCGCTATGTATTTAGCTTCTGACAGGCTGCGCAAGGAGCCCCATATCTCTGGAACCATAGGTCGTAGGAGTGGTGGGGTAGGACTTAGGCTACATACCCCCCAAATTTGGGGTCTCCCCAGGTTGCCGAGCAACGACCCTCAATTTATTAATTTTTATTTATTTTTTTTTAATGTTCATGGCAGATGAGGCCCTACCTCACCTGCCTCCCCTGACTGCACGTCCCTGCCCAGATGCGGATTGTCACTTGCCACATTACCTGCCACCAGATGCAGTGTGTCATTGCCACGTCACCTGCCACCAGATGCAGCTTGTCACTTGCCACATCGCCTGCCACCAGATGCGAATTGTCACTGCATTGGTGGCAGCACAGACGTGCACATTGGTCATTGAGCACAGAGGCAGGGTGGGTTTCCGTCCTATCCTAGAGTTAGGGCGCAACAGTGGTGATGCAGGGTGGGTGGTGAGAGATGATGTCATCTCTCTGCTCGCCCACCGCCACACCTCTGACAGTGCAGCCTTCATGGCCCCACTGCAAACAGGTCCGCGGCCAGGGGGTTGGGGACCCCAAGATATAACACTGGCTGTTGCTTTTTTAAAATATAATTTCTGTTGTTGCAAAGATATAAAAACCTGCATAAAACAGCGCTATCAACTAAAACAAAGCAAAAAGAAAAAACGACCCAGAGTGAATTATTGCCCATCTCAGTCCTCAAACCATTCACATCACCATTGCTCTGATACACAAATATTATCAGCATATTGCCTTAGGGGTTCTCAGCCACTGTTGCATCTGAATCAACCCATCTGGACCATATTTTTGTACATTTTTTGGGGCCCCCCCTAGCCTCATGCATCATCTTATATAAAGGAATATCTGAATCAAACTGTTTTTTTTCCAAGCAGGCATTTAAAGACTTCTGTATGTGTCCAATTCAACACTATCAATTTCTGGACATAAGAATAGAATACGTAAAAAGGATTTAGTGTAGTTATCCATGATGTCATCCTCAATCACCCCCAAAAAGCATAGTAGAGGACTAAATATATAAAAAAAACTAAGTGCAAAACATGGCCTACCTACACAGCTCAGGGCTAAGTTACTTGTAAGTTATCAAACAGGTGGAAAATATTCAAGCACAAAATTGTGCACATCCCCTTAATCACTAATAATAATTAAACAGATGTAAACAGTTAAAAGCTGCTGTTATAGAATTATTGAAAATACAAAACAATAACATAAGAAAGTTCAGTTAGATTGCTGCATCAATCCTATGTTATAACAGCGCTTATGTTAGTCCACCAGATTTCTGAACAACATAAATATGTTCCTAAACATATAACTTGATGAGATGACAGTTAGTGAGTCCTGCTCTGAAATTAGCAGGTGATCCTAAATAGTTGTCAAAGCGTGCACCAAACACCCAGATCTTCACCACGTGAGGCATACTCCCCCAAGGGGCTACACTCACCAGAGCTCAGAATATCTCAGGCCTTAAAGCTTGATGTGATTGTAGCCATATTAGTGCAATTGTGACAGAGAAAAATGAGTACTGTCCGTGATACTTTTTTTATTTGCACTAACATGCAATTTTTCAGGACAAGCTTTCGGGGTATGTCCTCTTCTTCAAGGTCCAGCAGTACTGATTCACAAATTTTTAAGCAGAATGTTAAAAAAAAAAAAACACATCTCTGAGGGAAAGGAGAGAGAAAAAAAAAGAAAAACGAACACATACAAATCATAGATATTGGTTTCCTTACCCATTATACTAAAGTTTTACGACCCCCTCTGTGACTATCATCCCCTCCCTCCATTCTATAGCTCTCCCTCTGTCTTATCTCACTAACTCTGCAGCTATCTTTATTTCCATTGATTTGTAGGCATTTGCTTTTCTCTTTTTTTTCTCTCCTTTCCCTCAGAGATGTGTTTTTTTTTTTTTTTTTTTTAACATTCTGCTTAAAAATTTGTGAATCCGTACTGCTTGGACCTTGAAGAAGGGGACATACCCCGAAAGCTTGTCCTGAAAAATTGTATTTTAGTGCAAAAAAAAAAAGTATCATGGACAGTACTCAATTTTCTCAAGCCTTAAAGTAAATCCTTGTAATACTTTAAAGAAAAGTCATCAGCATTCCAGGCTGGTTTGGAAAGTGTGAATCGCTAAATCATACAATCATAAAAAAAACTGGAAAAAAAATTAATCCAACATAGCGTAATCCTGTTTCACACATTTATTATAACTCAAGAACCCGTCCCTCATACAAAATACATACAAACTGTTAAAATCAATGAAGCATGTAGGTTTAAAGAGCGTAATCACCATTCTGCTGCTCAGGATAATATCTGTGTAGATTACACAGCCGCGCTGTGTCCTTCCTGATAGTATCCTGCTGACTGTGAGATGCAATCGTCACTTCTGGTCGCCATGGAGGTCACGCTCTGAGGCGTTTCGTCATATCCGACTTCAACTGAGGGCGTGATCTCACGGCGTGACATCCAGGCTTATATTAGTCTGTCTCCCGGCTTGTTTACCCCTCATGTGCCACTCGCTTCAGCTCATAGGTGCACGCAAGCGGCATATCGGCACACAGAGGTAACCTAGCAGACTCGAGTGATCGGATCATCTGCCTACACATTTCACAATCTAATAAACAAGTCTGAGTGCAACATCACCTCTTCAGCTGAATCATTACACCCCGGACCTGACATTATCTCAAGTGTGTTTAAATTGATAAAATTAACATGTTAATCATATGTCATTTAAACATAATTGTTACTAAAATTATATATGTACCCATACTATTGAAATACTAGCTTGAATATCCCTAACCATTACACATTGCAATTATACAAACAACATAAATGACTAATACCAGTTATAAATAAACAAATCAAATCAATATAAAATATAAAATCTTATAAAATCTTAGACGATTAGTCCTACAATAATCATACATATATATGTCTGTCAAAGTAAACCTCAAGCTAATAATGTATTGATTGGTTATGGTCTCTTTTAAATTTTTTATTTTTATTAAATCAAATAAAAATTGGTGTAACTGTATAGATTCAATAAACGCTAATAAAGCAATTGACGTCTAAATCTACATTTAACCCTTTTGGTGAAAGAGTCTCGGTAAGGAATATCCATTGTGTTTCACGTTTGGACAATTCCCTAACGATATTGGAACCTCTCCATGCTGGTTTTAAGTGATCCACACCCCAAAATTTTAGGCCTGATGGGTCCTGGTTGTGGAAGATTTTAAACTGTAGAGACACATTATGGTCTTTAAACCCAATTTTAATATTCTGGACATGTTCTGCTATCCTAACTTTTAAACATCTCTTTGTGTGGCCTATGTACATAAGCCTACAAGGGCATTCAAGAGCTTATACCACGTGTGTGGTGTTGCATGTAATGAATTCTTTGATAGAGAATTCTTTATGAAGATAGACGATATGAAACTTCCCAAACCCCTTATTGGTCTGTTTACTTCTCTGCATGCCCTGCATTTCCTGCATACAAAGAACCCATCCCTATCACAAAAGGAATGTGGTCTAGTAGGTGGGTCTAATACTTTTTTCACTAATTTATCTCCAAAGGTAGGTGCCTTCCAATAAATTAATTTGGGATTGAGCGGGAGCACTGGTTTAAGCACCTTATCTAGAAGTAATATATGCCAGTTGGCTGCAATTATTGACTCCACTTCCTTATACTGTGAGTGGAACCCTGTGATAAAACTGCACTCCTGACTAGTAGTATCCCGGAGTGGGGCTCCCTCTCTCAAACAGCTCTCTCTAGGTAGCATTAATACCTCCTCTACTATATTATCAAAATATAGTGCACTGTACCCTTATCTACAAATTTCCTCTTAACAATTTGTGCTTGGGAGATATAATTGGTAAGAGTAGAGCAGTTTCTTTTTACCCTCATTATTTATCCCTTAGGAATATTCCTCAGCCACAGAGGGTGATGACCACTCTGAACTGGTAGGTAACTAATACGATCGGTGGACTTGAAGTATACTTTTGTTTCTAATTTATCCTCTCGCCTGTACACATTAACATCCAAAAAATGGATCTCATCTTTACTATATTGTTAATCTGATATCATTTTCATTAGTGTTTAATTCCTTTAAAAAACACTGGAGGAATATTGTTGATCCTGCCCAAATGAAAAAAAGGTCATCGATATACCTTCTGTAAAAAATCAATTCCTCTCTTCTCACAGAAAATATAGATTTGTCCTCCTATTCCCCCATGAAGAGGATTGCAATGCTGGGCACAAAAACATATCATCATACCAAAAATAGTTGTGGGATAAACAAAAATCCAAAGCCTTACACAAAAATACTTTCTGATTATGTGGGATGTCATCTCTTTGACACAGGGCCCAATTAGGGCCAATAGAGCATCATCATGTTCTATTACTGTGTAAAGAGACAACACATCTGCTGTTACCAAATATACCTCATCCTTCCCCATTAGGTCAACTTCCTGTAGAAGTTGTAAGAGATTTTTCATGTCCTTAAGGTAAGCTTTAGTTTGGACAACACTTTTTTTGGAGAAATTGATCAAGGTATTGCCCCATCCTGGATGTGACCGACCCTATACCATTGACTATTGGTCTCGCAGGAGGGCATTGGGCATCCTTATATATTTTTGGAAGTGTGTATATTGTGGGGATATGGCTACTGCTAGGTACCAGATATTTTCTCTCCTTATTAGACAAGACTCCTGTTTGGTAACCTGTCTCTACCAATATCTTTAATTCCTCTCCATATTGTGAGGTGGGGTCTCTATCCAATTTTTTGTATGTTTCCTCATCTGATAACATTTCTGTCAGCTGGTTGTGGTAAAACTCCTTAGATAGAATCACTACTCCCCCCCCCTTTATCTGCACACCTTATTATTACATCTTTTCTGTTCTCAAGCATTTCAATACCTTCCTGTATATGGCGAGAATTTACATTCTTTTTAGGGACTAACTGGTCCAAATCACGCAGGACCAGAAATTTAAATACCTCTAAATGCTGATTGACTGTATTGAGTGGATTAAACAATGATTTATTCCGTAATCCACTATCTACTACTGCAAACGAATTCCCACTACTACTCACAGGGTTTGAATTTGTATTTAAAAAGTATTTCTTCATGTTAGGCTTCCTCATATACCTGTATACATCGAATTTATTAATTGGTCTTTTCAGACCGCATTTTAGACTGAGATGTGGAATATTCATTTCTTTATGTGTTAAAGTGGTTGTACACCCTGTACAACCACTTTTACCTACAGGTAAGCCTATATTAAGGCTTACCTGTAGGTGCTTGAAATATCTCCTAAACCTCCACAGTTTGGGAGATATTTACAAAAAAGCTGTGCGCCGATGACTACGGCGCATGCGCCAATGTCATCGGTGCATGCACACTTCAGAAAGGGCAGATCATTTCTAATAGAGGTCATGCCGTGACTGGCGACTCCCGCGCGCATGCGTGGGAGTGACGTCACGCGACTCTGGCCAGTCACAGAGCCGGAGTTCGCGGCCCCGGAAGAAAGACGGGTGAAGATGGACGCCCGCTGCTAGTGGGGACATTGGTGACATCGCAGGCTTCGGTTTCAGGTAAGTGACACATAATGGGCTACTATGCGATGCATAGTAGCCCATTATGTTTTACCTTTGCAGGGAAATAAAGAGGAAGTAAAACCCACCAGGGTTTACTTCCTCTTTAATGATACGCTACTCAGATTATAAATTCCTCCTATTCATTCTCCCTCCTTCTTTTTTTGGACCCTACTTCCAGCCCTGCATCCCCTGGCTCTTCTCTCCTTGGGCCTGGTTGCTGGACCCTGTCCCTCTCCCAGTAGGGCTGTTCTTTCCACTGTGGTTCCCTGTGGAACGGTGTCAGTTGAGGCCTTCCTCTGCGAGGGGAATACTCTCGGCCCCTTCTCTGCCAACCTCTTCCTCTCCCTAAAAAAGGCTGCGGTTATGGGAGTCTATTTCTGTCTTCATATTCCCACAGTGGTTCATATCTATTATGTACTGGGACCTGGTAAGGATTATTATAGGGGGAGTGGAGGTAATTGCTTATTTGTCCACCTCTCCCACCCCTTCCCCTTCCCTGGCTTCTCCCTCTTCTATTAGGGGTAGAGTGGCTCATCGGGGGGGTGACTTAGTACTTGCTACCTCCAGTTAGCGTTCCCCTGATCATATATTTGTGGTCCATAAGAGGTGGGTTGTTGTGATCTCCCTGGGGTAATAGCAATTTGATCCCCCTCTAAATTGTTTACATTAACTGTCATCACCAATTGTCATCTTATCAAGTTATATGTTTAGGAACATATTTATGTTGGTCAGAAATCTGGTGGACTAACATAAGCGCTGTTATAACATAGGAATGATGCAGAGGACTAAATATATTTGGAAAAGTAAAGGTATCTGTCACCAGAAATTCAGTAACCTGCGACCGTAATGGCCGAACTTTGTTACATTCCCATACCATATGTAAGATGTAAGAAAGATCCTACAGAGGACTGACATTTATGGCAAAGTGCATTATCAGGTTGTCCCATTTTGAATAAGTACTGTGGTATATAGTACAATTTGTACAAGTAGCGCAACTGTATCATTTTGCCTTTAGCTGAAATAACTGTATCTATATACATATTAAGGACGTCTACCCACAATTCCTCCATCAAATCTGGTAAAATTGCTAACCATCTCATGTCCCATGACAATATCTACAGTCAGTAAGCGTTAACATGGAGTAGTAGCTAGAAATTAGTTTGTTATGATCCACTTGTAACAAAAGAGGTTCCAGTTTAGTATTAGAGAAGGACACCCCTCGCAGACCATATTGCCTCATTGCAGCATGTTTGAGTTGGAAATAACAAAAGTACCAGGAACGTGGTACACCTCACTCAGCCTGCAATCGCTCAAAGTATTTAAATTCTCCACCCTCATAGAGATGATGTACATATTTTATACCATAATATGCCCATCTAAAGCCCTCCTCCATCCTGAGAAATTCACTCAGTTGGGCGAACGGTTTGGCTCAAGCTTGAGTTCAGGCTGAACATTGTATGTTCACCCGTTCTATGAACACCCGAATTAAAGGGGTGTTCGACTGTTTGTTCAGCCCCCGGAATGACCACAATGCACTGCACCACCGCACAGTGCATTGGAAGCCCTGATTGGCTGAAGCAATGAAAGCTTTGCCCTATCAGGGTACAGAGCACTGTCAGAGCCATGACTGGGGAAAGTAATGATGACTCTATCCAATCATGGCTCATCGCTCTTAGTCCCGCCCCACGCTATAAAATTTTCTACCCATGGCGGCCTTTTGCAGTGTGATATTGGTGTGGAGAGAGATAGAACAGGGCTCTGTTCAGTGCTACTAGCGAGTTAGTGTGCTATAGTGTGCTATTGTGCTTCTATTGTTAGTGTAGAATATCAGTTTAGTATAAATCTAGTGATAGTTCAGTGCGAGTGTAGTGTGACCATTCATTTTTACTTTTGTGTCAGTTTTTGTGAGTGTAGTGTGACCATTCTTTTTTACTTTAGGGTCAATTTAATTTGTCAGGGTAGGTTTCCTGCAGGATATATCAGTGCATTACTGCACATTTAACGCGGTAAATATCAGTGCATTATTGCACGTTTAATGCAGTATATATCGGTGCGTTACTGTACGTTTAATGCAGTAGTTATCAATGCATTACTGCACGTTTAATGCAGTATATATCAGTGTGTTATTGCACATTTAGTGCAGTATATATCTGTAGAAGCCTTTACTTTGATAGGTGCTAAAGGTGAAATTTTTTTGTCAGAGCAGGTAAATTTAGGCAGGCCTAGCTGGAAGCTAGTCCTGTTTGTTTTGATGTTTGTTTTGTGTGGGCTGGAAATGGCTCAGAGTAAGCTGGTGACTCACAGATAGCGTCATCTTTTGGTTACCTTACTCTGGCTTCTAGAGGATTCTAGAAGAGAGGAGGGGAAGAGAGGTGGAGCTGTCTAGGGTGTCTCAGGGAGCCCGACCAATCCCCAACTAGGATTGGCAGGGGGCAGGCCTCCTTTATATACCCAGGGTCAGCCCAGCTGGAGAGGAGTTGTTGGGTGGAAGAACGGAGGATGAAGTTCTAGGCTAGTCTGGGACTTTGAGGGCACCTCCATTCTGGCAGCTGCAGCCAGGAGGGCTGGCAGGGCCTGTAGAGGCATACTTGGGAGCAGTAGTCCCCATAGACAGCTTGCACTAAAGACTTCCTATTTATGCTACACAAAAAGGAACCCGCGGTCCCTGACTAAAAATGGGGACTGCTGAAGCCTGACTGAGTCAGTGTTGGGCCCAACCATGTGCTAGCTGTGCCTGGAGTTAAGTGTTGTGCAGGAGAGAGAGTGATAGTCTGCAAGCAAGTGTTGTGTAGGAGGAGTTTGAAGAAGTGTCGTGTACAAAGAGTGTACATAGTTCCCAAATTGACTGTTCTATAATTCTACTGAGCATCCCATATATTCCCATCCCTATCTGAGTACAAATCCCTCAATAAAAATACAAAAACAAGCATATGGACTGTTCATTGACTCAAGGTGATTGGGAAGTGAATGCCGTGCTGGGCAGAATGACAGGTGGACCACAACTTTCAGCAGCCCCTACTGGGGTACTGCTACATTTGGGGGCTCATTCTGGGACCTCTTTTTCACGGGCAACTTGCCAGCTGTTGCCCCTAGCAACCGAAATTGAGCGAGCCGGGGAACTGTGCTTTGTTCCACCATTATTGAGGAAGTAAACCCAGGGGAAGGACTTTTGCGCTCTGCCTGCTATCCAGTACCGTGAAAATAAGTGCCGTTGCCCATAGCAACCAGTGGGAGCCAATGATAATTGCTGCTGCCTGCTTACCCAGTTGCCCCAACTAGCGCTGGGGTGGACACTTATACTAATCCAGCAATTCAGTGACTTTTCACCATATGCTGTCACCTGTGGCAAAAGCGGCGGGCAATGGTGCCCATGGATTACAAATATGTTCAGCGATATGCAAATGCTGGGCATTTCTCACTGGATTACAAATATGCCCAGTGCTCTGTAAATGCTGGGCATCTTGAACTTTTGCTCCAAACTCCTGCTATAGACAGTAAAGTGTGCCTGGAAGTGTCTACTATTACCCGGGGTAATCGAAGTAAACCTGCAGGTGGGACTGTGTCTTTCAGTAGAACATTGGCTAAAATCTTTATTGTTGCCACTGGCAACCACCGGGAAAGTCAGCGGTCATCTGTCTTCAGTTGCTTGGGCACAGTTGGTGCTGGGCAACATGCCTGGACAAGTCCTTCTAGCATCAGCATTCCTGCAAAATTCAGTTTGTCTAACAAGGGGTTACAGCAGCATGCCCAGGGAGGAGTCTGCCTATCAGTTCCACAGGTGCCAGCCTGTCTGGAAGCGAGGGGGCGGTGCCACATCCTGGAGGAAACCAAAAGTCTCCTGCTAGCAGCAAACACCACGAGGCAGAGGAAGAAAGTGGAAGGTAGCCGACTGCTACCCACCTTAACGTGGTTGCCTGATACGCAGGTGCGGACACTGGTAGACAATGGTGTCTGACTAGAGCCTCATGGGGGATTCGCCCTCAGGGTGATTGATGGAGCGGAGCGACTATGCCTGTTCTGTCCAGAGTGCTGGATTCCAACCGTGGTCGTCAATGCCTGAGCCCGGTGCGGCCATTGTGGGGAGACACTTACCCGACTGGGCCCATTTAGCAGGAGCCGCAATTCAACACCATAGACCTGCTCTCAGGAATTTTGTAGTCGGCAGCAACGGAGGTACCGGAAGGCCGGAGAGGGCCTAGAATCACTCCCTAAAGGTGGAGCAGAGTTGTGGCCTGGAGACTCCTCCGTGAAGAGAGAGGACATCAGGGGAGAAGAGAATGTTATGGCCTGTGGCCTGGCCAGGGACCTGACGATTGTGAGTACTGACGCGCAGGAACCAGATGCAACCCCTGAAGAGCCGGCCAATTCTAAGTCCTTTGCCATCCCAGCCTGAAGGGAGCCTTTACCAGAGGAAGGTGCGCCTTCAGGCGAGCTGGACAGGGAAAGCGATATCCGGGTCATTGATTAGGGTTCCCCAAGAGTGCAGACTGAGTTCCAGTCTCTAGAGAGGTTGGTGGAGTGGTCATCACCCAGTGACAGTTCTAAACAGGGATGAGCTTTATGTTTGGGTCGAACATGAGTTTGACTCGAACATTGGCTGTTCGAGCGTTCGTCGAAATATGAACATTATGGCTCAGGGGGTTAAGTCCATGTCCCACACTATATAAGGCCACCTGCACGTCGGCCCTGTGTAGTGTGTTGCTGGCGTTGACCGAGAGAGAGTGTCATTTCATTTAGATTGAGCAGGCAGGCTATTCAGTTAGCTGCAGTGTATTTAATATATATACAGTCAGTCTGGTATATATATATATATATATATATATTATATTATATTATATATATATATATATATATATATATATATCCACTGTATCCAGTTTAGCTAGATCTGACTGCAGTCCGTTCCTGGTGTAGTTTTTCTAATATACTTCAGGCAGGCAGTTGATTCAGTGAGCTGCAGTGTATTTAATATATATATACAGTCAGTCTCGTATATATATAAATCCACTGTATCCAGTGTAGCTAGATCTGACTGCAGGCTGTTCATGGTGTACATGGTATACTGTCAGGCAGGCAAGTGATTCAGTGAGCTGCGGTGCATAAAATATATATACAGTCTCCTACATATATATATCCACTGCATTACAGTCTAGCCAAGCCTATATCTGACTGCAGGCCGTTCCTGGTGTACGTTTTCAAATACACTTTCAGGCAGGCAGGCAGGCAGGTGATTCAGTGATCTGCAGTGCATTAAAGTGGGGTTCCACCCAAAAAACAAAAATACCTGGAAAAATTCTAAAAAAACAAAAACAAAAAAACATTTGGATATTTTTTTTTTCACTTACCTCTAAATGCCTGTTGCTAGGTGGTCCCTCGTAGTCTGCCTGTTCCTTTGCCTGGGTTGGTGACATCACTTCCCCCTCGGCACAGGAAGGGCTCCGCTCTGCTCCCTCCCTCCTGTCAATCATCTGGGACCCATTACAGGTCCCAGGTGATTGAGCGGTCAATCACGGCACGCGGCGCCGCTCGTGCATGCGTAGTGGGTGCCAGGCTGTGAAGCCACAGCCCGGCGCCCACAACTGAAATGCCGGCGCTGACGAGCGGGGGAGGGACGAGCAGGGCTTCGATCCCCCACATTGCTGGACCCAGGGACAGGTAAGTGTCCAATTAAAAGTCAGCAGCTGCAGTATTTGTAGCTGCTGACTTTTAATTTTTTTTTTTTTGACGGCCCCCCTGGGTGGAACTTCTCTTTAAATATATATACAGTCTCCTACATATATATATCCACTGCATTCCAGTCTAGCCAGGCCTATATCTGACTGCAGGCCATTCCTGGTGTACATTTTCAAATATACTTTCAGGCAGGCAGGTGATTCAGTGAGCTACAGTGCATAAAATATATATACAGTCTCCTACATATATATATCCACTGCATTCTAGTCTAGCCAAGCCTATATCTGACTGCAGGCCATTCCTGGTGTACTTTTTCTAGTAAACTCAGGCGGTGTTTTGCTAATAAAATTTTACAGCATGTCTGGAAGGCTACCAAGGAGAGGCAGATACTCACAGGCCACTAAAAGAGGGCAAGCAGACTCTGTGTCTACAGCCAACAGTGCTGGTCATGGATACGGTGTATCCTCAGCACGTGGCCATGGGGCACACTTGTCATTTTTTTTTTTTCGGCAGCTGGCCGTTTTGATCCACAACATGCAGAAGAGTTGGTAGAGTGGATAACTAAACCGTCCTCATCCTCCTCATTAGAGATGAGCCAAACACCCCCTATTCGGTTCGCACCAGAACTTGCGAACAGGCAAAAAATTTGTTTGAACACGCGAACACCGTTCAAGTCTATGGGACAGGAACATGAATAATCAAAAGTGCTAATTTTAAAGGCTTATGTGCAAGTTATTGTCATAAAAAGTGTTTGGGGACCTGGGTCCTGCCCCAGGGGACATGGATCAATGCAATAAAAGTTTTAAAAACGGCCGTTTTTTTGGGAGCAGTGATTTTAATAATGATTAAAGTGAAACAATAAAAGTGTAATATTCCTTTAAGTTTCGTACCTG
Organism: Lithobates clamitans; assembly: GCA_037952925.1. Taxonomy (NCBI): domain Eukaryota; kingdom Metazoa; phylum Chordata; class Amphibia; order Anura; family Ranidae; genus Lithobates; species Lithobates clamitans. The sequence goes on along the minus strand of JBBGZY010000221.1, from coordinate 8,869,586 downwards.
GGGGTTGTCTATAGTATGCCTGTAAAGGGGCGCATGTTTCCTGTGTTTAGAACAGTCTGACAGCAAAATGACATTTCAAAGGAAAAAAGCCATTTAAAACTACTCGCGGCTATTAATGAAATGAATCCGACAATACACATAAAAGTTCATTGATAAAAACGGCATGGGAATTCCGCACAGGGGAACCCTGAACCAAAATTAAAAAAAAAAAATGACGTGGAGGGTCCCCCTAAATTCCATACCAGGCCCTTCAGGTCTGGTATGGATATTAAGGGGAACCCCAGGCCAACATTTTTTTTAAAAATGGCGTGGGGTCCCCATCAAAATCTATACCAGACCCTTCAGGTCTGGTATGGATTTTAAGGGGAACCCAGCGCCAAAATTTTGAAAAAAATGGCGTGGGGTCCCCCCAAAAATCCATACCAGACCCTTATCCGAGCACGCAACCTGGCAGGCTTCAGGAAAAGAGGGGGGACGAGAGAGCGCCCCCCCTCCTGAACCGTACCAGGCCACATGCCCTCAATTGGGAGGGTGCTTTGGGGTAGCCCCCCAAAACACCTTGTCCCCATGTTGATGGGGACAAGGGCCTCATCCCCACAACCCTTGCCCGGTGGTTGTGGGGGTCCGTGGGCGGGGGACTTATCGGAATCTGGAAGCCCCCTTTAACAAAGGGACCCCCAGATCCTGGCCCTCCCCCCTGTGTGAAATGGTAAGGGGGTACAAGAGTACCCCTACCATTTCACAAAAAACTGTCAAAAATGACAAGAGACAGTTTTTGACAATTCCTTTATTTAAATTCTTTCTTCTTTCTTCTTGACCGAGAGAGAGTATCATTTCATTTAGAGCAGGCAGGCTATTCAGTTAGCTGCATTGTATTTAATATATATACACAGTCAGATATATATATATATATATATATATATATATATATATATATATCCACTGTATCCAGTTTAGCTAGATCTGACTGCATTCTGTTCCTGGTGTACTCTTTCTAATATACTTCAGGTAGGCGGGTGATTCAGCTAGCTGCAGTATAGTCAGTCTCGTATATATATAAATCCACTGTATCCAGTGTAGCTAGATCTGACTGCAGGCTGTTTATGGTGTACATGGTATACTGTCAGGCGGGCAGGTGATTCAGTGATCTGCAGTGTAATAAATATACAGTACAGTCTCCTAGATATATATATCCACTGCATTCTAGTCTAGCCAAGCCTATATCTGACTGCAGGCCATTCCTGGTGTATGTTTTCAAATATACTTTCAGGCAGGCAGGTGATTCAGTGAGCTACAGTGCATAAAATATATATACAGTCTCCTACATATATATATCCACTGCATTCTAGTCTAGCCAAGCCTATATCTGACTGCAGGCCATTCCTGGTGTACTTTTTCTAGTAAATTCAGGCGGTGTTTTGCTAATAAAATTTTACAGCATGTCTGGAAGGCCACCAAGGAGAGGCAGACGCTCACAGGCCACTAAAAGAGGGCAAGCAGACTCTGTGTCTACAGCCAACAGTGCTGGTCATGGATACGGTGCATCCTCAGCACGTGGTCATGGGGCACGCTTGTCATTTTTTTCGGCAGCTGGCCGTGTTGATCCACAACATGCAGAAGAGTTGGTAGAGTGGATAACTAAGCCATCCTCATCCTCCTCATTAGGGATGAGCCGAACACCCCCCTGTTCGGTTCGCACCAGAACTTGCGAACAGACAAAAAATTTGTTCGAACATGCGAACACCTTGTTAGTTAAAGTCTATGGGACATGAACATGAATAATCAAAAGTGCTAATTTTAAAGACTTATATGCAAGTTATTGTCATACAAAGTGTTTGGGGACCTGGGTCCTGCCCCAGGGGACATGGATCAATGCAAAAAAAGTTTTAAAAATGGACGTTTTTTCGGGAGCAGTGATTTTAATAATGCTTAAAGTGAAACAATAAAAGGGTAATATTCCTTTAATGTCGCGTACACACGACCGGACTTTACAGCATTCTTTGCCCGGCAGACATTTCGAAGGACTTTTTTTTTTTTAATTTGATCATTTTTATTCATGTTTAAACACAGTACTCAATATACAAATTTCCAAATAGTAAAAAAAAACGCTTAATACCCGATGCGGTGTATAAATTCACACCATAAAAGGTACATTTTTACTCCCCCCCCCTATTGCACCATTATATATACCTTGTACCAAGCTCTTTTCCTTGTGTATAACAACAAAACATATTACTACTACTCCTATCTTAAGAACAACATCCTCCCTATCTTCTTCTTACTCTGTTTACTCCGTAGGGTGGGCCACCTTTATCAGCCAGGGATTCCAGATTTTTTTTAATTCTCTTAGGTTTCCTGCCCTTACAAACACTGTCCTTTCTTTCCCTATTGTTTCCGACACTTCTCTACGCCAATCAACTACCGAGGGGGGTTTCTCAGCTTGCCATCTCTTGGTTATTCCCTTTCTTGCCTGGTATAGGCATCTCCGCACTGCTTTTATTTCATCTCTCCCATTACCCAAGTTCCCCCCCACCCCTAGAATACATAGCTTTGGATCAAGTTTAAGGCTCACATTAAAAAGCCTATTTATATCCTCAATCACTTCTGTCCAGTAGCGGAATAGTTTAGGACATTTCCATACCATATGTAACAAGTCTCCATTCATTTGGCACCTAGGACACTTGGGATCTACTCTTCTCCCCCATTTAAACAGTTTTTGGGGGGTATAGTATGCCCTATGCAATAACATTAGATGCAAAAATTTCTGAGCTGGCGAGACTGAGACCTGATGACCCCCCTTCAGCACCTCTCTCCACTGGGCATCCGATATTATCCCCAGGTCTCTTTCCCACTTCTCTCTACATCTAAGTTTATTTGGCCCTTCCCTGCTATTTCTGAAGATATGTTGATAGAGTTCAGCTATTAATCCTCTTGATCCCTCAAAACTCGCTATCATCTGAGGGATGGGTGATTGGCTCCAGCACGGACCTTGATCCCCGAACTGGGCCTGTAGTGCATGCCTAATTTGAATATAACTAAAATATGACTGCTTCGGGACACCAAATTCCTCTTTTAGGGAGGCAAAAGATTTCAGCACATTACCATTATATAATTGCTTTAATTTAGTTATCCCCCTTACCTCCCATGTTTTAATTTTCCCTATTTTTGTTAGTTCTTGAAGATGTTTGTTATCCCAAAGAGGCATATCTCCTAATATTCCCTCCATATCTTTCAGACTTTTAATACTATTCCAGATTTTTAGCATTAGTTTAACTGTGGGGGTTCTATGTGTAAACGAGTTTGCCTCCAACACCTCCAGCGCCCTTCTGTGGGGTGCACCTGTAGTCATTATACCAAGGTTATTATTACCCATAGGTCCACTACCTGTTCTCAGATGTTGCAACTGGGCTGCTAGAAAGTAGCAACGTGGATGCGGGACCGCCATGCCCCCCTCACCCATTGCAAGCTGTAAGGTCTGCAAACTTATCCTCGGATGTCCCCCCCTCCACACAAGCCCTCTAAACAACATATCTATTTTTTTGAACCATTTACCATATATCCAAACTGGTGAAGTATGTAAGATATACAATAATTGGGGCATCCACAGCATTTTAACCAAGTTGCACCTTCCAGCTACCGACAAAGGGAGTCCTTTCCATATATCAACCTTTTTTTTAAATTTCTCCAGTAATGGGGCCATGTTATTGTTTAAGAAGTGGTCTAGATCCCTTGTTACCTGGATCCCCAGGTATTTGGTTTTCTCCACTATTTTTAATGGGGTTTCTTCCAGAAAGGTACCTTGTTTGATGGGGTCTATTGGTAGCAGAACAGACTTCTCCCAATTTATAGTGAGACCGGAGACCTCCCCAAAGTCTGCAAAGACTCTCATCACCTGTCTTAATGACCCTTCCGTATTCCCCAGGAAAATAAGGACATCGTCCGCGTATAACGCGATCTTCTCCTCCCTGGTCCTTCTCCAAAATCCCTCCACCATCCTATTTTGTCTTACCGCAGCGGCCACCGGTTCCATAGCTAATGCAAAGATCAGGGGTGATAGGGGACACCCCTGCCTTGTGCCTCTCTCCAACTGAAACTTGCTAGAGAGTACATTGTTAGTTCGGACCCTTGCTATGGGATGTCTATATAGAATTTTCACCCATCTCCTAAATGAGGGGCCAAAGCCATATACCTTCAGAACCTGCCAGATGAATCCCCATTCTAGACTATCAAAAGCCTTCCCTACATCCAGCATCATGACCGCTCTAGTACCCATGTTTTCTGTTGGGATCTGCAGATTCAGAAAGAGCCTCCTTATATTTTCACTTGCTGACCTTTGGGGAATAAAACCTGTTTGATCCGAATGGACTAGGCTATGGATTATTTTTTGAAGCCTGGTGGCCAGAATTTTTGCCAGGATTTTTGCATCTGAACATAATAAGGAGATAGGTCTATACGATCCAGGTTCCAAGGGATCTTTCCCCTCTTTAGGTAACATTATAATTGTGGCCTCCGTCATTGATTCAGGTAGCCTCCCTTCCTGATATGCCCACTCAAACACCTTGAGAAGTTCCGGTAGCAGTGTCTCCCCATATTTTTTATAGATCTCTGCCGGGAGACCATCAGGACCCGGAGATTTCTGATTGGTCAGTTGTTTTGCAGCGATTTTAACCTCTTCTAATGAGATTGGCGCCTCCAGAATCTCGATTTCCAGCTCTGTAAGGGAGGGCAATTCCATTTTCCTAAAGAAACTTTCCATTATCTCTCCTGCCACTGGCCCCTGGGATTTATATAGTTCTTCATAATACTTCTTGAATGTTTCATTAATTTTGTCTGGTTGATATGTAGTCTCACCTTCCCTGGTGCTAATGGCGGGAATTATTGGGGGGGCATCTACTTTAGCAATATGCGCTAATATCTTCCCTATTCTTTCCCCTTCTCCAAACATTATTTGTTTTTGGAATGCTCTTTTATTTTCAGATTTCCTAGACATTACCGCTTTATATATTGATTGCTTATTTTCCCACCTTTGATAATTATTCGGGGATGGATTTTCCACAAGCTCCCTTTCTGCTACTAGGACCTCCTCTCTAGCGTTCTCTTCCTCAACCTTTGATGCTCTTTTTACTCTTGAAATCTGCTGGATCAGTATTCCCCTCAGGTACGCTTTCAGCGCATCCCACATTACCCCTCTTACTACTGAGTCCTCATTAAAGTCTATAAATTCTCTCAGCTTTTTTATGATCTCCTTCGGGTCCTCAAGAATCTCGAGCCACATTGGGTTCAGTTTCCAGATACCCCATTGTTTTCTGATCCCAATATCCATCATAACTGTCACCGGTGAGTGGTCCGAGATTCCTCTTGGATGATAGGTTATATCACTGACCAATAAAGCGGCCATGTCATTACCTAAAATGAAATCTATTCTTGAGAGTGAGGAGTGGGTACTAGAATGGCACGAAAACTGTTGTACCCCGGGGTTTCTCACCCTCCACAGATCCATCAGCCCAGCTTCTTCAAGAAACTGGCTCATTCGCATCCCACAGGGACTCTGTCCCGCTTTTCCTGGGGGGAATTTATCTAATTCTTTATTTATTACAACATTAAAATCCCCTGCTACAATAACAGGGATCCTCGGTTTGTCTACCACAAACTCCAACAGGCTATATAAAACTTCTAATTTAAAGGGTGGAGGGTTATAAATATTTGCTATTATACATTCCTGATTCCCTATCGTACAGTGCAAAAAAACATATCGGCCCCCTTCATCTATCTTGCTCTGTCTGCAGGAAAACACAGTCTCCCTCCTAATCAGCACCACCACCCCCCTCGAATAGGAGGTGTGCACCGCATGGTACTGGTTCTGAAACTTTTTGTTTTTAATAGAATTTTTTGTCTCCCTGGTCAGATGTGTCTCCTGCAGGCAGGCAATATCTACTCTAAGTGCGTCTAACAGATCAAATACCTGCGCTCTTTTTGGGGGAGTCCCCAATCCCCTAACATTCCATGAGCCAATTTTAATTCCCATTAGCTATTTCCGAGTAAGATTATCACTGCGAGAAGAGTAATATAAAAAAAAAAAAAAAAAAAAAAAAGAAGAAAACAAACCACCCAGTGATTAAGTATGGGAGTGTTCTCCATATTCAGTGGATTATGCCCATAAAAGACAAAAAAAAAAAAAAATACATAATTCACTATCAAATCTACCTTGGTGCTTAATTATAATATCAGCTATTTCAATACAAATATCATTATCCATAACCTTTGTGTCTTTATACAATGTGACATACCTTATACTTAATGTGTTACTTGGTACCTTATATTGCATTTTAATTTTCCTGTGCTCTTTACCCCCTCCCCCCCCCTACCCCTCCCCCCCTACCCCTCCCCCACCCCACCCCTCCCTCCCCAATGCTAATTTATTTACCCCTCCTTCCTCCCTCCCAACCTTCCCATACCACTCTAGGTTACCCCTCCGGGCTTTTTTAATGGCCGAACCATATCCATCTACCCTTCCGTACCTGCCCCCCCCACCCATCCCTTTTCCACACCCTCTCCCTCCCTCCCCCCTTATATTCAAGAAAAAAGAAAAACCTTACTATAAACACATTCCTTCTCAAACCTACTTCCATTTACCGTGTCCCCAAACCATCCCCACTCCATTTATGTAAATGTTAATACCGTTAATTCAAATTAAGCCCAATTAATAAATATTAGTTTTCCGCAGTATATCCCCTCTATTTCTTAGGTAATTGATCTTTCTTGTCCTCCAGCCATGCTAGCGCATTAGCAGGAGACTCGAAAAACTGGCTACCCCCTAAAGCATTTATCCGTAACTTAGCTGGGTAAAGGAGGGCATATGAGACGTTATATTTCTGGAGGCTACGCTTGACCCCCAGAAACTCAGCTCTGCGTCTCTGGAGGTCCGGAGAGAAATCGGGGAATATTGATATTCTTACATCTTTATATAGGATCTTCCCCATTTCACGAGCTTTACGTAAAAGTTTTATTTTATCCTTGTAGTTTAAAAATTTAATTAGAATCGGTCTTGGGGGGTTTCCCGGTGGGGGGGGCCTAAACGGAACTCTATGTGCCCTTTCTATAGAGAACTGCTGTGTAAATGTTTCGCCTCCAAATACCCCCAACATCCAGTTCTCCAAAAATACAATAGGGTCCGGGCCTTCACTCCCCTCAGGGATTCCCACCACTCTCACATTGTCCCTGCGAAGTCTATTTTCTATTTCATCGACTTTCCCTACAAGCTTTTCGATTTTTTCCCTTCAGATCTTTGCTTCTTGTTTCATAGGGGGTAGATCATCCTCTATTAGACTTATTCTCTTTTCCGCCTCTGTCACCCTTTCAGTTGTCCTCTTAAGATCCTGGCGTACTAGGGTCAGCTCCTCTTTAATGTCCTTCATTTGCTCTCCCAGTGCCCCCAGAGAGTGGTTGCATGCGCTTATTGCCAAAAAGATATCTTTTAGGGAGGGTTCTCCTTCCACCATGGAGATTGGAGCTGGCAAGGCCTCTGTTTCCTTGCTGACGGTTCCTGAGCCTTTTGTGGTAGAGTTCTTTGTACTGGGGATACTTATGGGCTGACCCGTATGACCCTGGCTTTTCCTGTCTGTTACTGATTTGGTCTGCGCTTGCTGTCCTCCCTTGCTTGGGGTATGTTCTGCTGCCAGGACCAGTTTCTCTTGAGTTCCCATGTTTTCCTGGTTGGAATGTTCATCTCCCTTTCTTCTCCCTGTCATATTGATTTTCTCCTGGGCTATCTTGTTCTCCTTAAACCTCTTGTATGCTTATGTACTTGTACCGCCAACTTTTGATGTTTATTTTAATTGCTCCTTACCACCAGCCTGGCCATTTACTAAATCTCAGGTTTACACAATATTGCCTAATAACAGTCCTGGTCTGGTATCTGGCCTCTCACCCCCTCAGCCACAGATATTTAGTAAGATATTAGTACGTCATGCAATGTTCTTGTATATCATATCAGGTCGCCCCCTCCAGAGCTCACAGTCCCCCTTTTATACTGCAGGCCACTTAGGGTCCCTTAATACACCCCTTCACAGTTCTTAGTATTAGTATTAACCCAGTAGTAGGAAGTCAGGACAGTCCAAGAGGCAGTATGGGGAGTCAGCTCAGTACCTCCCTTCCACACTACAGGGGGGGGCTTTCGAACTTTAGTACCAGCTTTTAGACAGGGTTCAACCTAAGGGGAGACTTCAGGGGCTTTCTTCAGGGTTCCTCTGTGATCAACTAACAGTCCAAAGCACAGTACAAACAGGATACTTTACTATGTACCTGTTGCTTGCATGCAGCGGTCTCTCTGAGGCTCCGTCTCCTCACTCGCGCTGGTGGCCAGACCGAGCTTTCGCTCTCTTTCTCCCCTCTCGCGATGCTTGTACTGTCTCCGCTACGCTTCGTGTCACTCCTTGACCCCCGCCGACCTCACACCGCCCCGAGCGGCGTCCTGAGTAGCACTCCGTCCGCCGCTCCAGCAGCCACCCCAGTGATCTCAGTAGACAGGGATCCGGGGGCCCACAGAGTATTCCCGGGATCGGGATAGCCCAGCAAAGGGGACAGTGGTTCAGTGCAGTGCAGTGTTGCGGATGTCTTGCAGGTCTTGCAGGTATTGGGGGGAACGGTTATCCGCAGGGCTTCCAGGGCTTCATGGAGTAGGATGGGTTCACACACTCACTCCACTCCTCTCACCTCCATCCGCTTCCGGCCACTCCCCGACATTTCGAAGGACTTTACGTATAAACGGACTGGCCTACATACGATCAACCAAAGTCTGACGAATTCGTACGTGCAACCATCACTGGGAGTGCCACAAGGAAGTCCCTATCAAGTCCCCATGCGTCAGAGGGGGCGGGGTCACCGGGTGGCTCCGCCCCCGTTATTTAAGAACCGTCAGAAGAGGAGAAGTGTCACACAGCGGGAGCCTCCCTCCATTATGGATGCGGAGTGGCCCAAGGAGAAGGGAAGAAGACGCTGCGGAGGAAGATGCCAGACGAGAACACCGGAGGAAGAAACAGAAGAAGAAGAAGATGGAGGAAGAAACTGAAGGAAGATAGAAGAAAGAAGATAGAAGATAGAAGAAAGAAGAAGCATTTAAATAAGGGAATTGTCAAAAACTGTCTCTTGTCATTTTTAACATTTTTGACAGTTTTTTTGTGAAATGGTAGGGGTACTTTTGTACCCCCTTACCATTTCACACAGGGGGGAGGGCCGGGATCTGGGGGTCCCCTTGTTAAAGGGGGCTTCCAGATTCCGATAAGCCCCCCACCCACAGACCCCCACAACCAGCGGGCAAGGGTTGTGGGGATGAGGCCCTTGTCCCCATCAACATTGGCTACCCCAAAGCACCCTCCCAATGTTGAGGGCATGTGGCCTGGTACGTTCAGGAGGGGAGGGGGACGCTCTCTCATCCCCCCCTCTTTTCCTGTGGCCTGCCAGGTTGTGTGCTCAGATAGGGGTCTGCTATGGATTTTTTTGGGTACCCCACGCCATTTTTTTTTTAATTCTGGCACGGGGTTCCCCTTAAAATCCATACCAGACCTGAAGGGTCTGGTAAAGATTTTGAGGGGGAACCCATGCCATTTTTAAAAAAAAATTGTGGCCGGGGTTCCCCTTAATATCCATACCAGACCTGAAGGGCCTGGTATGCAATTTAGAGGGACCCCCCACGTCATTTTTAAAAAAAATTTGGTTCGGGGTTCCCCTGTGGGAAATTCCCATGCCGTTTTTATCAATGAACTTTTATGTGTATTGTCGGACCGGCAATTCATTAATAGCCGTGAGTAGTTATAAATTACTTTTTTTCCTTTGAAATGTCATTTTGCTGTCAGACTGTTCTAAACACGGGAAACATGCGCCCCTTTACAGGCATAGTATAGACACCCCCAGGTACGAAATTTAAAGGAATATTACACTTTTATTGTTTCACTTTAAGCATTATTAAAATCACTGCTCCCGAAAAAACGGCCATTTTTAAATCTTTGTTTTGCATTGATCCATATCCCCTGGGGCAGGACCCAGGTCCCCAAACACTTTTTATGACAATACCATGCATATAAGCCTTTAAAATTAGCACTTTTGATTTCTCCCATGGACTTTTAAAGGGTGTTCCGCGGCTTTCGAATTTGCCGCGAACACCCCAAATTGTTCGCTGTTCTGAGAACTGGCGAACAGCCGATGTTTGAGTCGAACATGAGTTCGACTCGAAGCTCATCCCTACTCCTCATCCTCTGTCACCCAGGTTCAGAGTAGTTTGCCTGCCAATGCAGCTACCAAAGCAGCATATTCCATCGGCTCAATGTCATCAGTCACTCCTTCCTTACCCCCACCATCATGCACGTAGGAGTCCCCCGAACTGTTCGACCACAGTGTCGGGTACATGCTGCAGGAGGATGCCCAGCGTTTTGAAGGCTCCGGTGATGGTACCCAGGTTGAGGAAGGCAGTAACGTTAGCCCAGAGAGAGGGGATGCCCAAGAAGGACAAGAAACTGGCAATCATGTTGCCCAAGCTGCAGCATACTGCCAGGTTTGCTCCAGTGACGAGGAGGGAGGGGATGATGAGGTCACTGACTCTACGTGGGTGCCCGATAGAAGAGAAGAGGAGGAGGCACATCTCCAATGAGGCAGGATGCCCTCCAGGGGCCAGCTTAAGGGCAGCCACCTGATTGCATCACACCGCAGAGCTCCGCCTGTGCAGGGCGCTGCTGACTCCCCGCGCATTTTGAAATGTTCTTTGGTGTGGGCCTTTTTTGATACATGTGCAGCAGATCGCACTGTTGCTGTTTGCAACATATTTCTGAAGCATATCAAGTGTGGCCAAAACAGCAGCTGCTTGGGCACCACTTCCTTGACCAGACATATGTCGATCTCCTAGGCGGTCCATTGGCAACAGTACTTAAAAGACCCACACCAAAGAACAAGGCAGACCTCTCCTTGCTCCTCATCAGCTGGGATCTCCAACCCCACTATACCTTCAGTCCTCTCAGAAACCTGCACTGAGAGGAATGAAGGTGTAGAATTAGGTGTGCCAAGTAGTTGCGGGCAATCTGCTATCGCTACACCAATATCCGATTGTAGCAGGCAAATTTCCCTATCCCAGTTGCTAAACCGTCGAAAGAAATTCGGTCCCAGCCATCCACATGCTCAGCGGCTGAATGCTAGCTTGGCTAAATTGCTAGCACTCCAACTGCTGCCTTTTCAGCTGGTAGACTCTGCCCCTTTTTGTGAATCTGTGGAATGTGTGGTACCCCAGTGGCAGGCTCCCAAACGCCATTTCTTTTTTACGGAAGGCCATTCCGGCTCTCTACCGGCATGTGGAAGGCAATGTCTTGGCCTCGTTGGACAGGGCGGTCTGCGGTAAGGTGCATATTACCGCTGACTCATGGTCCAGCAGGCATAGACAGGGACGTTACCTTTCTTTCATGGCACACTGGGTAACTCTGATGGCAGCTGGGAAGGATGCAGGACAGGGTTCAGTATTGTTGGAGCTTGTTCCGCCAGCCCGCCTCTAAAATTCTAGTGGTGATTCTGCCACAGCTCTCTCCTCCACCCCCTCCACTTCTTCTTCCTCTATGGCCTCTTTCTCTGCAGATTTGTCTTCGGAACCAGCGGTGCTCCGTAGGCGTTCAAGGGGCTACGCAAGCACTTAGGCAAAAAGATGCCATGCGGTGCTTGAGTTGGTCTGCTTAGGGGACAGGAGCCACACTGGAGCAGAGATTCTGTCAGCTCTGCAGGGGCAGACTCAGAGGTGGTTGACACCACGCCAGCTTCAGCCAGGAATGGTGGTTTGCGACAGTGGCACCAACCTCCTCTCTGCCCTCCGACAGGGACACTTGACCCATGTTTCCTGTTTGGCTCACGTCCTTAATTTGGTGGTGCAGCGATTCTTGTACCCGGGCTTACAGGATGTCCTGAGGCAGGCCAGGAAAGTCTGTGGGCATTTCCGCAGGTCATATAATGCCAGTGCTCGGCTGGCTGACCTTCAAAAGGAATGCTACCTGCCCAAGAACCGCCTCATTTGTGACATGCCCACCTGGTGGAACTCAACGTTGGTAATGCTGCAGCGGCTGCACATGCAGCAAAGGGCCATCAATGAGTGTGAGTATGGCACCAGGACAGGGTCAGGGGAGCTTGGCTTTTTTTGGCCACACCAGTAGCTACTGATCAAGGATGCATGAACTGTCCTGTCACCATTTGAGGAGGCCATGAGGATGGTGAGCAGTGACAGTGCATGCATCATTGATACTGTCCCTCTTGTCTTCCTGTTAGAGCACACGCTTCATGGAATAATGGACAGGGCACTTGAGGCAGAACAGAGGGAGGAAGAGGAGGACTTCCTTATTTCACAAGGCCCCATTTATCCAGACAGTATTCCCGCAGGCCCGCCGATCACACAGGAAGAGGAGGAGGAGGATTGTGTCAGCATGGAGGTGGAGCCTGGCACTCAGCATCAACAGCAGTCTTCAAGGTATTGTTTTCAGTCCCCAGAAACCCATGTACTTGTACGTGGCTGGGAGGAGGTGGCTGTGGATCATGTCATCCTTAGTGACCCAGAGGACTCCGGATCAAATGCCTCAGTAAACCTTCGCTGCATGGGTCCCTGATCCTGCAAAGCCTGTGAAAGGACCCTCGGATTCGTGGTATCAAGGAGAGGGATCATTACTGGCTGGCAACCCTTCTTGATCCACATTACAAGGGTAAGGTTGCGGAATTTATCCAGCCTTCTCAGAGGGAGCTGTGGATGAAATATCTTTTGGAGGCCTTGTTTGTGCAATGCGTTTCCAGAGCCTGGGGGGTTACAATTTCCTGGTCCTTCTGAACAACGGTCAGTCACAGAAGGAGCGGTGGAGAAGGTGGCCATCTGACCAATGCGTTCAGACAATTCTTTAGTCCGCAGCACCAAGGTCTGATCGGTTCCAGCAACCATCGCCAGTGTCTGATTTACATGGTGCAGGAATACCTAGCAGCAAGATGAAGCTTGGAGACCTTTCCAACCGAAAATTCACTGGGTTACTGGGTCTTGAGGATGGATCACTGGCCAGAGCTTGCACAATATGCAATTAAGCTACTGGCCTGTCCTGCATCCAGCGTTCTTTCTGAATGCACATACAGTGCTGCTGGAGGCTTTGTAACTGATCACAGAGTGCGCCTGTCCACAGACTCAGTTGATTGGCTCACCTTCATAAAAATGAATCAGTCTTGGACCACCAGCTACCAAGCACCTGATGCTGATGTAACCAATTTATTTTTCTATGAATGTGAGATTCCTTGAAGACTGCCTATGCTGAGTGACTATCCTGTTATGTGGAGTGACTATCCTATTCCTCCTCAATGTTCATGTTGATAGCTTCTAAGAAAATTTTTGTTTCAGGGCACCACCACCAGTGCCTAAGGCCCAATTTTTCTGCCCCTGTTCAATTGTAAATTCATGATATAATATTTCACAGCAGGGCCCGTTTCAGCGCCCACCAAGAATACTTTTGAGGGCTTACAGTGTTGTGGCACCACCACCAAAGGCCCAATTTTTCTGCCCCTGTTCAACAGGGGCATGTAATTAAAATTCTTGATATAATATTTCACAGCAGGGCCTGTTCCAGCACCCGCCAAGAGTAACTGTGAGGGCTTACAGTGTTCTGGTACCACCAACACCTAAGGCCCTTTTTTCTGCAGAGTATATAGGGCACACCGTATAGTTTATACAGGCGGTCCCCTACTTTCAAACATCTGACTTACAAATGACTCCTATTTACAAATGGAGGGAGACAACAGGAAGTGAGAGGAAATCTACCCCTAAGAAGGGAAATTCTCTCCTGTAAGAGTTAATATGGGAAAAAGGTGTCTCCGCTGATGCTTTATCACCAATCCTTGTTTCCCTAATAACCCTAAATTTTCAAAATCCAATTGTCATTGGGACAGAAAGGTGAAATCTTCTGAACAGGTGCACAGACAGCAAAACAAATGTTACAGGGGTGATAACCCTTCCCTATGTTATCCAAAAAGCTTAAAAAATGATTTTTTTTTGGCTGGAGCTACACTTACAAAATGTACCTGTTCCAAATTACAAACAGATTCAACTTAAGAACAGTCCCTGTCTTGTTTGGACCGCCTGTATACTGCTGTTCAGAGTATATAGGGCCTGGGGGCCCCACGCCTTTTCTTTTTTTAATTTGGGTGTGGGGTTCCCCTTAACATCTATACAAGACCCAAAGGGCCTAGTAATGGGCGGGGGGGGGGTACCAATGCCATTTTTCTCAATAATTTTCATTCATATTGCCGGGACCCGACATTACATTACAGCCGCAAGCCGTTTTAAATGACTTTTATTCCTTTAGAAATGTCATTTTGTGCAGGGACTGTTCTAAACACGGGAAACACGTGCCACTTTACAGGCATACTATAGTCACCCCAAGGGAAGGTATTTAAAGAAATATTTCACTTTTATTTTTTCACTTTAAGCATGATTAAAATCACTGCTCCTAAAAAAATGGCAGTTTTTAAAACTTTTTTTGCATTGATACATGTTCCCTGCAGCAAGACCCGGGTCCCCAAATACTTTTTAGGACAATAACTTGCATATTAGCCTTTAAAATTTGCACTTTTGATTTTTCACATTCGTGTCCCATAGACTTTAATGGTGTTCGAATGTTCACGCAAACTTTCGGTCCGTTCGCATGTTCTGCCGCAAACCGAACCAGGGGGTATTCGGCTTATCCCTAGTTCTAAAGAGGAATGGGAGACCGGGGAATCCCAAGTCCTTGAAAGTGGAGATGGACCAAAGCCAGCAGTGAGATCTGAGGAAGCTGCAGGAACCCTGATTAGTAGCAGGCAGCTCTCTTTGAACAGGCCTTCCACCACCCAGACCAGAGCACCCACCTACCATCAGTGGGTCATGAGGGCCCAGGATGCCTATGTTCTGCAGGGAAGAGAAAATCCTAGAGAGTTGCCCAGTTTCCAGCGTTAAGTGCAGAGGAGGGTAGCCCTGGAGTGGGGCCTGGACTTTTCCTGTGTCCCTCCCCAGATTATGGACATCGTGGAGAACTCCTGGGGAGAGTGGGGGAATTACCTAGTCTGGGACTTTCTACATGTTCTAAAGCTGTTACGGGTGCCAGAAAGTGAGGTCTGGGGTAGTTTTCAAGACATTCGGGGAGAATGGCAGCTTGGAAGATCTGTTTATGGAGATCGGGTTCTCATCGCCAGGCCAGCGCAGAGTTACTCAGTTTCCAGAGAGGAGGAAGGAGGGGGCCGGAAGAGACTGCCTGATCCTCACTCTATGCTTGAAAGGACTGTGAGGAGCCACAGTGTGCATGAAGTGAGCCACATGGACTGCTGGAGAGATGCAGCATGTGTTCCTTTTTCCCTAACTTTGCAGGAACAGACCAGCCTGCCCCTGTGTCTGATGGAAGAGACTTCCCTGTGGAAAAGATGTTTGGTTGAGGTTTGTTCACATATTAACTCTTTAAGGAGCCTGTTTGTTCAGGGAGGGGCCATCAGGAATTCCAGAAGAGGACCGTCCACATCTGTATATATGTTTTTTTCTTCCCTATTGTTCTGTTAGCAGGCTATAACCCCCTTCTGACAGAACAAGACAGAAAAAATGTGTGTGCTTTTGTTTTATATTTCTTTTGGCAGGATGTTAACCCATTCCCGACAGAAATTGTGTACAGTGTATGGTTAGATCTAAAGTGTAGGATGTTTTGGTTTTGTCTTCTCTTAGGATCTTCTGGGATGGGATGGCTGTCCATCCCCTCTGGCTGGAGTCAAGAATTTCATTGCAGGTGAAGTGTCTTTCTCAAGGGAGAGAAGCTCTGGTCCAGATTGTACATACTGTTAGTTGCAGGGACCTGTAGTCAGGAGTGCCTTATCCATTTTGAACAGATGTAAATACTCATTAGAAATGTACACATATATATTTGTACGTAATTTATTTATACAGTATAATTCCCCTTCCAAGTTGCTTCCCTTTCCCCCTTCCACTTTATCTTCTGGGATGCCCTTGCTCCTGGGCCCAGGAGCCATTTTTTTTGTAAATGTCCCAGCTGAGGGACCAGCTAGATTTTGGTAGGGGGTGAATGTAGCACCTTCTACTTTTGTAGATGCTAGATTTTTTGTCAGAGCAGATAAATTCAGGCAGGCCTAGCTCATACCTCCCAACTTTCTGAAATGGGAATGAGGGATACCTATTATCAAAAGTATGTAGGCATAGGACACACCCCCTGCCATGCCCTCCTTAAAGGTGAATTGCATAAAACAAATGATTGGTTAAACCCACAAGTGATTTTTACCACTACTATTCCTTGATATTGGCTTTTGGTATTTACAAATGCAGCAATTTAGAAATTGGATGAAATGTTTAGCACTGGGAAACACTTTTTTAAAGATAAATAGTGCATTTTATATACAATATATAGATCAGCCCAAATGAGGGACAAATGAGGAGGAATGAGGGACAGAGGGACATTGTTCCAAATCAGGGACAGTCCCTCAAATTCAGGGACAGTTGGGAGCTATGTGTAGCTGGAAGCTAGGCCTGTTTGTTTTGATCTGTGTAAGCTGGGAGTGGCTCAGAGTAGGCTGGTGACTCACAGATAGCATCATCTTTCAGTTACCTCCCTCTGGCTTCTAGAGGATTCTAAAAGAGAGGGGGGGAGGAGAGGTGGAGCTGTTTGGGGTGTCTCAGAGAGCCCTGACCAATCCCCAGTTAGGATTGGCAGGGGGCAGGCCTCCTTGATATACCCAGGGTCAGCCCCTTTGGGGAGGAGTTGTTATGTGGAAGAACTGAGGATGAAGTTCTAGGCTAATCTGGCACTTTGAGGGCACCTCCATTCTGGGGGGTGACCTTGGGACTGGGACTCAGGTGCAGGAAGGATCCCTTCAAGACCGCATGAAAATTCTGGACAGGAGGCACAGAGAGGGGTCAGAGGACAGCAGGAGCTAATGCTGCTGGACAAGTCTTCAGGAGGGAACCACCAGGGTGTGAGCAGCCAGGAGGGCTGGTAAGTGACATGTGCTATCGGGAGTGCTGGAGAGGCATGCCAGAGAGGACTGAGAGACAACAGTCAGAGCTGGGTGTGGAGCCAGTGAGGATTGCAATGTCACAAGCAGTGCAGTCGGGCAGCTGCAGCCAGGAGGGCTGGCAGAGCCTGAAGTGGGATTGCTGGGAGCAGTAGTCCCCCATAGGACATCTAGCACTAAAGACTTTGTATTTTTGCTACACAAAAAGGGACCCGCGGTCCCTGCCTACAAATGGTGACTGCTGGGGCCTGACTGAGTCGGTGTTGGGCCCAACCATGTGCTAGCTGTGCCTGGAGTTAAGTGTTGTGCAGGAGAAAGAGTGATAGTCTACAAGCATGTGTTGTGCAGGAGGAGTTTTAAGAGTATAACATAGTTCTGTCCCAAATTGACTGTTCTATAATTCTACTGGGCATCCTATATATTCCCATCCCTATCCAAGTTCAAATCCCTCAATAAAAAAATACAAAAACAAGCATATGGACTGTTCATTGAAGGTGATTGGGAAGTGAATGCCAGGCTGGGCAGGGTGACAGGTGGGCCACAACTTTCAGCAGCCCATACCGGGGTACCGCTACATATCAGTGTGTTACTGAACGTTTAACGCAGTAATTATCAGTACATTACTGCACGTTTAACACAGCATATATCAGGGCATTACTGTACGTTTAACACAGTATATTTGAGTGCTTAGTGCATTACTGTATGTTTAACGCAGCATATATCATTGCATTACTATACGTTTAAAGCAGTATATATCAGTGCGTTACTGGACATATAACGCAGTATATTTGAGTGCACTACTGCACGTTTAACGCTGTATTTTTGAGTGCGATACTGAACGTTAAACACAATAAATATCAGTGCGTTACTGCACATTTAACGCAGTATATTTTTGTGCGTAAATGCACGTTTAACGCAGTATATATCAGTGCGTTCCTGCAATTCAGTGACTTTTCACCATATGCCGTTACCTGTGGCAACCACGGCGGGCGATGGCGCCCATGGATTACAAGTATGTTCAGTGATCTGCAAATGCTGGACATTTATCACTGCCGGGGAACTGTGCTTTGTTCCACCATTATTGAGGAAGTAAACCCAGGGGAAGGACTTATGCGCTCTGCCTGCTATTCAGTACCGTGAAAATAAGTGCCATTGCCCATAGCAACCAGTGGGAGCCAATGATAATTGCTGCTGCCTGCTTACCCAGTTGCCCCAACTAGCGCTGGGGTGGACACTTATACTAATCCAGCAATTCAGTGACTTTTCACCATATGCTGTCACCCGTGGCAAAAACGGCGGGCAATGGTGCCCATGGATTACAAATATGTCTAGCGATCTGCAAATGCTGGACATTTCTCACTGGATTACAAATATGCCCAGTGCTCTGTAAATGCTGGGCATCTTGAACTTTTGCTCCAAACTCCTGCTATAGACAGTAAAGTGTGCCTGGAAGTGTCTACTGTTACCCGGGGTGATCGGGGTAAACCTGCGGGTGTCTGCAGGTGGGATTGTGCCCTTTAGTAGGACATTGGCTAAAACCTTTATTGTTGCCACCGGCAACCACCGGGAAAGTCAGCGGTCATCTGTCTTCAGTTGTTAGGGCACAGTCAGTGCTAGGCAACACGCCTGGACAAGTCCTGCTAGCATCAGCATGCTTGCAAACTTCAGTTCGTCTAACAAGGGGTTACAGCAGTGTGCCCAGAGAGGAGTCTGTCTATCAGTTCCACAGGTGCCAGCCCATCTGAAAGTGAGGGGAGGAAACCAAAAGTTTTCTGCTAGCAGCAGACACCACGAGGCAGAGAAAGATGGTGGAAGGTAGCCGGCTGCTACCCACCTTAATGTGGTTGCCTGATACACAGGAGCGGACACTGGTGGACACCGGTGTCTGACTGGGGCCTCGCGGGGGATTTACCCTCAGGGTGATCGATGGAGTGGAGCGACAGTGCCTGCTCTGTCCAAAGTGCCAGATTCCGACCACGGTGGTCAATGTCTGGGCCCACTGCAGCCATTGTGGGGAGCCACTTACCCGACTGGGGTCCATTCAGCAGGAGCCCAAGGTGATTGGGAAGTGAATGCCGGGCTGGGCAGGATGACAGGTGGACCACAACTTTCAGCAGCCCCTACGGGGGTACCGCTACATATCAGTGCATTATTCCACATTTAATGCAGTATATATATCACTACGTTACTGCTTGTTTAATGCAGCATATATCAGGGCATTACTGTACGTTTAACACAGTACATTTGGGTGCCTTACTACACGTTTAATGCAGTATATTTGAGTGTGTTACTGCAGGTTTAACACAGTGCATTACTGTATGTTTAAAGCAGTATATATCAGTGCGTTACTGCACATTTAACGCAGTATATTTTAGTACACTACTGCATGTTTAACGCAGTATTTCTGAGTGCGTTATTGCACGTTTAACGCAGTACATATCAGTGCGTTACTGCAAGTTTAACACAGTATATTTCACTGCGTTCTGCACGTTTAATGCAGTATCCATCAGTGCCTTACTGCACATTAACACAGTATATATTAGTGCGTTACTGCATGTTTAACGCAGTATATATATCAGTGCGTTCCTGCACATTTAAAGCAGTATGCATCAGTGTATTACTGCACGTTTAACGCAGCAAATATCAGTGCGTTACTGCACGTTTAACACAGTATACATCAGTGCGTTACTGCACGTTTAACACAGTATACATCAGTGCATTACTGCACGTTTAACACAGTATATATCAGTGCTTTACTGCACATTTAACGCAGTATGTTTTAGTGTGCTGCTGCATGTTTAACACAGTACATATCAGTGCATTACTGCACGTTTAACGCAATACATTTGAGTGAGTTACTGCACATTTAGCGCAGTATATTTGAGTGCATTACTACACGTTTAACGCAGTATATTTGAGTGCTTTACTGCACGTGTAATGCAGTATAAATCAGTGCATTACTGCACGTTTAATGCAGTATATTTGAGTGTGTTACTGCGCGTTTCCCGCAGTACATTTCAGTGCATTACTGCACGTTTAACGCAGTAGATATCAGTGTGTTACAGCATGTTTAATGCAGTAAATTTCAGTGAGTTACTGCGCGTTTAACATGGAATTGTTAGTGCCTTACTGCACATTTAACGCAGTATATATCAGTGTGTTACTGTATGTTTAATGCAGTATACATCAGTGCATTACTGCACATTTAAGCCATGCAGACAAATTTTGTCTGCAGCCATGCAGACCAATTTGATGCAGTGTGCGGCGTATGGTCTGAGCACTGACAGCTGACCCCCACCCCTTCAATCTCTGCAGCAATGCTGGCAACACACTACGTCTTTTTCCCAAAGGCAACCTCTGGATATGACGCTGAGTGCGTGGACTCAACTTCTTTGGTCGCACTCCACTGTCTTGTTAAACCACTATATGGTCTTGGCCACTGTGCTACAGCTCAGTTTCAGGGATTTGGCAATCTTCTTATAGCATAGGCCATCTTTATATAGAGCAACAATCTTTTTTTCCCAAGGCGTCTTTCAGGACAGCACCTGAGAGATAGTGACTCCTCCCATCGGACCACAGTAAACACCTTCTTCCTCCAGAACTTTAAAGGGAGGCACCTCCCTACCACACCTCAGTTTTTGTGTTTCCTCCGGCCCGGAGAGAACATCTTTTGGAGTGGAGGCAGGATCTCTTAAGTGCTCCTGAGAGACAAGGTCTCCTCTCATTTTTTTCCTCCTCTCTAAGAGACCTTCAGACCTCCCCTCTTACCAGGGCTTTGGCAGTGGTAGGTTTGGGCTTCTCTTACCCCATAGGTGCTCGGGGAGAGCCACAGTAGATCTGGTGACCTTCTCCAGTGTCCTGGGAGTGGCGGCTGCGCGTGCACTGCCGCCATTTTCCATTGGCCGAGAGGAATTCTCGGCCGCGCCGGAAGTGACATTTCCTATTGGCAGGTCACCGGGTCAGCGCCTGATGTCATTTCTGGTAGCAGATGAAGGGGAAGGAGGCAGGGCATAAGCTGGCACCTGTTTCCGGTCCGGTGCAGTGTCGCTATGGGAGCCCGGAAGCGGCGCTATGGAGGATGCGGCATCTGTAGCGGTGGAGACAGGCACAGGCACCAGCAAGGCTCAGGTAGGGGGCAGTGGATTAAGTCTGCCCATTTCCTTTACCTGGGGTTGCCGGTCTCTCTTTTCTTTTCCCCCTGGTGGGGAGGGCCTGTCTGGGTACTGGAGGCTATATTTTCCCCCTAGTGCACCTTGGGTTGTCCGCAAGCAGAGACTGGGTCTCACTAAGGGTCCCCTGTTTTTTTTTTTTTCCCTTTTTGTCTTTTTCTCAAAAGCTCTGAACTGGGAAAAAGAGATACCCCTCATGCAAGGCCAAGATGGGAGAAAATTGGAAACAAGCCCTATGCAGTACTTGCATCACTTCTTTAGTTAAAGAGGAATCTGCTTCCATTTGTGATTTGGTTGCCTCAGTAAAGAAGAAACTATATAACATGATTCAGATATTCCGTGACTCATTAGTTAGTCCAGCTGCTAGTCAGCCCTCCACTTCAGAGTCTTCTCAGGGTTCACTGCCTATCCCGGTGTTAGAGACTGTCAGAAGATCCTTCTACCAGGGAAAAACAATCCCCCGAACCTTCCATTGACGATTCGGAGGAGGAAGGTGAAGGGTTTGAAGTGGCCCCCTCCAAGTTTAAACTATCCCTGGAAGAAGTTGATGGGCTTCTTAAAACCATACATGTTACCCTTATATATGTGTGCAGGGCTTTTTTTCAGCAGGAACTAGGGGGAGCTCAGTTGCACCACCTCTGGCTCAGGTCTTCTGCTCCCTGCTCACCACTATCACTACCGGGCGCTCGGGTTTGGCACATCACGCATCTTGTGGACAGATTACTGGGAGGGGCTGGGGAAGACCCGGCTGTCATGGTGCACGTTGGCACCAATGACAAAGTCAGAGGCAGATGGAGTGTCCTAAAGAACGATTTTAGGGACTTAGATGCTAAATTGAGGAAAAGGACCTCCAAGGTAGTGTTCTCAGGAATACTACCGGTACATCGAGCCACACCAGAAAGGCAGAGGGAGATTAGGGAAGTAAACAAGTGGCTGAAAAGCTGGTGTAGTAAGGAGGGGTTTGGGTTCCTGGAGGACTGGGCCGACTTCTCAGTCGGTAACCGGTACTATAGAAGGGACGGACTGCACCTAAATGAGGAGGGTGCAGATCTGCTGAGAATGAAGATGGCCAAAAAGTTAGAGGGGTTTTTAAACTATGCGATGGGGGGGAGGGTCCAGAGACAGTGATAGCCAGCGCGGAAGATATTCCAGAGGGTAGTATTGGGGGCATTAGTGATAGGTTAACCAAAGCACAAAAACACAAGGTGAGTATAGTAGCAAGTCCTAGTTGCAATCTTGAAACACCCAATACGAGGACAATATGCGACCGGTCTAAACTATGTGGCATGTTCACCAATGCCAGGAGCATGGCAGACAAGATGGGTGAACTAGAGATACTGTTGTACAAGGAGGATTTGGATTTTGTGGGAATTTCAGAGACCTGGTTCAACAGCTCTCATGATTGGCTGGCAAACATTCAAGGGTATACCCTATACCGCAAGGATAGAGAGGGTAAAAAAGGGGAAGGGGTATGCCTATATATCAAGAATAATGCACAAGTGAATGTGAGAGATGACATCACTGAGGGAGCTAGTGAGGAGGTGGAATCCTTATGGGTAGAGCTCCAAAGGGATGAAGCTAAGGGGAAAATAATACTGGGAGTATGCTATAGGCCCCCTAACCTGAGGGAGGAAGTGGAGACGGATCTCTTATCACAAATTGGATTAGCAGCAAGGATGGGAAGTGTTATCATAATGGGGGATTTTAATTATCCAGACATAGACTGGGCGGAGGGAACCGCACATTCATTTAAGGCTCGCCAGTTCCTTAATGTCTTGCAGGACAATTTTATGGGTCAGATGGTAGACGCACCTACTAGAAATAAAACATTACTGGATCTACTGATTACCAACAATACAGACCTGATCACAGATGTGGAAATACGGGGCAATTTAGGTAACAGCGATCACAGGTCAATTCGTTTCAGTATAAATCACACAAATAGGAGACATGAAGGGAACACAAAGACACTGAATTTCAAAAGAGCCAACTTCCCTAAACTACAAACCTTGCTAAAAGGCATAAATTGGGATAAAATATTAGGAACAAAGAACACGGAGGAGAGATGGGTTTGCTTTAAGAGCATATTAAATAAGGGCATTAGCCAATGTATCCCATTGGGTAATAAATTTAAAAGAGCGAACAAAAATCCTGGATGGCTTAACTCCAATGTAAAAATGCATATAAGAGCAAAGGAGAAGGCCTTCAAAAAATACAAGGTTGAGGGATCATCCTCAGCATTCAGACTTTATAAAGAATGCAATAAGAAATGTAAGGGTGCAATTAGGACGGCTAAGATAGAACATGAAAGACACATAGCGGAGGAGAGCAAAAAAAATCCCAAGAAATTCTTTAAGTATGTAAACAGTAAAAAAGGGAGGACAGACCATATTGGCCCCATAAAGAATGAGGAAGGACATCTGGTTACAAAGGATGGGGAGATGGCAAAGGTATTGAATTTATTCTTCTCCTCAGTATTCACGAGTGAATCGGGGGGCTTCAGTAACACAGGAAGCACCTACATGGTTAACAGAGGACGGAATTAAAATTAGACTTGAGAAACTTAACATTAATAAATCACCGGGACCAGATGGCTTGCATCCAAGGGTACTTAGGGAACTCAGTCAGGTGATTGCCAGACCGTTGTTTCTAATTTTTACAGACAGTCTATTGACTGGAATGGTACCAGCTGATTGGAGAAAAGCCAATGTAGCACCAATATTTAAAAAGGGCCCAAAAAATTGGGAATTACAGACCAGTTAGCCTAACATCAATAGTATGTAAACTCTTGGAGGGGATGATAAGGGACTACATACAAGATTTTAGTAATAAGAATGATATCATTAGCAGTAATCAGCATGGATTCCTGAAGAATCGTTCTTGCCAAACAAATCTATTAACCTTCTATGAGGAGGTGAGTTGCCATCTAGATAAAGGAAGGCCCGTAGACGTGGTGTATCTGGATTTTGCAAAAGCATTTGACACAGTTCCCCATAAATGTTTACTGTACAAAATAAGGTCCGTTGGCATGGACCATAGGGTGAGTACATGGATTGAAAACTGGCTACAAGGGCGTGTTCAGAGGGTGGTGATAAATGGGGAGTACTCGGAATGGTCAGGGGTGGGTAGTGGGGTTCCCCAGGGTTCTGTGCTGGGACCAATCCTATTTAATTTGTTTATAAATGACCTGGAGGATGGGATAAACAGTTCAATCTCTGTATTTGCAGACGATACTAAGCTAAGCAGGGCAATAACTTCTCCGCAGGATGTGGAAATCTTGCAAAAAGACCTGAACAAATTAATGGGGTGGGCAACTACATGGCAAATGAGGTTCAATCTAGAAAAATGTAAAATAATGCATTTGAGTGGCAAAAATATGAATGCAATCTATACACTGGGGGGGAGAACCTCTGGGGGAATCTAGGATGGAAAAGGACCTGGGGGTCCTAGTAGATGATAGGCTCAGCAATGGCATGCAATGCCAAGCTGCTGCTAATAAAGCAAACAGAATATTGGCATGCATTAAAAGGGGGATCAACTCCAGAGATAAAACAATAATTCTCCCGCTCTACAAGACTCTGGTCCGGCCGCACCTGGAGTATGCTGTCCAGTTCTGGGCACCAGTCCTCAGGAGGGATGTACTGGAAATGGAGCGAATACAAAGAAGGGCAACAAAGCTAATAAAGGGTCTGGAGGATCTTAGTTATGAGTAGGGATGAGCTTCGTGTTCGAATCGAACGCATGTTCGACTCGAACATCGGCTGTTCGACCGTCCGTCGAATTGCGAACGTTATGGGCCGTTCGCGCCAAATTCGTGTGGCGCGTCACGGCCCATAATTCACTGCGGCATCGCAGTGCATTGCTGGCTGATGATTGGCCAAGCATGCACTATGACCCGCATGCTTGGCCAATCAAAGCGCCGTCAGTAGAGAGAGCTGTAATTGGCCAAAGCCAGGGTGGCTTTGGCCAATTATGGCTCAGGGGATTTAGTACACGCCCCACACTATATAAGGCCGCCTGCACGGCGGCCCTGTGTAGTGTGTTCCGGTGTGCTGATAAAGAGAGAGACAGACAGTGTCATTTGATTTGAGTTAGCTAGATTAGGTTAGATCTGTTCCTGCTATTTACATTTAATGCAGTGCGTCCTGCTCACAGTGTTCAGCTAGATCCGTTCCTGCTATTTACATTTAGTGCAGTGCGTCCTGCTCACAGTGTTCAGCTAGATCCGTTCCTGCTATTTACATTTAGTGCAGTCAGTGCGTCCTGCTCACAGTGTTCAGCTAGATCCGTTCCTGCTATTTACATTTAGTGCAGTGCGTCCTGCTCACAGTGTTCAGCTAGATCTGTTCCTGCTATTTACATTTAGTGCAGTGCGTCCTGCTCACAGTGTTCAGCTAGATCCGTTCCTGCTATTTACATTTAGTGCAGTGCGTCCTGCTCACAGTGTTCAGCTAGATCTGTTCCTGCTATTTACATTTAGTGCAGTGCGTCCTGCTCACAGTGTTCAGCTAGATCCGTTCCTGCTATTTACATTTAGTGCAGTCAGTGCGTCCTGCTCACAGTGTTCAGCTAGATCCGTTCCTGCTATTTACATTTAGTGCAGTGCGTCCTGCTCACAGTGTTCAGCTAGATCTGTTCCTGCTATTTACATTTAGTGCAGTTCGTCCTGCTCACAGTGTTCAGCTAGATCCGTTCCTGCTATTTACATTGAGTGCAGTGCGTCCTGCTCACAGTGTTCAGCTAGATCTGTTCCTGCTATTTACATTTAGTGCAGTCAGTGCGTCCTGCTCACAGTGTTCAGCTAGATCTGTTCCTGCTATTTACATTTAGTGCAGTGCGTCCTGCTCACAGTGTTCAGCTAGATCTGTTCCTGCTATTTACATTTAGTGCAGTGCGTCCTGCTCACAGTGTTCAGCTAGATCCGTTCCTGCTATTTACATTTAGTGCAGTCAGTGCGTCCTGCTCACAGTGTTCAGCTAGATCCGTTCCTGCTATTTACATTTAGTGCAGTCAGTGCGTCCTGCTCACAGTGTTCAGCTAGATCCGTTCCTGCTATTTACATTTAGTGCAGTCAGTGCATCCTGCTCACAGTGTTCAGCTAGATCTGTTCCTGCTATTTACATTTAGTGCAGTGCGTCCTGCTCACAGTGTTCAGCTAGATCTGTTCCTGCTATTTACATTTAGTGCAGTGCGTCCTGCTCACAGTGTTCAGCTAGATCTGTTCCTGCTATTTACATTTAGTGCAGTGCGTCCTGCTCACAGTGTTCAGCTAGATCCGTTCCTGCTATTTACATTTAGTGCAGTGCGTCCTGCTCACAGTGTTCAGCTAGATCTGTTCCTGCTTTTTACATTTAGTGCAGTTCGTCCTGCTCACAGTGTTCAGCTAGATCCGTTCCTGCTATTTACATTGAGTGCAGTGCGTCCTGCTCACAGTGTTCAGCTAGATCCGTTCCTGCTATTTACATTTAGTGCAGTGCGTCCTGCTCACAGTGTTCAGCTAGATCCGTTCCTGCTATTTACATTTAGTGCAGTGCGTCCTGCTCACAGTGTTCAGCTAGATCTGTTCCTGCTATTTACATTTAGTGCAGTGCGTCCTGCTCACAGTGTTCAGCTAGATCCGTTCCTGCTATTTACATTTAGTGCAGTCAGTGCGTCCTGCTCACAGTGTTCAGCTAGATCCGTTCCTGCTATTTACATTTAGTGCAGTCAATGCGTCCTGCTCACAGTGTTCAGCTAGATCCGTTCCTGTTATCTTCCTACTGACAGGCAGTCTTGTCTGGTTACAGTATATAAAGCTACCTGAAGAAAATTACAGGTGTTCTATCCCAGCTTAGTGCAGCTACAGGCCATTAGTATGTCTGGAAGGCCAAGAAGGAGAGGCAGACAGTCACAAGCCAATAAGAGAGGGCAAGCAGGCTCTGTGTCTAGTGCTGGTCGTGGAGACGGTGCATCCTCATCAGCCCGTGGCCATGGGACACGCTTGGCCTTTTTTTCGGCAGCTGGCCGTGTTGAGCCGCAACATGCAGAAAACTTGGTCGAGTGGATGACCAAGCCGTCCTCATCCTCCTCATCCTCTCTCACCCATGCCCAGGGTGCTTTGTCTGGCAAAGCAGCGGCCTCTTCCCTCAGCTCAATGTCATCAGTGACTCCTTCCCTAGCTCCACCATGTCCTCCTGAGGATTCCCTCGAACTGTTTGACCACAGTGTTGGGTACATGCTCCAGGAGGATGCCCAGCGTTTGGAAGGCTCTGATGATGATACTGAGCTCAATGAAGGCAGTAACATGAGCACGGACAGAGGGGGTGCCCAAGAAGGACAGCAATCTGGCAGTCATGCTCCCCCTGCTGCAGCATACTGCCAGGTTTGCTCCAGTGATGAGGAGGGAGGGGATGATGAGGTCACTGACTCAACGTGGGTGCCTGATAGGAGAGAGGAGGAGGAGGAGGAGGAGGAGGCGGCACATCACCAACGAGGCAGGATGCCCTCCAGGGGCCAGCCTAAGGGTAGCACATTGACTGCATCACACCCCAAAGCTCCACATGTGCAGGGCGCTGCAGTCTCTGCGCGTTATTCAAAAAGTTCTTTGGTGTGGGCCTTTTTTGAGACGAGTGCATCAGATCGCACCGTTGCTATTTGCAACATATGTCTCAAGCGTATCTCGCGTGGCCAAAACATCTCCCGCTTGGGTACCACATGCTTGACCAGACATATGTTGACCTGCCATGCAGTTCGTTGGCAAGCATATCTAAAAGACCCACACCAAAGAACAAAGAGGATCTCTCCTTGCTCCTCATCAGCTGAGATTTCCAACCCCACTAGACCTTCAGTCCTCTCTGAGACCTGCAGTGAGAGGAATGAAGGTGTAGAATTAGGTGTGTCACAGCCAAGTACTTGTGGGCAATCTGCTTTTGGTACACCGACGTCAGATTGTACCAGGCAAATTTCCCTGCCCCAGCTGCTGCACCGCCGAAAGAAGTTTGCTCCCAGCCATCCACATGCCCAGCGGTTGAATGCTAGCTTGGCAAAATTGCTAGCACTTCAACTGCTGCCTTTTCAGTTGGTAGACTCTGCCCCCTTCCGTGAGTTTGTGGAATGTGCGGTTCCTCAGTGGCAGGTTCCCAAACGCCACTTTTTCTCACGGAAGGCGATTCCGGCTCTCTACCGGCATGTGGAAGGCAATGTCCATGCCTCGCTGGACAGGGCGGTCAGCGGTAAGGTGCATATTACCGCTGACTCATGGTCCAGCAGGCATGGACAGGGACGTTACTTAAGTTTCACGGCGCATTGGGTGACTCTGCTGGCAGCTGGGAAGGATGCAGGACAAGGTGCAGTAGTGTTGGAGGTTGTTCCGCCACCACGCCTCCAAAATGCTGATTGTGACACACCTCTCTCCTCCACCCCCTCCTCTTCTTCTTCCTCCATGGCCTCTTCCTCGGAACCAGCGGTGCTCCGTAGGCGTTCAAGGGGCTACGCAAGTACGCAGGCCAAAAGATGCCATGCGGTGCTTGAGCTGGTGTGCTTGGGGGACAGGAGCCACACTGGGGCAGAGGTTCTGTCAGCTCTGCAGGGGCAGGTTCAGAGGTGGTTGACGCCACGCCAACTTAAGGCAGGAATGGTGGTTTGCGACAATGGCACCAACCTCCTCTCTGCCCTCCGACAGGGACAACTGACCCATGTGCCCTGTTTGGCTCACGTCCTTAACTTGGTGGTGCAGCGGTTCTTGGGCAGGTACCCGGGCTTACAGGATGTCCTGAGGCAGGCCAGGAAAGTCTGTGTGCATTTCCGCCGGTCATATAATGCCAGTGCTCGGCTGACGGACCTCCAAAAGGAGTTTAACCTGCCCAAGAACCGCCTAATCTGTGACATGCCCACCAGGTGGAACTCGACATTGGCCATGCTGCAGCGGCTGCACACGCAGCAGAGGGCCATCAATGAGTACCTGTGCGACTATGGCACCAGGACAGGGTCAGGGGACCTTGGTTTTTTTTCCCCACGCCAGTGGGCCATGATCAGGGATGCATGCACTGTCCTGTCACCATTCGAGGAGGCCACGAGGATGGTGAGCACTGACAGTGCATGCATCAGTGACACTGTCCCCCTTGTCCACCTGTTGGAGCACACGCTGCGTGGAATAATGGACAGGGCACTTGAGGCAGAACAGAGGCAGGAAGAGGAGGACTTCCTTAGCTCTCAAGGCCCCCTTTATCCAGACAGTGTTCCTGCGTACCCGCCGATCACACAGGAAGAGGACGAGGAGGAGGAGGAGGAGGAGGAGGAAGATTGTGTCAGTATGGAGGTGGAGCCTGGCACTCAGCATCAGCAGTCTTTAAGGGATCAGTCCCAAGGAACACATGGACTTGTACGTGGCTGGGAGGAGGTGGCTGCGGACGTTGTTGTCCTTAGTGACCCAGAGGACTCCGGACCGAATGCCTCAGCAAACCTACGCTGCATGGCCTCCCTGATCCTGCAAAGCCTGCGTAAGGATCCTCGTATTCGTGGTATCAAGGAGAAGGACCAATACTGGCTGGCAACCCTCCTTGATCCACGTTACAAGGGTAAGGTTGCGGACCTTATCTTGCCATCGCAGAGGGAGCAGAGGATGAAACATCTTCGGGAGGCCTTGCAGAAAGGTCTGTGCAACGCGTTCCCAGAGACTGGGAGGTTACAAACTCCTGTTTCTGGACAACGTGTTGCTGAGGCTTCGGTCAGTCAAAGAAGGAGCGGTGGAGAAGGTGGCCGTCTGACCGATGCGTTCAGACAATTTTTTGGTCCGCAGCCCCAAGGTATGATCGGTTCCAGCAACCATCGCCAGCGTCTGTTTTACATGGTGCAGGAATACCTAGGGGCAAGATCAGACTTGGACACCTTTCCCACCGAAAATCCTCTGGGTTACTGGGTCTTGAGGATGGATCACTGGCCAGAGCTTGCACAGTATGCAATTGAGCTACTGGCCTGTCCTGCATCCAGCGTTCTTTCGGAACGCACATTCAGTGCTGCTGGAGGCGTGGTAACCGATCACAGGGTGCGTCTGTCCACTGACTCGGTCGATCGGCTGACCTTCATAAAAATGAATCAGTCTTGGATCACCACCAGCTACCAAGCACCTGATGCTGATGTAACTGAATAATTTTTTTCAGATCCCTTCAAAGACTGCCTATGCTGATGCTGAGTGACTATCCCTGAGTAATTATCCTCTTCCTCCTCAATCATCACGCTGATAGCTTGTAAGAACATTTTTGGTTCTGGGCGCCACCACCAGTGCCTAAGGCACAATTTTTCAGCCCCTGTCTAACAGGGGCGTGTAATTACAATTTTTGATGCAATACTTTGCAGCAGGGCTTGTTCCTGCGTTCCAACTAGAGTGTCTGTGAGGGGTTGCAGTGTTGTGGCACCAGCACCAGTGCCTAAGACCCAATTTTTCAGCCCCTGTCTAACAGGGGCGTGTAATTACAATTTTTGATGCAATACTTTGCAGCGGGGCTTGTTCCTGCGTTTCAACTAGAGTGTCTGTGAGGGGTTGCAGTGTTGTGGCACCAGCACCAGTGCCTAAGACCCAATTTTTCTGCCCCTGTCTAACAGGGGCGTGTAATTACAATTTTTGATGCAATACTTTGCAGCAGGGCTCGTTCCTGCGTTCCAACTAGAGTGTCTGTGAGGGGTTGCAGTGTTGTGGCACCAGCACCAGTGCCTAAGGCCCAATTTTTCTGCCCCTGTCTAACAGGGGCGTGTAATTACAATTTTTGATGCAATACTTTGCAGCAGGGCTCGTTCCTGCGTTCCAACTAGAGTGTCTGTGAGGGGTTGCAGTGTTGTGGCACCAGCACCAGTGCCTAAGGCCTAATTTTTCAGCTCCTGTTCAACAGGGGCATGTAATTACAATTCTTGATCTAATATTTCACAGCAGGGCCCTGTGAGGGCTTACAGTGTTTTGGCCACAGCAACACCTAAGGCCCAAATTTCTGCTGAGTATATAGGGCAGGACCCTACTTTCAAACATCTAACTTACAAACGACTCCTACTTGCAAACGGAAGGAGACAACAGGAAGTGAGATGAAATCTACCCCTAAGGAAGGGAAATTCTCTCCTGTAAGAGTTAATATGGGAAAACAATTTCTCCTTTCCACTGATGCTTTCCAATCCTTGTTCCACAAAAAAACCCAAATTTTCCAAAAACATTTTTCATTGGGACAAAAAAGTGAGGTGAAATCTTCTGAAGAGGAGGAAAGACGCAAAACAAATGTCACAGGGGTGATAACCCTTCCCTATGTTTTCCAAAAAGCTTAGAAAAGATTTTTTGGCTGGAGCTAAACACATTAAAAATGTTCAAAATTACAAACAGATTCTACTTAACAACAAACCTACAGTCCCTGTCTTGTTTGCACCGCCTGTATACTGCTGTTCAGAGTATATAGGGACCTTTCCTTATTTTAATTTGGGTGCGGGGTTCCCCTTAATATCCATACAAGACCCAAAGGGCCTGGTAATGGACTGGGGGGTACCCATGCCGTTTGTCTCACTGATTTTCATCCATATTGCCATGACCCGACATGACATTAAACCCGCAAGCAGTTTTAAATGAGATTTTTTCCTTTAAAAATGACATTTGGTGCAGGGACTGTTCTAAACATGGGAAACACGCGTCACTTTACAGGCATACTATAGACACCCCCCAGGTACGATATTTAAAGGAATATTTCACTTTTTTTTTTTTACTTTAAGCATCATTAAAATCACTGCTCCCGAAAAAACGGCCGTTTTTAAAAGTTTTTTTTGCATTGATACATGTCCCCTGGGGTAGGACCCGGGTCCCCACACCCTTTTTAGGACAATACCATGCAAATTAGCCTTTAAAATGAGCACTTTTGATTTCGAACGTTCGAGTCCCATAGACGTCAATGGGGTTCTAACGTTCGTGCGAACTTGCGGTCCGTTCGCGGGTTCTGGTGCGAACCGAACCGGGGGGTGTTCGGCTCATCCCTAGTTATGAGGAAAGGTTGCGAGCACTGAACTTATTCTCTCTGGAGAAGAGACACTTGAGAGGGGATATGATTTCAATTTACAAATACTGTACTGGTGACCCCACAATAGGGATAAAACTTTTTCGCAGAAGAGAGTTTAATAAGACTCGTGGCCACTCATTACAATTAGAAGAAAAGAGGTTTAACCTTAAACTACGTAGAGGGTTCTTTACTGTAAGAGCGGCAAGGATGTGGAATTCCCTTCCACGGGCGGTGGTCTCAGCGGGGAGCATTGATAGCTTCAAGAAACTATTAGATAATCACCTGAATGACCGCAACATACAGGGATATGTCATGAAATACTGACACATAATCACACACATAGGTTGGACTTGATGGACTGTGTTTTTTCAACCTCACCTACTATGTAACTATGTAACTTGGTAACATTGAAGTCCAGGTCTGCATTTACAAGTGATAGCTTATCTCCCAGTAGCTCCCACAGGTCAGATCTCTTGCACAGATCCCAAGATCCCGCTGAGTGCCGGACAGGGACAAGGGAGATACAGAACAGGTGCCCAGGGTTCAGTGCAGTCATGTGCAGGAGAGGGTGTGTGGTAGGCTGCACCCTCTGTGGTCTCCATTTTTTCCCTGGTGACCAGTTGTTGATGCTCCTACTGCATGATCTCCCTTGCAAGTGACTGTAGTATAATATAGTATGCTGCGAGGTACTACAGCCGGGTAGGTGCTTCAACTTAATATTGCAACAAAGGTAAGACATATGACAGATGGTGGAGCTTTTAAGGAGGGGGGAGAAGATGAAGGTAGTGGAGGGAGGGGTTGTATGCAGAGGGAAGAGCTACTATTTAATGCTATTTGGCAGGTATGTGTGTGTGGCAGGCATGGCTGAGTTCCTGTACCTTTTCTCTGAGAAAAAAAACCCTGTATGTATGTATGTATGTGTGCGTGCGTATGTATGTATGTATGTATGTATGTATACATACACACACATATACAATCATGGCTTCC
Source organism: Lithobates clamitans (assembly GCA_037952925.1). NCBI lineage: Eukaryota > Metazoa > Chordata > Amphibia > Anura > Ranidae > Lithobates > Lithobates clamitans. Next base: position 8,836,399 of record JBBGZY010000221.1, on the reverse strand, counting down.
AATCAGCAGCCGTCATTGCACTGCGATCTCCATGATCATTATGGGGCGCTTCACGGTGCTCAAATTTGCGGTGAACGCCCCCATATGTGCGTTTGTTCTGCGAACAAACGAACAACAGATGTTCGAGTTGAACTTACATTTGACTCGAACATCCAGACCATCTCTAATCTATTCTCCAGTTCCTAAACCCTGGATGAATACCCCTTTGTAAGTTAAGCTCCATAGGGCAGTGGTTAGAAAAAGCCCTCGGTAAATTGCGGACATTCTGTATCAGTGGAAGACCATCCGCTTGTGAACAGCGTCTTATCTATGTGAGAGTGCATGATGGATTTCTGAGTGGCAAGAGAATTCCCTTGCTCCAGGATGCCTATGCCTCTTGACATCTATGAGCGCATAGCTCCCCAGCCAGGAGGACAAGGAGTTGTATTAGCAGTGGCGGCTGGTGCTCAAAATTTTTGGGGAGGGGGCGCAATCAAACTGAAAAATTCTGAAAAAAAACCCCCATCAATTGCAGCCTCACTGTGCCCATCAAACACAGTCACTGTGCCCATCAATTGCTGCCACTGTGCCATCAAACGCAGCCACTGTGCCATCAAACGCAGCCACTGTGCCATCAAATGCAGCCACCGTGCCCATCAATTGCCACCACTGTACCATCAAACACAGCCGCTGTGCCATCAAATGCAGCCACTGTGCCCATCAATTGCCACCACTGTGCCCATCAAACGCAGCCACTGTGCCATCAAACGCAGTCACTGTGCCATCAAACGCAGCCACTGTGCCATCAAACGCAGCCACTGTGTCCATCGAATGCAGCCACTGTGCCATATCAAACGCAGCCACTGTGCCATATCAAACGCAGCCACTGTGCCATATCAAACGAAGCTACTGTGGCCCATCAAATGCTGCCACTGTGGCCCATCAAATGCTGCCACTGTGCCCCACCAAATGCTGCCACTGTGCCCCATCAAATACAGCCAATGTACCCATTATGCAGCCACTCTGCAGCATCGAATACAGCCACTGTGCCCATCATATGCAGCCACTGTGCCCATCAAATGCAGCCTCACTGTGCCCATAAATTGCAGCCTCACTGTGCCCCATCAAATGCAGCCCCACTGTGCCCCATCAAATGCTGCCAGTGTGCCCCCTGCCCGCCATCTGTACTTACCCTTTCTAGGTGGAACAGCTCCTCGATTCCCCCATCAATTCCAGCCTCACTGTGCCCATCAATCGCAGCCACTGTGCCATCAAACGCAGCCACTGTGCCCATCAATTGCCACCACTGTACCATCAAACACAGCCACTGTGCCATCAAACACAGCCACTGTGCCCATCAATTGCCACCACTGTACCATCAAATACAGCCACTGTGCCATCAAATACAGCCACTGTGCCCATCAATTGCCGCCACTGTGCCCATCAATTGCCGCCACTGTGCCCATCAAACACAGCCACTGTGCCACATCAAACACAGCCACTGTGCCACATCAAACACAGCCACTGTGCCACATCAAATGCTGCCACTGTGCCCCATTAAATACAGCTAATGTGCCCATCTTATGCAACCACTGTGCAGCATCGAATACAGCCACTGTGCCCATCATATACAGCCACTGTGCCCATCAAATGCAGCCACTGTGCCCATCAAATGCAGCCTCACTGTGCCCATAAAATGCAGCCTCACTGTGCCCCATCAAATGCAGCCCCACTGTGCCCCATCAAATGCTGCCAGTGTGCCCCCTGCCCGCCATCTGTACTTACCCTTTCTAGGTGGAACAGCTCCTCGATTCCCCCATCAATTCCAGCCTCACTGTGCCCATCAATCGCAGCCACTGTGCCATCAAACGCAGCCACTGTGCCCATCAATTGCCACCACTGTACCATCAAACACAGCCACTGTGCCATCAAACACAGCCACTGTGCCCATCAATTGCCACCACTGTACCATCAAATTCAGCCACTGTGCCATCAAATACAGCCACTGTGCCCATCAATTGCCGCCACTGTGCCCATCAATTGCCGCCACTGTGCCCATCAAACACAGCCACTGTGCCACATCAAACACAGCCACTGTGCCACATCAAACACAGCCACTGTGCCACATCAAATGCTGCCACTGTGCCCCATTAAATACAGCTAATGTGCCCATCTTATGCAACCACTGTGCAGCATCGAACACAGCCACTGTGCCCATCATATACAGCCACTGTGCCCATCAAATGCAGCCACTGTGCCCATCAAATGCAGCCTCACTGTGCACCATCAAATGCAGCCTCACTGTGCACCATCAAATGCAGCCTCACTGTGCCCCATCAAATGAAGTCTCACTGTGCCCCATCAAATGCAGTCTCACTGTGCCCCATTAAATGCTGCCAGTGTGCCGCCCGCCGTCTGTACTTACCCTGTCTCGTGGCAGTGGAACAGCTCCTCGATTCTCCTCGATGTCTTCTCCCGTCCTCTCTTTCCATCCTTTGCTATGATTCAGCCAATGACTCAGCCAATCAGGTAACGGGTAACAGATCTGAGCACCTGATTGGCGAAAAGGCGGTTTAGTGTTAGGAAAGCGAATATTAATTTGCTTTTCTAACCTGTGAACGCCCAGCATGGCACTCGCAGGTCATCTTTTTTGATGCCTATTAGAGCCTATGGCTCTAATCAGGTGCTTAAAAAAACCCTGCCGCTGTAATTCAGGCGCTGGGCGCCTAAAAAGGGGTCGGGCGCCTGAATAGGGGGTGGCAGCGGCGGCCATGGATAGATTCATGCTATGCATGAATCTATCTCTTGGTGATAGAGGGGGTGGCAGGAGAGAGGGGGTGGCGCCCGTGCGCCCTTATGGACGCACCGCCACTGTGTATTAGACATACAACCCTCTTGACTAATTGTCACGATACCATCTGTGTTGATACTTATTTGGTTCATTATATCCCCTACAGATATACTACACACCCATCTACCCTTGATGAAGCGAGCATGGTCTTGAAAAACGCGTTGGGTTACTTTTCATGCCTGTGTACTTTGCAATTTACATTTTATGCCATGATACGTGTAATGACATTTTTTACTGTATGTATAATTTCAGTGGCTTGGCTATGATTCATGCATGTTTGCATGACAATTTTAAATTTGAGACTGCCTTTACTCTGTCAATTGTTGGCTAACCACATTCACCTCATTTAAAGTCCCGGGGCGATTTCCTGTATTTTGTTGCATATATTGGGATGGAGGTGGTTTCAGACCTTTTCCTTTTTGTCTCCTGTAGTACACTGTGGCCTGCAGCCTATGTATGTCTGTAGTCTCTGAGCGTGTCTTGTACTAACTGCAGTAATCTCTAGCAACCAATCGGTAAGCAGTAATGATGTGCTGTAAACTCAATCAGTGAGTGTGGACCAGGTCTTTATATTTACTTTAAAGTTTTTTGAGACAAGCCTGTTTGCTTGTGTGTTTCCCTTTCTTGTACTACGCCCTGCACCTGCAGTCTCTGACCCTCTCTTGTACTACGCTCTGCAGTCTTTGACTGTAGTACACTGAGGTCTGCAGCCTCTGTACCATGTCTGAAGTCTTTGACCGTCCCTTGTACTAACTGCAGTAATCGCTAGCAACCAATCAGTGTGGACCAGGTCTTTATGTTTGCATTAAAGTTTTTTGAGACAAGCTTGTGTTTGCGTGCTTCCCTTTCCTGTACTATGCCAGCAGTCTCTGACCCAGTCTTGTACTTTGACAGCAGTCTCTGACCCAGTCTTGTACTTTGCCAGCAGTCTCTGACCCAGTCTTGTACTTTGCCAGCAGTCTCTGACCCAGTCTTGTACTTTGCCAGCAGTCTCTGAACCAATCTTTTACTACACCAGCACAGTGGTGTCACTAGGGTTGTTGTCACCCGGTGTGGAAAAAATTGGTGTCACCCCCCTCCACCAACTATAGTCCCCCCTCAGTACAGACACCCCTCCATTAAGTACAGACCCCCCTCTCTCAGTATAGACCCCCCCCACTAAGTATAGATCCCCTCCCTCAGTACAGACCCCCCCACTAAGTACAGACCCCCCTCCATCAGTACAGACCCCCCTCCATCAGTGCAGACACCCCTCCATTAGTGCAGACCCCCCTCCATCAGTGCAGACCCCCCTCCACCAGTGCAGACACCCCTCAGTGCAGATACCCCCCTCAGTGCAGATACCCCCCTCAGTGCAGATACCCCCCTCTGTGCAGATACCCCTCTCCATCCGTGCAGACCCCCCTCAGTGCAGACCCCTCTCCCCCCTCCCATAGCTCCCCCCCAGCAAATGTCCATTTGCATTACATGAAACTTTACAGACCTCAGAACAGCGTGGGATACATCGGTGTGTTCTTTGGACTCCCTCTCACACAGCAGAGTGGACTGAAGCCACCTCCCCCTCCTGTAGATGTAAACAGAGGAGGGGGAGGCGGCTTCGGTCCACTCCACTGTGTGAGACAATCAGCAAGACGCGAGAGATCAGTGTAGGGGTGAGGACAATGCAGCATTAGCGGTGACGCTGCCTACAGGTGTTACCCAATGCGGCTCGCGCCCCCCCTCGCGACGCCACTGCGCCAACAGTCTCTGGCCCAGAGCAAAATTGCACGGGGGCCCAAGAAAATCTCAAACTTTATTTAGTCACACCCCCTTGAAGCCATGCCCAATATTTAGCATAATTTAAACCACGCCCAATTTTCGCTGCTACGCACTTCGCTAAATTTCACTTTGGTCACAACCACAAAATGAATGGCCCACCCCTAATTAACATACTGCTCCACCTACACTGGCTTTCTGGTAAAAAGTGTCCCTAAAATGTTTTGGACATGTTGGCAACTATGCAATTGGCCTACTGCTCATTCTTTTAAAGTGGTAAAGATCCAGTCAGGATAGAAGCAGATAGAGGGAGTTGCAGGATTTAAATGTTTTAAATGTTTTTTCTAGTGAAAGCTCTGCCCTAACATACTGAAGCATAATTCTGGTGTTTGGTGTTAAATAGGATAGAATAATGAAAGCTGCTTTTATGCATTACAGTGTATGTGTAGTGTCACTTAATGTGTGTCACTTAATTAATTTAGGTGACAAAAATTGTTCTTCTTTGTGTATTTCAGTAATCTCTTGTGTGACAAAAGAGGTAGCTGACTTGACAGAGCGGATGCCCAAATATTAGAGAAGGATGTAGCTGGGTTAACTTCAGTATGCTGATTATCTACTACAGTTTCCTGCCCAGATGCACAGGGAGGAAGTGTAACTCAAATTTTATCATAGTATTTTGGGCAGTGCAAAATGACAGAGAGGGGCTGTGTCCTGATACAACTGCTGGAGAGAGGTAGGGAGGGTGCTGTTCTGGGTTAAATACTAAATTAAAATGGATATTATTTTGTTATAATGTTTATTTTATTATAATTATAATGTAGTCTATATGTGTTTTCTAAGTTTGAGTCACTTGGGATTTAACAGAAGGTGTTTAATTTTATATCGTATCTTGAGTATTGTTGTGTTATGATGTGTGCATCTTCACCAGTTTACATTTAAAAAAAAAAATCACTGAACACTCATAATGTTATACAATCTCCATGTAACATTTGTAATCCAATTATGAATGATAGATGTGAGGCATCTGTTATATTATTTCATATTAATCACATTACATAGGAGTGCTTGCTGTGTGTTTACAATTTCTGAGAGTGCTTTAGCCAAATAAATTCCTGCCTTGCACACATTGCAGAGAAATAGAGAATTTTTGTATTCACATATTCAAGCCACAAAACAAATTGTATGTTCTAATGCTTTGTATCAAATTCCTTTAGATCTGTTTTCACCTGTTTTCATGTACCTAAAGTGAAAATTCACATTTCTTGGTCTCTACACATAAATTACATAAATTGTAAGGATTTTCTACAAACTTAAAGTGGTATAACACCCAAAAGCAAACATTTAAAGGTGTTGTAAAGTCTCAACCTTCTGTGCTGCAGCTGCCTCCAGAGCCCCCCATTTTTCTTACCTGAGCCTGTCTGTTCCAGCAATGTGCACAAGCCCAGTGACTCCAGCCGCTGTCTCTGTCCTCATTGGATAGATTGATATCAGCAGGAGCCATTGGCTCCTGCTGCTGTTAAACAAATCCAGTGACACAGGAGCAGGGGCGGGGCCCAGTGTCAATGAACGCAACAGTGGGACTCGTGAGCACGCCTGCATGGGTGCCCCCATGGAAAGCGGCTCTCTGTAGGGGCACCCAATGAAGAGGAGGAGCCAGGAGCGCCGCCAGGGCACCCCAGAAGAAGCGGATCAGAGCTGCTCTGTGCAAAACCCCTGTACAGTGCAGGTAAGTATAACATGTCTGTTATTTAAAAAAAAAACAGAAATCATTTACAATAACTTTAACCGCTACCGGACCGCCCGCCGCATATATACTGTGGCAGGGCAACCTGGCTGCGCGAAATCACGTACCTGCACCTTGTGCACGAGGTTTGGGGCGCGCGCGTGCTTCTGGTGACCCTCTTCCTCTATGATTAAACAAGGTCGTTCAGAGCAAAGGCAGAATGGCGGTCTGCCTATGTAAATAAGGCAGAGCGCCTTTCTGTGAGGGAGGAAAATGGAGATCTTGTGTTTCTGCTAATCAGAAACACGGATCTCTGTTTTGCTCCAGTCACAGTATTCCCCCCAGAGTAAGAAAGCACTCCCTATCATCACACCTAACCCTTTGATCGCCCCTGATGTTAACCTCTTCCCTGCTAGTGTCAGTGACACTGGTCCCCAAAAAGTGTCACTTAGGCTACTTTCACACTGAGGCACTTTACAGGCGCTACAGCGCTAAAACTAGCGCCTGCATAGCACCTGTAAAGAGCCTCACCTGTCTCTCCAGTGTGCTTTCACACTGGAGCGGTGCGCTTGCAGGACAGTCAAAAAAGTCCTGCAAGCCACATCTTTGCAGCGCTTTAGGAGCGGTGTATACATCGCTCCTAAAATGCCTCTGCCCATTGAAAAAAATGGGGCAGCGGCGCCAAACGGTTTTGCGGCCACTAGCAGGGGTTAAAACCGCCCCGCTAGAGGCTGAATAGTGCCGCTAAAACGCCGGTAAAATGGCACAAAAAATAGCGCCGTTTTCCCCCCGGCGCCTGCCCACCCCAGTGTGAAATTAGCCTTGTCAGATTTGTCTGCCACAATGTCGCAGTCCCGCTAAAAATCGCTGATCGCCTCCATTACTAGTAAAAACAATAAAAAAAAAATAAAGAGTATATAGAAATATCCCATAGTTTGTTGATGCTATTACTTTTGCGCAAACCAATCAATATACGCTTATTGGGATTTTTTTTACCAAAAATATGTAACAGAATACATATTGGCCTAAATTGATGAAGAAATTTGATTTTTTTATATTTTTTTATTGGATGTGTTTTATAGCAGAACGTAAAAAAAAAAATTGTCTGTATTTTTTTGTTTATAGTGCAAAAAATAAAAGCCGCAGAAGAAAGCTCTGTTTGTGGGGGAAAAAAAGACATACATTTTATTTGGGTACAGCATCAATGCAATTGTCAGTTAAAGTAACGCAGGGCGTATCGCAAAAAATGTCCTAATCAGGAAGGCGGCAAAACCTTCCCGGGGCTGAAGTGGTTAACATGTTGCAGCTTACCAATTCTAAGACTTGATGACTGAATTTGTTTTCTTTTTTAGACTTCCTTTCTTTTATTTTCACCTGGTGATCCTGCCAGAAAGTCTGTATTATTTTACAACAGATCTAGCTGCCCTGCAGATGTAGCAGTTAGAGGGTTGAGACAAACCATATAACAATGATCAGGTTTTATTTATGTATGTAAAACCTTTACCCCAAAAGGAACTGTAACTGCTTATAAAGTGTTAGCTGGAGTTTAGCTTGAATTTTTTAGTATATTTAAATTTGCCAGTACATCTAACACTCCCCTTCACCCAGACTGGCAATAGTGCTGTTTAAAAGTGTCTCTGTGCTCCTTTATTCACAGTGTAGGCACCCTAATATAGGAGATGTGTTACTGGCCAGATTATCAGGTAAAAACAGAGGGAAAAAGCTAAAAAATAAAACTAATGCAACCACAACATCTAATGATTGGTAAGCTACAATATATTACATCTTGTTTTGGGGTTTAATATTGCTTTAATTACAGATTATTACCTTGTGTAGTGATGCTTTGTGAATGGTGAGGTACAACATTCCAGAACCTTCCTCTTTCCTGTGTTGTAATATTTGCCATGATCTATCTGCTGTAATTGTACAATTACACCTAAACTAAATTACATTTCTTGCAGTGATCTGTATTTGTACCCAATGTGTGTTTTGAGTTTTAACGCTTTTGTTGGCAACATTTTGCTTTAATAATATTACAGTAAAATGTTTTCTGTAGATCTATGTATGCTGTTTTTATTTCTTTAATAAAAGTATAGTGCTCATTTCCTAATCTTTCACCAACTACTTTTGAGACATTTACTGTACTGTGTTATCGTAATATTTAGTAAAGTATGATAATTTACTTGCATAGATTTTATTTCTTTTTTTATTCTTGTTTGTATAGTCTAGAATTGTAAAATTACTAAATATAAAATCCTTAAAGCTGCTTTGACACTGAAAGTGCTGGTCGTTAGCGCTAAAGCGCCACACGTTTTAGCGGCGCTTTAGTGCTGCTTAAATGGTGCTTTTGCGTCGCTTTTAACCCGCCCCAAAGATGCTGCTTGCAGGACTCTTCAGAAACGTCCCGCAAGTGCACCGCCCCATTGTGAAAAGAAACACTAAATGAAGGTGGTTTTCAGACACTTTGCAGAGGCTATTTCTAGTGCTAAAGCGCCTAAAAACTGCCCCAGTGTGAAAGGGATCCTAGGCTGGCTTCACACGTATGCATTGCTGTAATGTGCAGTAAACACTGTGTTTTACCACTTGGTAATGCAATGCACAGTACTTACTATGTGTGTTACATTGCAGTGCCATTTTGTTTAAGGCTACTTTCACACTGAGGCGCTTTACAGGCACTACAGCGCTACAAATAGCGCCCGTATAGCGCCTGTAAAGAGCCTTTCCTGTGTCTCCAGTGGTGCGCTTTCAGGACGGGAAAAAAAGTCCTGAAAGCTGCATCTTTGCAGCGCTATAGGAGCGGTGTATTCACTGCTTCTAAAGCGCCCCTACCCATTGAAAACAATGGGGCAGTGCCACAAACCCGCCGGCTTTGAGGGCGGTTTTAACCCTTTTTCGGCTGCTAGCGGGGGTTAAAACCACCCCGTTAGTTGCCGAATAGCACCGCTAAAACGACGGTAAAGCGGCGATAAATATAGTGCCGCTTTACCGCCGGTGCCCGCCCACTCCAGTGTGAAAGTAGCCTTAGATACACAGGTATAGCAGGTATATTTCCAGACTGTTTGGGTTGTTATCCCTTTAAGGGGACAGTATAAGAACATTTCTTAGTACTCAGGGGTTCTCAGCCATGGAGAGTGAGTGGTTACAGGGCAGTCTGGCTGAGGAGAGGACTGATTTTCATTAGTCTTTGGATTGAAAAATCCTCATTGTGGACCTTAAACTAGGAGATTTGGAGAGATATTTTGGTAGGAAAGAACCCCCAAACCCTGACTAAAGGGACTTTGGTCCTGAAGGAGTTAACCTGTCTGTGCGTGAGTCCAGAAAAGGAACAGGAAACACCCTGCACTTGTTTATGAGGGAGTGTTGAGCAGTACACACACAGAGGAGTATGCAGACCATACATGGGTCGAATTTCAAACAAATTTTCTTTAGAAAATCAGAATTTTTTTTTGCGTTTTGTGATCCGATGGTGCCGTCATTGATTTTGAAAATCGACCAACCAAGCCTTAAATTTCACATCATGTTGCTACAGAAAATAATTTTTGTGTCTGGGATTTTCCTTTTCTTGTACTCATGCTCATTTCTTTTTCAATTGCATTTCTTGCATGATTCTCCCATCATTTAATTATAAAATTGTTAGTTTTTCCAAAACTTTTCAACATGCCCGATCACTCAAATTTAATGGCTGCGTGAAAATTGATCATTGCTGCAGCCCACTAGTGGTGCGAAATTCAAACAAAAACGATTAGTTAAGATTTTTGAAATGCGACCCATGGCTGGCCTTAGAGTGGTGGACTGTTTTTGACTGAGTCAGTTAACCCCTTGACACGGACGTAACGCAAATTTGCATCCTTTGCCTTTAAGGGGTTGTAGAAGAGGGGCTGCAGGCATCCCCCCTGTACTGTTTAGAGAAGATGATCGACTTTCTTGTAATAACAACCAATGTGGCTAATCAGCTGCTGGGCTGTTATTACAAGCAGTGGGAAGGGACGTCCACCCCTCCCGCTGCCTTATGTGGCTCGCCCGGGGGGCTCTTCCGTCCCACCGGGAGGCCTGAGCGACCAGCCGGCACCCCGAACTAAGCTGGAATCAGCTTTGATCAGGTCTCGGATCTAGTAACCCGGAAGCGATGTCATGACATCACTTGCGGTTTACTAAAGACTTAAAGGCGCCAGATTTAAAAATTAAAAAAAGACAGTATTTATAACATCCAAACTTGGCGCGTTGAATGCTTTTAAGTGCCGAGGAGGGGTTTGGGGTCTTATAGAACCCAGATCCCACCATAAAGAGTACCTGTCACTGCCTATTAATGTCACAAGGGATGTTTACGTTCCTTGTGACAGCAATAAAAGTGATCTGAAATAAAACATTTAAAAAGCCCTTGTAAAAAGGAAAGATTAGAGGAACCAAATCTTTTCCCTCTTGAGAAGAGGAGATTAAGGGGGGATATGATCAATATGTACAAATACATAAGTGGTCCATATCATGAACTTGGTGTTGAGTTATTCACTTTAAGGTCATCACAGAGGAATAGGGGGCACTCTTTACATCTAGAAGAAAAAAGATTTAATCTCCAAATAAGGAAAGGTTTCTTCATAGTAAGAGCTGTGAAAATGTGGAATAGACTCCCTCCAGAGGTGGTTCTGGCAAGCTCAGTTCATTGCTTTGAAAAATGGTCTGGATTGTTTCCTAAATGTACACAATATAACTGGGTATTAACATTTTATAGGTAAAAGTTGATCCAGGGAAAATCCAATTGCCTCTCGGGGGATCAGGAAGGAATTTTTTTTCCCTGCTGTAGCAAATTGGAGCATGCTTTTTTTTTTTTTTTTCTTCCTTCCTTTGGATCAACTGTGGATGAAGGTTTGTGTATATGGAATGGTATTTTTATTTTTTAATATTTTTTTGGGTTGAACTTGGAAAAATTTTTTTTAAAGCGCCCCATCCCTCCGTGCTTGCATACGCAAGTCGCGCCCACAAATGTAAACTGTGTTCAAACCATACATGTGAGATATCGCCGCGATCGTTAGAGCGAGAGCAATAATTCTAGAGCAAGACCTTCTCTGTGACTCTAAACAGGTAACCTATAGAAATTTTTAAAGCCTCCCTCTTGCCCCCATAGCAAGCTGGCTCTCTGCGTCCATAAGACACAAAGCGCGGCTCAGTCCTGCCCCCTGCTCCCGCCTCACTGGCTGTGATTGACAGCAGCAGAAGTCAATGGTTCCTGCTGCTGTATTTCAGCCAATCAGGAGGGAGAGACCCGGGAGAGCCTCAGGTCTTGTGCATTGCTGGATTGAGATCGGGCTTAGGTAAGTATTTGGGGGTGCTGACTTGAGAGCTGCAAACTAAAGCTTTTTACCTTCATGCATAGAATGCATGAAGGTAAAAAACCTTCACCCTTACAACCACTTTAAGTTCCAAATAAATGGGACTTCCCTAACGCAGCACATGACAATGCATGCAGTACAATAAGTACATTATGGAATGTACAAGTGTGAAAGGGCTGTTATACTCTAGAAACTGCAAGTGCATTCTCCTCCATTCACAATGGTTGCACTTACTACTACTAAAGCTAGGGTTGCCACCTGTCCAGGATTCACCGGACAGTCCGGGCTTTAAATCATGTGTCTGGGTTTCAGTCTGCCTGAAACCCAGACACGTTTTCCAGACCGGGCTGTGGCTCCCCAAGATAGTCACACACAAATTTCTTGCCATCCGGGAGCTGTGGGTGTCTGTCTGGGTGTGCCTTTGGCATCACTGGAGGGGCAGGGTGATTATTTCAGCAAGAGTAATTTGGACACACCCACTGTTTGCCACAGCGTACCCCATTACTACTCCTTGGGGCACCCAAAGTGTTCCTGGTCTTTTATAATCCTATAGTGTATACTACGGAAACAAAATGTGCTCTGTGCCGCTAAAGTGTTCAGGTTTGGCTTGAAGAAAAGGTGGCAACTATGCGGTAGGATTACTTTAGGATACGTCCTCCAACTGAGTCACCAGGCCCCTCTCCAGACCAGCACTCTGCATGATCCTTCCATGACGGGTCCTCCCCTGGGATCTTCTCAGTTGTCCAGCTTCTCCACATAGGACAGACAGCTCAGGACCATTCCCTTGCCGCTGTGGTAGGCCCCAGACAGGCTTCTGGGTCCACCCACATGCTGCAGCAACGTGGGCCTCCCGGTCAGAGGACCACGAGGTAGTACTCCTAGCACATACGTGTCGGCCAAGAGGGCCAGCAGGTGGAACGAAACGAACCCTAAAACATGGCGTCTGCCCCATAAATACCCTCTCCCAGAATGCAACTCGGAGGACCACCTCCACCGAGTTATCTCCGGGACAGAGTATCACTCATACGCTTTAACGTGTTGCCTTTCAAACACCGACCCATGGTGACAACGACACCCACAGGCACAGTGCGAAACTACATGCAACTCATCCAAGCTGGAACAGAGGCAAATCTGACTATGTATGAACAGATAACCCACTAAATTTACCTATCAGCAGTAGATTGAAAATCTACCAGCGCTACATAAATATTGACAGATTCTGTCAGCAGGGGGTTACGATCCTACTGACCGAAAAATAAACGGAAACACACTTTTTTTTATTCTGTCAACAGGGGATTATGATCTTGCTGACAAAAAAAAAATGAAAAGTGTAAAGTGGACAGTCCTCTTTAGAGTCCCTGGTGGGAGAGGCCCCTCCCTTGCTCATGAAGCTCTTTTCAAAGAGTTAATGTCAGGATCTAGGCCTGACCCAAGCACAACAGTGGATAGTGTACATGCAGCTGGCATAGGTCAGGGTGGCAGGCAGGCCGTCCTAGTCTGAAAAGTAAACAGAAAAGCAAATATCTCCAAGCTGTCCATGTGACAATCTCCACTTGTGAGCTGCACACTCCAGCAGTCTTTCAGGCATAGAGATTTCGATCAGGCAGTCTCTTCACGCTGCCTTCAGCTTTTCTGATTGTGACAAAGTGGCTCCTAGCGGGCCCTCCCACCTTCACAACCACCACTCTGTCTTTGGGGATTGCTCTACCCAACTTCCATTCCTCTCAAATGTCCTGAAACTGGGCCCAGGTCTCCTCCAAATCTGGCACATGCAGAGGCTTAGAGACATGCATGTACTCCCACACCAGGCCATCCTCCCACTCTGTGCCATGGGTGGGGCCAGGGTGGGTCATGGGCAGAGCCTGACAGAGGGCCCTTGCTTTATTTGGACTGGGGGCCCTGAGTGTTTTCAGTCCGCCTCTGGATACAGGTATACTTTTTAAGTGTTACAGAGTTTAACCACTTCAGCCCCGGACCGTTATGCTGCCTAAGGACCAGAGGACTTTTTCCAATTTGGCACTGTGTCGCTTTAACTGCTAATTGCACGGTCATGCAATGCTGTACCCAAACGAAATTTGCGTCCTTTTCTTCCCACAAATAGAGCTTTCTTTTGATGGTATTTGATCACCTCTGCCATTTTTATTTTTTGCGCTATAAACGGAAAAAGACCGAAAATTTTGAAAAAAAATGACATTTTCTACTGTTTGTTATAAAAAAAATCAAATAAACTCAATTTTAGTCATACATTTAGGCCAAAATGCATTCGGCCACATGTCTTTGGTAAAAAAAAAGTCAATAAGCATATATTTATTGGTTTGCGCAAAAGTTATAGCGTCTACAAACTAGGGTACATTTTCTGGAATTTACACAGCTTTTAGTTTATGACTGCCTATGTCATTTCTTGAGGTGCTAAAATGGCAGGGCAGTACAAACCCCCCCCCAAATGACCCCATTTTGGAAAGTAGACACCCCAAGGAAATTGCTGAGTGGCATGTTGAACCCATTGAATATTTTTTTTTTTTTTTGTCCCAAGTGATTGAATAATGACAAAAAAAAAAAAATATTTACAAAAAGTTGTCACTAAATGATATATTGCTCACACAGGCCATGGGCCTATGTGGAATTGAACCCCAAAATACATTCAGCTGCTTCTCCTGAGTACGGGGATACCACATGTGTGGGACTTTTTGGGAGCCTAGCCGCGTACGGGGCCCCGAAAACCAATCACCGCCTTCCGGATTTCTAAGGGCGTAAATTTTTGATTTCACTCCTCACTACCTATCACAGTTTTGAAGGCCATAAAATGCCCAGATGGCACAAACCCCCCCAAATGACCCCATTTTGGAAAGTAGACACCCCAAGCTATTTGCTGATAGGCATGGTGAGTATTTTGCAGCTCTCATTTGTTTTTGAAAATGAAGAAAGACAAGAAAAAAATTTTTTTTTCCTTTTTTCAATTTTCAAAACTTTGTGACAAAAAGTGAGGTCTGCAAAATACTCACTATAACTCTCGCAAATAGCTTGGGGTGTCTACTTTCCAAAATGGGGTCATTTGGGGGGGTTTTGTGCCACGTGGGCATTCCATGGCCTCCGAAACTGTGATAGGCAGTGAAGAGTGAAATTAAAAATTTACGCCCTTAGAAAGCCTGAAGGCGGTGCTTGGTTTTCGGGGTCCCGTACGCGGCTAGGCTCCCAAAAAGTCTCACACATGTGGTATCCCCGTACTCAGGAGAAGCAACAGAATGTATTTTGGGGTGTAATTTCACATATTCCCATGGCATGTTTGAGCAATATATCATTTAGTGACAACTTTGTGCAAAAAAAAAATTTGTCTCTTTCCCGCAACTTGTGTCACAATATAAAATATTCCATGGACTCGACATGACTCTCAGCAAATAGCTTGGGGTGTCTACCTTCCAAAATGGGGTCATTTGGGGGGGTTTTGAACTGTCCTGACATTTTATGCACAACATTTAGAAGCTTATGTCACACATCACCCACTCTTCTAACCACTTGAAGACAAAGCCCTTTCTGACACTTTTTGTTTACATGAAAAAATAATTTTTTTTTTGCAAGAAAATTACTTTGAACCCCCAAACTTTATATATTTTTTTAAAGCAAATGCCCTACAGATTAAAATGGTGGGTGTTTCATTTTTTTTTTCACACGGTATTTGCGTAGCGATTTTTCAAACGCATTTTTTGGGGAAAAAACACACTTTTTAAACTTTTAATGTACTAAAACACACTATATTGCCCAAATGTTTGATGAAATAAAAAAGATGATCTTAGGCCGAGTACATGGATACCAAACATGACATGCTTTAAAATTGCGCATAAACGTGCAGTGGCGACAAATACATTTTTAAAAGCCTTTACAGGTTACCACTTTAGATTTACAGAGGAGGTCTACTGCTAAAATTACTGCCCTCGATCTGACATTCATGGTGACACCTCACATGCATGGTGCAACTGCTGTTTACATTTGACGCCAGACCAACGCTTGCGTTCGCCTTTGCGCGAGAGCAAGGGGGGACAGGGGTGCTTTTTTTTTTTTTCTTTATTATTTTTTTGCTTTTTTATCTTATTTTTCAACTGTTCCTTTCATTTTTTTTTTTATCATTTTTATTGTTATCTCAGGGAATGTAAATATCCCCTATGATAGCAATAGGTAGTGACAGGTACTCTTTTTTGAAAAAATTGGGGTCTATTAGACCCTAGATCTCTCCTCTGCCCTCAAAGCATCTGACCACATCAAGATCGGTGTGATAAAATGCTTTCCCAATTTCCCAATGGCGCTGTTTACATCCGCCGAAATCTAAGTCATGAAATGCTCGTAGCTTCCGGTTTCTTAGGCCATAGAGATGTTTGGAGCCACTCTGGTCTCTGATCAGCTCTATGGTCAGCTGGCTGAATCACTGGCTGCATTCTCAGATTCCCTGTTGAGACAGGAGAGCCAGAGAAAAACACGGAAGACGGTGGGGGGCATTCCCTCCCACTGCTTGTAAAAGCAGTCTAGAGGCTAATTAGCCGCTAGGATTGCTTTTACATAAAAGCCGACCGCTGGCTGAAAAGAATGATACCAAGATGATACCTAAACCTGCAGGCATCATTCTGGTATAACCACTCAAAGTCGTGAATGGCGTACCTGAAGACAAAAAAATCGTTAACAATAAAACACAGTAAACGGTAAAGTATAAAAAATTGCATACCTAAAAAGCAAACATGATAAAACATAATAAAAATAAAACATTGCAGAATAGAATACAGTAAAAAAAGAGCAGAACAATAGAGAGAGAATAGAGAGAGAGAGAGAACAATAAAACGACAACAATTTTTTTTTATTTTATATATATATATATATATATATATTTTTTTTTTACACTTTTGTAACTAACTTTTATAACTGTAACCGGTTCCAGGTTCGGGTCTCTCAAAATGCGATGGCATCTTGGGAGACCCTGTGAAAGTGTGCCTAGTCTGTGCAATGCTGTACCCTACGCTAATACTCAACTAGTGAATGGTAGCGTTCAAAACATTCACCAATGCAATGACCAGGATTGTCAGGACAGGAGGGACAATAATAGCGGGTGTCACGCCTATATCCGCGCTTGCTGCAGACACGACATCTTTTTTGGGGAGGTTCGCTGGGTAGGGGTACTCGGGAGGACATAAAAATGCCTCTCATGCAGCCGACTGCATTTGGTTGGGGATGTGAATGGGGGAAGTACGGGTGCTGCAGAAGTGGTGGGTTCCCAATTAGGATTGGCGAATGCAGCAGGAAGGGCACTATGGGCACGATGGGCCTGTTTGTCTTCTTCTTGGTGGCAGCAGGACACTACTTGTGCTTGCCATCTCACCAGCTTGGACTGCACTTATGGGACTCGCCACGTCACCAAGTGTTACTGCAGTGCTGGTTTGACTACGACCGGGGTGTACTAGGCCCCTGGTGCTTGCCAGTTCACCAAAACGCTACCAAAAAAAACTGTTAGCGATCGCAGGGATCAGGCCTGACTCTGCGAACGCTGCAGTTATGCGTTTAGTGTTTTGTAAGTGACAGTGATCGATCGATACTGCACTTGGGTGGGCTGGGCCGGGCGGAGGTGCAAAACGCAGGTGCTAGCAGGTATCTGGGCTGATCCCGCTAACACTGCGTTTTTGGGAACCCTAAACTGCTGGAGACGCTAGTATAGATCTGATCGGATCAGATATTGATCCGTTCAGATACTATACCACTAAGGAAGGCGTATGCTGCGTGCGTCTGTGTTAGCAGTACTGCCGCTAACCTGACGCTGCCTGGGGCTGGTGCTTGCCAGTTCACCAAAACGCTACCAAAAAAAACTGTTAGCGATCGCAGGGATCAGGCCTGACTCTGCGAACGCTGCAGTTATGTGTTTAGTGTTTTGTAAGTGACAGTGATCGATTGATACTGCACTTGGGTGGGCTGGGCGGAGGGGCAAAACTCAGGTGCTAGCAGGTATCTGGGCTGATCCCACTAACACTGCATTTTTGGGAACCCTAAACTGCTGGGGACGCTAGTATAGATCTGATCGGATCAGATATTGATCCGATCAGATACTATACCACTAAGGGAGGTGTACGGTGCGTGCGTGGGTGTTAGCGGTACTGGCGCTAACCTGACGCTGCCTGGGGCTGGTGTTTGCCAGTTCACCAAAATGCTACCAAAAAAACTGTTAGCGATCGCAGGGATTAGGCCTGACTCTGTGAACGCTGCAGTTATGCGTTTAGTGTTTTGCAAGTGACAGTGATCGATCGATACTGCACTTAGGTGGGCTGGGCTGGGTCGGGCGGAGGGGCAAAATGCAGGTGCTAGCAGGTATCTGGGCTGATCCTGCTAACACTGCGTTTTTGGGAACCCTAAACTGCTGGGGACGCTATTATTTGATCTGATCGGATCAGATATTGATCCGTACAGATACTATACCACTAAGGGAGGCGTATGCTGCGTGCGTGGGTGTTAGCAGTACTGGCGCTAATCTGACGCTGCCTGGGGCGACGCATATCACCGCCGGGCAATCAGGGGGCTAAACCTTTATTCGGTAATAAACGGCGGGTGCCCTGACACTATAAAAAATAAACGAACTAACCAGCGTCACCCGTAACAGTTATAGGGTGATCAGTGGTGAAAGGGTTAACTAGGGGGCAATCAAGGGGTTAAAACATTTATTAGGTAGTATATGGGGGTCCCTGTCGCTATAAAACGCTGACGGCGAACCTAAATATTTAACTAGCGTCACCAGCGACACTAATACAGCGATCAGAAAAATGATCGCTTAGCGACACTGGTGACGGGGGGTGATCAAGGGGTTAAAACTTTACTAGGGGGGTCAGGGGGGTATCCTAGACCTAAAGGGGGCTAACAGTAACTGCCCTAACACAGTAACTGTCACAAACTGACACCATGCAGTAATCAGAAAGAAAAAAAAAATAAATAAACTGCTTGGTCTCAGTGTGACAGGGGGGGGTGATTAGGGGGTGATCGGGGGTGATCGGGGGGAAAGGGGGGTGTTTTGTGTGCCTGGCATGTTCTACTGTATGTAGTCTTCTCTCCTCGGCGCCGGAACGGAAAATACAGAGCCGAGGAGAGATGACATCATTTCCTTTGCTGCTGTTTAGCATACAGCAGCAAAGAAATGATTTGATTGGCCGGCGGAGATCGCAAGGGGGGGCCACGAACGGATGGTCTCCCCCTCATCTCTCATCGCCGCTGGTCAGAAGCAGACTGCCTCGGGCACCGGGGGGGTCCAATCAGACCCCCCGCCCGCGGGAGGCAGATCACGTATATGTACGTGATTCTGCCTGCCCGTGCCACCTTGCCGACGTACATCGGCATAAGGCGGACCTTAAACTAAGGTCTGTCAGCATGGACCATAGGATGAGTACCTATATTGAAAATTGGCTACAGGGGCAAGTCCAAAGGGGGGTTATAAATGGGAATATTCGGACTGGTCTTGTTGTGGAAAATGGAGTCCCCCAGGGTTCTGTCCTGGGACCAATCCTTTTTAATTTATTGATAAATGATCTGGAGGATGAGAAACACCTCGATCTTAGTATTTGCAGATGATACAAAGTTAAGAGAAGTATGGGTTTAGCTTTTATTCCCCCATTATACTTACCTAGGTGGATGCAGCATCGTTCCCATGATGCATCTGTCCCCCGGCGTCTCTACACTGAGAACCAAGCCACCAAACACCGCCAATGGCTCGGTTCTCTCAGCTCCCCAAGCAGAGAGCTGCTGCCTGTCAATCAGCAGCTCTCCTGCTATGCTCCTCCATGCTCACTGGAGCGCTGAGCTGTGGAGAGGGGGGCGGTCATCTCAGGCTCTTAGCGGCTCGCTGAAATGGCCATTAGTCCAGGCACCTGGCCGATCCAGACTTCCAGGAGTCAGGATGACATGGTGCCTGGACTGATCTGTGTGACGTCAGCAGAGAGCGGACTTCAGATCGCTCTCTGCTGAAAACGGGTCACAGGAGTGCAAAACCAATTGCACTCCTGTGACCCATAGGAGAAGTCCAGCCAAACGAGCTCAGGCTGGACTTCTTTAAGCAGGGCTTATAACTTCTACGCAGGATGTGGAAACCTTACAAGAAGACCTAAACAAATTTATGGGGTGGGCAACTACATGGCAAATGAGATTTAATGTTGAAAAATGTAAAGTAATGCATTTGGGTGCCAAAAATGTGAATGCAATTTACTCGCTAGGGGGAGAACCTCTGGGGAAATCTAGGATGGAAAAGGACCTGGGGGTCCTAGTAGATGACAGGCTCAGCAATGGCATGCAATGCCAAGCTGCTGCAAGCAAAGTCAACAGAATGTTGGCATGCATTAAAAAGGGGATTATCTCCAGAGATCAAAAGATAATTCTTCCACTCTACAAGACTTGGATCTGACCGCACCTGGAGTATGCCGTCCAGTTCTGGGCACCAGTCCTCAGGAGGGATGTGCTGGAACTGGAGAGAGTCCAGAGAAGGGCAACAAAGCTAAGGGACTGGAGGATTTCAGATATGGGGAAAGACTACAACTACAAGCATGGAACTTATTCTCTCTGGAGAGGAAAACCTTGAGAGGGGATATGATATCGGTATACCATACTGGCAACCCTAGCATAGGGAACAAACTTTTAAGTGAAAGGGAATTTAAAAATACACGCGTACTTTCACTAAAACTAGAAGAGAAGCGGTTTAAACTGCGCAGAGGGTTTTTTACTGTCAGAGCGGTAAGGATGTGGAATTCTTTTCCACAAGCAGTGGTATAAGCGGGTAGCATCGATAATATCAAAAAACTATGTGTACCTTAACGACCACAACATACAGGGGTATACAATATATTATTAACATAAACGCGCACACACACAGGTTGAACTGGATTGACTTGTGTCTTTTTTCAACCTCACCTACTATGTAACTAAGTATTAGTCCAAAACCATGTTGAAATCCCCGACAACTATAACTGGTAGTTCAGACTTATCAACTATAAATTCCATAAGGTTATACATAATATCCAATTTAAACGGGGGCGGAATATATAAATTAGCCAGTACACATTCCAGATTCTCCATTACACAATGCAGGAGCACATATCGCCCTTCATCGTCTACCCTGCACTGTCTGCAAGTGAACGCTACCCCACTACCAATCAAAATTGATACCCCTCTAGAGTAGGAGGTATGTGTAGAGTGGAACTGGTGTTGGTATCTCTTCTTCCATAAATTATTTTTAGTATCTTTTGTCAGGTGTGTCTCTTGCAGACAGGCAATTTCGACTTTAAGTGTATCTAAACCATCGTATACAGCTGCTCGTTTAACAGGGGAACCCAGCCCTCTAACATTCCACGATCCAATATTCAGGACCATGATTTATTACTTGTGTTTATGAGCAGGAGATCTTAAGTTAAGGGCAAAAGGCAGTAATTGAAGCGAGCATGATATCAACAGACAGAAAGGAAATAGAGAGAGAAGAAGAGAGGAAAAAAAAAAGGAAAGAAGGAGACCTACCACCCCACCACTAGGTCCTCTCCCTAACACCTTACGTTCCCAACTAACTAAAGTGCTTATCTCTGCTGAAAAGAGGGGCTTTTCCCCATCCCACAACCTTTTTATTTTAGTGACTTCAAGTCTTAAGGACCTTTGCATAATACACATGACGTACATATTTACCATAACTATTTATAATTTACTAGAGTATTCAGTGCAACCTTGTGGAAAGATATAATTCTTTTTCTTTTTCCTTTTTAAAGTGCAAGCGTGCCCTTTTTGTATCCTCATATTATAGTCGTTACCCTCCTTTTCCCACCTCCCCCATCCCTCCCCTCCCCCCCCCACACCACTCTAGGTCCCCCTTGTAGGCTTTTTTAATGACCATCACCCGCTACTCTACACCTACCCTTCTTACCCTCCTTCCTCCCCCCCTCCCCCCACCCCCCCTCTCTATCTTCCATCCCTCACCCGTACAAAACCCTATCTTGTTTTAAAAACAACCCTGTGAGTCCCCCCACCCCACACATACAAGTTATATCTTTTTATATTCTTTCCCTCCTTATTTACAGCCCCCATTTATTTCGGCAATAGCTGATCTTTCTTTTCTTCCAACCATGCTCGCGCTCTCTCTGGGGATTCAAAGATCTGGCTTCCCCCCAACGCATTTACCCGAAGCCTGGCGGGGTAAAGGAGAGCATACGTAATGTCATACATTTGGAGGCTACGTTTGATACCCAGGAATTCCATCCTACGCTTCTGCAATTCGGGTGAAAAGTCAGGGTACATTGATATCTTGGCTCCATTATAATACAGATTCCCCCTTTCCCTAGCCATTCGAAGAAGGGTCACCTTATCCTTATAGTTTAAAAACTTCAATAGCAGAGCTCTTGGGGGGCTACCCTGAGCAGGGGGTCTAAATGGAACTCTGTGTGCCCTTTCAATGGAGAACTGCTGTGAGAATGTTTCTACCCCAAAAGTCTCAATTAGCCATTTTTCCACGAAGCCTGCCGGGTCTGATCCCTCGCTCTTCTCTGGTAGCCCAACTATCCTCACATTGTCTCTCCTGAGTCTATTTTCCATTTCGTCGAATTTTTCCATGAGCCTTTTTATCTGATCTTTCTGTGCTTTTAACTCTTGCTTCATTGGGTTTAAGTCATCCTCCAGCTGGCTGATTCTCCCTTCTGTTTCTGTCACTCTTTCTGCCATTTTCTTGAGATCTTGGCTTACATGGGCTAGTTCTTCCCTCATATCTTTCATTTGATCAGCCATATTGCTCAGAGATTGTTTGCATGCGTTAACTGCGGTAAGGATTTCTTTAAGGGTTGGTTCACCTTCCGTTACATGTATCTGGGTGTTACTTGATTCTATTGTTTTCCCCACCATACTCGCACCTTTGTTTGAGGGGTTCTTTGTTGTGGTATTATTTGGGAGCGTGTTCATCTGGCCCAGGCTCTTCCTGTCTGACGCTGTTTTGCTTTGTCCCTGCTGCCCCCCTTTCGTTGGTGTATGGTCTGTAATGTTAACCAGTCTCTCTAATTTTGCAGTTGCCGCCACCGCAGCTGCCGTTGCCCCTGCCACCAATGACACACCACCTTTGTCTTTGTCTTTTTCTTTGGCTGATCGCAGAGACTGAGACCCCATAGCTTCCATATTTGCCTGCTCATCTCCCTTCCTTCTTGTCGACATTTTCAACCCCTCCGGCCACAACTAACTTGTAGTATTTGACGTGTTGCAACAGTACGTGGGGGGGTCAGGGGTCAGTATAGTTAAGTCAGTATAGGGGGGTATCTAATATAGAGGGGGAGTTTTTAGGATTGTTTCCTGCTTTCCAGCGTTTCGACTGGTGTAGCCCTGAGTTTAAACTTCTTAGTATAGTATACCACTGTATGAGCTGATGTAATACACTGTGCCACAACCCCTTTTCCTATCACCAACAAGTCCCACAAGTTCTATGGTTTATTTAAGCTTCTTCCCAAGAATTGAGGCATATGGGGTGTTTATTATGATAGATAACAGCACATCCTTCAGTCCCACTTCACATTTTGAGTTTCCACTCACCCCTCCAGAGATTCGCCCTCCAGCTGAACGGATCCCTCGAGATGCACAGGGTCAGAGTCCTCTCAACCCGTCTGTTGTCCCGTTCGACATTCAGCACAGCCTTCCTCCCAAAGCCGCTTACAACGGTCTCAGCGATCCTTCCCTGCTGACACCTTATGAGTGTCTAAGCTGTTCCCGTATATCGCGGCTTTACTTCCGGGTCTCACACAGCTCCAGCGATACCTGACAAGCGGCAGGGGGGGCCCGACGATATTGAAGGGGAGAGCGCCACAGCTTCTTAGGGAAGAAAGGGGAGAAAGCACCACTTCAGGTAGGAATACCCGGCACGAGCATGCATATCACCGATCCACAAATCGCGTCAGCTAGTTTCAGGCATCAGGCATGAGTAGGCAGCATGTAGTGGGTTACCGGTGGCAGGTAATGAATCCGCATAGCTGCTAGTGGATACCTTCGGCCATAAACACTTAAGCTTTACCAAGCTGTAGGTGGGGTGAGGAGAGCACTCACACCGCTCCTCAAAGACTCACTCCTCCGTCCACATCCGGTCCCGCCTCCCTCACTCATGGGGGGTGGATTTAAATGATCAGATGCTACAGCCCAATTTATTAACCAGAAAGTCCCATTATTGGTACAAGAAAGTTGCATTTCACCTGTTTCACATGGCCCTTTTTAATTTGTTTGTCTGCTACCAAAAAGCAACTCAAAACCAACAAATCACCTATCTCAAGCATATTGAAGATATTGTCACTGCCCTCATTTACCAGCAAGGTCCCGCCCCAGGAAGCATTCGCTCTGATAGCGTGAGTCGACTTCACGAGCAACACTTTCCCTATCACATTCCCCCCACAGAATCTGGAAGAAGACGCCAAAAGAAATGCTGTGTATGCAGCAGAGGAGGAATAAGAAGAGATACCAGTTATTATTGTCCTCAATGTACCTCCCAACCTGGCCTGTGCGTCGGAGATTGCTTCAAAAATTATCATACATCCATCCAATATAGTTCCCCTTATTATTAACAGACTGCCATTCCCCATTTGCCCACTACCATGTTAATTAAATGACCCTGGCCTATTTACCGACGATGTCTTTGCTTGCCGATTTAAACCACGTTTCTGACTTCCACGTGCACCAACCTCAGCCTGTTTACCGATGATGTCTCTGCCTGCCGATTTAAACCATGTTTCTGACTTCCACGTGCACCAACCTTGGCCTGTTAATCGACTACGTTTTTGCCTGCCACTTGGACTGATCTTTTGGCCATCTACTTTAGTACACAGGGGTCTCGCATATGTGAGGGGCTTCAGAATAGGGTTGTGAGTAGAGAAAAACAGTTTTTCGTTTTTTGTGCTCCCAGAACAGGGTCTGGTTTCCCGAGGCTTAAAAGCAATTTGGGTGGGAGAAGCCTCTACCCCGTCCCCCTGGCCCTAAGCTTGATGGTCCTTCCTGCTGCCTGGACCAATACTTTGGCTGTGCTGACCATATTGCTGCCTGTAATGACCCATGAAATTATGGACCATGTTTCTTCCTGCTGCTTGGACCAATACTTTGGCTTTGTTGACCATATATCTGCCTGCTGCCTCTACTGA
The DNA here is from genome assembly GCA_037952925.1 of Lithobates clamitans. Lineage (NCBI taxonomy): Eukaryota > Metazoa > Chordata > Amphibia > Anura > Ranidae > Lithobates > Lithobates clamitans. The sequence continues at coordinate 8,811,628 of JBBGZY010000221.1, read as the reverse complement.
CTTTGGACAGTATATATCTGCCTGCTACCTGGACCTGTGCTCTGGCTGTGCTGACAGTATCTCTGCCTGTACGAACTATGGACAGTATTCCTGCCTGCTGCCTGGATGATTGCTTTTGCTGTCGCTGACCTCATTCCTGCCTGCTGCCTGGACCGATGCTCTCCTCTGTGGACCACTGCACTTCTAAAACCACAGGTAATCTTTTGTTATTTGGTATGGATTTGGTATGTACCTGCTATGTGTTAAAAATATGAAGGGCCTTCAAAAATGTGATCGGTAGTCAGAAAATGATATGTGTAATTAATGCTGCTAGAATGCCTGGAGGTTGGATGTTGGGCCTCTATATGTGGCCAGGCTGTATTTTTTCCACATTTTCCAAAACCTTCTGGAAAAAAATGAACCGTTCAAAAGACTTGTTATGCCTCATAGATTATAGGTTGGGGTGTGTGCTTTCCAAAATGGGGTCATTTTGTGGACAATTCCATCGTCCTGGTGCTCCAGGCCTTCAAAAGTGTAATAGGTGGTTGAGAAAGGATATGTGCAATTTATGCATGTAGAACACCTGAAAGTGCTACTTCAATGTTGGGCCTTTGTATGTGGCCAGGCTGTGTAAAAGTCTCACACATGTAGTATTGCCATACTCAGGAGGAGGAGCGGAATGCATTTTGGGGTGTTATTTTTGCTATGTACATGCTATGTGTTAGAAATATCTTATAAATGGACAACTTTGTGTAAAAAAAAAAATGCATTTTCATTTTTTTTCCCACATTTTCCAAAACCTTCTGGAAAAAAAATGAACCGTTTAAAAGACTCATTATGCCTCATAGATTATATGTTGGAGTGTGTGCTTTCCAAAATGGGGTCATTTTGTGGACAATTCCATTGTACTGGTGCTCCAGGGCCTTTAAAGGTGTAATAGGTGGTTGAGAAAGAATATGTGCAATTTATGCTTGTAGAATGCCTGAAGATGCTACTTCAATGTATGGCCTCTGTATGTGGCCAGGCTGTGTAAAAGTCTCACACATGTGGTGTCGCCATACTCGGGAGGAGTAGCAAAATTTATTTTGGGGTGTAGTTGCAATTATGCATATGCTGTGTGAGAGAAATAACCTGTTAATATGACCAGTTTGTGTAAAAAAAAAAACTCACCATGCCTCTTAGTAAATACTGTCTACTTTCCAAAAAGGGGTCATTTGTGGGGTATTTGTACTTTCCTGGCTTGTTAGTGTCTCAAGAAATGATATAGCTCTTCAGTACATCAGGTGTGATCAGATGTGATCGATTTTCAGTGATTGGCACCATAGTTTGTAGACTCTATAACTTTCACAAAGACCAAATAATATTTAGTAGCAGTATAAGTTTCGGCACAAATTTATGAAGAAAAATTACTTATTTGCAAAATTTTACAATAGAAACTAAAAAAAAAGTGTGTTTTTTTTTCAAAATTTTTACTGTTTTTTCGCTTATATCGCAAAAAATAAAAAACCCAGTGGTGATTAAATACCACCAAAAGAAAGCTCCATTTATGAGAAGTTAATAATAAAAATGTTGTTTGGATACAGTGTAGCATGACTAAGTAATTGTCATTCAAAATGTGAGAGCACTGAAAGCTGAAAATTGGTCTGGGTGGAAAGGTGTATAAGTGCCTGGTATTGAAGTGGTTAATAAAGAACGTATTTTTCCAATTACATCTATTATTTATTTACTTTGCTGCTAAAAATCCCCTCTGAGGGAACTTCCCCATAACATGCTAGAAAAGGCTTCCTTACATTCAAGATACTTGGGGAGTCTGGCTCCAATGGCCTTGCACTTGTTTCTTCAGACTGTAGACTCCCCAGCCCCAGAGACTAGCATCTGGCTTTAGAATCATCCTATCTTCTGGGCTGAGCGGCATGCCCCAAAAGAAGCACAGTGGCTATGTCCAAAATTCCAGTTCTTGCTGACTTTGTATAGGCACAAAGATTTTCTGATCCATAGACAGCCCAGCTTATAGACTAAAGAAGGCAAATTGAAAAGCCCTCATGTGCCACCTGGCCCAAGGTACCACCACTGCCAACAAGATCTTCAAAAAGATTCCTGGGGCTGTGCCAATTCTGTAAAAGGCAGACGCCTGAACTGGAAGTGACATCTGGCCACCGGCAATCTCACGTCTCTGGTGCTCGGCATTGATCGGTTCATGGAAGTACGAGTCGGCAGGTCGATTGATACCAACTGGTCCTCTTGCTGAACTGCCCCTGTGATTGTCTGCATGGACTCCATCTTGAACCTCTTGGTGTGTATGAACACATTCGATTACTTCAAACTGAAACAGGCCAGCAGACTCCTGTCTTAGGTACTATATAAACTGGGAAGAAAACCCCCCCAGATGATTCTATGTTTTTAGCATCACTGGCATGATGGCCTTGTAGCAGTATAAATTCTTATACCTAATATTGCAAACATTTTCTCTTCTGAGATCTGTTGGTCATAAATTAAATGGATTCAGTGGTCAGCTTTGGAATTCTCCACTGTACTCCCACCTAACTGTCTGCTTGACCCACTTGTCTTTGATGACTGTCATCCAAACCCTCCAGGAGGAGGCTACAATCATCAACTTGACTCAGGCTCCCTGGCCCCAACTGGAAGAGACTGGTTGGACACACCTTCAAAAGACTTTCCAGCCATCTTAAAAACTTGCTCTGGACTTGATTTCATGTAAAAACTAATTTTGAGGCACCCCAATAAGATTTGGCCTCCTGCACTTTCTCAGGTTCAATAGGCTTAAGTGAAAGATGGCGGCTTCCTCTTACTAGTCTGTGGCCACAAAGCAGACTTTTTCTCCTGTCATTCGCTTAATTGTGTTGTTCATCATTTGGTCAAACAATAACCTCCCATTATAGGAAATGTTGAAGGCTTGTGTAGAAGTTCCACCTGCCCTCCAGTGGTGTAAGCACAACACTCTCATAGCAGTGACTGAGTGTGCCAGCGCTTGTACTAGGTCTATCAAAAGTAAGGATGGACTTGGGCGTGTTCGCACACTCCACGTGCAGAGCCCGCCGGGAAGTTGGAACGGTGCTGCGCTAATCACAGGCAGTGAGACATTTCCTGATCTCTGCAGCCGCACATCGGGAAAATGTCTCACTGCCTGTGATTAGCGCAGCGCCGTGCCGCCTTCCTGGCGGGCTCTGCACGTGGAGTGTGAGAACATGCCCGAGCCCATCCTTAATCAAAAGCATCAACCAAAAGTCAGTTGCCAGGTTCAACTCCTCCAGAAACTGTGCCAAATCTTGCAGTTTCTGTAATACTGAATTTAATGCCATTTCTAAAGTTTATATATCTAAGTTGTAAATGAATAAATGGTGGTATTTGCGCTGTGTGAGAGAAAGTGTATGAGAAAAGCAAAAATGAAGGTGATGCTACTATTAGAAAGTAAGTGATGTGGGAATAATCTCAAACATAAATCACATAAAATTGATAATCCTGATAAAAACATGACAAATAAAAAGGCATAATCAAGTGAATAAATATCAAATGAGACAGATAAACATTGATTTCATGAATGAGCGTGATGAAATCCTGGTATAAAACTATGCAAACCTATAGACAAAATTAAACAAAATAAAATATTAATTAAACCAAGAAACATAATCCAGTAAAAAAAAATAAATAAATAAATAAAATAATGCAGTGATAGGTGACAACTCAAAAAAAAATGTCCGTGTAAACTGTAATCAATGAGTCCCACCACCAACACAAGTGCTGAAAAAGCCGGCAAATCTTCAGTGACGACACCTGTGGGTCTGCAAGCAGCTCACCTTACTGCCGTAAGGTATACAGCATGGGTTAATCACAGACGCACAATGGGATGGCAGATGCAGAGTATGATGATCACCTCCTGGCTGTGTTTAATCACTTGGATAATCTCAGTAGCCGGTTTAAGGCATATTGAGAAACATAAACATAAAGTTCATAGCATAATACCATAGGGTAAACGAAGGGGGATGGAACAAAAGCAGATCCAAAAGTGATGCGCTCACTTTTAAAATAAGAGCATAGGTGTCAATCCACGAACGCCAAGTTCGTAAGCCCCTGTGTGTAGTCCTGGGTCTGCCCTTGCTCCAAAACACTTCCAATAGAAACTCGATAGGTGGTTTTAAAATATAAATATAATACAGTCAGGTCCATAAATATTGGTACATGGACACAATTCTTTTTGGCTCTATACACCACCACAATGGATTTGAAATGAAACAAACAAGATGTGCTTTAACTACAGACTTTCAGCTTTAATTTGAGGGTAATTACATCCAAATCAGGTGAACGGTGTAGGAATTACAACAGTTTGTATATGTGCAAAAAGAAAATTACGTTGCGCTAGAGTGTGCTAGATGTGCTACTTAGTATTATAGCATGCCAAAACTGCTGCGCAAATATAAACGCATGTAACCATAAGTGTATATGATTTTTTTTACCCAAAGGGAAAAAAAAAGTTACGAAGTAATCTGTGCTTATAAATGAGTAATCAAATATGAGATATGATAAAAAATATATAAATGCATCGAAGTGCATATGTGCTAATAAGTATATCTGATGACAGTAATATACAAGTGCATAAATACATAAATGCAAATGAATTCCAAAAAAGTGCTTGGTGCCAAAATAGATTAAAAAAAAAATCCAAAAAAGTGCTTAGTGCCACACAGCTCATGTGAAAAACAGTCCTCAATAAAAACAGATCATATAGTAAACTGTGAAGTCTTGCACGTCAACAATGAAGGTGCTTATGCGTGATGTCCACTAGTGATATAATTAAGCATGGTCATAATTTCTTGGTGCCACAGGCCATGCGATTCGGTGACCCCCAAGGTAATATGCTCACCTCAGAGCGTGTGACTTAGTTAGTTAAACAAAGTCAAATCACGTTTTTGAACCACCCCAGGGCTCTATGCAGATCACAGGATCCCAGGCTCCATTGCAGTATAAATAGATGGATGAGAGGAAAAACTATATAGTCTGATATTGTTTAAAATTTATTCAGAAAATAAAAGCACTCCTCCAAATGGGGTACTCGCAATCGTTAGGTGCGTCAGTGCACCACTCTACGCAAAGCATACGGCTGCTGTAACAGTGAGGGTATGGTGTGCGTCTCATCAAACGGCAGATCCACCGCCTCTCGCTCCATCCTGGCCCCTCCCCTACGCGTGTTCGACACAGGGATCACGTGTCTTCATCAGGGGGATCAGGGGGATTCTATTCGGATGGCTGAGCTGTCATTTAAATACAGTGCCCGCGGCCATTTTGCCGTGGACCGCGGACACTCTAGTAATAGGCTACATGTTATATTAGAGCGCTCCTGGCTAAATAATATTCAGAGACAGCTGTTAACCATCTGATCACATATATATATATTGCTTATTAAAACAATGTGGTAATCTCCAATAATCTTTAAAGGAAAAAGCGCTGCAGAAATAGATAATTAAAATTAAAAATATAAACTATATAGATGCAATACTATTGTCCAGGTCGGAGGTCGACAGACAGCACACCATACCAACTACTATATAATGTAACACACTGACCTCAATATACAGTATATATGTATATAATCAAATAAGAAAACTAATCTATAAATAAATACCAAACATAGGTTAATGGCAACAATATACACAAATAATCATCGCTATTCTCTGCATAAAAACGACATTCAATCCTTAATGTCGTACCATATATGGGGAGATAAAAATTGCTCAATCTTTAATTAATTTAAATGAATATACATAAAAATAAAAAATGTATGTGTACCTATATGAACCTAACATGATAATACTAACCAAACAACCCATAAAAATTAACACGAATAAAAAATATATACTAATAAAATAATACACATAAAAATTACATATGCATATAAAAATATACATGCATATATATAAAAATATATAAATAATAATTGGACAGTTATACGCAGAGCCATCTATCGTGCAGAGGAATGTGCATTGATGGCATCAAAATATTGGTCCTGAATAAAAATAAATATAATATTAAAAAAAAAAATAAATAAATAAATAATTATATATATATATATATATATATATATATATATATATATATATATATATATATATATATATATATATATATATATATATATATATATATATATATATATATATATATATATATATATAGAATCCCTTAACATATGTGTTACCATGATATGAAATAAACTGGAACTTCCTAGGAATAGAGATGGGTAAAGGTACAAATGTAAAACCTAAAGGCTATAATATGAGAGGGAAGGACATTCAATTACATTATAAACTAGCTGTTAGTAATTGCTCAAAAAACATCTTAGATCAAACTCTTTGTTCAATCCACCAGGGGATAATGAGCCAAGCTGATGTATCCACCAAGATTCGCGCTTACTTATTACTCTGGTATAATTTGAGCCCCTCCAATGACACCAAAAGACCCGGAAGACCACGGAAAACAACTGTGGTGCATGACTGAAGAATTCTTTCCCTGGTGAAGAAAACACCCTTCACAACAGTTGGCCAGATCAAGAACACTCTCCAGGAGGCAGGTGTATGTGTGTCAAAGTCAACAATCAAGAGAAGACTTCACCAGACTGAATACAGAGGGTTCACCACAAGATGTAAACCATTGGTGAGCCTCAAAAACAGGAAGGCCAGATTAGAGTTTGCCAAACAACATCTAAAAAAGCCTTCACAGTTCTGGAACAACATCCTATGGACAGATGAGACCAAGATCAACTTGTACCAGAGTGATGGGAAGAGAAGGGTATGGAGAAGGAAAGGAATTGCTCATGATCCAAAGCATACCACCTCATCAGTGAAGCATGGTGGTGGTATTGTCATGGCGTGGGCATGTATGGCTGCCAATGGAACTGGTTCTCTTGTATTTACTGATGATGTGACTGCTGACAAAAGCAGCAGCATGAATTCTGAAGTGTTTCGGGCAATATTATCTGCTCATATTCAGCAAAATGCTTCAGAACTCGTTGGACAACGCTTCACAGTGCAGATGGACAATGACCTGAAACATACTGTGAAAGCAATCCAAGAGTTTTTTAAGGGAAAGAAGTGGAATGTTATGCAATGTCCAAGTCAATCACCTGACCTGAATCCGATTGAGCATGCATTTCACTTGCTGAAGACAAAACTGAAGGGAAAATGCCCCAAGAACAAGCAGGAACTAAAGACAGTTGCAGTAGAGGCCTGGCAGAGCATCACCAGGGTTGAAACCCAGCGTTTGGTGATGTCTATGCGTTCCAGACTTCAGGCTGTAATTGACTGCAAAGGATTTGCAACCAAGTATTAAAAAGTGAAAGTTTGATGGATGATTGTTAATCTGTCCCATAACTTTTGGTCCCTTAAAAAGTGTGAGGCACATATACAAACTGTTGTAATTCCTACACCGTTCAACTGATTTGGATGTAAATGCCCTCAAATTAAAGCTGAAAGTCTGCAGTTAAAGCACATCTTGTTCGTTTCATTTCAAATCCATTGTGGTGGTGTATAGAGCCAAAAAGATTATAATTGTGTCGATGTCCCAATATTTATGGACTTGACTGTAAACCAAGCTGTATACCTAAGGCCTCATTCACACGAGTTGGACTCCGCTCCCTGCTTCCACGAGTCCGCCTCGGTCCGCCGGCTCAGCGGGAGATCTCTCCGTTGATCTCCGCTGAGCCGGCGGATGACAGGTCCCTCTCTGCTCACTGAGCGGGGAAGGGCTTGTCAGGCGCCGCTGCTGCCTATGTAGGGATCGGATGAAAATGGACAGCATGTCCGTTTTCATCAGATCTCACCCAATCTAACTTGCCAGCGACGGATCCAGACGTAGGGCCATCCGTCTGCTTTCATCGGATCAGACCGGGTTGGATGTCAGCGGACATGTCTCCGCTGACATCCGTCGCTCCATAGGCTAACATGGAGCGCCCGTTCAGGTCTGCAGTCAGAACTGACAGGCGGACCTGAACGATCCGATCATGTGAAAGGGGCCTTACGGCAGTAAGGTGAGCTGCTTGCAGACACACAGGTGTCATCACTGAAGATTTGCCGGCTTTCTCAGCACTTATGTTGGTGGTGGGACTCATTGATTACAGTTTACACGGACATTTTTTTTTGGGTTGTCACCTATCACTGCATTATTTTATATATATATATTATTTTTTTTCTCCACTGAATTGTTTCTTGGTTCACTTAATATTTTATTCACTTGATTTTTGTCTATAGTTTTGCATAGTTTTATACCAGGATTTCATCACGCTCATTCATGAAATTAACGTTTATCTGTCTCATTTGATATTTATTCACTTTATTATGCCTTTTGATTTGTCACGTTTTTATCAGGATTATCAATTTTATGTGATTTATGTTTGAGATTATTCCCACATCACTTACTTTCTATTAGTAGCATCACCTTCATTTTTGCCTTTCTCATACACTTTCTCCCACACAGCGCAAATACCACCATTTATTCATTTACCATTTCTTTCTGTTTGGATCAGATGCACAGGTGTTTGCAGCAGTGTCCCCTAGCTTGATTTAATAGACAGCGCGGGAGTCATCTATTTACACATATATATCGAAGTTAATGCTATTGCTGGTTGACAGGCAAAATCTGTCACTGTATAGATTCTCTACAAGCATGATGGCCAGACCACCACAATTTTTGCGTTCCAGATGTGTGTAGTGCCTTGAAAAAGTATTCATAACCCTTGAAATTTTCCACATTTTGTCATGTAACAACCAAAAATGTAAATGTATTTTATTGGAATTTTATGTGATGGACGAACACAAAGTGGCACATAATTGTGAAGTGGAAGGAAAATTATAAATGGTTTTCCACATTTTATACAAATATGTGAAAAGTACAGTGTCCATTTGTATTCATCCCCCTTTACTCCGATAAGGGAGAAAGAAATCACTGCTCTAAAGAGGTCAATCAGAAACCTCTCCTCCAGACTGGAAGCCTCAGGTGCCGGCAATGTTTGTAACGATAAACATGAGGAAAGTCCTGGACAGCCGCACTCAAATAGAAATTACCTTTATTCAGTAAAAACAATAAAAGTACAAATATGCCAGAGCAAGAGGAAATCTGACGTGTTTCACACTGTCGTCAGTGCTTAATCATAGCTTACCTTTACTCTGATACCCCTAACTAAAATCTAGTGGAACCAATTACCTTCAGAAGTCACCTAATTAGTAAATAGAGTCCACCTGTGTGTAATTTTATCTCAGTATAAATACAGCTGTTCTGTGAAGCCCTCAGAGGTTTGTTAGAGAACCTTAATGAAAAAACAGCATCATGAAGACCAAAGAACACACCAGACAGGTCAGGGATAAAGTTTTGGAGAAGTTTTTAAAGCAGGGTTAGGTTATAAAAAAATATCCCAAGCTTTCAGCATCTCACAGAGCACTGTTCAATCCATCATCGGAAAACGGAAAGAGCATATATATATATATATATATATATATTTATATATAGCACAACTGCAAACCTACCAAGACATGGCCATCCACCTAAACTAACAGGGGGGCAAGGAGAGTATTAATCAGAGAAGCATCCAAGAAACCCATGGCAACTCTGGAGGAGCTGCAGAGATCCACAGATCAGATGGGAGTATCTGTCCACAGGACAACTATTAGTGGTGCACTCCACAAATCTGGCCTTTATGGAAGAGTGGGAAGAAGAGAGCCATTGTTGAAAGAAAGCCATAAGAAGTCCTGTTTGCAGTTTGCGAGAAGCCATGTGGGGGCAAAGCTGGTAGAGACATAACCAAAAAGACTTGCAGCTTTAAATGCAGCAAAAGGTGATTCTACAAAGTATTGTGTCAGGGGGGCTGAATACAAATGCACACCACACTTTTCACATATTTATTTGTAAAACAATTTGGAAACGATTTATCATTTTCCTTCCACTTCACAATTATGTGCCACTTTGTGTTGGTCTATCATATAAAATCCCAATAAAATACATTTACGTTTTTGGTTGTAACATGACAAAATGTGGAAAATTCCAAGGGGTATGAATACTTTTTTAAGGCACTGTATCTGCATGAGTGTTTTTGATGCATTCTAATGCATTCTCAATGCATTTTGCCACTTTCCAGGTGTGTTCTATACAGAAACACATGTAACATTCGGCTTCTGTTGACTGCACTAGAATGCGCTGCACTGGTGTGAACTAGGTATTTGAAATCCAAGTTAAACACTGTCCATGCGTTCTTGATGCAGAATAAAAATGACTGGACTGAATCTGGTGTGAACAAGTCCACTTTCTCATCCATAGGATCTCTGAAGGCAACTGAGTTATAAAAAGGCAAAGACACCTAATGCGCCAGACGCTAGAGGGCAGCATCCACCCCTGGAAGTGCAGTGCATAAAGAGACATCAGCCATCCTATTTGGATAAAGCTTAGAGAACCTGTTATGCCCTGTACACACGGTTGGATTATCAGACGGAAAATGTTCGATGGGAGGTTTTTGACGTAATATGTGGTGTAGTCCCTCGCGCTAAAGTGAGTATCGTAAATAATCAATATAAGATGACTAGAAATAGAAAATAATACGAAAAGTGAAAACTATAGGAATAGTGATGATGTCTCTGTGGACTGCAGCAAAATCTAAAGTGTTCACTAACACTCAGCAGGATTAAAATGATTAAGTGATTTCGCGCTTCAAATCTATCACATTCAGAATTACATGTGCATACATCTGTATAAATAAATACTATCTTACAAGCTTAGAATAGTAGTGCAAAGATAATAAAGTGCTCCATATAATAAAGTGATCTTCCAAAGTGCTGATGTGCTTAAATCAATCCAAAGTTTATAAAGTGCTTCTTCACTGGGACCATAAAGTGGAGGGAAGAGGGGATGGTGGTGTTGGAAATTGAAGGGATCCGGTGAAACCGGGCTCTCTAGACTCTCACCTTAAATAAGATAAATAAAGGCATCAAACAGGTTCCTAATAGGATGTTATATGGTGTCGTTCAGGTGGGGACATCTCTGGGGGTGCAGCGGTGTTTCTCAATATAAAGCACCTGGGGAGGAGATGGCACCAGGATGCAGTATGGGAAGAAGACAACACAACAGAGGCAGTGTGATGATTTTGGTAACGTTCTACTGGAAAACTTTGGGTCCTGCCATTCATGTGGTTGTTGCCTTGACATGTACCACCTGCCTACACATTGTTACTGACCACCCCTTTATGGAAATGGGATTCCCTGATGGTGGTGGCCTCTTTCAGCAGGATAATATGCCCTGCCACACTGCAAAAATGGTTTGAGGAACACAACAAGAGTTCAAGGTGTTGATTTGCCCTCCAAAATCTCCAGATCTCAATCCAATCGCTTTTTGACGTAAATTCCGACCGTGTGTAGGCTCCATCAGACATTTTCCATCGGAAATTTCCATCACACAAAATTTGAGAACCGGATCTCAAATTTTCCGACAACAAAATCCGTTGTCGGAAATTCTGATCGCGTGTACACAATTCCGACGCACAAGGTTCCACGCATACTCGGAATCAAGCAGAAGAGCTGCACTGGCTATTGAACTTCATTTTTCTCTGCTTGCCGTACGTGTTGTATGTAACCGTGTTCTTGATGTTCGTAATTTCCGACCAACTTTGTGTGACCGTGGGTATGCAAGACATGTTTGGGCCAACATCCATTGGAAAAAATCCATGGATTTTGTTGTTGGAATGTCCGATCAATGTCCGATCGTGTGTACGGGGTATTACTGTAAATTGGTCTTCTGATGAGGTCTCTGCCATCCTTCATCAACGAGTGATGGGTGTTGCTTGTGGCGTAGATATTTGCAGCATACTTTCTGCTATAGCCACCTTTACAGGGCTTAGAGGGCTTTGTACAACCACATCCTTGTAAGGCAACCTGTGCAAGGTAATTTTTCTGCCACTGCAGACTGCATGCAGGCCCAAAATGCACCCTGAGCTGGGCGAGGCATTTCCTATCAAGCTGGCATAAACGCATGTGAGCCAGTGCCACATGGGGTGCTTGGGGAGCCTGAAATCCGCCCTGTGGAGTACTCCCTGAATGCCCTGGATCTTGTCCCTTCACAGGGTAAGTGGAAACGACTCCTTTAGAGTGTATTGACCACATGCTTAACCACTTCAGCCCCGGAAGGTTTTACCCCCCCCCCCTGACCAGAGCACTTTTTACAATTTGGCAATGCTGTACCCAAACTAAATTTGCATCCTTTTTTCTGACAAATAGAGCTTTCTTTTGATGGTATTTGATCACCTCTGCGGTTTTTATTTTTTGCGCTATAAACGGAAAAAGACCGAAAATTTTGAAAAAAAATGATTTTCTATGTTTTGCTATAAAAAAAAATCCAATAAACTCAATTTTAGTCATACATTTAGGCCAAAATGTATTCAGCCACATGTCTTTGGTAAAAAAAAGTCAATAAGCGAATATTTATTGGTTTGCACAAAAGTTATAGCGTCTACAAACTAGGGTACATTTTTTGTAAAGTAGACACCCCAAGGAAATTGCTGAGAGGCATGTTGAGCCCATTGAATATTAAATTTTTTTGTCCCAAGTGATTGAATGACAATAAAAAAAATATTTTACAAAAAGTTGTCACTAAATGATATATTGCTCACACATGTCATGGTTATATGTGGAATTGCACCCCAAAATACATTTTGCTGCTTCTCCTGAGTACGGTGATACCACATGTGTGGGACTTTTTGGGAGCCGGCCACGTATGGGGTCCTGAAAACCAAGCACCGCTGGGGTCATTTGGGGGGGGGGGGGTTTGTGCCATCTGGGCATTCCATGGCCTCCGAAACTGTGATAGGCAGTGAGGAGTGAAATCAAAAATTTACACCCTTAGAAACCCTGAAGGTGGTGGCATCCACCCGCAAAAGGTAGGAGCAAATCGCTCCTCCGCCCCTGCTGCCCCCATGCTTCGGCATATATGCTCTTTTTTTTAACTGTGGTGGTGAAATCACCTCCGACAGCGATGGAGTCACGGCTTTATGTATCGTGGGAGCAAACACTGTTGCTGTCAAGATAAATAAATCCGTGCTGCAGCTGAATGGCGTACCTGAAAACAATAAAATGGTTAACAATAAAACACAGTAAAAAGTAAAGTATAAAAAAATGACATACCTAAAAAGCAAACATGATAAAACATAATAACAATAAAACATTGTTATGCACTTTTTATCTTTCAAAAAGTGTTTCCCAGTGCTAAACCTTTCTTCCAAATTCTAAATTGCTGCATTTGTACATTTTAAAAGCCAATATAAAGGAGTAGTAGTGGTAAAAAAAAGCACTTATGGATTTCATTAACCTTTTTTGGGTTAATTCACCTTTAAGGGGGTGTGTCAGGGGGCATGTCCCATGTCTACATACATTTGCTGGTAGGTGTCCCTCATTCCCATCTCAAAATTTTGGGAGGTATGCAATAATCAGTAAATAATCAGTCCGATCGGACCCCCCGCCCTTGGGCAGGCAGGGACGTACAGGTAAGCCCTTATGCCTGCCCAAGCCATTGTGCCGACGTACATTGGCATGCGGCGGTCTGCAACCGGTTAATGAATGTGACAACCTGTTAAGTGTCGTTGTCCTGGTCAGGATAAGATGATCATTGGCGGGCCTTATGTTTTTTGGTACGTTTGTTTTCAAGGTTTCTGCTCATAAAATAATGCAAAACACCTTAATTTGCATTCTTTGAGCACTCTTTTAAAAACCATGTCCCATGTTGCCTCCTCCTACCTTTGCTAGTGCCACTAGCAGGTGAGACAAGCTCATATTTGCAATATATGGAGACAATCATATTACCTCTAACCAAAAAAGTACACTGTCTCTTTAAGACCCATCTGCCTTTATCTACTCACTTCAGAAGCAGCGGCAGGTGAGCTCAGGCAGCATTTCCAAAGGCAGACAGTAAACAGTCAGAGTCAGAGACAAAAAGCAGTCAGACTGTCAAACCCACAAGGGTACACAGCAGGGAAGCCAGGACAGCACATCCAGAGGCAGACAGGAGACTCAGTCAGAATCTGAGGTAAGTCCTTTAGCTGGCAGGACTGCAGAGAGAGAGAGGAAGAGGAGCTTTCTCAACTACAGACCTCCAAGAACATTTACGACATTGCATGGCAACTGGCAGTTACCATCCCATGCTGTCCATCTCCCTGCCCCCTGTGACATCTTTCACAGCAGCTCTCAGACTGACAAAACCAGGAGAGCAGTGCGGCGAGCTGCATATAAAAAAAAAAAAAACCCCAAGGGAGAGGCAATGATGATATTGCAGAGCTCTTATAATACCACACCTGTACAATGTCAATGCTGTTTAACCACTAGCCGACCAGCCACCACAGTTAAACTGCGGAAGGTTGGCTCGGCTGGCCAAATCGCCGTAGCTGTACGTCGCTCCTTTAAGACGTCACAGCAGGTGTGCGCGACCCCGCGTGTCCCCGGAGCTGATGCGTGCACCCGCGATCACTCGTGACTAGGGATGAGCCGAACCCCCCCCCGGTTCAGTTCGCACCAGAGCCTGCGAACGGACCGAAAGTTTGCGTGAACTTTAGAACCCTATTACAGTCTATGGGACTCGAACGTTCAAAATCAAAAGTGCTAATTTTAAAGGCTAATATGCAAGTTATTGTCCTAAAAGGGTTTGGGGACCCGGGTCCTGCCCCAGGGCACATGTATCAATGCAAAAAAAAGTTTTAAAAACAGCCATTTTTTCGAGAGCAGTGATTTTAATAATGCTTAAAGTGAAAAAATAAAAGTGAAATATTCCTTTAAATATCGTACCTGGGGGGTGTCTATAGTATGCCTGTAAAGTGGCACGTGTTTCCCGTGCTTAGAACAGTCCCTGGACAAAGTGACATTTTTAAAGGAATAAAAGTCATTAAAACTGCTTGCGGCTTTAATGTAATGTCGGGTCCCGGCAATATGGATGAAAATCAGTGAGACAAACGGCATGGGTACCCCCCCCCCAGTCCATTACCAGGCCCTTTGGGTCTTGTATGGATATTAAGGGGAACCCAGCACCCAAATTAAAAAAAGAAAAGGCGTGGGGCCCCCAGGCCCTATATACTCTGAACAGCATTATACAGGCGGTGCAAACAAGACAGAGAATGTAGGTTTGTTCTTAAGTAGAATCTGTTTGTAATTTTGAACTGGTACATAAGTGTAGCTCCAGCCAAAAAAATCTATTTTTAAGCTTTTTGGAAAACATAGGGAAGGGTTATCACCCCTGTAACATTTGTTTTGCTGTCTGTGCACCTCTTCAGAAGATCTCACCTCACTTTCTGTCCCAATGACAAATGTTTTTTGAAAATTTGGGGTTTTTAGTGAAACAAGGATTGGTGATAAAGCATCGGTGAAGAGGAGACACGTTATTCCCATATTAACTCTTACAGGAGAGAATTTCCCTTCCTAGGGGTAGATTTCATCTCACTTCCTGTTGTCTCCTTCCGTTTGCAAGTAGGAGTTGTTTGTAAGTTGGATGTTTGAATGTAGGGGCCTGCCCTATATACTCTGCAGAAATTGGGGCCTTAGGTGTTGGTGTTGCCACAACACTGTAAGCCCTCACAGTTACTCTTGGTGGGCACTGGAACGGGCCCTGCTGTGAAATATTATATTAAGAATTGTAATTACATGCACCTGTTGAACAGGGGCAGAAAAATTGGGCCTTTGGTGGTGGTGATGTTGCCACAACACTGTAAGCCCTCACAGTTACTCTTGGTGGGCGCAGGAATGGGCCCTGCTGTGAAATATTAGATCAAGAATTGTAATTACATGTCCCTGTTGAACAGGGGCAGAAAAATTGGGTCTTAGGCACTGGTGCCACAACACTGCAACCCCTCACAGATGCTATAGTTGGAGCGCAGGAATGAGCCCTGCTGCAAAGTATTGCATCAAAAATTGTAATTATACGCCCATGTTAAACAGGGGCTGAAAAATTGGGCCTTGGCCACTGGTGGCGGTGCTCAGAACCAAAAATGTTCTTACAAGCCATCAGCATGAAAACTAAGAAGGAAGAGGATTGTCACTCAGCATAACAGGATAGTCACTCAGCATCAGCATAGGCAGTCTTGAAGGGATCTCACATTAAAAAAAAATCAATCGGTTACATCAGGATCAGGTGCTTTGTAGTTGGTGATCCAAGACTGATTCATTTTTATGAAGGTCAGCCGATTGACCGATTCGGTGGACAGGCACACCCTGTGATCGGTTACAAAGCCTCTGGCAGCACTGAGTGTGCGTTCCGAAAGAACGCTGGATGCAGGACAGGCCAGTAGCTCAATTGCATACTGTGTAAGCTCTGGCCAGTGATCCATCCTCAAGACCCAGTAACCCAGAGGATTTTCGGTGGGAAAGGTGTCCAAGTCTGATCTTGCCCCTAGGTAATCCTGCACCATGTGAATCAGACACTGGCGATGGTTGCTGGAAACGATCAGACCTTGACCCAGGAGAACCAGGAAATTGTAACCTCCCAGGCTCTGGAAACGCGTTGCACAAACCTTTCTGCAAGGCCTCCCGAAGATGTTTCATCCTCTGATCCCACTGCGACGGCAAAATAAGGTCTTCAACCTTACCCTTGTAACGTGGATCAAGGAGGGTTGCAAACCAGTAATCATCCCTCCCCTTGATACCATGAATACGAGGATCTTTCTGCAGGCTTTGCAGGATCAGGGAGGCCATGCAGCGTAGGTTTGCTGAGGCATTCGGTCCGGAGTCCTCTGGGTCACTAAGGACAAAATGATCCACAGCCACCTCCTCCCAGCCACGTACAAGTCCATGAGTTTCTTCGGACTGTAAATGATCCCCTGAAAACTGCTGCTGATGCTGATTGTCAGGCTCCACCTCCATGCTGACACAATCCTCCTCCTCGTCCTCTTCCTGTGTGATCGGCGGGCACGCAAGAACACTGTCTGGATCTGGATAAAGGGGGCCTTGAGAGGTAAGGAAGTCCTCCTCTTCCTCCCTCTGTTCTGCCTCAAGTGCCCTGTCCATTATTCCACGCAGCGAGTGCTCCAACATGTGAACAAGAGGGACAGTGTCACTGATGCATGCACTGTCACTGCTCTCCATCCTCGTGGCCTCCTCAAATGGTGACAAGACAGTGCATGCATCCCTGATCATAGCCCACTGGCGTGGGGAAAAAAAAGGTCTCCTGACCCTGTCCTGGTGCCATAGTTGCATAGGTACTCATTGATGGCCCTCTGCTGCGTTTGCAGCCGCTGCAGCATGGCCAACATTGAGTTCCACCTGGTGGGCATGTCATAGATTAGGCGGTTCTTGGGCAGGTTAAATTCCTTTTGGAGGTCAGCCAGTCGAGCACTGGCATTATATGACCTGCGGAAATGCACACAGACTTTCCTGGCCTGCCTCAGGACATCCTGTAAGCCCGGGTACCTGCCCAAGAACTGCTGCACCACCAAGTTAAGGATGTGAGCCAAACAGGGCACATGGGTCAGTTGTCCCTGTCGGAGGGCAGAGAGGAGGTTGGTGCCATTGTCGCAAACCACCATACCTGCTTTAAGCTGGCGTGGCATCAACCACCTCTGAACCTGCCCCTGCAGAGCTGACAGAATCTCTGCCCCAGTGTGGCTCCTGTCCCCCAAGCACACCAGCTCAAGCACCACATGGCATCTTTTTGCCTGCTTGCTTGGGTAGCCCCTTGAACACCTACGGAGCACTGCTGGTTCCGAGGACAAATCAGCACAGGAAAAGGCCATGGAGGAAGAAGAAGAGGAGGGGTAGAGGAGAGAGGTGTGGCAGAATCACCACTAGTAGAATTTTGGAGGCATGGTGGTGGAACAACCTTCAACACTACTGCACCCTGTCCTGCATCCTTCCCAGCTGCCAGAAGAGTCACCCAGTGCGCGGTGAAAGATAGGTAATGTCCCTGTCCATGCCTGCTGGACCATGAGTCAGCGGTAATATGCACCTTACCGCTGACCGCCATGTCCAGCAAGGCCAAGGCATTGCCTTCCACATGCCGGTAGAGAGCCGGAATCGCCTTCCGTGAGAAAAAGTGGCATTTGGGAACCTGCCACTGAGGAACCGCACATTCCACAAACTCACTGAAGAGGGCAGAGTCTACCAACTGAAAAGGCAGCAGTTAAGGTGCTAGCAATTTAGCCAAACTAGCATTCAACCACTGGGCATGTTGATGGCTGGGAGCGAACTTCTTTTAGCGGTGCAGCAGTTGGGGCAGGGAAATTTGCCTGGTACAATCTGACGTCGGTGTACAGATAGCAGATTGCCCGCAAGTACTTGGCTGTGACACACCTAATTCTACACCTTCATTACTCTCAGTGCAGGTTTCATAGAGAACTGAAGGTATAGTGGGGTTGGAGATCCCAGCTGATGAGGAGCAAGGAGAGGTTCGCTTTGTTCTTTGGTGTGGGTCTGTTAGGTACGTTTGCCAACGAACTGCATGGCAGGTCGACATATGTCTGGTCAAGCATGGGGTGCCCAAGCGGGTGATGTTTTGGTCACGCGAGATACGCTTGAGACATATGTTGCAAATAGCAGTGATGGGATCTGATGCACTCTTCTCAAAAAAGTCCCACACCAAAGAACTTTTGGAATAACGCGCAGAGACAGTAGCGCCCTGCACGTGCGGAGTTTTGTGGTGTGATGCAGTCGGTGTGCTGCTCTTAAGCTGGCCCCTGGAGGGAATCCTGCCTCGTTGAAGATGTGCCTCTTCCTCCTCTCTCCTATCAGGCACCCACGTGGAGTCAGTGACCTCATCATCCCCTCCCTCCTCATCACTGGAGCAAAGCTGGCAGTATGCTGCAGCTGGGGGAACATGACTGCCAGATTGCTGGTAGCTGGGTACCATCATCGGAGCCTTCAAAATGCTGGACATCCTCCTGGAGCATGTACCCAACACTGTGGTCAAATAGTTTGGGGGACTCCTCAGGAGGACATGGTGGGGCTAGGGAAGGAGTGACTGATGCCATTGAGCCGAGGGAAGAGGCTGCGTTGGCAACTGCTTTGCCAGACAAAGTACCTTGAACCTGGGTGAGAGAGGATGAGGAGGATGAGAACGGCTTGGTCATCCACTTTACCAAGTCTTCTGCATGTTGCGGCTCAATGCGGCCAGCTGCCAAAAAAAAGGACAAGCATGTCCCACGGCCACGTGCTGATGAGGATGCACCATCTCCACGACCAGCACTGTTGCCTCTAGACACAGAGCCTGCTTGCCCTCTTTTTTTTGGCTTGTGACTGTCTGCCTCTCCTTGTTGGCCTTCCAGACATACTAATGGCCTGCAGTGAGATGTAGCTGCACAAAGCTGAGATGTGTATATATATACTGATACTGCAGCTAGCAGAATCAACCGCCTGCCTGTAGTATTATTAGTATGAGAACACCAGCAATTGTCTTCAGGTAGATTTAGGTGCACACTGTGCAGAGGACACAGTACACTAACTGTAAATACTGCAGCTGCCTGCCTGTGGTATTAATAGGATCAGAACAACAGCAATTGTCTTCAGGTAGCTTTAGGTGCACACTGTGCAGAGGATGCAGTACACTAACTGTAAATACTGCAGCTGCCTGCCTGTGGTATATATATATATATATATATATATACACAACACCTAGGAGGCATATATATATATATATATATATATACACAATACACTGTAAGTGCAGCTAACTGACTCGCCTGTCTACTCTATCTAACTTAAATCAAATGACACTGTCTCTCTGTCTATCTGTCCGCCGCCACAACTCACTACACAAGCCCGCCACGCAGGCGGCCTTATATAGTGTGGGGCGTGTACTAAACCTCTGAGCCATAATTAGCCAAAGCCACCCTCCCCGCTAAATCTCAGGCCCTCCATATTGTACGTTCCTTCTATGGCATTAACCCAATCCTGAATTTTGGGGCTTCCTTCATCCTGCCATTTTTTTAGTATAAGGCTTTTCGCCACGTTCAACAAATTGGGTATTATTGATTCTCTATATTGTTTCACTGAGCCCTCTACTCCATGTAATAGACATATCCACGGTTCTTCAGGTACGACTTTTCTAGTAATTTCTGTTATTAGTTGTAAAATCTCTTTCCAATATTTTGTTATTTTGGGACTGTTCCACCAAAGGTGGGCCATTGTTCCGACTGCCTTACAGCCTCGCCAGCACTCCTGAGATTTCTCAGGTTGGTATTTGCTTAATTTATCTGGGGTTGCATACCACCTTGTCAGGCACTTTTAGTTCATTTCAGCCGTCTTAATATCTATGGCAGAACTATGTGTTAGTTTCAAAATCTTCCCAATCTTGTGTTTATATTCAAGTGACCCCGGGTCTTTTTCCCATTTTTTTAAGAATGGCGGTACCTCCAGTTCTTCAATTGCCAGTAATAATTTATATAGCCGAGAAATATCACTTTTTGCATTTACCACTGTACAAAGCCGCTCAAGCGGCATTAATTAGTCTCCTGTCCTTATTGGTTGAGGCAAATTCTCTACAAAATGCTTCAACGGGAGGTAGCGCCATTTTTTTTATCATCATTAAATCTGTGTTTTGTTGTAACTCTTGAAAAGTGCTTATTTTCCCTTTAATAATTATATCTCTTAATTGTGCATTGTC
Organism: Lithobates clamitans; assembly: GCA_037952925.1. Classification (NCBI taxonomy): domain Eukaryota; kingdom Metazoa; phylum Chordata; class Amphibia; order Anura; family Ranidae; genus Lithobates; species Lithobates clamitans. Next base: position 8,791,036 of record JBBGZY010000221.1, on the reverse strand, counting down.
TCTTTTTAGCCAATTCCCTCATATTATCCTTTTCTCCGGTATAAAATAATCATTATCGTTCAAAACAATTAAAGGTGAGTTATATTTCCGTTTACTTTGTTTATGGGCCAAATCCCATATTTTAAGTGCATTTTGTGTCACCTCGTGCGTATTTTCTCCCAATGTCCTGTGTTGTGGGGGGTTCCATATTATATTACTTAATCATGCTCCACACATATTATTCTCTATTTTAACCCATCATTTTTCACTTTTCTCTCTTGCCCACACCACCACCACTCGTGATAACACCACTGCGCGATAATATTTTTTAATGTCGGGGACCGCTAGGCCACCTTGTTTTTTCCCATGTCTCAATACAGCAAATGAAATTCTAGGTTTTTTATTTTGCCAGATAAATTTAATTATTATAGTTTTTAATACTTTACAATAATGATGCAGTAATGCTATGGGCAGCATTTTTTTTGAAAAATATTTATTGGTGTTTTATAGCATACAATAGTATAAAACTGAGTGTATCAAAGGTTACAGGGCATCAATTATTACAATCTGTAAAGAACAAAGACTTCTCATAATAGTTAAAATAAAGACTTCTTATATCATTTAGAACAGAAAGAAAAGGAAAAATGAGGGGGAGGATAGGGGGAATAGGGGTCAGGGGAGTTCATGTTTGCCATCTTATCAACACTATTGAGCTTAACTTTGCTCGACATATGAAATCTTAACATCTAGATATCTTCAGGAGTGGAGGCAGCGTCTGTACGTACCTGGCTGAGCATGTTATATATTGGTCAGGGTATAATAGATAACCTGAGTGATCTCACTATACTAAGAAATATAGAGTAATAAATGTGGAAGGGTGGATGTTAAGGAGCAATATGGATTTGTGGAAATCTTACGGTGGGTTAAAGGTAAAGGAATCCGGGGTGGGGGGTATTTTAAGTCGGCCAAGAGAGTTGGTGAGATCTTTTGTCAAGTACCATTTCGTGTAGCGGAATGGGTGCATTATATCCATTAGTGCCTGTGGAGCGAATGTAGCTTCGATGTATTTTCTCCATCTTTTAAAAAAGCGGGAAGTCGATCGGAAATTAAGGGTGATGGTGTCCAATCTCTCTAGATGGAAAAGTGAGGCCAAGGCCTTTTTAAACACTGTTAGGGTAGGTGGAGTCGCTGATATCCAGTGAGACATAATAGTCCTGCGAGCCACTAAAAGACACAGGTGAGCCCAATGTGGAATATTTTGTGAAACCCTCGTTGGCGATGAGGGTGAAGGGGGTATGCTAAACAGGCACAATAGGCGGTCCTTAGTACACTGAATTTTGAGGACCTCGTTGATGGAAGTGATCACCTTAGCCCAATAAGCATCAATCTTGGTACAGTCCCATAGCCTATGTAGCAAGGTGGGGCGAGGTAAGTTACACCAGGAACATTGCGCTTGGGTGGGGTCCACCTTGTTGAAGCGAAATGGAAAAAAAGCCCTGTGAATGATCTTGAATTGCGTTTCCCTCCAAGTTTCGGAAGCGGTAAGATTGCGGACAGTTTTGTATCCCTCAAGGATTTTTTTCTGGCAGAGACTCGTCTTCTAATACTTGTGACCACTTTTGAAAGGGTTTGAGAGCATATTTCCGTGTTTGATGTTGTATGAGACAGGAGTAAATATTGGAGATGGAGTAATTATTGCTTTTGAGGAGAGTATCAATGCAGGATGTTTCAAGTGGATTGGTATTGGGACCAGAGCACGATTTGAGATAGTTAATGAGTTGGTGATGGAAAAAAACATGAGTTGGTGGTAGGGAGTACTTCCGCATCAGGGTTTGAAAGGGTTTGAATTTGCCAGGCTTGTTGAGATAGAAAGACGAGACATCAGTGAGGCCTTTAAGTTTCCATTGGCCAAAAGCTTTATGGATGATAGATGGAAGAAACATAGGGTTGCCTTGTATTTTGAGGTACTTGGAGATGCTGGATGGCAGTTTAAGCAGCTTTCTTACTTCTCTCCAAGCAATGGCCGTATCCTTAATAAGTACACTTGTTTTGAGGTGGGGGGGTAATGCATTGGGATTGGAATGGAGAACGGCAGAAAGGTCATATGGGTGCACCATAGTCTCTTCTAAGGATAAGTTAGAATATTTGGAACCTCTAGATAACCAATCTAGGCCCTGTCTAAGTAAACATGCCAGGTTTTAAAAGCGCATGTTGGGCAATCCCGCCCCGCCCTCGCCCTTCGGGAGACATAGTTTCTGCAGCGCTATGCGAGGTTTCTTGCAAGACCATATGAAGGCAGTTAGGGCCCTCTGGAGTTTTTGTATATCTGAATGTTTAATTAGAAGAGTCTGCATTGGGTAAAGCAAGCGTGCAAATGATACCATTTTGAAGAGGTGGCATCTCCCAAAGAGCGAGAGAGGTAGGGCCCCCCAAGCCTCCAACTCCTTCACAATTTTGGCTATCAAAGGAGGGTAATTCAATGAGTACAGAGAGGATGGTTCACGTCCTATTTTAATACCCAAGTATGTGATATGTTGGTTGGCTATGGCCAGGGGGGATAGGTGTTTCCATTTATTGGAGAGATGGGGGTGCAATGGTAGGATCTCACTCTTATCGAAATTAATTCTGAATCCCGAGCAAAGTCGGAAATCTGTGAAAAGTTGTTTGAGTCTGTCAAAGTCTGCTATAGGGTCAGTGGAGAATAATAGTATGTCATCTGCAAATAGTGCCTAACGGAGCGTGTGGTTATTTAGAGTGATGCCACTGATTCCATCCACTGAATTTAACATTCTGGACAGGGGTTCGATTGCTAGATTGAACAGGAGTGGAGATAGGGGGCAGCCCTGTCTCGTTCCTTTTGTTAATGGAATCATGTCTGAAATAAAATCAGGGGTAACAAGACGTGCGGTAGGGGATGCGTACATTTGTATAAGGAATCGCATAATCTGGCCTGAGAATCCAAATTGTGTCATCACTCTAAAAAGCCAGGAGAAACTGATGTTGTCAAAGGCTTTTTCCGCGTCTAAGGACATGATGGCAATATCTTGGTTAGGGTGGGTTTTAGCATATTCCAGAGCCATTAATACTTTGCGAATGTTTAGGGTAGCTGATCTCCCAGAAACAAAGCCAGATTGGGCTGGGTGTAATAAAGATGGCAGTAGGGGAGCTAGACGTGACGCAATTATTTTGGATAAGAATTTGACATCGACATTAATTAACGATATCGGTCGGTATGATCCCGGTAATAGGGGGTCTTCCCCTTTCTTAGAGATTAGTTTGATGTGGGCCTGTGTTCCCGTAGGAAGATAGGGCCCTCCGTCCCACATGGCTGCGTATACATGTTTTAAGGTATCTGGAATAAATTCCCTGGTCATTTTATAAAATTCGGCGGTGTATCCGTCGGGTCCCGGGGCTTTGGCCGAGGCCATGCCTTTGATTGGATATCGGATATCGTCGACAGTTATGGGGGCATTAATTGTCTCCAATTGTGTGTGCAGGAGTTTGGGCAGACGTATTTTGTCAAGCAGAGAGTCAGTAGTAGGTAAGTCAGTCGGGTCAGCTTTGTATAGATTAGTGTAGTATTCCACAAGTAGGTTGCTAATCTCAGCTGGGGAGGTGACCAGAGAGCCTGTCGTAGCTCTAAGAGCAGAGATACGGATAGGACGTCTAGGTCCTGAGCATATCTTGGCCAGGAGCCTGCCAGCCTTGTTGCCAAATCTATGGAAATGTAGCTGAGAGTATGACGTTTTGGCCGCTTCATGTTGTTCTGCCCAGAGGTCAAAGGTGCTTTTAGCCTGTCTCCATTTTTGTATGTTCTCTATGGTGCGATTTAATGTGAGCTGTTCATGTGCCAAGCGTAAGGCTTCGCTTGACTGACTATATTGTTGCTTGGCTCTCTTTTTGAACTGGGCTGTGTATGAAATTATTTTACCCCGTAAGAAGGCCTTGCCTGCTTCCCAGAAGAGGTTAGGGTCTGTAATGTGAGCTCCATTAGTGGAGATGTATTCCTCCCAGGCGCAGTATAGTGTATGTTGGAAGTCCTCATTGTCAACTAGATAGGAGGGGAAGCGCCAAGTAGGGGAGGGAGATGAACAAGCCGTAGATGAAGGGTAGATGCAGATGGTGGGGGGGTACGAGTGTGTGTTCTATGTGTGTTCTATGTGTAGGGGGACCTGTGCGATCAGCTAGGGAGGACATGACTGAATTAAAATCCCCACCCATTAGGTGTAACGTCTCTGGGGTAGTTAGCACCCATTTCACTAAATCTTGAAAGAAGGAGGTGTCAGGAGAGTTAGGAGCATAGATGTTAGTAAGTGCTACAGGTTTATCGTCTATAGTCAGATGTAGAGTCATTTTCCTTCCTTCCGAGTCAACCTTAACATCCCTAACAGTGTGTTGTAGATTCTTGTGCAGAAGGATAGCGACACCTGCTTTACGGCCTACTGCCGGTGAACCATAAACAGAGCCCACCCACATTCTACGAAGACGTTGCAGGTCGTCTGCAGCCAGATGTGTCTCCTGGAGTAGAGCCACATCAGTCCGGAGTTGCCGCAGGTGTCTGAGGATGGCCATGCGTTTGTTTGGGGAACGCAGCCTCTTAACATTCCACCAGACAAACTTTAGGTGACTCCCATCTGTAGACTGTGACATGATTGGTAGTTAAAAGTGGTTTGGTTTAGGGGTTTGTAAAAGAACCCCTTTGTAGATGTGCTATCTACCTTTTGGGAGCCACCAAAGCGCCGCAGAACCCCTGAAGACATATGAACTAGGTTGGCAAACAAGAACTTAAACTTATCCAAATAGCAGTAAGTTATAAACATTAATAAGGCAGAGTATCGGGTAAGGAAATACAGGACGTGCCATGTGGACTTCTCTTTTTTCCACATGAGGTCTCACCTATCTAGCATAGCTCCCATTAACTGCCAGCTCCTCACTTAGGGGCAGGGTGTTAGCAACGGGGGGTGAGCATAGGGAAGGTAGGGAAAAGGAAAAGGGGGATAAGGGGGGGAGTGGGTACAGGATAGGAAGGGAGGGTAGTCTGGGGGGGATCCCTTGAGGAAGCAGTGCAGTTTGAAGCTAACAAATGGCGGGGTAGGCTAAACACAGGGGAAGGCCCCTCTCTATAGATTAAACTAGACAAACCAAAAGATAGAAAATATAAAAAACAAAAACATTGCAGGTGTCCCTGAGAAGAAAGGTCCCCCAGGTAGTGGGAGGCCATCTCCGTTATTGAGTTGCATGACCATATAACTGTAAATACATAACTTTTAGCAACAGGCTGGTAAGGGTAGTGCTCCATAGAGAGCATGTACAGCAGTTTCTAGAGGCATCAAAAGTACCTTTGTCCTAAGGAGAAAAATTAAGAAAAGAAAAACATATAAGATGGGTTGATACTACCCGTTAGTAGATGGTGAGGTGAGAAGGGTGGTGATGTGAAGTCCTTCAACGATTCCCAGAGCGATCTTCCTGGTTGGTGAAACGGCTGCGTTTATATGGAGGTTTGGTCAGGCTTCGAGGGTGCTTAGGGGGTCCATACGCGTGCTGAGATGAAGACGATGGTGAGCCCTCTGCTGCGGTGCTGTGTTCCATTTCGGAGCTTCTATTAGCTAGGTAGGTTTCCGCCTCTTCAGGTGTATTAAAGGTGAGTTGTTCCCCTTCAGGCGTTTGGACGCGGAGGACAGCCGGATAAGCTAGGGAGAATTGGATTTGATCGTGGTGCAGAGTGGAGCATACCGAGGAGAATGCCTTGCGTTGTTTCATTACCTCTATGGAATAGTCCGCAAAGAGCAGCAGTTTCGCGCCATCCACCATCAGTGAGCGCGTGCGACGAAATTTTTGCATTATGGCGTTTTTGTCAGCATAGTTCAAATATTTAACTATCACATGCCGAGGTTTAGCGTGTGTGTCAGAGTATTGACCCATACGATGCGCCCGTTCAACAGTGCAGGGTATGCGGAGGCCAAGTTGCTCTGGGATAGTTTTTGCACATATATTTATAAGGTGGGAGGCCGGGATCGACTCTGGCAAGCCAATTATGCGCAAGTTGTTCCTTCTTGAGCGACTTTCTAAATCGTCCAGCTTGTCCCATATGTCTCTGTGCGAGGCATTGATGCGTGCAAGTGCTGCGGATGAGGCTGTGCAGTCATCTTCAAGTATGGATATTCTCTCCTCCACCTGAGTGATGCGTTGGGCCTGAGCCTGAAGCTCTATGTGCAGTTGCTCCAGCCCTCTGTGTACCGCTGCGTCCACAGTGGCTGTTAGGGATGGTCCCAGAAGGTGCACTACAGCCTGGGCAATGTTGGCAGGGGATGTGGGGTCCGTCTCTGCCATAGCAGGGGCAGGGGGAGGTTGTGGCTGCAGCTGAGGCCTCTCTGCTGTGTCTGGAGCGGCCGCCATCTTGGCTGTGTCGGCCGCTATGTCTCCCACCGGAGGAGCTGTGGAGGGGGGCGAGGACAGCGCCCGAGCATAGGCCTGCTCCACGAAGCGATCCATGTCTGCCTGGGATAGAGCAGTGGCAGTAGGGGTTCCCCCCGGAGCTGTGGTCGAATTGAATGCCGGTTTAGTGAGGAGCTGTGCAGGAGCTGAAGCTGCTCACCTCCTCCTCATGTGGCGCCGGAACCGGAAGTATGGGCAGCATTTTGAACTTATATGTGATCTTCGGTAGTAATACCATCTTAACCGTGTTGATTTGCCCTATCCAGGAGAGGGGTCTTGTTGATAGTTTTTTTTATTTCATTCAGCAGGGGAATATAATTTTCCTCTAAATATTTTCTTAAAAGATGTTGCCAACATTACTCCTAGGTATTTTAATCCCTCCTTCCTCCATGGGAATTGGAATTCCTTTTGCAAGCTCTGTTCTTCCTGTTTACTTATGTTTATATTTAGAATCTCAGATTTATTGAGGTTTATTTTAAAAGTTGATAATTCACCGTATTGCTTTAATATTTTTAATAAGTTAGGCATTGTTATCCTATAATTGGATATATAGAACAACACATCATCGGCAAATGCTGCCAATTTGTGTTCTTCATCTCCTATCTTAATACCGCCTATATCTGGGTTGCACCGGATCGTTGCAAGAAGGGGTTCCAGGGACAATACGAAAAGTAATGGGGAAAGGGGACACCCCTATCTCGTCCCATTTTTCATTTCGAAGGAGGGGGACGACTCCCCGTTATTTTTTTGGCTGCGGTTGGTTGTTTATATAATTCTTTGATCCACTGGATCGATCTTGGGCCTAATCCCATAGATTCCAATGTTTTTATCATGAATCCCCAGTCTACCCTGTCGAAAGCTTTTTCAGCATCTATCGACAGGAATAGACCTGGGGACCCACCATTTTTAATTTTCGGGAGGAGGCGCAATGTTCTCACTCCGTTATCTCTCCCCTCCCTGATATGCTTGGCCAGTCCATCACCTTTACCCTCAGTTTCTTTAGCAAGGCAGTGGTCATCTTGGAGGTGTGTTTGGGGTCGTTATGTTGGAATACTGCCCTGCGGCCCAGTCTCCAAAGGGAGGGGATCATGCTCTGCTTTAGTATGTCACAGTACATGTTGGCAGTCATGGTTCCCTCAATAAACTGTAACTCCCCAGTGCCGGCAGCACTCATGCAGCCCCAGACAATGACACTCCCACCACCATGCTTGACTGTAGGCAAGACACACTTGTCTTTGTACTCCTCACCTGGTTGCCACCACACACGCTTGACACCATCTGAGCCAAATAAGTTTATCTTGGTCTCATCAGACCACAGGACATGGTTCCAGCAATCCCTGTCCTTAGTCTGCTTGTCTTCAGCAAACTGTTTGCAGGCTTTCTTGTGAATCATCTTTAGAAGAGGCTTCCTTCTGGGATGACAGCCATACAGACCAATTTGATGCAGTGTGTGGCGTATGGTCTGAGCACTGACAGGCTGACCCCCCACCCCTTCAACCTCTGCAGCAATGCTGCCAGCACTCATACGTCTATTTCCCAAAGACAACCTCTGGATAAGATGCTGAGCATGTGCACACAACTTCTTTGGTCGACCGTGGTGAGGCCTGTTCTGAGTAGAACCTGTCCTGTTAAACCACTGTATGGTCTTGGCCACCGTGCTGCAGCTCAGTTTCAGGGTCTTGGCAATCTTCTTATAGCCTAGGCCATCTTTATGTAGACCAACAATTCTTTTTTTCAGATCCTCAGAGAGTTCTTTGCCATGAGGTGCCATGTTGAACCTTCAGTGACCAGTATGAGAGAGTGAGAGCGAAACACTAAATGTATCACACCTGCTCTCCATTTACACCTGGGACCTTGTAACACTAATGAGTCACATGACACCGGGGAGTGAAAATGGCTAATTGGGCCCAATTTGGACATTTTCACTTAGGGGTGTACTCACTTTTGTTGCCAGCAGTTTAGATATTAATTGCTGTGTGTTGAGTTATTTTGAGGGGATAGCAAATTTACACTGTTATATAAGCTGTACACTCACTACTTTACATTGTAGCAAAGAGTATTTCTTCAGTGTTGTCACATTAAAAGGTAGAATAAAATAATTACAAAAATGTGAAGGGTGTACACTCACTTTTGTGAGATACTGTGTGTATATACAGTGGGGACGGAAAGTATTCAGACCCCCTTAAATTGTTCACTCTTTGTTATATTGCAGCCATTTGCTAAAATCATTTAAGTTCATTTTTTTTCCTCATTAATGTACACACAGCACCCCATATTGACAGAAAAACACAGAATTGTTGACATTTTTTCAGATTTATTAAAAAAGAAAAACTGAAATATCACATGGTCCTAAGTATTCAGACCCTTTGCTTATTATTTAGTAGAAGCACCCTTTTGATCTAATACAGCCATGAGTCTTTTTGGGAAAGGTGCAACAAGTTTTTCACACCTGGATTTGGGGATCCTCTGCCATGCCTCCTTACAGATCCTTTCCAGTTCTGTCAGGTTGGATGGTAAACGTTGGTGGACAGCCATTTTTAGGTCTCACCAGAGATGCTCAATTGGGTTTAAGTCAGGGCTCTGGCTGGGCCATTCAAGAACAGTCACAGAGTTGTTGTAAAGCCACTCCTTTGTTATTTTAGCTGTGTGCTTAGGGTCATTGTCTTGTTGGAAGGTAAACCTTCGGCCCAGTCTGAGGTCCTGAGCACTCTGGAGAAGGTTTTTGTCCAGGATATCCCTGTACTTGGCCGCATTCATTTTTCCCTTAATGGCAACCAGTCGTCCTGTCCCTGCAGCTGAAAAACACCCTCACAGCATGATGCTGCCACCACCATGCTTCACTGTTGGGACTGTATTGGACAGGTGATGAGCAGTGCCTGGTTTTCTTCACACATACCACTTAGAATTATGGCCAAAAAGTTCTATCTTGGTCTCATCAGACCAGAGAATCTTATTTTCCACCATCTTGGAGTCCTTCAGGTGTTTTTTTAGCAAACTCCATGCGGGCTTTCATGTGTCTTGCACTGAGGAGAGGCTTCCGTCGGGCCACTCTGCCATAAGGCCCCGACTGGTGGAGGGCTGCAGTGATGGTTGACTTTCTACAACTTTCTCCCATCTCTCAACTGCATCTCTGGAGCTCAGCCACAGTGATCTTTGGGTTCTTCTTTACCTCTCTCACCAAGGCTCTTCTCCCCTGATAGCTCAGTTTGGCCAGACCGCCAGCTCCAGGAAGGGTTCTGGTCGTTCCAAACATCTTCCATTTAAGGATTATGGAGGCCACTGTGCTCTTAGGAACCTTAAGTGCAGCAGAATTTTTTTGTAACCTTGGCCAGATCTGTGCCTTGCCACAATTCTGTCTCTGAGCTCTTCAGGCAGTTCCTTTGACCTCATGATTCTCATTTGCTCTGACATGCACTGTGAGCTGTAAGGTCTTATATAGACAGGTGTGTGGCTTTCCTAATCAAGTCCAATCAGTATAATCAAACACAGCTGGACTCAAATGAAGATGTAGAACCATCTCAAGGATGATCAGAAGAAACGGACAGCACCTGAGTTAAATATATGAGTGTCACAGCAAAGGGTCTGTATACTTAGGACCATGTGATATTTCAGTTTTTTTTTAAATAAATGTGCAAAAATGGGGTGCTGTGTGTACATTAATGAGGAAAAAAATGAACTTAAATGATTTTAGCAAATGGCTACAATATAACAAAGAGTGAAAATTTAAGGGGGTCTGAATACTTTCCGTCCCCACTGTATATATATATATATATATATATATATATATATATATATATATATATAGTTAAAAAATTACTGCACTGTCATAAAAAAATAAGTGAAAAATCAGTGATTAAAGTGCAATTGAAATAAGTATGGAAAAAGAGCTGCAACTTCCTGTGAGACACACACATTAATCAACAACTTTCAATATAAAGTTGCGCTATAATTTCCATAAAAAGTGAGCAACACGAAAAGAAACTACGATTAGGATGGGTCTATATGGTACAAACACAGGTTGCTGCCTCCCCTATATAGAGCTTTCACAAGGATACTCTACTAATTATGCATAAACCAGGAGAAAAAGGGGTTAATTGGCGCTACCTAGAAACCCAAATGCTACTGCATATACAGGGAAAAAATCATACAAGTGGTTTTATATTAATACAGTGTTGCACACCAATGTGCATATCATCCCAGTCTGTAGGTTAAAGGAAATACCACAGTGCCTGTTAGAAGTGAGGGGTCCTGGGATCCCTAATCAGTAAGATAATTTGTTGTACATATAGGCATAAATTATGTAACAAATAAACAAAGTATTATATAGATAAACTGCCTGAGTTTGTGCAGCGTACTACCAGAAATGATCTGTTTTGTACATACTAACATACACTGTGTCAACTGTATAGAACATGGACAAACAGTCATTCAATTCAGTACATTTTGACTTAAATCAACCATACAGTTTGCGTATAATAGAACTGGAACAAAACATATGCCTTAATGAGTATATTCAAGTGATGTGTATTAGTCCCATCCGTTTATGTACATGGCTTGGGCATAGGCTGTGGATCTCATAAATACCCTATAGTTCATTAAAGCCTGGACCCAGCATGTACTGCAATACTTCAATCAAAGGTAATATGCAATAGTCCCAAGAGATGGTATCTGCATCAAAACAGGAATTCCCAGGGGTGACTTTGGTGCTTAGAAGGTTGTCTAGGTGACTTTTGTGCTCCCCCTCTGATTTCCTATTCACCAGATCCTGGTACCCCTGCAGGGGTAGTAGGCATGTAATACTTTAAGTAGGAATCCCGGCTCCTTGTTGTTTACAGCAGATCCTTCGGGTATATCCTGGCCGATAGAGATGTTGCAATGCCCTCATGCATTAAAGAAAAAAAGGGGCTTCCATAGCGTGATAACGTAAGAAAAACCTTTTATTTATAAAACCGTAAATAAATTAGGAAAGTGTCCAAAACAGTATTGTATATTCCTGCCCAGTATGCACTAGGGCAGGATAAAACTGATTCCCAACAGTAAACAGATTAAAAATCGTTAAAAAGCCAGACCGCATATAGAGATGGGAGCCGTCGACCGCCGCTAAAGATGTCACATGACGAGGCGCGCATGACGGAACTACGCACACCACGCCACTTCCGTATGAGTGGGTGTAACGCAGATGCAACACACAGCTGCTGCTATCCCCCATCGAGATCGGGAAAGCAGCAGATGACATCTGTGTCCCCAGGCTGTGGTACCACAAGAGGCTGCATCTTTTGCCAGACCAGACTGGATCCAGGGTCATCACTTTCTGGTCTTCCTTCCACGCTTCCTTCCTGGCTGTGGCTCTGCTGTTGGAGATGTGGCAGGAGGAGGAGTAGGACCTGGAGGAGGAGGAGGACTAGTAGGACCTGGAGGAGGAGGAGGAGGAGTAGTAGGACCTGGAGGAGGAGGAGGAGGACCATGTGTGAGGTCACAAATGTGGGTCTCAGATGTTATTTGGGCCCTCAACCCCTTATTGAAAGCTTCCAACATTAATGACTCACACATGAGTTGTTGGCCCTCCTCCATCTGCTACATTTTACAGGTAATTATGGCAGCAAAGTCCTCCTCCACAGTGTGTGGTGCTCCCAGGGCCTCTGTAGCCTTCCAAAAGAGGCCTATGGCAGCCTCCTCTAGGGTACTCCTCTTCCTGCCACTTTCTCTTTGCAGGTGTAGGGGAGGGACCTGCATATCAGGCAGCCTGCTCGGGCCGGCCACCTCCTGGCTGAGACTTCCCTGTGTATGAAAAAGGGACATGGTTGTAATGTTTTGCATCATCAATCACAATCATAAATTAGTACTCCAAACTAACATCTAGTTAACATCATTGATTGGACAACCTAAAATATTTAGAGGAATGCTATACCTGGCTCAATCTGGGCTCATCCACATGTTGCTGCCTGGATGGCCCAGGTTGGGCGTCAGAAACCTCAGCCGGGGGGGGAAGGAAGCGTGGAAGGAAGACTGGAGAGTGATGACCTGAGTTCAGTCTGGCCTGCCAGAAAATGCAGCCTGTCATAGTACCACATCCTGGGGACATAGATGTCATTTGCTGCTCTGGATCTCTGCGAATCCTGGACTTTCTTGCGCTCCCTTACATATGTGCTCCTCAGGCCACCAATTAGGATCTTCAAATATGTTATGTCTGCCGTGGGGATCACCTGCTTCACAATTTCCAACAATTGATCCAGCGCTGCCTTCCTCTTTGTTTGGTTCTTATAATGTGGGTGGTTGATCTCCCACAGACAAGGCAGCTCCCTGAACATGTCAATGAATATTGCCATGAAGTCGGTATCGTTCAAGATATCCATTTTCACTGCAAGACATAACACAAGACAAACCCTAATGTCAGCCAAAACTCTCCTAATCTTGTTACAATATAGGCCTCAATCTAGAAGCAGTATAGGCCCAAGTTTGTCTCTTACCTTCGTTCTTACGATCGGCTCCTCTGATGCTCCTTCCTCTGCTCACAGATCGTACGTAATACGCACGCGTGTTACGCTTTATACACACTGCGCATGTGTGTAACTCCGCCCGCCCCTGACATTCTTTCTAGTCTATTCCCCGCCCCTTTTTGTTCTGCGCAGTGGGGGAAGAGCACATGGCGGATACACAGCAGGTGCGTGCTAATTACAGGAACGAGGAGGAGGAGGAGGAAAGCCCGGATCCGGACACGTCCCGATCCAGAAGGAGAATTAAGGCATCAAATATGTCCTTTGGGGAGATGTTGGAGATGGCGGACATCCTGAAGGCCGACTATGATGGGAAGTATGGACCTTACCCCAACCCCAATGTCAGAAAGGCCAAGATCATGGCGAAAGTGGTCAGGAGTCTGCACCGGAATTTCGGGGTACGACGATCGAAAGATCAGCTCAGGAAACGGTGGTCGGACCTCAAATTACGAGAACATGAGCAGTACAGAAATATCCGGAGAGTGCTGCAAAAAAGTAAGTAGTTGTGCTGTGTTCCTATTCTTTATGTTTATTACGTTCGTGCTGCTCCATGTGCTTTTCTTAAAAGTGTACATTTTAAAATGGCAACTTTCATGTTCATGGGCACATTATTCGTTCGTATCAAGCATTTTTCTTTCGGCCTATAAAACACCATTGTTTTGGCCATATGCATTTGGCCACCTTTTTTACGCCCTACTTGTATGAAACTAATTTGGTTGTGTAGATGGCTTTGTTACTAGAATGAAACGCCAACTAGATTCTGTGTAAAGAGAGGACACTGAGCAGCTGTTTTCACATCTGGACACTGGAGCACTAGTGTGGGACCCCAGAACACCCTTTTTATTAGGGGGGGCACACAGGTGCTCCAGTGTATACTATAGGGGGGTCTCCATCTGTGAAGCTTGCACCAAATAGGTAAAGTATTGCAGCTTGACAAAGGACACTGAAAATGCTACATTTTGGAACTCTGCCAAAATAGACAATTGTACCCCACTTTTAAGCAATGTTTCCTATTTATAGTTCTGCCATCAAATATCTATGTGCTAAGTATACCATTTTTGTTTTACATAGGGGAGAAAAGACTTGGAGGACACCCCTCATCCGAGGAGACCACAGACCCCCCACCTCTGGAAGAAGGGGAAATACCCCCAACCCAAGAAGAGCAGGAGGAGGAAGACGTGATGGAACTAGTCACCACAACAGGTGAGTGTCTGCGACCACAGGCTCAGATAAGAGATGGATGTCAGCATATTTTTGATACCTGTTTTTGTTTGGTTTCTCTCTTTTTAGGTGATCGTGATGTGGATCCAGATCCTTTCACATCAGATAGTGCACAGATCCTGATCGGGGAGATCATGGGGTGTAATTTACAATTGGAAAACCTCAAGAAAAACATCAACGATGTTATTCAAAAAAATAAAAACATCATTGATGTTTTGGGGCGAGTTTAAAACCCCTCCAAATCCCTTTGTTTTTTTGTGTGCTACAATGTTAAAAATGTTTTAGCGATTTATCGAAAAGCAAAATTTGGAGGATGCACACAGTGTGCCAACATGTGCTATCTGCCATCACGGGAGATCAATGGACGCGTTTTGAGGGTGCAACCCCTTCCTCAATAATAAAGTAGCTGAGAGGAAGGGGTTTCTCCCCCAAAACACGTCCCTTGATCCCCCGTGATGGCAGCTAGCACATGTTGACATTGGCAAATTTGTGTGCATCTTCCAAATTTGGCTTTTCCTGGGGTGACTTCACCCCATCTGAACGCAATATCAAACACAGTTCCTAAATACTCATGTCTGATATTGCCTTCAAGTTCTACCAAATGTGAACTTTGTAAGTTCAAGATTTGTGTCTTTCTTGTTGGTTTTACACATGCCTGTTTTATCTTAAATGGACATTTCTATTTTTTATAATGCCACCCCAAAAATTGTTATACAACAAACATGTTGGTTTGTTTTAAAAACCTTTTCTAAATGCACATGTGATGTGCAGGTATTAAAAAGATTGTTAATCAAGAATGTGTGGATTATTGTCTCAACGCTACAACACTTTTGTGGTGATGTAATTGCTGCTTTCTGTGAAAATGGGGGTTATTTCCTAAGGGCAAATCCTCTTTGCACTACAAGTGCAGTTTCAGTGCAGTTTCAAGTGCACTTGTAGTGCAAAGTGTCTTTGCCTTTAGTAAATAACACCCAACAGTGCTTTGTATAGTCAGGGTCAGCTAAAACAAACACAAGCAGTAAATGTCAACAAAGATTAGCTTTTTTTGGATTTTATTTGATAAAGGCTTCACAAATTTGCTGGCATTTTGATGGCCCCCCTACCCGCAAAGAACTCAAGGTATCTTAACCGGACATCACGGGCACTCAGGGAGGGCAAGCCAGGACAGCCACTTTCAAGCGCCGTCAGGGTTGTTTCATTTATAATTCCGGCCTCAGGCCCAACTGAGCCAGCATAGTTGGCAGAATGTTGGCGTAAAAAGTTATGTAGAACACAACACGCCAGGATTATATGATTAAGTTTATACTCTGCCATATGGATGGGTGTCAGAAATAGGCGGAACCGGCTGGCCAGGATTCCAAATGTGTACTCCACCACTCTTCTGTCTCTGTTCCAGGGTGAGGGTCCTCATCGGCAAGTGGCAAGTCCAAGCTGCCATTCTGGAGACGCCTGTAAAACTCTGTCTGGGCGATGACTCCACCATCAGACATCCGGCCTTTCTTCCCCACGTCCACATACAGGAAGTCGTAATTAGCCGACACCACCGCCAACATCACAATATTATTGAACCCCTTGTAATTATAATAGTACGACCCCGAGTTGGGTGGTGGGACGATGTGGACGTGTTTCCCATCAATTGCCCCTCCGCAGTTAGGAAAGTCCCACCGCTGGGCAAAGTGGGAGGCCACAGTCTGCCATTCCTGTGGCGTGGAAGGAAACTGTTGAGGAAAACAAAAAAAAAACGTAGTATTTTTGCACATGAACATGGAAAGCAGAAGCACAAACATTCTTGGCCAACATCCAGATAACATTTCTTAAGGGGAATTTTACAACACCAAAGTATAAGGTACACTTATCATATTCCCCCTCCCCCCTCTCATGGGCCATTTCTAACATTATGGGGGGGGGGGGGGGGAATCTTGGACAGGTAACCCTCTTCACTTCATTGAGAGATGAATGCCTAAATACAAGGTATTACTTGGAACAGCCCCTCCTTAGTTACACTATTGGCAGCCCACTGGACAGGTAAGAAGTGTCATAATACAAAGATATAAATACACACTGTACACATTTGAGCACATTTGGACATTCTGCTATTACCTATCAAGATAATAATAGGATACAAAAACTTTAAACAGTACCATTTGAAAGCATACAGGCAGGCCCTTGCACTACATGCTTTGGGGAATTCATCCATACATCTGAGCACAAAAGAGGTGGGTATAGTGTGTGTGGGTTTGGTAAAGTCAGCAGATAGATGATTGAGGCTAGATAGAGAATTGGGATCAGCTGACTTAGCAGTTGGGGGGAGGGAGGGTTAATAAAAATGATTTGGGGACACTACAAAAAAAGCCTCTGGCACTCTGCCTGAATTTAAAGCACAAATCAGATTTCTAAACATGTTAGGGGGTGTTTGGGGTAAAGCACTACTATGGAGCTGATAAAATACATTGTTAAGTGACTACATGAGGTGAATATAGGGCCAGGAGAACATGCTGGGGAGATTAGTGAAGGCAAATATGTATGAAGGACTAAAAAAATAATTACATAAAAATCCAGCATGCATGAGAACAAAGGGGACATTCACAGCATATAATTAGGGAATGAGGAAAGAAATACAATATATTATCAAACATTAAATACAATAAAATGTGAGATTAAAGGATACAAATCTTACCTTCATATACTCTTTCTGCAGGACCTGGATGATGGCAGAACAGGTCTCTGGGATAATGATCCCCAGAGCCTGGGGGGATATGCCTGTCGGGAACTTCAAGTCCTGCAGGATTCTTCCTGTCACCAAGTACCGCAGGGTAGCGATGAGCCTCTGCTCCAGAGTGATGGCTTGCCTCATGCAGGTATCCTGCCTGCTGATATAGGGGGTCAGCGAAGCCAACAAACAGTGAAATACAGGGTCCGTCATCCTGAGAAAGTTCCTGAAATCATCAGGATTATTCTCACGGATCTCACGGAGCAAAGGCATATGAGAGAACTGGTCATGCTGAAGCAACCAATTCTTGGTCCATGAACTCCTCCCCACCCTGTTCATGGACTGGACTTGTGTCAAGGTCAGGACCCCAACACCAAGGCCCCGCACAGCACGAACTCTACGAGGAGTACGTATATGCAACATGGCTAGAAAACGGTTGGCTGCTCAGAACGAAGTAACAGAACGCACTGAAGAACAGCAAGGCCTGTGAAGAGCGACCTGAAAAACAGTAACGAACAAGAACACAATGACAAAGTCACGCGGAGCTTACTTGCACGCACTGAAGAGCAGATACAAACCCACAAGCACAAACTGAACAGCAGAAAACGATCTGAAAACCACGAGTCTGAAAAAGCGCGAATTGTCTCTCACCAAACTTTTACTAACACAAGATTAGCAAAAGGAGCCCAAAGGGTGCCGCGCTTGGTTCTGAACTGGCCTTTTCTAGTCTCGTCGTACGTGGTGTACGTGACCACGTGAAATTCCGACAACTTTGTGCAACCGTGTGTACGCAAAACAAGTTTGAGCCAACATCCATCGGAAAAAATCGGAGGATTTAATTGTCGAAATGTCCGATCAATGTCCGACCGTGTGTACGGGGCATTATAGTTGTCCTTTGGACAGGTTCTCCCACCTGAGCTGTGGATCTTTGCAGCTTCTCCAGCTTTACCATGGACCTCTTGGCTGCTTCCCTGATTAATGCTCTGCTTGCCGCCTGTTAGTTTAGGCAGACAGCCATGTCTTGGTAGGTTTGCAGTTGTGCCATACTTGTTCCATTTTCCGATGATGGATTAAACAGTGCTCCATGAGATGTTCAAAGCTTGGGATATTTTTTTATACCCTAACCCTGCTTTAAACTTCTCGACAACTTTATCCCTGACCTGTCTGGTGTGTTCCTTAGCCTTCATGATGCTGTTTGTTCAATAAGGTTCTGTAACAAATCTTTGAGGGCTTCACAGAACATCTGTATTTATACTAAGATTAAATTACACACACAGGTGGGCTCTATTTACTAATTAGGTGACTTCTGAAGGCAATTTGTTCCACTAGATTTTAGTTAGAGGTATCAGAGTAAAGGGTGTTGAATACAACTGCATGCCACACTCTTCAGATATTTATTTGTAAAAAAATTTGAAAACCAAAGAATTATCTCTGCTTTTCTGAAGCTACAGCTTTCAAAAGAAAGGAAGAGAAAAACTGGGCAGTCTGCCAAGAATCAAAACATTCTTTATCAGTTGAACTTAAGGCCCCTTTCACACTGGGGCGGGAGGTGCATATTATTAGCGGCATTTGACTATGGGCAGGGAAGCAAATGATTAATGACTAGGCCATTTTTTGCGATACAGACTGTCAGAGGAATCCACGCTTAGAATGTTTACAACTGCTGCCTCCCTGTGAAAAGGTTCCCCCTAGGTGAAACCCAAACAAAGTATAAAAAACAAAATAGGGAATGGCGCTGTTCTATATGAAAAAACTATGTGTATATACCATGCGATATATCTATATATCTATAGTGAAGAAACTATATACGTCCAGCAAGGACAAATCCTTCCTGTCATAAAGAAATAAATAAATAATCATACAAAGTGACGTGTGATAGAAAAAAATTTGTGCTGATTAATGAAAATACTCAAATAAAAATGCAATTAAATAAATAAAAATTATCAACTAGTGTTAATAGCAACCATCAATCAGCACTAACAAGCTATGCAATAAGTATTTCAACATTAACATGTATAAAATTGATGTAAAGTGACTAGTAAAGCTGCTGTTGGTGATATCCAATTGTAAACCAAAAAGTCAAAATAAGTGTCCATAGAAAGTGACATAGTGCTTCATCCGATTAGTGAAAGTTTTCTTAAAAAGTATATATAAACGAAAAACGTGCTGGCAGTGTTGACTGTGCTCCCCTCTTGTGTGTTCACTCACCAGAGCGCTTCACCCCTGCAGGGGTACAAGCGTGAAGTAAAGATGATGTGATCCCGGTCACGGAGTTACAATATCCCCCTAGTTCCCAGCATTAGGGCAAAGGACCATCCCCGGGCGAAAGGAAAGGAGACTCCACTGCCTCCCCTCTACAGCGTAATTCCCGGCCAGATATCCACATATGTGTTATAAAAAAGAAGAAAAAACGATCCGCATAGCATGACTCTGTATTGCTTCTTTTATTAAACATTAAATAAATCCAAGGAAGTTAAAAAAGGAGAGAGAGCTCACATGCTCACACACTCTCCGAACGTAGCAGGGAAGCAACGCTCTCCTCACTCGGAGCTTGCTTTCCACCGATCGTATACCAGAAACAAAAACTCCTGGATATGACATAATGCGTATCAAGTTAGTCCCGCCTTACGTATTTCGTCACACGGATGTCATCTGAGGCGCAGCCATCTTGATACACCACACGTCTTATATCCCGGGTGTAGCTGTCACTGCAGCCAATCATCTAGCGTGTATCGCTAACAAGCGATAATTTGACCGAATCAAAATTTCGTATATTCACCACCAGGGAAATCTAATATATAAAGTGATGCTCATCTGGCACCGCCTGTTGGTGTGAAGAAAACCACCCACACATTACAGGTCTATTTAAACCCTCCTTAGGCGCCTCCTGGTGGTAAGGAAAAAAGATGTGTATGTATAAAACAGCAATGACAGAAACAACCCGGTACAATCCAGATATTACATGGTAAAACTAAGTTAACAAAAACAATTTATTTATTAAAACAACTAGTACCCATAAGTTTTTAAAATTGTACATAAAAACGGAACGGGCGTGGCATGAGGAAACCTAATATGAAAATAAAATTAAAAGACATACAAATAAAAATAAAAATAAAAAATTAAGAAATGTTTTCTTATTCATAATCTAAGTGATGGACCATCTAACATAAATGAAAAAAATAAAAATTAAATAAAAATAAAAATTTATGTAATATATATTTTTAGATGATATTTAAAAAATATATTTGAAGAGGAGGAAATGAAGAGAGAGGATATATCATATATTGACCCATATCTTAATAAAAATAAATCTAAATACTCATAAGAGTAGTTAGAACTATCGATAAGGAACATATATATATATATATATGTGTGTGTTTAGAGATTATGGGTTGTAAAGAGAATACAGTTCTGTACTAAGAACTAACTAATTAAATCTTCATGAAAACTACCTACATAAATTAAAAACTGGATAAAAAACAATTAAGATCAATGTCCACATTCAACCCTCTAGATACTAAACTCACTAGACGGTATATCCACTTGGTCTCTTTCTGGGACACTTTTATTCTTTTATTTCCACCTCTCCAGTGATCACTAATCAAATCAATACCATAAAAGATTAATCCTGTGGGATCCCTGTTATGAAACTCATCAAAATGTCTAGAAAGGTTATGTTTCGGAAAACCTTTCTTGATATTATTTATATGTTCTCTAATTCTAACAAAAAGAGGCCTAGTAGTTCTTCCCACATATTGTAACCTGCGTGGACATTCAATCACATATGTGACATGAGTACTGTCACATGTGATCAATTCCCTAATTTGATACTCTTTTCCAGTACTGGATTTAAAAGATACCCTTTTCTTTGGTTGTTTCTTACTCACACGACAGGGTAAGCATTTTTGACATCTACAGTACCTGACTGCGAGATTGTGTTTCCAGCGCGATACCATCGTGCTGGTTCCCGGCGACAGGGTACTGTGCATGTCGCGCTGGCTCACTCATCGGGAAAGGAAAACTTTGTTTTCCTTCCGCAATGAGTGACAGGCAGTGCTGACAGCTGTCTGGTATGAATCCTGAGGCGGGAACACCGCGCCAAATTTTAAATGAAAAAACCAGCGTGGGTTCCCCCCAGGGGCATACCAGGCCCTTAGGTCTGGCATGGATTGTAAGGGGAACCCCCTACGCTGAAAAATTGGCGTGGGGGTCCCCCCCAAATCCATACCAGACCCTTATCCGAGCATGCAGCCCGGCTGGCCAGGAAAGGGGGTGGGGACGGCGAGCGCCCCCACTCCTGAGCCGTACCAGGCCGCATGCCTTCAACATGGGGGGATGGGTGCCTTGGGGGAGGACTGTTGATGAGGACAAGGGCCTCTTCCCGACAACCCTGGCCGTTGGTTGTCGGGGTCTGCGGGCAGGGGGCTTATCAGAATCCGGGAGCCCCCTTTAATAAGGGGGCCCCCAGATCCCGGCCCCCCACCCTGTGTGAATGA
This sequence comes from Lithobates clamitans, assembly GCA_037952925.1. NCBI lineage: Eukaryota > Metazoa > Chordata > Amphibia > Anura > Ranidae > Lithobates > Lithobates clamitans. The sequence continues at coordinate 8,769,701 of JBBGZY010000221.1, read as the reverse complement.
GTATGGGGTACATGGTACCCCTACCCATTCACCTAGGGAAAAGTGTCAATATAAAAAAAACACAGTACACAGGTTTTAAGAGTAATTTATTAGTCAGCTCTGGGATCTTCTTCCGACTTCGGGGGTCTCCTTCCGACTTCTCCCGGTGTTCGGCCTCTTCTCCCGGGCCCCGTCGCTATCTTCTTCCAGCTCTATTGCCAGCGAGGGGCCCAGTCTGCTGCCGCTGTCTCGCCGCCGCTGTCTCGCCGCCGCTGTCTTGTCGCCGCTGTCTTGTCGCCGCTGTCTCGCCGCTTCTTCTCTTCTTCTCTTCTTCCCCGATGTTGACACAACGCTCTCTCCGGCTCGAATGCTGTGTGCGAGCTGCGGAGCCATTTATATAGGCGGTGACCCCGCCCCCTTACGACGTCATGGCCCCAGCATGCGCAGGGACTCTGGGGTCACGCCCCCTTATGAAACCTTTCATTTGAGGGAACAATTTTATAGTCTTAGGTGGATCAACTATATTATGTACCAGCTGGTTTCTCAAATTGGGGGCCTTTTTATAAATAAATCTTGGCTTCTTTGAGAGTATTTTCGCCAAGATTCTGTCAGATTTCAGGATCGGCCAGTATTTCCTGATAATATGTTCAACAGATCGATATTGATTGTTGAAAGCAGTGATGAAAGCCATTTCCATTTGAGAGGGATTGGTGTCCTTCTTCTTATTTCTCAATAGGGAATTCTGATCCATATTTCCTATCTCCATCTTCTGTTTCATCAGAGATTCCCTGGGTAACCCTTATCCACAAATTTTTTTATCAAGGTGTCTGCTTGCACACAATAATCTTCCACGTCATGACAATTTCTCCGTAGCCTCATCAATTGACCTTTCGGCATATTCTCCTTCCACTTCGGGTGGTGACAGCTAGATACTGGAATATAACCGCTGCAGTCCATTGCTCTGAAGAAAGTTTTTGTGTGTAATTCATTATTTGCCTTGAAAATCTGCACATCTAGATAATCTATTTGCTGGGGGTCACATTTCCCACTGAAGGAGATGCCAGATTTATTTTGATTAATTTCTTCTAGGAATTCCTGGAAAGAATCTGTGGTACCATTCCACACGATGATCACATCATTGAGGTACCTACGATAAAAATTAATTTCTGGGCGTAATCTCATATATATATGTTCTTCTTCAAACATATACATAAATATATTCACCACGCTAGGGGCATATCTTGCCCCCATGGCAGCGCCCTTAGTTTGAACATAATATTCTTTTTGGTACCAAAAATAATTACTCTCTATTGCTAGTTTAAGGGCCTCAAGAATAAAATCAATCTGTTCTTATTTGAGGTTTGCATCCTCATGAAGTGCTTTCTCTACCCCCTTAATCCCATCCTTTTGTATGATACTGGTGTACAAAGAATTCACATCAGTTGTCGCAAGAAGACAATCATTGATCTCAGTCACATGTGTTAATTCATTAATTAATTGTGTGCTGTCCCGTAGATATGATCTTCCTTTCATCACTAACCGTTTCAAAAAATAATTGATATATTCCCCCAATCTTGAGAATAAAGAATTAATTCCACTTATGATCGGTCTCCCTGGGGGCTTGTCCATTCGTTTATGTACTTTAGGTAGATAGTACATTACTGGTGTCTTGGTGGACTCACAAATTAAGTATTTTGCTTCCTTCTTATTTAAAATCCCCATATCTTTTCCTTTCTTCACAAGGGTTTTCAATTTTCTTCCATAAAGTTGTTTGGGGTTCTCTTTTAATTTCGTATAGGTATTTTCTACCCTGAGAAGGTTCCTCATTTCTTCCTCATAGTCCTCTTTTCTCAATATTACCAACCCACCCCCTTTATATAATCTCTTTAATTAATTTACAAATGTTCCCATTTTTGGAGTTCTTCTTTTCCAGTTTTGCGAGATCACTCTCCAGTCTCCACCATTTTCTGGAAGGCACTCATACATTGGTCCCCAGGGACCTTCGGATTAAAGATAGAATTATTTCTGAGGTTGGTATGCATGAATCTTGATGGTTCCTCTACTGGTTTTTCTTCTTTATTCAAAGCATAATGTTTTTTTATTTTTAATTTGCGCATAGACTTTTGTAAATCAATGAAAACCTCGAATTTATCGATATTCTTATTAGGAGCAAATTTCAACCCTAAATCTAAAATCCTCAACTCCTCATCAGAAAATACAACATCACTTAAGCTAAAAATCCCTTCTCCTAATACTCTCTTCTTCTTTTTCTTCTTCCCTCTACATTTTCCTCTTGCCTGTGAGCTCTTTCCATACCTCTTGGGGTTTGATCCAATTCTCTGTCTTGGTTCCTGTTCCATCCATTCCTTGTTTGTGTTGTATGATCTTTATGATCCTGTATATGTGGATACCCTTGAGTCCCAATATGCCTCATTTTTTTGCGATACGTCACTGCATCGCTTTAACTGACAATTGCGTAGTCATGCGACATTGTACACAAACAAAATGTATGTCCTTTTTTCCACAAATAGAGCTTTCTTTTGGTGGTATTTTATCACCTCTGTGGTTATTATTTTTATATTTTAAACAAAAAAAGAGCGACAATTTTGAAAAAAAAATGAAATTTTTTACTTTTTGCTATAATAAATATCCAAAAAAATAAAAAATAATTCTTCATCACTTTAGGCCAATATGTATTCTTTTTACATATTTTTGGTTAAAAAAAATCGCAATAACTGAATATTGATTGGTTTACACAAAAGTTATAGCGTCTACAAAATAGGGGATATATTTATGATATTTTAATTTTTTATTTATTTATTTTTTTTTACTAGTAATGGTGGTGATCAGCGATTTTTAGCGGGACTGCGACATTGCGGCGGACAGATCGGACACTTTTTTGGGACCATTGACATTTATACAGCAATCAATGCTATAAATATCCACTGATTACTATATAAATGTCACTGGCAGGGAAGGGGTTAACACTAGGGGGTGATCAAGGGGTTAAGTGTTTCCTAGGGAGGTGTTACTAACTTTGGGGGAGTGGACTGACAGGGAGTAGAGCGATTGCTGTTCTTGATGACTAGGAACAGCAGATCTCTCTCTACTTCCCTGACAGAACAGGGATCTGTCTGTTTACATTGACAGATCCCTGTTCTCTCTCCCTGAGGAGCGATTGAGGAGCGATCGCGGGTCATCGCAGACATCACTCCAGCGTCGTGCCGTGGGCCCGTGCGCGTGCCCCCTATAGCTCTTAAAGCAGCTGACATACACCTACGGCAGTTTGCGCAGCCGTGCCAACCTGCCGCAGTATAACTCCAGCGGCTGGTCGGCAAGCGGTTAAACTACTTCTACATATATGATAATTCTAATAAGATTAATAAATCAACATACTCAGTCTATAATGGGATTATCACTACACCAGCAGACGATAAGATTGTTACTGAACTTATTTTAGGTGATATGATATCTTAGGCAGTGGCGTATCCAAGGTATGGCACATATGGCAAGTGCCATGGGTACCATATGAAGGGGGCGCTCGTGAGCAGGGACGCCAGAATTACAGTTCTTCACTGAATTTAAAAGTAGAGCTTTCTAAACTTCTCCCCGTTCCTACTTGCTTATGGTGGGATGCAATTACAGATTCCTGGGCCCCATCAGGTCAAAATAGGGGCCCAGGAAGTGAGCGTTTAAGAGGGACTTTTTCTTAATTTTCGGGGCGCATGTATTTCAAGCCGCCCCTCTACTCACTTAGTCCCGGTGTAGTATCACATATGGCGACCCATCACATTTCGCTACCCGCTGGACTTCGCTACCCGCTGGACTGCGCACGCCGCCATATGCGTTCCAAACTTTTACAACAAAACTCCACACCCCTCGCGGGCTTGCTTCGCTCGCCATGCTTCAGGCAAGGCCTCGCATTGCTCGGCATAATTATAATCTAACAATATGTCCACTTGGATGGTGGGGCTTGAACCTGGACTTAGGGGTGGAGTTTTGTCATAAAAGTGTTGGAACGGAGATGGCGGCGTCACGTATGCGAACTCCAGTGGGTAGCAAAATGTGATGGGTCGACATATGTGACGCTACACCGGCTGGCGGAGTGATTCTCTGCCCTGCTCTCGTCCTCAGGTGCTGAGATGTGAGGCCTGGGCGTGCTTCTGACAAGGAACAGCCGGAGGGGGGCGTGGCTACATGTGCCGAGCTCCACACAGATTGGCAATGGAGACTGTCAGTCTGCAGTTGTGTCCTAGCTGCTGGTGCAAAGTTGTAGGAGCTGTTAGTGCAGGAAGGCTGAGATCGGTGGAGGGGGATGTAATAAAGCCGGGGTCTGGCATCCCAGCACACAGAGCGGCAGGAAGGGACAAATCACAGTGACAACACTGCCCAGCTTATATGCAGCTTGGCATCCCCGGGATCCCTGTAGACGTGCCTGCTTATCACTCCCACTCCACATTTGAGGCTGCTCTGTGCATCAGTGAGCATCAAAGTCCTGTGTAACATAGAAAGATCCCCCCCACAGATATGACTGACCCAGGCATAGACCGGCTGGAACTCAGATTCCTACAGGATGAAGAAGCTAGCCGGATCCTGGAGGTCCTGAATTGAGGAGGACAAAGAGGGATAGAGAGTCATGTAGGCAGTGATAGGGTCAGAGCACAGGATTAGAGCTTACATTCTACCTCCCAGTCTGTATGAATGCATTCCTGTTTTGTCACAGTATAATTTTTGCAGAGAAGCTCCTTCCTCTCAGGCTGATGTCAGGTGGTAGACTCTGTTGCTAGTGACAAAGCTTCAGTGCCAGAGAACCTTCCACCTACCTCTATGGAATTGCTTCCTCTCTGAATACTACAGAATCTTGATAACTAGCGATGGGAGTGATTCCAGAGGGACCAACTGGCAGCCTTGTTGCAATCCTGCCAAAGGCAGTTCATTTTGACTGGGATAAAGGTGCGTGCACAGGAGGGAGGACAACAATGGGCAGCTGAGTGGCTGCGGTCACCAAACAGGAGTTGTTAGGCCTGAAGAAGCTGAGACCGGAGCATGTTCTAGGCCTGAGCCAGGTCACAGAAAGTGAGTTACTGGCAGGAGACCTGTCACCGGCCTGTGCTAGGCGCTGTGTCTCATTATTGTCACTTGTCTTCTGTCATTAGATTGTCTGTGCAGACTTGAGGTGTTGACTTCACTTGCTTCAAGATTCAGGACCTGGAGACTGGAACTTTGCTCTTTGAGATCTCCATACTCTGCTCAGGTACCTGTCATGGAGGGTATCTTTCCTGGGGCTGGGGCAGGTCTCCTTCATACTTCAAGTAGAACTAGAGTTGTTGGATGGAGTAAGGGAGGTTTATTGTTCCCAATTTGACATCCATTTGGCATTTGACATCTATTTGGGTGTGGGTGCATTTCCTTGAATGCACACTGTCTGTGCACGGGGGCATGTCCCTGCACCCAAACGAATATCAAGGTGAGAGCAGGGGCTGCGTTCCAATTGATTTGAATTGGTCTGCCTGCCCGTAGATGTACTGAATATCTTTGTGCATATCATACTTTCATCAACACTTGAATAACTTCCTCTGTTGTCCATAGTTCTAACTTTGCATATTATGAACTATGGAGCTTGCACACCGATAATTTTAATGTGTTTCCCAATAGGATATATATATTGTAAATGTCCACATATTTAAACAATGTCTTGACTTAGATATATTTATTTTCCCTTCACATTCATAAGCCCAGGTTCACACTGACAGCGGGATGGAAATTGCGCGAGTTCACCTGAACTCGCACGATTTCATTCCCGCATGTCAGTCTGACTTCGAGAGCGATTTCAAGAGACATCTGTTCAGGTTTCTGCACAGATGTCTATACAAATCACACCCCGAAGTCGCCGATTTGGCATGGGATTTGACATTTCAATGTGAATCTAGGCTTGGACATATACAACTTTTTTTGGCTGTTTTTTAGCTGTTGAAATAAAATAGATCAGGTGTGTCAAAATGGTCAGGGACTCTTTATCTGTGTAAAGATGCATATTGTCCTTCAGACTCCTAGCAATTTGAGAAAAAACAGAAAAAACAGAATGTTTCCGTATCAAACTTACATGACTTGACCTGAAATTAACCTTTTAATATTTCAGCCTACCCAAAACTTTAGATCAGTCTGTATTAAATCCAGAAATCCTATGTCATATTTTTAATTAATTCACCAATGCGCTGACATATACCCTCTTTTAATTCTCCTATACAATGTAATTGTGTGGGAGAGTTACAGAATCAGAGCCTCGACGTGTTGGGTGTGGTAAGTACTCCTCTGTAGACAGATACAGCAGGCTCCGGACTGGTACCAGGACATCCTCCATCTGAGTGATGTTTTCTGTAAGTTCCCGGTGTACCAACTCTCAGTCTTTGATGTTTGGACACCTGCAAGTAGTTGTGGTTCCTCTGGGAGAAAAACTGGTTTCCGGTCGATGTGCACATTCAAGGGTTGTCATTCGTTTGTCGGTGGGGAATAGATCGCTCTGGGCCCCTTTGGTCATGGCAGTCTCGTCGGGTTGTCCTTGTAGACTGGCCATCAGTGATATCCCTGGATCCTCCTCACAGTCCCTTCTCTGGACATCTCAGACACTTCAGACTCTTGGTGTTTTCCGACCGGCTCATGGACACCTAAGTCCTGTAAAGAAAAATGGACTCCATGAGAAATGTCAAATCAATTTTTCATTAATATAACCTGTGGTTTAACTCTCTGTGTCAGGCTGGTATCTGGACTTCAGCGGAGCCACTGTGTGATCAATACTTTATCTGATCACTCTGGGTGGCAAGACAATGTATGAGACCATTGCCATGGGAGATTTAACTCTGAAGCTGCTTAACATGAGGACATGTGTTTATAGATATGGATACCATACACTTAACAACTAGGTTATGTTTTTGAGAGTCATATCAGGGTTTGAAATGCAGTGACTCTGGGAAAATAAAATTATTGGATCATATCAGTTTTGCATATGACAGACTTACTGTCAGTACTAAGAAACATTTACATTACTATTAGCCTTTTACCTGTGAGGAATGGAGATATGACCCCCCCTGTGGGTAAGATAATACCTCCCCCCTTTGGGTATTAATACACCTTATCTAAGGCAATCAACTACCTTATGCTGATGACTCCTCATCAGTTACCTTAATACAGGAACCTTTAGGCCTCTTGACTTAAATAGCGCCGTTATACGGTTTTCCTCTGGAATTACTGTCTTTGGCAACTTCTTGGGAATTGGTTGCTTTGAGCGACCTGCTTAAGTCAGAGGAATGAAGTGACCACTGAAAAATAGAAGAATAGTTAATATCTAACAACCAGGATCCCTTGGCAGGGACTTCAGGATCCTCATTACTGTGACCTGGGGGTAAAATTGTATTAGAACCTCTGTCTCCTTTGCCTTTATTCAGTGCATTCCTCCCTGGCAACCTGGCCAATGCCATTCAGGGATTCTGTGGCCCGGGGTTGGCTGCAGGACTTGCCCCTAAAAAATACTGGGTAAAACCCTGGGCTGCAAGATAGCTACTTAATGGATTAGCGATTTGATCTACTTTGACCTCTATTGCACCAATTGACCTATCAGAAGTGGGTTGTTAGTCCCAATTCCTGCGAGTCCTTTGAACCTCTGGCTCAGACTGATTGGACACGTCACAATCGGAACCATTTTTCTGTTCTGATGCGGTGGTCTGGGCCTTTGTGGAACTCAATCTTCCCTAGTATTTTGGGGAGCTCTAGGGTGTGGTGGATCCCTGTGTACCTGTGGGGATTCCTGGTGTGGAGGGTACTTAGTAGAGTGCGGGTTTTCACCCTCCTGGGCCTTTGGGTGTTCCCTATGGTTTCTCCTAAACCTTGCGCCCTGTTCCCATTCAGGTTAATTATTAGGTGACCTCTGCTCCCCCCTCCTGACCAGTGGGGTAGAAGGTGTCACCCTGGGGAGTCTATTTGGCATATCTCCCCTGAATACCTCAACATGTTTTCCTCCCCATTTCAAAATTTAGTAGTTATGGGGAAATTTTTTGGGGAGTTTCTGCCACAATTTTGGGACCAGGTTCATGTTTTTCCTGGTACTCACTGGCCTGTTGGATGGAGTACAAATTATCACTCTTTCACCAACCAGTCCAGTGAACACCCCGACTGGTAGTCTCTCGCTAGACTCATTTTGTTGTAGGCTGGTAATGCCTCAAAGAACAGAGATTTAAATTCAGGGTGATTTTATAATCTTGCTTCTTCTCTGCTAGGTGGTAAGGGCTTTTGAGCACAGCCAGAAATTCAGTGGGGCTTTGCTAATTGGTACATTTTAAGTTAGAAACAGCCTCTCTAGCAGCTGTGATGTTTTTGTAAGTACCAAACTCTAGATGACACCGGTGTTTAAATTCTTGCCAGGAAGTACTGTACAGACTTTTCAAAGATTCAAAGAATTTACGATACTTGTGGTTAAATACCCATGGCAAGAAATCAATCCTGTACTGATCATTATACAGGCCTAAAACCAATATGGTGTTTTCATAGGCTTCACGGTGGTCAGTGATGGACATGGACCCCTTGTTAATAAGGATGGGGACTGCACTTTTCAAAAATTGTAATGATTTTGGGGACGTCCTGTATCTTTTTAGATGTGCGTGTCTTCCTATCTGAACCTTGATATGACTCATGCCTGCCAACATATGGCTGCTCAATTTGTGCCCTCCTAGACTTAAAAGATGGTTTGGGGTAGTACATGGGCTCGAAAGAAAGGAAATTACTGCGCTGACCCCAAAAAAGAAAAAATGCATAAGCAGCTACATAAAATGTGACAAACATATGAAGAACAGAATAGTGAAAAAATGTAGCGCTAATAGATAAACACAAAAATCGTGATAGATGTGCCAAATAAATAATAAACTCAAAAGTCCATATATAAAAAAAAGTCCATCTACAAACACTGATAAACCTCTGGTGATAAATGATGTGGAAATAACTGGAAAATAAATGTCCAACACAATGATCCAACACCAAATGTAAAATAACCAAGAGTGGTTGAATTGGAAATATGGCTCTGTCCGTAGAGGCAACCGCAAATGGAAAAACCATCAACAATTGAATGCCATATGTATGCTCTTACCGGAACTGGTGGACTCTAATGTCAGCGACATAGAGTCATGTAGGCAGTATGCCACACAGGGCAGATATACGGATATCCGGATGGTTCAGACCTCAAAGATAGGATCCAGGGGAACCGAAGGTGACCTTCAAATCGAACTCCAATCCAAGGACTGTCAGGGTAGGATTTTGATGGTAGGTTCGCTAGGGAGACACATCCGCTCAGATCCGGAAAATATGTGGAAAAAAAAAGGCTTTCACATAGTGCAGGTAAAAGGAGGTATTTTATTTCTAAAAACCAACTAAAAATAAAAGTGATCACAGATAAAAAGGGGGCAATGTGGAGAGTATTGAAACGGCCCTACTCGTTTCGACCAATGGGTCTTCAACATGGGCATGAAACACCTCTTCCACGCTGCCTATATTTATAAATAATAATGAAATAACTATAAATGATACAAGACCAATCCGCAAGGGAAACCTCATAGGAACTTCCAATTGGAGTATAGTGGTCATCTGATCACTAAAATCCAAGCCTCGTTGTGAAGTCCAATGGTATGAGGAAAATTCAAGGCACATGAGCCAAATGACCAACCAGAAGGTAGACCGGAAAAGTGTGTCACCATGACTGGATGGGCACATGGCAAACAAAATGAGGAGCATAGTGTTGAAAAGCCCGCGAAAATGCGGGTATGAGGTCACGTGACACGTGGAGACTGTGGAACATGACTGCGCAAGAAACATACCTACAAAAGCTCGCGAAAACAGGCTCTGGAGTCATGTGACCGGAGCTGAGACACGTGACCACATGTAGAACATGGTGATAAAAAGCCAGCAAAACGCGGGTCTAGGGCCACGTGACATGTGAAGACTGTGACACCTGACCACACAGGAAATGGTTCCTGAACAAAGCCCGCAAAAACGAGCCCTGTGGTCACGCGACCAAGTCTCAAACATGTGACCGCACTGATATCACATGACCGGAGCTTACTGACGTGAAAAAACTATGAATACATACAAAAAATAAACAGATAACAGTAACGAACCTCTAAATTTATAATTTGCCGTAAGTGAGAGACCTCCAACCGGAAAGGTGCAATAGCCAAACCAGAAGTGGTCTCAGACTCCGGAGGTTGCCAAAATGGAAATATCCAAATTGGAATAATCAAACTGAAAATTTCCAGCATAAGTAGCAACAATAAGGATGGTAGGTAAATACACAAAGAAAAATAAAATGATAAAAAAGGAATAAAGGAAACAATATAAAGATCTGAATAAATGGAGAAAAGAATGAAGGGACTCTAAGATTGATTGAAAAACGAGTTGAGGTCCCACTCCATGTCCAATCCGAATGGGAAGTAGGACCTGAGCTCATATATCCAATAGGTCTCGAGGCGGAAGACCCCACGCAGGCGGGACTCTCCCCTCCAATGAGGGACAAACTTATCAATCACTTGGAAAAGTGTGCCAGTGGGGTCTTTGTTATGATACTGTAAGTAATGAAGTGACCAGTGTTTACTTTTCCCACTTTTAATCCCTGCAACATGTTCATTCACTCTGAAGTTGAGCTGGCCTCATAGCTCAAAACAATCCCCCGGTCGTTGAGATTAAGTGTAGCCATGAAACTATCTAAAGATTCACGGTCTACCTCCGCAACAAGGCTGGGGACATGGAGGAATGCATTAGCGCCTTAGAGGACACTGTGCACCCCCTCTCTGTTAATGTGCGGGATAATACTGGGGAGCTGGTCGCCCTTCGTGTCAAAATTGATGATTTGGACAATCGTTCACAAAGGAATAATCTCCGCTTTGTTGGGTTCCCTGAACGCGCAGAAGGCTCACACCCTGAAAAATTTCTCTATTCCTGGTTGAGGGACATTTGTGGGACAGATGCACCCTCATTCTTTTATGTGATTGAAAGGGCACACCGCACCCCTCCACGTCCTCCCCCAGAGGGAGCACCTCCACGCTCCATTATAGCACGCATTCTCAATTTCCAGGACAAGGTAGCCTTCCAGCGAATAGCAAGAGAGAAAGGTCCGCTCAAGTATAATGGCAATAATATATCAATCTATCCTGATTTCTCAGCTGAAGTTCAGCGCCAGCGTATCTCCTTCTCAGCAGTGAAGAATCGCTTACATGAAGAGGGACTGAAATACCCGCCAAGCTTCGCATCTTATACGATGGTAAAGCTCACTTTTACACCAGTCCCACGGAAGCCATGGCTTGGCTAAATGATCGCTATGGACCTGCATCCAGATGCAGAGGTAACTGATAGCAACACCTGTTCATTAAACTCCTTTGCTGACTGCCTTTCTGCCACAGTTCTGAAGTCTTCTATCTACCCTGTGCTTGACCCATATTACTGATGTCAACCACCTTTACTAGGTGGGCCGCAAGATCCGTAATAACTTTGATTTTTTCCCCTGCGCACTAAGAGGCATAACTTACCTATACACCAGGCCCTTCCCATACGCCCAGAATTATTATTATTCTTTAACTGGCCTACCATCTCTTTTACTTGCCATAAGGAAGGACTGAACAATTTTTGAACTTCTATGTGATTGCAGAGGTAAAACATCCTGGATCAGGACATAATTTTATTTTCCTACCTTCAGCCACACCGGTCTCCACATTACCCCCTCACCGGTTAGTGGCATGGTCATGGAATAGTTGGACCCTCACTAACATTCCCCTTTTTCTTTTTCTCACGGGGTAAGAGGGGTTTTCCAGGTGTAGGATCCAAGGCTCGCTAAGTTGGGGATGGCCGAGCGGGGTGGGGGAATATGAGTTTTTCAAAAAATGTTCATTTTTTGCTCCCTTTTTTTTCACCTTTTTTTCCTGTTTTCATTTTTTACACTTAAGGTTGCTGCTCAGAGAAGTTCATTGGTTTTCTCTGTCTTATCTATTATTAGCACGTACTTATGTAGAAACAGATATCTGCAACATTCTATGGATGTAATTAAATATATACGGAATGGCACGGCCTGTAAGGTATTAGATATGAGTGTATTTACATTTCTCTGTGATTATGGTATAATGTCTACTTTAAAATGACAAAGCCCCTAAAAATAGTGTCATGGAACACTAGAGGTATGAATGCACCGCAGAAGAGGTCCCTAGTTTTTTCAGTCCTAAAAAAATGCCGTCCCCATATTATATGCCTCCAAGAAACTCACCTCACTGATACTAAGGTGCGGGCCCTTAGGCATCCATGGCTGGCTCGGTATTACCACACTACCCACACAAACTACTCCAGGGGAGTCTCTTTTTTACTGGCTAAATCCCTTCCAGCTGAAACTATACAAGTCAAGACAGACCCAGATGGGAGATTTGTTATACTTACCCTACAAATTTCATCTGTGACGCTTACTCTTGTAAACATTTACATTCCTGGAAGTGTTGTCCAAATTGTCACTTCAATTGTTGAATAGACCCCCTGGACCTTTACTTTATGTGGGTGACTTTAACCCCATATTAGATCCAGCTATGGACCACTTGGGGGGTGGGGGTAGATCCTTTCCCTCCTTTCTGGACTGGATGCAGGTTTATGACCTTACCGAGCTATGGCGCTGGAAGCACCCAGACGAAAGCCAGTTTTCTTGTCACTCGGACTCCTTCCACACCATGTCTCAGATTGATATGGCATTTGCCCCAGCGGACACTCTTCCCATTGTCTCTGCGGTTTCCTACCTGCCTAGAGGTGTCTCAGACCACGCTCCTCTTTCTGTAGACCTCGTCATCCTCCCAGGCTCGGGCCCTACCATTTGGCGCCTAAATTCTTACTGGCTGGAGGACGAGGTGGTGCAGGGGACATGCAGGAAAGGTATTACAGAGTACTGGAAAGACAACCTGGGAACAGTGGACCCTTCTATAGAATGGGAAGCCTTTAAAACCACATTGAGGGGCACTTTTATGTCCGTCACTGGGGTTATAAGGAAAAATAACCAGCAGGGGGGGCGTGGCCAGGCAGCGCATGTAGCAGGACACACTTCTCCTCAGCTCCGCCGAAAATCCTGGTAATTATCCTTTGGATCACCCATCCAGCCCGCTGATACCTCAGATCGGAACCGCACGCTATCTGGGCCTCAGCAGACCCATTCGCCCGACCGATTTGCGGCTGCAAAATATGCCAAAATGGGACAAGAATGGTGGGGGCCCGCCCGCAGCACAGGCCCAAGATGGAGCTCTGCCACAGCGATCTCAAAAGAAAAAATATAAGGAGGCTGCCCAGAAACTCCTGTTTGGCAATAAATCATCAAAAGAACTACCGTCACCCACATCTGACCTCAGTGAAGAAGAAGGAAGCCAGCTGGAGATGGATAATACTATTCCACTGGAGGATGGCGCTGGATCCCCTTCTGACTGGGCCGCAGTGAGTACAGTATCACATTCCTATCAGGGCACTCAGACACCAAGTATGCCCCTGGATAATGCTGAACCCACTCTCAGAGACATTCTCTCTGCAGTGACTATATGCAACAGATCCATCTCAACCCTGACTGATGAAGTGAAGGGTGTTAAAGCTGAGATATCCTTTGTGAGACAGGACATGCAAAAGCTGAAAGAGCGCACAGCTGCAGTGGAGAGCAGGGTCAGTGTAATTGAAGATGATTTAGTACCCATGCAGAGAGATTTAAAGTATAACTGCCATCTTGCAGATCAGCATGCAGCGCGTTTAGATGATTTGGAAAATCGCATGCGCCGCAACAATGTCCGCGCCTTAGGATTCCCAGAAAAGATAGAAGGTAAAGACCCTGTCACTTTCATCGAACAATGGCTCCTCACTACATTTGGAAAAGAAGCTTTCTCTCCGCTATTCGCAGTGGAGAGAGCGCATAGAGTGCCATCTCGTCCACTACCCCCTGGCAATCACCCTCGTGCTTTTCTGTTTAAGCTCTTAAACTACAAAGACAGAGATGCCATTCTTGCTAAAGCCAGAACCATGGGAAGTAAGCTGTCTATTGAAAACTGCAAAATCTCCCTGTTTCTGGATTTTTCGGCTGAACTCCAGAAGCAGCGAGCAAAGTTTATGGATGTCAAACGAAGATTAAGAGACCTTAACTTGCCATATGCGATGCTATATCCTGCCCGCCTTAGGGTAGTCGCACTCGGAGAAACCCGCTTTTTTGAACGCCCGGACATGGCGGCTCAATGGCTAGATCGTGAGGATAGGGCCCTTAAAGCTGCCAGACCACAAAGAGATGTCCCTGCTTAAGAGATAAGTCCTAGATATGCAATAACCTGGCAAGACCCGGTCTATTTTTGCTGGGATAGATCCCTGGGCCGTGGAGAGGCCTTAAGATTAAAAAATTGTTGTCTAAGGAGGACAGTTCCTACTCTCATATCCGATGTTCAGGCGGTCGAGGAGAACTATTTGTTTGTCTTACCCTCCTCCCCACTTTTTTTTGTTTCTCCTGCCCCTTTTTTTTTCCACATTTCTGTCTGCAATTAATGAAGCAATACGTGCCTACCGTAGCTGTGAAACCCCTACAGGAACTAACCTACTGGTTAACTAGGAGTTTTCAAGGCTTTTACCCCCCCCCCCCCACACCTGTTGTGTGGGAAAAGTTAACACTGCAGCCAAGTGGCTGTGTGAACTGCTGACCTTTAGATTCTTGCCATGCAGAGTAACATGCATTAAGTCAACAATTTGCTGTCTTCTATACCTATACACTAACCTACTAATGTATTTCTCTTTGCCTTGCAACATGATTTCATGTCTACAGATACCTACACGTTCTCTGAAAAGAGAAATCAAGCACGATTTGGGGAGAGGGGGCTTATCCCCCCTTCCAGATAATATGTTATGGTATGACCTGGGAGGTCTGATGAGAATTATGCCGGCCTGGTCAATGATCCTGAAACAAAATGGGGATGGCTAAATTGACCATTGTGACTTGGAATGTCAGAGGACTGGGAAATCCAGTAAAAAAAGTGGCGGTCCTTAGACATCTCAAGTCGCTGAATGGGGGGTAGTCTGCCTACAGGAGACCCATTTCTCTGCAGACCCTCCCCCCAGCCTCAGTCCACGATTGTATACTAACCAGTTTCATGCAACCCACTCCACTTACTCAAGGGGAGCAAGTATACTGTTCAGAAAAGATACTCAATTCAATTGCATTAGAAAACGCATTGACCCGGCTGGCAGATATGTCTTTCTTCTATGCTCAATTACAGGCCTCAAGTGTATTCTTGCTAGCATCTATATACCCCCACCGTATAACTCAGAGGTTATCAGACACCTGGCAGGTTTTATGGCCCAATACCCAGAAGTACCCTTACTGGCAATGGGGGACTACAATAATTTCTTAAATCCTCTCAAAGATAAATTTCCTGTACCTACTGCTGGCACATCTCAGGTGAAAGGTAGCACCCCCTTTGCCAGAATACTTGAAGAAGCAGGGCTGATAGATGTCTGGAGGTCCAGACACCCAAACGATAAAAAATACTCCTGCCACTCAGCCTCACATGACGGGTTATCCAGAATAGATTTGGGCCTTGGGAATGACAAGATGCTACATTTAATAGAGGATTCTGGCTATGCAGACAGGCATATATCTGACCACTCGGCACTTTGGGTGACCATCTCATTACCAAGTAGATACAGACGGCCAATATGGAAACTCAATCCCTTTTGGCTCTCGCTCTTTGCTGAACCAGACCCTCTAGCCAGAGCACTTACACTGTTTCTACAGGATAATATTGGTACAGCTGGGCTGGGGGTGGTCTGGGATGCGGCGAAGGCCTTTTTGAGAGGACAACTTATCAAAACAATATCACGAATTAAAACTGACACCAAGGCTTGGGAACTATTGATACGAAATAGAGTCACCGAGGCTGAAAACGATTATATTAATAACCCCACAGGAGACAATAAGAGGGCATGGTTGAGTGCACAGACAATGTCTGGGCAACTGGCGGAGAACAAACGCTTTTTTTTGCAACAATCACATTTTGAGGAGGGGGAGACGACTGGTCATATGCTTGCAGTAATGGCGCGGTCACAACAATCAACCTCTCTCATCTCCGCCATCTGTGACGCACAGGGCGCTCTGAAATGCTCTACTCCTGATATCCTGACAGTCTTTGGTGATTTCTATGCTGATCTCTATACTTCTAAAGTTACACCCACTGACAGTGCAATAACAGATTTCTTAGGTAGCTGTGAACTCCCCAGTCTGCCAATAGAAGATAGGGTCATGCTTAATGCCCCTTTAACTGCAGAAGAACTGGATATCGCCCTATCTCAAACTAAAAACAATAAAGCACCAGGTATAGATGGCCTCCCTTCAGAGATATACAAACGCTACGCTGATTCCATGCTCCCCACACTACTGAAAGTTTACAATGAGGCATTAAAGGAGGGTTCACTGCCAAGCTCAATGAATGAGGCGATCATCATTGTTTTATTAAAACCGGGTAAAGATGCGAATTCCCCGGGATCCTATAGACCCATTTCATTGCTCACATCCGATATCAAGTTGCTGTCCCGGATGTTAGCAAACAGATTGGCCAAGGTAATTCATAAAATAGTACATAGAGACCAATCCGGGTTCATCCCCACGAGATCCACGGCCCAAAATATAAGAAGACTATTCCTGAACTTACAGATCCCAGTGGACAACACAGGCAATAGAGCAATTTTCTCACTGGACGCAGCTAAGGCCTTCGACAGTGTCGAGTGGCCTTATCTGTGGAAAACGCTACAAAACATGGGACTGGGAGATACCTTTATTCGATGGGTACAGCTTTTGTATGCTGCGCCCACAGCCAGGATACGGATTAATGGGGAACTTTCAGAACCTTTTCCTTTATTTAGAGGCACCAGACAGGGGTGCCCATTGTCACCCCTGCTGTTTGCCTTGGCCCTGGAACCTCTGGGAGCAAAAATTAGAGGAGACTCTAGAATAGCGGGATTCCAAAGAGGTATGAATAAAGACGTAGTGTCCATGTACGCAGATGACACCCTGCTCTACTTAGGAGACACAAAAGATTCATTACAAACAGTTATGTCCCTCATTAAGGATTTTGGGGAATTATCGGGCTTCTCCATTAACTGGGATAAGTCAGTGCTGATGCCACTTGACCCCCTGAACACTCCATTACCACTAGGTGCAGAGATGATACAACAAGTAAGCTCATTCCGCTACCTAGGGATCCAGGTGACCCCTAACCCAGCCACTTATGTTGAACAGAACCTAACACCCTTATTAACTAAATTCCGTGAAAAAAGCAGGGCCTGGTGTAAACTACCCCTGTCTGTTGTTGGTAGAATTAACCTTATTAAAATGGTCTGGGCGCCACAACTGCTTTATATTTTTAACAATTCCCCGGTGTGGATATCTAAAAAATGGTTCGATAGAATAGAGACCCAATTCAGAGAACTCATATGGAGAAAAAAAATAGCGAGGATAAAACTATCAACATTACAATATGGCAAAGAGGAGGGGGGACTTGCAGTCCCTCATCCCAGGATGTATTATCTCACTTCCCAGCTACAACAACTAGGAGGATGGGGCTTGCTGGACCCGAAAGACCCGATTCGTAAACTTGTAATACTAGAAGACAATAACTATTCAGCACTGACAAATTTGGAGGCGGGATTCCTGCACTTAGACCTGGAAGCTCCTACAGTTAAATTATTGATTTCACTTTGGGCCTATGTCAAAAAACTAATAGGCATCACGCCTCCCTGGCGAAATAGACAACTGAAAGAAATACAAAAACTAAAAGGCTTCAAGAGCTGGGAGGACGCAGGCATCAAATATATCTCACAATTCAAATCATTCCAGCAGATCCAAACAGAGTTTGGGATCCCACATAATAATTTTTATAAATACCTCCAACTGCGACATGCCTTACAAACCCAGAATAGAACTGTCAGGATCCAACCAACAGAACATCCGATTATACAGGATGTATTTATGGATGAAGTTAAAAGGGGCATGATATCTAGATGCTATAATACACTTATAGCACGAATACAAGACCCCTCTAGACTACCATGCAGACATCGGTGGGAGGAGGATATAGGAGCAATAGATTGAGACACTTGGGATATATGCCTTATGACTGCCCCCCTGGTATCAATTTCTGCGTCCCAGAAACGTTCACATCTTTACCTTCTACATAGGGCGTACAGAACCCCCCTTCAACTTTATAAATGGCGAATTAGGTACTCACCCCTGTGCCCAAAATGTAAACGGGATCATGGAAACTTACTCCACATGATCTGGAAATGCCCCAAGCTTTTCAGATATTGGAAGGAAGTACTGGACACGATTTCAGAAGTATATATGATACCTCTTGAGAGAACTCCAGTGGTCTGCGTACTGGGGGGAATAGATGAAGAGTTGGCACCCCCACCTACACGTATAGCGCTTATTCGTTTACTATACATGGCGAAGAAGCTAATTGCCCAGTGGTGGATTACCCCGCGAGTTCCCACCAGAGGGCAATGGATAGACAGCGAGAACAGGCTCCTAATAAGAGAAAAAATAACCTACCAACATAGGAAGGCACCACAAAAATTCCTCTCCATATGGCAGGTGTGGTTAGACGTTCCAGGTTTGGCCCCGCACCACTTAATTAAAGATAGGTTACTCTTGGGTTGATGTAGACTTGATTACTGTATAGAAACTGTACACATGCAAGGAAGTGTGAAATATAAAAAGAGACAGCCCCTGTGGGATATATGACAGTATATATGATGAGGTACTGTATGGCAGGGTTTTACTCTGCTTTGTTCCTATCTTTCTTTTTCCCTTTCTCCTTTTTCTCTATTTCTCCTTTCTTTCTCTTCTATTTTATTTTTTTTCTTTACCGATGAATACTATACTGAACTAAGCATAACGAATCAAGACAAGGTTGTCGGAATTATAATGTAGTAGAGTTGACTTTGATACTACTGTTAAATGAACAACAAGTTCGCTATTTTTATACTCTAAGATGATCAGAGATCACTAGAGCTTTCAGCATATAAGGGCAACATTATTATAGCTGGTACTTGCTTAAATTTGTACCTTATTTGGAGTCACACTCCTTGCGAATTATATTACATGTTAGACTTATTATAATTAAAATATAAGGGTACGATAGGTGATATTCCTGATAGGATATAATCGGAACTGTCTTACAATAATCTTAGGTAGCTGATAAATGTTCCCATAACGTGCTTTGTGAGAATTCCGAAATATGTATATGTTATGTACAAGTATCTGTATGCTATCTGTATTTGTTTTTTTATGCAAAATAAAAACCTCTCTGATTAAAAAAAAAAATAACCAGCAGCTTACCGGGGAACTAGAAACCGCCATGGTGCAAGCATGAGTTTGTTTATGCCACTAACCCGGCCCCTGACATGAGAGAAGCATGGCTACAGAAGCGCAGGGAGTATGAACTCAAACAAAAGCGACTGTTACACGTTGCACAGGAATCATTTGAGCACGGTAACAAAGCTTGACGCCTCTTAGTATACCTGACCAGGCCTGACCACCCCCCTGTATCTATCCCACGTATCCTTACTGTACAAGGCCAAATTAGTGATGTTCCTGGGGATATCATGGAAACCTTTTTAAACTTCTACAAAGACCCATAAACATCCAGGGCTGACTACACCGAACCCCAGCAGAATGACTACCTTGGTGACATATCTCTCCCTTCCCTTTTGACTGAGAGGAGAGATGAGTTAGAGGCATCCATCACGGTTGAAGAGATTGCAGTGGCCATTTCACAAATGCCAGCCCATAAAACTCCTGGTCTGGACAGTTACCCTACCGAATGGTACACACAATTTAGGGATTTACTATGCCCACTTCTATTGCGTACATATAACAGAGCTTTAGATACTGAAGTCCTCCCCCCCACTATGCGAGAGGCCTTGATCATACTTTTACTGAAACTCTGCAAAGATCCACTTAAATGCGAATTGTACCACCCAATATCCCTCATAAATGTGGACATTAAGATCCTGGCCAAAGTGCTTGCAAATCGTTTAAATGCTGTAGTTACAACCTTGGTCAATAGTGATCAAGGGGGCTTTATACCTGGAAGGTCCACTAGAATGAATATTCGTAGATTGTTTCACAATTTGCAATACCCACATGATTGCCCTCCTACATGGGCCATTGTATCCCTGGACACTTGTAAAGCATTCGATAGTGTGGAATGGCCGTATCTTTTTCGGGTATTACAGCTGTATGGTTTTGGTCCTCACGTGGTGGCATGGATAGGGCTTCTTTATGCTTCCCCCCGGGCCTGTGTTCGGGTTAACTCCTCGGTCACCGAGTCATTCTTAATTACTAGGGGTACAAGACAGGGGTGCCCGTTGTCCCCACTCCTATTTGCCCTGGCCATGGAGCCGTTAGCAGCACGCATTCGATTCTTCCCCATCTATTAAAGGCCTTCCTATTGCTACCATAGAGGAATGAATCTCGCTCTATGCGGACAATACCTTGGTGTATCTAGCAGATACCAATGTGTCACTCCAGTCATTGTTGGCCGAGATCAATACGTTCGAAGATTTCTCCGGATTCCAGGTGAATTGGTACAAATCTAGTCTTTTTCCCCTGGACTCCGCTGCGATTTCCCAGATCCACTCGGATTACAAGTTGCAGGTGGTATCCTCTTTTCGATACCTCGGGGTTCTGGTACAGTCGCCTTTATCCACTTATATCACTAATAATTTAGATCCTCTACTAAATCGCCTACAGGAACAAATTAAACAATGGATGGACCTACCTCTGGATCTTATGGGAAGGGCAAATTTACTCAAAATGGTTTACCTACCGAAATTACTATATATTCTGGCCAATTTCCCATGTAAAATCCCTAAATCTGTATTTAAACGTATAGAGATGATCTGTACAATGTTCCTGTGGAAGGGCGGATCCCCTAGGGTGGCACTTGAGACGCTAAGGCTGCTGTCACACATGGCAGGCTTGGCGTTTCCAAATTTTTTTCTACATTACTTAGCATCACAGCTGGTACATATACATGACTGGCTACACCCAGTTTTGGCAAATGCATGTACCACCACTAAAGGAACCATTGCGGCTTCCATGGAAACCCTCCATAATATTATTTACAGGGGCAAGGTCCCAAATCGACCAGGTACCTCCATGCTGCCAACATACCTGGTCAGCATCCCCAAATAATTCTCTATGGTTTACCCACACTCTGCAGGAACTATACTCTTTACCCGACACCAAACACTGGTACTCCAGGGGGGGTAAAGTATCTATGTCATTTATACAATAAACAAGGCTTTAAATCTTTTTACCAATTGAGACTTGACTTTGACTTACCACGCCCTTACTTGTTCTACTATTACTAGAGGCGGCTCTCTAATTAGGCAAATTAGGCGATCGCCTTAGGCCTCGCACTCATAGGGGCCCCGCGATCACCTAATTTGCCTGACCCGTGAGTGTGTGAGTGACAGGGAATATCTAACGGTCAGTGTCCCCAAGCTAGTGGGATGAGCGAACACTACAGCGCTGCTATATGACCAGCGCCGCACCGACCTGAAGTCTCCTCTCTCTGCCTCCCTTGGCACTCTCCAGCGCCCCCTCTCTCAGTGTCCTCGAGGCTCCAGCGCTGCCTGAGGACAGATTATAGAGGCGGAGCTGTCGGCCGCTGCTAAACCCAGGAGGGATGGATGCAAGCACGGACTTGTAGGAGTTCGTTTTGTCAGGTGTGGAGGGAGGTGAGCTGGCAGCTTTATGGGAACACTTGTGACTTGTATGCAGGGACTTGAGATGGGCGAGGGGGCGGTGAGAGCAGTGTCTGCAGCACAGCAGGAGGCCAGTCCTGGTGCTGTGCTGCTAACTTCAGTTGCTCTATGCATGCCACTGCAAAGTGGTCTCTGCAGTGCTGGAGCAATAAATTAGGGCTCATTCACACCATATACCACTTTTATACCATCTGCACCCCTTTCATGTCATACTACCCCCATACTTCCCACCGCCATACACTTCGCACTCCTCTCATATACATACTACCCCCCATATACACTCTGCACTCCGCTCATGTACATACTACCCCCCACATACACTCCGCACTCCTCTCAAGTACATACTACCCACCTATATACACTTCGCACTCCTCTCATGTACATACTACTCGCCCCCACATACACTCCGCACTCCTCTCATATACATATACATACTACCCCCCACATACACTCCGCACTGCTCTCATATACATACTACCCCCCACATACACTCCTCACTCCTCTCATGTACATACTACCCCCCACATACACTCCGCACTCCTCTCATGTACATACTACCCCCCATATACACTCCACACTCCTCTCATGTACATACTACCCACCTATATACACTCCGTACTGCTCTCATATACATACTACCCCCCACATACACTCCACACTCCTCTCATGTACATACTACCCCCCACATACACTCCGCACTCCTCTCATGTACATACTACCCACCACATACACTCCGCACTGCTCTCATATACATACTACCCACCTATATACACTCTACACTCCTCTCATGTACATACTACCCCCCACATACACTCCACACTGCTCTCATGTACATACTACCCACCTATATACACTCCGTACTGCTCTCATATACATACTACCCCCCCACATGCACTCCACACTCCTCTCATATACATGCTACCCACCTATATACACTCCGTACTGCTCTCATATACATACTACCCCCCAAATACACTCCACACTCCTCTCATGTACATACTACCCACCTATATACACTCCGTACTGCTCTCATATACATACTACCCCCCACATACACTCCGCACTCCTCTCATGTACATACTACCCACCTATATACAATCCGTACTGCTCTCATATACATACTACCCCCCACATACACTCCACACTGCTCTCATATACATACTACCCCCCACATACACTCCGCACTCCTCTCATGTACATACTACCCCCCACATACACTCCACACTCCTCTCATATACATACTACCCCCCACATATACTCTGCACTCCTCTCATGTACATACTACCCCCCACATACACTCCGCACTGCTCTCATATACATACTACCCCCCACATACACTCCACACTGCTCTCATATACACACTACCCCCCACATACACTTCGCACTGCTCTCATATACAAATTACCCCCCACATACACTCCGCACTCCTCTCATGTACATACTACCCCCCACATACACTCCACACTGCTCTCATGTACATACTACTTACCTATATACACTCCGTACTGCTCTCATATACATACTACCCCCCCCACATACACTCCACACTCCTCTCATGTACATACTACCCACCTATATACACTCCGTACTGCTCTCATATACATACTACCCCCCCACATGCACTCCACACTGCTCTCATATACATACTAACCCCCACATACACTCCACACTCCTCTCATATACATACTACCCCCCACATACACTCCACACTCCTCCCATGTACATACTACCCCCCACATACAGTCCACACTCCTCTCATGTACATACTACCCCCACATACACTCCACACTGCTCTCATATACATACTACCCCCCACGTACACTCCACACTCCTCCCATGTACATACTACCCCCACATACAGTCCACACTCCTCTCATGTACATACTACCCCCCACATACACTCCACACTGCTCCCATATACATACTACCCCCCACATACACTCCACACTGCTCTCATATACATACTACCCCCCACATACACTCCGCACTATTCTCATATACATACTACCCCCCACATATACTTCGCACTCCTCTCATGTACATACTACCCCCCACATACACTCCGCACTCCTCTCATATACATACTACCCCCCACATACACTCCACACTCCTCTCATGTACATAGTACCCCCCATACACTCTGCACCCCTCTTATGTACATAATACCCTCCACATACACTCTGCACCCCTCTCATGTACATACTACCCGCTGTCATACCCTCCATTTTCCTCTCCTACACTTGTTTACCACCATTGTAAAGTGCCATCATAATAGCATCATGGACAAAGTAATGCACTGGGGCCCCTACTAGGGAGATGGTGACCTGTGGCATACACAGCGCACTGCAGAAAACAATGAGTGTGGCTAAATTATGCTACATATGAGGCATGGCTTTTTGGTCTGATTAGAAATTTTAGTCTGATTTATATTTATTTTTTTACAATTTTTTTAAAAACAAAAATTACATTTTTTGGTGAGTTTTTTGATTTCTTTGGTGAGATATCAGGGGTTTAAACAGACCCCTGAAGTATCACTTTTGACACAGAGAAAGGGACTGAGGACACACATTCCCCAGTCCCTTTCTCTGTAGCCTCAGCTGCACTGCAAATGAATGAACAGGAGACAGATGCTCCTGTTAATTCATAAACCGAAGCAGAGAAAACAGTTTACTATGCCTCGGTTATGAATGAACACAGTGAGTGATCAATACCGATCACTCACTGTGTTCATTTAGAAAAGGAAGGGGCTGGTAAATGACATATTTATCAGCCCCTTTTCTTGAAGATCCCCCAGTCTGCGGGAGAGAAGAGGAGGGAAGCCGACAGTGCTGTGGGGGGGGCACATCGTTATTATTTTTTCGCTTCAATTATTTTTCCCATTATGGGCATGAGTGGGGCCTCATGTCTAAGTTTTGCCTAAGGCCTCCCAAAGCCTAGAGCCGCCTCTGACTATTACCAGCTTAGACATGCTATCCGAGCTCAGTTTGGCTCCCTAAATGATCCTACTAACTTACCCCCACTGGAGAAGCTGCTGAGACAACCTTATCCCAACAAACTTATTTCTGCTTACTACGCTGCCCTAATGATCGATTTTAACCCCAGATTTAGTAAGGCACAGGAAAAGTGGGCATCCATGGACATTTCACTAACAGAGGATGACTGGACTGAGTTTAGTGACACGTACAAAAACACAGTTATTTCATCTAGGGACCGTGTTATACAGGTTAAGATTTTCCACCAATCCCACCTTACCCCGGCTAGGCTGTACAAAATGGGGTTGAAGCCCACAGCTGGATGTTTCCGTGGCTGTGGCGGGGACGCTGATTTCATACACTGCTTCTGGATCACTTTAATGTTAGGATCAATGTGAACTTTTTTTCTTTTGATAGGATAGTTTTTCTAAATCCTGCAAAACAAGACTTTTGAAAACCTGAATGGACAGTGCTAAAGTACCAGGGGGGTTAAATAAAGAGGGATTGTGATGGAGCAACATCTGTGGAGATAGGGACCTCCTCAGCAAGGATAGGCCTGATGGATTGGGCTAGAAAATGTCTTTGTATATTAAGTTTCCGAGTACATTTTTGTACGTTGATAGACGTGGTAAACCTGTTGAGGGGTTTGGAGGGAACAAATTTCAGCCCCTTGTCTAATACCAATTTTTCAGCATCAGTTAAGGGGACAGAATTTAAATTAAAAATGCCAGCCCCTTTCAGGTTCTTTTTCTTTTTGCTTTGGACCCTCCACCCCCCCTCGGGTCCCTCTTTTCTTTCTTGATTTCCCGGGTAATCCTCCGTGGGTCTCTGAAAACCCAAATATTGAGTAGAACCCGGGTAACTTTGGTTGTAGTTATAAGGAGATCTATTAGATAGATCCTCCTCTCTGTCATGATAGGAATAAGTATCCTGATAGACATCATGTGCAGCATTCTCAGGGAGTGGTGTAAATCGATTCTGGATATGAATCGGAGTCCGATAATTATAATCATGGTTCTGGTACCTTGGACCACGATTATCATGATGGCTCCACTGATTATGAGGAGAACCTACATAACCTTCTCTATGGTATGGGTCAGCTGGATATCCCCGTTGTTGGCCTCTACCTCTCCCTCTAGTACCTCCGCCCCTATAGAACGAAGTAGGGGGTGGGGGGGGCAAAAGGGGGATGGGGGGTGCGTTTCTAGAACTCTGTTTTTTAGAGGTGCAAACCTTGGGGTCTTGCGTATGGTTTTGAGTTTGATGAGACCCAGTCACAATCCTGTGAGGTGGCTCATAAACAAGTCTCCTATCTGGATTGGGTATTGTGGAATTGGAAGCCTCAATGGGAAGTGGCTCTCTATCCACAATGGCAGGTGAACTGATCTTTTTCTGCCAATTAAAGACTGAATTAGTCGTATAATCGGTGAAATCTCTATTGTATTTTTTCTGTTTTTTATTTCTTTGTTCTTTTTCTTCCTTCTCCAAATTGTTTTTCAAATTGGTAGACAATGCAATATATTCAGCTGTGGTCTTGTACGGAACCAACTTATCTCTTAGATCTTTAATCGCTTTGTCGATTAGGGATAGTTTGGTTTGTTTCTTTTCAACTAAAAATTGTAAAAGTTTAATTCCTACCTCTTAAAATATTTGAACCATGACTCTAAGTTTGGCTCATCTAGTTGCGGATAAATATCCCAACGGAGACCCCTGGGTACCATCTGTTCCTTGACATATTGTTCAAGGAAAGCTGTATCCCATTGAAGATGGATTTCACTGATCTGGTTGGTCATTTGGCTCATGTGCCTTGAATTTTCCTCATACCATTGGACTCCACAATGAGGCTTGGATTTTAGTGATCAGATGACCGCTATACTCCAATTGGAAGTTCCTATGAGGTTTCCCTTGCTGATTGGTCTTGTATCATTTATGGTTATTTCATTAGTATTTATAAATATAGGCAGTGTGGAAGAGGTGTTTCATGCCCCTGTTGAAGACCCATTGATCGAAACGCATAGGGCCGTTTCAATACTCTCCACACTGCCCCTTTTTTATCTGTGATCACTTTTATTGTTAGTTGGTTTTTAGAAATAAAATACCTCCTTTTACCTGCACTATGTGAAAGCCATTCTTTTTTCCACATATTTTCCGGATCTGAGTGGATGTGTCTCTCTGGTGAACCTACCATCAAAATCCTACCCTGACAGTCCTTGGATTGGAGTTTGTTTTGGAGGTCACCTTTGGTTCCCCTGGATCCCATCCTTGAGGTCTGAACCATCTGGATATCCGTATATCTGCCCCGTGTGGCATACTGCCTACATGACTCTATGTCGCTGACATTAGAGTCCACCAGTTCCGGTAAGAGCATACATACAGTACAGTAGGTGACCGCGATATTGTGTCAATCTCGCCGCATTTTTCGTTGAGATTTGACACGCAGGAGCCAGCGCTCACTCATCGGGAAAGGAAAACTTTGTTTTCCTTTCCCGATGAGTGACAGGCAGTGCTGACAGCTGTCTGGTATGAATCCTGAGGGGGAACGCCACGCCAAATTTTAAATGAAAAAATCAGCGTGGGTTCCCCCCCAGGAGCATACCAGGCCCTTAGGTCTGGTATGGATTGTAAGGGGAACCCCTACGCCGAAAAATCGGCGTGGAGGTCCCCCCAAAATCCATACCAGACCCTTATCCGAGCACGCAGCCCGGCCGGCCAGGAAAGGGGGTGGGGACGAGCGAGCGGGCCCCCCCTCCTGAGCCGTACCAGGCCGCATGCCCTCAACATGGGTGGTGGTGCCTTGGGGGAAGGGGGGGCGCCTCCCCACCCCAAAGCACCTTGTCCCCATGTTGACGAGGACAAGGGCCTCTTCCCGACAACCCTGGCCGTTGGTTGTCGGGGTCTGCGGGCGGGGGGCTTATCGGAATCTGGGAGCCCCCTTTAATAAGGGGGCCCCCAGATCCCGGCCCCCCACCCTGTGTGAATGAGTATGGGGTACATGGTACCCCTACCCATTCACCTAGGGAAAAGTGTCAATAAAAAAAAAAAAACAGCACACAGGTTTTAAGAGTAATTTATTATGCAGCTCTGGGGTCTTCTTCCGACTTCGGGGGTGGGGGGTGTTTTCTTCCGACTTCTCCCGGTGTTCCGCCTCTTCTCCCGGGCCCCTCCGCTATCTTCTTCCAGCCCTTTTGCCAGTGAGGGGCCTGGTCTGCTGCCACTGTCTTGCCACCGCTGTCTTGCCGCTGCTGTCTCGCCACCGCTGTCTCATCACTTCTTCTCTTCTTCCGATGTTGACACGACACAAAGTTTTCCTTTCCCGATGAGTGAGCCAGTGCGACATGCACAGTACCAATCTTGCGGTCAGGTACTGTATGGCATTTAATTGTTGATGTTTTTTCCATTTGGGGTTGCCTCTACGGACGGAGCCATATTTCCAATTCCACCACTCTTGGTTATTTTACATTTGGTGTTGGATCATTGTGTTGGACATTTATTTTCCAGTTCTTTCCACATCATTTATCACCGGAGGTTTATCATTGTTTGTAGATGATGTTTTTTTTTTTTATATATGGACTTTTGAGTTTATTATTTATTTGGCATATCCATCACGATTTTTGTGTTTATTTATTAGTGCCACATTTTTTCACTATTTAGTACATGGGCTCTTTCTAAATTCCTCCCCACTATCTGGGTCATATCCATTAGACAGAGTCGTCTCTAGAGTTATAATCAGACCCCTCAGTTTTAGGGTTTGACATATAAGCATTACCCTGGTGCATAAACTCCAATTGTTCCTTTAATTCCCTTAATTGTTTTATGAGTAAGTCCTATCCTGATCTGAGCTGGTCCACTTCTTTTTCCAATTTTCCACTTCTGACTATTCAGTGGATTTCACTATGGGGCACCTTTTCTTGCCTATAACCTTCCAGTTCTTAACTTTTTCATTTTTCCTTTATTTGCTACTTTGATCACGGCTCTCTCTATAGGCCTCTTGTAAAAGTTCCAATTCACCTTTCAGCTCCAGGCTGAATTCCTTGAAACTATGCACACCAGCAGTGACCTCATTCAATTGCTCAGTGAGGGACTCTGCTAACTCCCTTTTCTGTTGGGTATTCTGGTGCTTAAATTAATCACACAGATACTGTATAACAGGGTGGGCCATTTTTCCGAAATTTTAGAGATAGGCAACCCCTATCCTCATATTGATTAGTGGCAAAAGAATGCAAAAAAAGGAATGAAAACAATATTAGTGCTGTGTGCACAGTGAGTGCAGTGTGCAATACATACAAAATAGAATGCAATAATATACAGAATTTAGAAATTTCCTCTACAATCTCCCCTCTTTTGGCCTGCTAGCTTAATTATGGACATTCTGACTTATAAGCATAGGTAAACACAACCAATTCTACATTAAATTAAGACGTATAAAAGACAATGTGACTTCAACATCACTAAACTACTTTTCAAATCACATTATATGTATATATATATATATGTATATCTATCTATATATATATATATATATATATATATATATATATATATATATATATATATATATATATATATATATATATATATACACAGTATCTCACAAAGATGAGTACACCCCTCATATTTTTGTAAATATTTTATTATATACTTTCATGTAACAACACTGAAGAAATGACACTGCTGTGAAGTAATGAGTGTACAGCTTGTATAACAGTGTATATTTGCTGTCCTCTCAAAATTACACAGCCAATAATGTCTAAACCGCTGGCAACAAAAATAAGTACATCCCTAAGTGAAAATGTCGAAATTGGGCCCAAAGTGTCAACATATTGTGTGGCCACCATTTCTTTCCAACCCCCCCTAACCCTCTTGGGCATGGAGTTTCCCAGAGCTTCACAGGTTGCCACTGGAGTCCTCTTCCACTCCTCCATGATGACATCACGGAGCTGGTTGATGTTAGAGACCTTGCGCCCCTCCACTTTCCGTTTGAGGATGCCCCACAGATGCTCAATAGGGTTTAGGTCTGTAGACATGCTTGGCCAATCAATCACCTTTACCCTCAACTTCTTTAGCAAGGCAGTGGTCATCTTGGAGGTGTGTTTCGTTATCATGTTAGAATACTGCCTTGCAGCCCAGTCTCCGAAGGGAGAGGGATCAGTATGTTACAGTACATGTTGGCATTCATGGTTCCCTCAATGAACTGTAGCTCCCCAGTTCCGGCAGCACTCATGCAGTCCCAGACCATGAGACTCCCACCACCATGCTTGACTGTAGGCAAGACACACTTGTCTTTGTACTCCTCACCTGGTTGCCGCCACACACGCTTGACACCAACTGAACCAAATACGTATTTTTTATTTTTTTTGCAAATCTGTTTATTGAATTTTAAAACATTTAAAAAAAAACAACACATTGGTCATGACGAGTGTTAACTTTGGTACGTACAGAATTACGATATAAGGCAAACAGTTACATGAAACATGGCAGGGAACTTAACCACTTCATTACCCGACAATAGTCATATGACGTCCGCAGGAGGGATCTCCCATTCTGGGCGGGCATCATATGACGTCCTCGGCTTCCTGGCCATCTAGTGGGCATGCGCCCACCTCGTTGCTCGGAACCCGGTACGCGTGCCTGGCGGCCATGATGTCCGACGGGCACCCGCGATTGCCCGTGAACACAGCAGGTCCTGTCAGGTGATAGAAGACCGATGGTGTGTTCTCAATACAGAGGAACACCGATCGGTCTCCTCCCCTTATGAGCCCCCGCCCCCTACAGTTAGAATCCCTCCCCAGTTACATTTAAACAGTAATCAGTGCAATGTTATAGCACTGATCGCTGTATAAATGTGAATGGTCCCAAAAATGTGTCAAAAGTGTCCGATATGTCCGTTGCAACGTCACAAAAAAAATTGCAGATCGCCGCCATTACTAGTAAAAAATAAATAAATAAATAAAAATGCTATAAATCTATCCCGTATTTTGTAGACGCTATAACTTTTGCGCAAACCAATCAATATACGCTTATTGCGATTTTTTTTTACCAAAAATATGTAGAAGAATACATATCGGCCTAAACTGAGGACATTTTTTTTTTTTAATTGGGATATTTATTATAGCAAAAAGTAAAAAATATTGTGTTTTTTTTTTTTTAAATTGTTGCTCTTTTTTTGTTTATAGCGCAAAAAATAAAAACCGCAGAGGTGATCAAATACCACCAAAAGAAAGCTCTATTTGTGGGGAAAAAAACATAAAAATTTAATTTGGGTACAGTGTTGCATAACCGCGCAATTGTCATTCAAATTGCGACAGCGCTGAAAACTAAAAATTGGGCTGGGCAGGAAGGGGGTGAAAATGCCCTGTATTGAAGTTGTTAAGGTATCACGATGGTCGCAGCAGGCTGGCTCCATGGGTAGGAGGACAGCGTGGAGCTAACAAGTGCATCTCAGAAATATATGTTACATTCACAATTGCAGATTGCTATTCATTAGCAGAAGATAATGGGTTAGGTAGGGTGTGGGTCTGAGGCTGTGGAGGAGTCCGCCAGCCATTTGGACCAAACCTTATCATATTTTTGAGGGCAACCCCTATTAGCATAACAGTCTTTGGAAAGAGGCAGGCTGTTGTTGACCAATTGTTTCCACAGGGAGAGAGGAGGAGGAGTGGGCTTACGCCAGCTGAGGGCTATGGCTTTGCGGGCGTAAAAGAGAAGTAGCCCGACCAGGGTGCGGCTTGCCACAGTGGGAATTAATTGTTCTATCAGGCCCAATATACATATTGCTATGGAGGGTTGGAGCGATATGGCGGTGACCTGTGTTATGACCTTTAATATCTCCTTCAAATATTCGACAATAGCTGGGCAGGTCCAAAAAATAAGAATAAAGTCACCCGGTATTGTTCCACAATGCCAGCATCCTGGGGGGGAGGCGGGGTTCATTTTGTGTAATCTGTGTGGGGTAAAATATGCGCGATGGACCATCTTGTACTGTATTAGTCAGTCTCTCAGGGAAACCAGGGATCTGAAAGGGAAGCCCCATTGGTCATCCCAATCATCATTGTCAAAGTCAGGAATGTCGTGTAGCCATTTGTTTCTGAGTTTATTCAGAGTAGGGAGGGAGGTCATTATCAAATGAGAATAAAGTCGCGAGGTGGGCTTATTTGCACATCCAAACCTAAGGAGGTCCTCTAATGTGGATTGGACGATCTGGAGGGGAGAACTGGAGAATTGGCGACTGAAGGCATTGGAGAGTTGTAGATATCTAAAAAAATAGCTCTGCAGGATGTTGAAATTAGAGATCAATTTGGGGAGTGGGGCCAGAGATTGAGTGGAGATTACTTGGTCCACTGTTTTAATGTTGAATTTAGTCCAAGCGTGGGGTTTGGGTAATTTGTAAATATGCTCCAGGGTGGGGTTCAACCACAAGGGGGCAGCTGGAGAAAATGCATTTTTAGGGTATCTTTGAATTTTAAGTCCCGCCCCCCATGCACGCAGTGTGGTGCGCATGGAGGGGGTCAGCGGGTATGGGGCCTTTGGGCCACAGAAAAGTAAAAATTTCAGCGCTTCTAACGATTTCACCACCACCGCCTCAACCAAGGTGGCGGGGTTTGCCATATCAGGAGTGAGCCACCAAGCCACTGTCACAAGCTGGGTGGCCAGGAAATATTTATATAGGTTAGGGCACGGCAGTCCTCCCTGGGAGGACGGGTGTACAAGTGTTGACCATCCGTATCTGGGGGACTGGGCTCCCCAGATAAAGGAGACGAAGAGGTTATGTATCCAGGTGAAAAAGGATTTGGGAATCCACTGCGGAGATTGGCGAGTAGGTAGGTAAATTTGGGTAGGATTTTCATTTTTATCAGATTTATCCAACCTAGCAATGATAAGAGTAGTGACTCCCATGCCTTCAGTCTCAGCCATGTCTCCTGAACCAATGGGGATAGGTTCAGGGGCAAGAAATCTGAAGCCTGCCTTGAGATTATCACCCCAAGGTACTTGAAGCTCTCAACCCATTGTAGGGGTATATCGGAGGGGGCGGTGGTACGAGCTATAGGGTCTATAGGGAACAAAATAGACTTTGACCAGTTAACCTTGAGGCCTGTGACAGTGGAGAATGAGTTCAGAATCTGCAGTGCCCCTTTGAGCGAGGAGTCAGCATCGTTGAGGAAAAGAAAGAGGTCATCTGCATACAGGGTGACCCTCTCCTCCAGCCAGCCAACATGCAGGCCCTTAATGTACAGGGAGGTGCGCAGGGCCTCCGCCAGTGGTTCCATCACAATGGCGAAAAGGGCCGGAGAGAGAGGGCAGCCCTGTTGCATGCCTCTGGACAGAGGGAAGGGCTGTGACAGACCCCCCCAACTTGATAGCTGATGTGAGGTGCTTGTAGAGTGTCTGTAACCACGTAATAAATAAGGAAACCCATTCTATGGAGGACCTCCTACAGAAAAGGCCATTCCACAGTGTTGAAGGCCTTCTCTATGTCTAAGGAGGCCACCACCCAGGAACCCTCATTGAGGTGTTATGCATGTATGTTGGTAAATAAGCATCGTGATTGACATCAGTGGCTCTGTTAGCCATAAAACCAGTTTGGTCAGTCTCTATCACGGACAGCAGTAGGGGTTGTAGTCTCATAGTGAGCAATTTGGTAAGAATTTTGAAGTCAGTGTTAAGTAGGCCGATAGGCCTATATGAGGCGCAGGACATGGGGTCCTTAGGGGCTTTGTGGATTAGTATTATATGTGCATGACTCATGGAGGTGGGAAGGGCACCCGCCCTCCGTCAGACAGTGAAAATAGAGCTGGGCCAGTTTGGGGGAAAGCAGGTCCCCATGAGTTTTGTAGAACTCTATAGGGAGACCATCTGGGCCTGGGGATTTTCCAGCGGGAAAGGATCCGATGGCCTTCAAAACCTCCTCCAGGGTAATGGGTCCCACCAAATTTTCTCTCTCGGCATCCCAAAGCCAGCCGAGTGCCAGGGGGTCCAGCCAAGGCGCTAGGTCCTGTGGCCTGAAATCCGAGGGCAACACGGAGGTGTAAAGGGAGCTATAGTATTGTTGAAATAAGTCTAACATGTCTGGGAGAGAAGAGCCCGATTCACATGAAGGAGACACTATGCTGGGTATCACCGTCAGGGGCAGGTCATGTTGTGCCAACATTGCCAGGAGGCGACCGTTTCGGTCCCCTTGTTCGAAAAAGCTTTGCTTGTTACGGTAGAGATCTAGTCTGGTAAGTTCAGTTAGATGAAGGTGTAGTTCCCATTTTGCTGCGTTAAGAACATCAAAGCCAGAGTCCGTGGGGTCGGCCGCATAGGCCTCAGTCTGGGTATCTAACTTGTTCTGTAGCTCAGTTGTGGCAGCGGCTTGTTCTCTACAGATCCCAGCTATTGAGGAGATGTATTGACCCCTAGTGAAGGCCTTGAAGGCATCCCACGTAACCTCTGGGGAGGAGGACTCCGCATTAAGTTCCCAGTATTCGGTAAGGCGAGGCAGGATAGTGTTGGTCAAGTCGGCGTGGGAGAGCCAATGGGTTCCCAGGCACCAAAGGGTGGAGGTTCGGGAGGCAGGGGAGCGGTTGTTAAGAAGGAGGGGGCAGTGGTCTGACAGCCCACTAGGTAGGTATGTGGCGTCTTGCACGTCCGACATCATGGCCGGATTGGCAAAAGCTAAGTCAATGCGTGAGGTGGCAGAAAAGCAGGAGTAGGCCCTAGTCGAGGGGTGTTTCCACCTCCAGACCTCGGTCACTCCCATTGACCATGTGCCCAAGTGGATAAGTCTGAGGAGCATTGTTTAGGGGGGGCAGGTCTGTCCAAGTCTGGAGCTAGGATGGCATTAAAATCGCCCATAAGTAACAACCTGGCGGGGCAGTATGGGGTAACCCACTCTAGGATAGTGTATAAGGTGGTTGTTGAAAAGGGAGGAGGGATGTATATATTTACCACAATATATCTGGTGCCCCAAACTGTGAAAACCACTATCACGTATTTGCCCTGAGGGTCAGTGTGAATCTGTTCCACTACGCATGGAAAGGATTTGCTAAACCAGCACTGAGACCCCCCTGGCATAGGTGGAATAGGAGGCATGAAAGGCTCTCTGGATCCACGGCTTCTTTAGTGCCAATAGTTTGCTGCCCATAAGGTGCATCTCCTGAAGCAGTATCATGTGGGGGGAGTGTAATTTGAGATATTTAAATAGTACTGCTATTTTAAATTTGGAATTGAGCCCCCGGACATTCCAGGATAAGTTATTAAAAGTGGACATGTCCCATGTGGCCATCAGATGGTTCCATTATGCTATCAAGGAGATGCATATTAACATTAATAGTGTGTAACAAGAGCTGCATAGAGCCAGAGAGCCCATTGTAGAAAGAGTCATGACCAAGCATTAACCATACAAACAAAAAAACACATATATTAACTAAAAACAAAAGTACCCTGAATTCAACTTAAACTATGGCTATTATAAAGTCCCTCCAGGTGAGTGGAGAATAGCGGTTCAATAACCCCTCAAAATTCCTGGGATGACCCCAGATAGTGTTCATCTTATAACAGTAGGCAAGAGAGGGGGTGACGTGTATCTCCTCACAGTGAGAAGGACTGGGCTGTCCGGAACAGTGGTGTAGTTCCTCCAGATATTGGAGCACCTCCTAAAAAGTGGAGAGCACCATTTCAGCCTCTTCCTAGAAACAAACCGTGAGGGTCAAGTGTGAGTCACATGTAGAAGCACATTTGAGGTGGCTCCGGTATTTGCCGAAGGTTAAGTAGCATGGAGCGAACAAGGATATGTATGATCCATGCATCAGATAGATTAATAAGAAGAATCCTTTAATGTAAGGTGATCAGCCAGTTGTCTGCATCCGCAGGGTTGTCAAAGAAACGGATCGCCATGTCACGTTGGACCCGCAGGCGGCTGGGTTAAAGCATGCTGTATTTAATGCTCTTATCTCTGAGTCGTCTGCGAACATCATTGAAGGTTTTTCTCTTTCACTGCAAGTCAGCCAAAAAGTCGGGGAAAAGAAGAATCGAGGCGTTGCCATATCTGAGATTGGGATGTTTTCGAGCTTCAGAGAGAATCCTGTCTCTGTAGTTAAGGAAGCGAACCAGAAAGGGACGGGGAAGGGCTCCCTCTGGAGCTAATTTGGTTTTGCCAACGTAAAAGCATTTACGTTAGTTAGTAAGTAAATCACTCCAGGGGTCTTGCAATTGGCAAAATGTCTCGGCCTGTACATTCTTCCATTAGGTAGTTTGAATTTAATTTGTGTGTTCATATAGCGGCAACATGAACATCCACCACATGTAAAAGTTCCTAGTCGTTTGCATATACTGTATCTGAACGGAAAGTGCCTGTGTATTCGCTTTTTACGAGATGGTCCCCTAATGAACAAGCTTTCCTATAAGTAATAGTGGGTGTTGCAGATATATGTGGTTTTAAATTGGGGTCTATTCGTAGTAGATGCCAATGTTTTTGTAGGATACTTTTAATAATCCCATGCTGCTTGTTATAAGTGGTAATTACTCTAATGGCTGATTGGGAGGTGGGAGGTGTTTTTTTAGAGAACAAAATGTTGTGCCTTAGTTGTCCTCGGGCTCTTTTAAAGGCTTTTTTTTAGACATGTAGGCGAGTATCCTCGCTCAAGGAGTCTCTCTCTTAATTTATTTGCTTCCCTGACAAAGTCGATATCTTTTGAGCAGTTACGCCTGAGTCTTAGATATTGCCCGTATGGGATGGATGAAACTAACGATTGGGGATGTGAGCATGATGCATGTAAAATGGTGTTTCCAGCGGTCTCTTTCCGATAGAGACCGCTGGATAAAGACCCATCTGTGGATTTGGTTATGCTTAAATCTAGGAAAGTAATTGAGGTATCACTGAAAGTCATCATGAAAAACAAGTTAGAGTTATTTGAGTTCATGATTTGTATGAAAGAATATAAGGCCTCAGGTGTACCATTCCATATCATGAATATATCATCTATATACCTGAACCATGCTGCTACATGGGTGGTATATGACGAGAGGCTATCGTCTGACAGGAGCGACCGCTCCCACTCTCCCAGGTACAGGTTGGCATACGATAGGGCACAACAAGTCCCCATTGCAACTCCCTGCACCTGGAGGTAGTGGGAGCCGTCAAACATGAAGGTATTATGTGTTAGGATGAAATCAAGAGATTCCAAAAGAAAGGAATTAAGTTGGCGGTCATCTTTATGAGATTGTGACAAAATATGTCTGATAACTGAAAGTCCTGCATCGTGCGGAATAGAGCTGTATAGTGCCTCGACGTCGATGGCCACTAAAAGCGAGTGTGGTAGTATATGTAGTTCTTCCAGATTTTGCAACAAATGGATAGTGTCCTTAATATTTGAAAAAAGACCTGCAACATAGGGTCTGAGGTGACTGTCTACAAACTTGCTCAGGCGCATTCATTTAAGGCTCGCCAGTTCCTTAATGTCTTGCAGGACAATTTTATGGGTCAGATGGTAGACGCACCTACTAGAAATAAAACATTACTGGAGCTACTGATTACCAAAATACAGACCTGATCACGGATGTGGAAATACGGGGCAATTTAGGTAACAGCGATCACAGGTCAATTAGTTTCAGTATAAATCACACAAATAGGAAACATAAAGGGAACACAAAGACACTGAATTTCAAAAGAGCCAACTTCCCTAAACTACAAACCTTGCTAAAAGGCATAAATTGGGATAAAATATTAGGAACAAAGATTACGGAGGAGAGATGGGTTTGCTTTAAGAGCATATTAAATAAGGGCATTAGCCAATGTATCCCATTGGGTAATAAATTTAAAAGAGCAAACAAAAATCCTGGATGGCTTAACTCCAATGTAAAAATGCATATAAAAGCAAAGGAGATGGCCTTCAAAAAATACAAGGTTGAGGGATCATCTTCAGAATTTAGACTTTATAAAGAATGCAACAAGAAATGTAAGGGTGCAATAAGGACGGCTAAGATAGAACATGAAAGACACATAGCGGAGGAGAGCAAACAAAATCCCAAGAAATTCTTTAAGTATGTAAACAGTAAAAAAGGGAGGACAGACCATATTGGCTCCATAAAGAATGAGGAAGGACATCTGGTTACAAAGGATGGGGAGATGGCGAAGGTATTGAATTTATTCTTCTCCTCAGTCTTCACGAGTAAATCGGGGGGGCTTCAGTAACCAAAACTGCAGTGTTTATCCTCATGACACAACACAGGAAGCACCTCCATAGTTAACAGAGGACAGAATTAAAATTAAACTTGGGAAACTTAACATTAATAAATCACCGGGACCAGATGGCTTGCATCCGAGGGTACTTAGGGAACTCAGTCAAGTGATTGCCAGCCCGTTGTTCCTAATTTTTACAGACAGTCTACTGACTAGAATGGTAACAGCTGATTGGAGAAAAGCCAATGTAGCACCAATATTTAAAAAGGGCCCAAAATACATACCTGGGAATTACAGACCAGTTAGCCTAACATCAATAGTATGTAAACGCTTGGAGGGGATGATAAGAGACTATATACAAGATTTTAGTAATAAGAACGATATCAGTAATCGGCATGGATTCATGAAGAATCGTTCTTGCCAAACCAATCTATTAACCTTCTATGAGGAGGTGAGTTGCCATCTAGATAAAGGAAGGCCCATAGACGTGGTGTATCTGGATTTTGCAAAAGCATTTGACACAGTTCCCCATAAACGTTTACTGTACAAAATAAGGTCCGTTGGCATGGACCATAAGGTGAGTACATGGATGGAAAACTGGCTACAAGGGCGAGTTCAGAGGGTGGTGATAAATGGGGAGTACTCAGAATGGTCAGGGGTGGGTAGTGGGGTTCCTCAGGTTCTGTGCTGGGACCAATCCTATTTAATTTGTTTATAAACAACCTGGAGGATGGGATAAACAGTTAAATCTCTGTATTTGCAGACGATACTAAGCTAAGCAGGGCAATAACTTCTCCGCAGGATGTGGAAACCTTGCAAAAAGACCTGAACAAATTAATGGGGTGGGCGACTACATGGCAAATGAGGTTCAATGTAGAAAAGTGTAAAATAATGCATTTGGGTGGCAAAAATATGAATGCAATCTATACACTGGGGGGAGAACCTCTGGGGGAATCTAGGATGGAAAAGGACCTGGGGGTCCTAGTAGATGAAAGGCTCAGCAATGGCATGCAATGCCAAGCTGCTGCTAATAAAGCAAACAGAATATTGGCATGCATTAAAAGGGGGATCAACTCCAGAGATAAAACGATAATTCTCCCACTCTACAAGGCTCTGGTCCGGCCGCACCTGGAGTATGCTGTCCAGTTCTGGGCACCAGTCCTCAGGAAGGATGTACTGGAAATGGAGCGAGTACAAAGAAGGGCAACAAAGCTAATAAAGGGTCTGGATGATCTTAGTTATGAGGAAAGGTTACAAGCACTGAACTTATTCTCTCTGGAGAAGAGACGCTTGAGAGGGGATAGGATTTCAATTTACAAATACTGTACTGGTGACCCCACAATAGGGATAAAACTTTTTCACAGAAGAGAGTTTAATAAGACTCTTGGCCACTCATTACAATTAGAAGAAAAGAGGTTTAACCTTAAACTACGTAGAGGGTTCTTTACTGTAAGAGCGGCAAGGATGTGGAATTCCCTTCCACAGGCGGTGGTCTCAGCGGGGAGCATTGATAGCTTCAAGAAACTATTAGATAATCACCTGAATGACCGCAACATACAGGGATATACAATGTAATACTAACATATAATCACACACATAGGTTGGACTTGATGGACTTGTGTCTTTTTTCAACCTCACCTACTATGTAACTATGTAACTATGTAATTGCGCCTCAGTTAGTTTTCAGCGCTGTCAGATTTTGCAACAAGGGACTGTACTGTGCGTTGCAACTCAGCAATGGAAGCGGCATGGGTGGCTGTAAGATCTTCGGTAGCTGACACAAAGGTTTCAGTTTCGGTCATTCTCCCTCTTATTTTGTCAAGGTCTTTCCGTATTAAGTTGCACTCCTCAGCAAGATGGTCAATGCGCACCAGCAGCGAGGTCCTACTCTGCTCGATCGCCGCAAGGATCATGGCCGTGCTGTCTTGAGATGGTGGGGTTGACTCTTCCGCCATTGGAGTTTCTCCATGCTCCATTTCCAGATCGGCCAGCAGGGCCCGAAGCCGACCAATCAGAACGGGATCCATTTGCGGGGATGCGGGCAGTGGCGGTGGGACCAGACTGTTAGTTTTAGTGGTTTTGGAGTACCTCTTCCCCTTTTTGGAGGAGGAGGACATCTGGTATTTCACCCAGGGAGACTGCTATGAGGGACGATCGTCTGTGCCCAGATATATGTCTAGGAGGTAGCTAGATGCGACCCAAGCTGGCGGTAGACCTCA
Organism: Lithobates clamitans; assembly: GCA_037952925.1. Classification (NCBI taxonomy): domain Eukaryota; kingdom Metazoa; phylum Chordata; class Amphibia; order Anura; family Ranidae; genus Lithobates; species Lithobates clamitans. The sequence goes on along the minus strand of JBBGZY010000221.1, from coordinate 8,729,532 downwards.
AGTCCATGGCGTTCACACTGTGGACAGGCAGTCAGTGCTCACCAGTAGCCTCCCCCCTCACAGCAGACACACAGGCAGGGGTAAGGCAGGAAGGATGTGGGGCTGGAAGAGCCAGGGTCTGGAAGGCCCAGAGCAGTGGGACAGAAGCAGCAGTAGAGAGGACACACTAGGCCACTGGACACCCCATCTCAGATGACAGTCTTTGGCAGCACACCAGGCCGTGGCAGGGACTTGGGGGACTGACAGAGCGGATGAAGAGAGGAGGCCTGCACCTCTGAGTTCAGGCCGGACCAGCCGCGGTGCCTCCTCGCGGGATATCAGCCGCAGGAAACGGCGGGGATCCTCAGGCCTCACTAGGCCGGATCAGATCGCGGCCGCTACGGACGTCCCCAGATCTCGGCTAGGCCTCCGGACTGTGCTAGGTGGGTGGATGGACGGTATGTGGGGACAGATGAGCGTCCCTTACCTCCAGCTCTGTCAGAATCGAGTTTCCCCGGGAGGCCTCAGATCAGCAAGATGGCGGCGGCCGCGGGTGTCTGGAGGCAATAATTCTCGGATGATCACAAGCAGAGCCAATTGAAAATAATGGTACAGGGCACTGTGGGGACCTAGATGAGCAGGCTGGCAGGGTATTTTTTTCAGATCCTCAGAGAGCTCTTTGCCATGAGGTGACATGTTGAACTTCCAGTGACCAGTATGAGAGAGAGCGATGACACCAAATTTAATACATCTGCTCACCATTCACACCTGAGGCCTTGTAACACTAACGAGTCACATGACAGTGTGAAGGGAAAATAGCTAATTTGGCCTAATTTGGACATTTTTACTTAGGGGTGTACCCACTTTTGTTGCCAGTGATTTAGACATTAATGGCTGTGTGTTGAGTTATTTTGAGAGGACAGCAAATTGACACTGCTATACAAGCTGTACACTCACAGCTTTACATTGTAGCAAAGTGTAATTTCTTCAGTGTTGTCACATGAAAAGATACAATACAATATTTACAAAAATGTGAGGGGTGAGATGTGAGGTACTGTGCATATATATATATATATTCATACATTTATATCCATTACAATTAAAGCATTTGAACAAATAGTACTCCAGACTGTGATTCCAAGAGGAAAACAAATCGAACATAGAGATACTTTCATTTAGTCATTTTTGCAGTGTCTGGTGTGGATCCAGATTACTTTTCCTTCAAGTTTTATCAACTGCACATGAAATAGATGCTGTACTGTGTCTCCAAACATTTCCTTATATATAAATGTCTCTTAACAATCCACAAGTCACCTGACTTTAGTTTATGAGATCCTTCCAAACTGTTAGGATCTGAAATTGGGGAGAAAACGCATAAATGAGTTTTTCAGACCTTTAGAGATCACCAACATACTCTGTGTGATTCAATTGGAGGCCTTCAGCTGCTAAGACAAAAATAAGCAAGTGAGCGACACACTCCCAAAACAAATCTCATAGGGAGAGAGTCCAATATCCCCTTATGGACTTAAAAAAATATATATATAGACATTCAGACCATAGTTTTCTAGTTTCTTACTCTACTTTTTCCACTACATTGTAGACAGTAGGGGGTTTAAAATAAAACCTCATAACTTCTTGTAAGGACTCTCCCATAAAAATAGTTCAATTGTTACTCTCTCTAGCTTCTGGAACTCCTACTTCTGATAACAGACTGCAGAATACAGACTGAGCATGGCAGGAATGGTCTCCTGGGAATGCGCTGTTTAAGGTGCTCTTTACTGTTGCTGACCGGTCATCTGCGAAGGAGGCCTGTGAGATCCCAGCAGTATCCTGCTGTTCCTGCTGTTCTACTAAGCCTGTTTTGACCCCCCTGAATAAGGACGGTTGCAGGCTTTTTGGTAAGCCTCCATTGCTTTATTGTGAAGGTGACGGGCAGCACTAGTGGTGAAAGTTCAGATCTTGATACTTTTCACTAATTAACTTTTTTACCCACTTTTTTCACATATATATATATTTTATATATTTTATGTTTTATGCTTTGTATTTATGTCAGTTGATTAATTTTACATGGACTATTATTAGATGCTATTATCAGTATTATTCACACTTGATTTAACACTATTGATTTACTGGTATATATTGCACTTATTGTTATCATACACAATTTAATTACTTGTGGTATTTATCAAGCGCTGCACTCTTACCTTTATCTATATTTCTTGTGCCCTTATATCGGGGTTATAGTGTTCAGCTGCAGGTTTTTTTTCATGTTATATATTTTTTTCACATTATTCACCTAGCGCAATTCATTTTTTTAATTTTTAAACACTTTTTACTGTGGCCTTTGTAGTAGCATTTGCCACCCGACATCCAGAAAACCTGTCCATACAGACAAAATGCATACTTGTAAGATCCTGACTTGGTTATCTGGATATATCTTTTTGTAATCTCTGGAAGGGATGTTCAGCTTTTGGTAACACCTTTGGTAACAGGTAAAACAAGAAGCGGTATATTATAAAAACAACAGTGGTGAAGCCTGGCTCTATCCCACGCTCCTATACTAAGGCAGCCATAACTTCTTGTGACTAATGACACGGTCCATGTGTCAAGCTGGAGGGGAAAGAATGGCTGGCAGACATAAAAGATCACCTTTTTCCAAAGTCCTGTTTCATAAGATGTTGCCCCCCCGTGGACCACTTGTTGTTCTCGTTCTGGGGTCCTTAAAGTTTAATTATTATTCCCAGCTATACTAGGGCCAGAAATAGGATGTAATCTGTGAGTTGCACAGACCCAGCAAGTTTCCGAGGCTGTAATGCAGCATCCTTAGTCGCCTGGCCTGCTTTGAATGTGCAAGCTTTAATGTTAGTATGGCCGCCTCAGCAAGAAGCTGGAAGGATGAAGATAGCCAATCAATTAACTTAGCAATCTTGATTGGTTTACCTGCCGAAGTAAAAACAAACTTCTGTCCCTTCAAATGGAACCACAAGCTCTCTAAATCTGTGCTATCTATATAAATACTGTATATATTCTTTCGATAACTCACAGGCTTTGCTAAAGGTTGGAGCTCTGCTTCTTGAGCTGGGGAAGAAGGATCCAATAAATCTGAATATGGAGTATCCTTTTGGCTGACAACTGCATACTCATAAATCTGGGTTCAAATCTACAAAAGAATCTAATATTTGGGTCTTCAAGGTGTGTCCTGCACTATGCTCACAGCAGCTGATCTTTATGTCTTCAATTTAACACATGTGCCTGCATGGTGGCTGGATTCAAATGTACACATTTTTCATTGTTAGATTTGTACATAAACAACAATACAAAATCATATTTTGAACCTTTCATTAGACACATATTTAGTTTAGCTGTTTGCAATATTTGCTGCGCAGAATGTGGGACCATTAAAAGTTATATAACTGACCGAAATAATGTCTGTAAACTTTGTCTAGTAGCACATTGCATAAAGCTACAGCTCTGATATATTGGGGTGAACCCTTCATTACTGAGTCCAGTTTGCATAAATATATCTTAATGGATTGTTTTTTTCTATCATGCTGTTTGTGTAAGAACTCCAGTTTTATGTTTAAAAAAAAAAAAAAAAAAACCTTTTCCTGGCAATGTTATAGTTTCACATTGCTTGCTCTGTTGTTAGTTTTAGCTAGACTGCAAGGTGTTTTTTCACCTTAATGCATAGGATGCATTAAGGTGAAAAAAACAAGCCTTTAAAACCCATTTAGTTTCCATCTGACACTATTTTCCTGATGTCATAACATTATAAATTATAACAGTACCATGTGGTCATGCAGAGATGGCTGTAAATTCTAAGTTTCCTTGAGCCTGACCACTGCAAGGAAAAGGAGCACATCATTTCACAATCCACACATTCTGCTTTGGATTTCAAAAATAAAAATAAATAAAAACAAAAAGTACCAACAAACTGTATATGAAAGAACAGAAAAATCATCAGCCAGATCAAAAAAGCTATAAACCAGCTGGCTGCAGGTGGCATCTATCCTAACAGGGTGTATGGACTTGGCATTATGGGTCTGTTTTATATTTTAATTTTATTTATTACTCTCACATCATGAACATCAACAAAATTCTTATGTATCCCATCCATCTAGGCTTTAAGTATTATGACAGCTGTATTATAATTAATAACCTCATCTTAATCTAAAGTAACCTCATATTACCTATTAGGGATGGACGAACGGTTCGACCCGAGCATAAGTTTGGGCCGAACTTTGGTTGTTCGGACGTTCGGCGAACACCGAACAGTATGTTCGGGGCAAATTCGAAAGCTGCGGAACACCAAGTCTATGGGACGCTAACATGAAAAATCAAAAGTGCTAATTTTAAAGGCTTATATGCAAGTTATTGTCATAAAAAGTGTTTGGGGACCCGGGTCCTACCCCAGGGGACATGTATCAATGCAAAAAAAAAAGTTTTAAAGGAAATAGAATGATACTGCGCTGATAAAAAGTAAAATTAAAATGAACCAGCTGCTACACAGGAATGTGACAAATATTCAAATTCAAAAGTGCAAAAAAGTAGCGCTAAAACCAATAATACAGTGATGAGTGTATACACAAATAGTGAACAGTGAAATATTCATGAAATAAAAAGTTAATAAAAAAGTCCAACATGGTGAAATAAATAAATATATGGAAAAGGAAATGATGCGAGTCCCAAACCACAAATCCTTAACTGTAAAGAAAAATGCAGAAGTCCACAACAATGAAGTGATGATCTTCCGACGTGAGAATATAATCAGAAAATGGTGAATCCTTACAATAGATACAATTGAACACTCTTACCAGAATGAATGGACCCGGATGTCAGCGACACCGAGTCATATAAGCCTGGATGAATGGATCCCCCAAATGGATACAAGGACCCAAAGTCTCCGATGGTATCTCCACTTGGCTCCAATGACCTCGTAAGTATCAACCAAGCTGGAGAGGCAGCTATCTGATAGGAACACGACGGCAACTCTCATCCACACAGAATATGTAGAAAAAAAGAAGAAGAGGGGCTCCGATAGTGCAGGTCAAAAAAAGTAGGTTTATTAAAAAAACGACATACACAAAATTTAAAAGTGATCACGGTAAAATAAAAGCAATGTGGGGAGCAATGAACCTTTCCCGATGCGTTTCGTCCTAATAGGACATCTACAGGGGCATCTAACTGCTCCCCCACATTGCACATATATATATAAATATCAATATAAAACACATATCCAATCAACAACAATCAATTAAACATGAGAGTCAAACAGCCTGCGATTGGAGGTAGAATGATCAGCTGTTCACCTGCACTCCAAACCTCAATCTAAGCCACCAATAAAATAATTCTAACAAAATCTGTGCCAATGGGAAACCACCTAGCAGAGCTTGTACGGAAGTAACGTGGCTTCCACGCGGTCCAAACCGCATCAAAAAGCCTGCAAAAATGGTCCAACACTCACATGACAAACAATGGGAGTGGTGAAACTCTCTACACCCAATGAGAATGCTCCTGACACTGTGCATCAGCAGTGCGCCCCCCCCCAGTCCATTACCAGGCTCTTTGGGTCTGATATGAATATTATGATATGAATATTAAGGGGAACCGTGAACCAAAATTTTTTAAAAAAATTGCGTGGGGGTCCTCCCAAAATCCATACCAGGCCCTTCAGGTCTGGTATGAAAATTAAGGGGAACCCTGGCCCAAAATTAAAAAAAAATGGCATAGGGGACCCCCCAAAATTCATACCAGACCCTTCAGGTCTGGTATGGATTTTAAGGGGAACCCTGTGCCAAATTTTTTTAAAAAATGGCGTAGGGGTTCCCCCAAAATCTTTACCAGACCCTTAATTGAGCACGCAACCTGGCAGGCTGCAGGAAAAGAGAGGGGACGGGAGAGCAACCCCCTCCTGAATCATACCAGGCCACATGTCCTCAACATGGGGAGGGTGCTTTGGAGTAACTCCCCAAAGCACCTTGTCCCCATGTTGATGGGGACAAGGGCCCCATCCCCACAACCCTTGCCCGGTGGTTGTGGGGGTATGCGGGCAGGGGGCTTATAGGAATCTGGAAGCCCCCTTTAACAAGAGGACCCCCAGATCCCGGCCCCCCCATATGAATTGGTAACGGGTACATTGTACCCCTATCATTTCACAAAAGAAAGTGTCCAAAAATTGTAAAAAAGACAGAAGACACTTAGGGACAAGTCCTTTATTAAAAGACAAAGAAAAATGTCCCGCAACATTTTTCATCTCCTATCACGCTGCCCGACGAACCGAAAAAAGTAAAAAAAAATGCAACACCTCGGCCTCCATGGGAGGCTCCTGCCGAGTGATAGTTCTTCTTGATGACAGCTCTTATATAGCTGAGGGCGGGGCCACTCGGTGACATAAATGGGTGACCCGCCTTCCTCTGACATCATAAAGCATCAGGGGGGTCACCCATTTACGTCACTGGGTGGTCCTGCTCTCAGCTATATAAGAGCTGTCACCAAGAAGAAGCGTCACTGCGGCCTGCCAGGTTGCGTGCTCGCATAAGGGTCTTGTATGGATTTTGGGGGGACCCCTACGCCATTTTTTTTTATTTTGGTGCAGGGTTCCTGTCACATACCTTACAGCGGAGCCTGAGAGGATAAGGGTGGCCTCTTGCACAGTTCCGGTCCTAGCACCCCTGGTGGTGGATACAGGAAGTGCAGGGGCAGCGAAAGGGTGCAGGTGCCTGCAGGTCAAAGGCTGGAAGTTGAAAACACAGGAATTCCTGTAAGGACTGAACACCAGGTTGTTCAGCTGGGACCAGATCAGGATTAACAGAGGAGTCAGGAAATGGCAGGAGTCTGCAACAGGCTGGCAGCGAGGTACACAATCAGGAGACAGAGCCGTGGTCAAAGTCCAAGCCAGAGTCAGTTCGGTACACAGAAACAGGCAGGCAGGTAAGGAGAATCCAAGAGAATGGTCAGAGGGAAGCCGAGTTTTCAGGAGCAGAGTCAATCAGGCAGCAGTACAAGAACACAGGAACATAGGAACAAGCTGAAGACGATCCAGCACTGATACTGGGCAGATTATCTGTTCATATAGGGAGCCGTGCACCAGGATTCGTGGAAGAGCGCGTATGGATGCTCCATTGCGCATGCCCATTCTGAACCCCATTTGTCTCACTCTAAGATTCTGTGCATGGGCATTGGCATTAGCGGAACGGGGATTAGCAGCTGCTGCATGAGGATGGGCACTTGCTGTGTGAGTTCTCTGACATTGCCTCCTCCTTAGGGGCAGCCCCCGGATGCCCACTTGAGCCATCTTCTCTGGATGGGAACAATGAAAGTCCTGTATCAGTCTCCGGGCATGGAGATTGGTCTCGGGTTCCCAGGAATTTTCTTCAGGGCCAAAGCCTTTCCATTTGATTAGGTACTGGTTTAGTCCTTGTTTTTTCCTGTAATCCAGAATAGCCTCAATCTCAAACTCTTCTTCCCCATCCACCATTAATGCCTCTGGGGGCCCTATTTCACGATCTGGAAATGAATTTGCCACATCCAGCTGAAGTAGCGAGGTATGGAACACAGGGTGAATTTTAAACAAATCGGGAAGTTTGAGTTCATCTACTACTGAGTTGATCTTTTTCTCAACAGGAACGGGTCCCAAGTATTTGCGTCCCAGTTTCTTGGGAGGACACGCAAGCTTCAGGTTTGCTGTTGAAAGCCATACACTGTCACCGGCTTTTAAATCCAGCTCCTTCCTTCTCTTTTAATCAAAGAATCTTTTACTATCTTCTTGTGCCTTGGAGAAGGTCTCTTTTAGTATTTGGTTATTGGTGGTAAAGAAGTTCAGTCTATCCTGAACCGCAGGCAAAGGAGAGTCTGGAACTAGTGTTGGCAAGGAGGGGTGGTACCTATAATTGGAGAAGAAGGGTGACTGATTTGTGGCAGAGTGGAAGGAATTGTTGAATGCAAATTCCGCTAAGGGCAGCAATGATGACCAATCTTCCTGGGTGAAGGAGGAGAAACAACGTAAGTATTGCTCCAATGTTTGGTTTGTACGTTTGGACTGCCCGTTGGTCTGGGGGTGATAGGCCAAGGAGAAACTGAGTTTGATGCCCAGAGCCTCACAAAGTGCTTTCCAAAATTTTGACATGAATTGTACTCCATGATCCGAAACAATGTCACTGGAAATTCCGTGGAGTCTGACGATTTCTTTAACGAACACCCCGGCAGTGTCTTGCTGATGGAGTCCCCTTCATGGGGATGAAATGTGCCATCTTAGAAAAGCGATCAACCACCACAAAGATGGACGAAAATACCTCGGAGGGAGGAAGTTCAACAATGAAGTCCATTGCAATCTTATCCCATGGTCTTTCAGGGATGGGCAGCAGTCTCAATAGGCCCCACGCCTTGTTTTTACTGCCCTTGTTCCTGAGGCAGACTGGGCAAGAACTGACATAATCTCTGCAATCCTTTGCTAAATTGGGCCACCAAAAATGTCTTTGAACTAGATCCGCTGTCTTGTGACCCCCAAAATGGCCTGCCAAAGGATAATCATGACAAGTCTGTAGGATGATAGTGCGCAAGTTCTGTGGCACAAATACTTTATTAAGTAAATAATAACGGGCATGGCGCCAAATAATGAACATATACTTTTACAAACTGATGCTGCTCTTAAATTAGTGAAATACTAATAAACGATCAACAAACAGTATAGGGCGCATCAATAGTGCATATAAAATAAATATATATATCTTATGGACTCTGACATATATTAAAGTGCAACAGTGCATGTGCAATAAATTAAATCATAAAATGCAAATAAAGTGAATAAGTGCAAAAATTATAGTCCTCTAATTGATATTAATCAGAAACACAATCTTCTTAGTAGATCCAATCACCACATAATTATAACGTGCACAAGCTATCCTATTCGTGCTTCATCCGAAGTGGTATATCAAAGCGCTCACCAGACAGAATTGGCCACAAAGTGACCCTCGGGCATGGAAAAGATCAGATATACAATTCATCAACGGTCACTTTCCAAGTTTCCTGGTAAAAGGACTCCAATCTCCGGGCAACAGGAGTATATTAATTTTCATACCTGGACCATGGTATGTAAAATTACCAACCAAATCTGCATAGAGTGGCTCCCCATGAAAGCCACAAAGCTTAAATAATGTAAAAACATCTTTAATCCAGATAAAAACTGTACAGTCAAACGGTGTGCAAGGTACAGGACAAGAAAACAGACTGGGCTGCAGTTAAGGAGGAGAAGCAGAGACCAAGCGGTATCTTACGATTTGGTAGGTGCTCAATGGCGTCTCAACGTGCACTCCAGCTGATCCAGGAACGGAGGACTCTGGTTACTGCATGTCGAGCCTCCCTTTCAATATATTTCACGCTGTGCGCGCGTCTTCAGGAAAAGGGCTCAGCGCCATATTACTGGAGCCTAAATAATACTGCCTTTATTTTGATTGGTCAAAAACAAAAAACAGCCTAAGGGGAAACCATTCCTGTGGGAAGACGTCCATACTTAATAAGGGAAGACCTCCGTTTACCTCCTTAGCTGCAACCTTACAATGAACCAAATTAATTTATGAAGATGGATATTATTAAATAATGGACTAATAAAAAACATATATATATATACAAGCATTTCCATATGGCTAATATTCAATACCTGTAAATAATTAACTATGTAAAGCCCCTGTTATTTACCTGCTAAATCACATATCATAAAAACCAATATCCATATGTATTTTAAACACTATAAAAAAAACAACATCAGTTACCATGATACTAAATATATCACAGTACATTGCACACACATGGGATATTAAATATAATGTAAAAAATGAATAAATAAAAATCATAATAAATATAATAAAATATATTGTTTATTAATCCCCCAATTTTTTTTTTTATATTTAAAAAAAAACCCAAAAAACAAAAAAATATAATAATAATAATACATGAGATTAATTTCTAAAAATAATATAAAAAATATAAATTAATGAATAGAAAAACACAAAAATTGCATCCCTTATAGTGAGATGTTAATAATACCTCCCCACTGTATCAAAAAAAGAGGATATTCCTAGACTGGAGGACCATGTACCTAGTGTATCTGAACATATGTACATGAATGACCTATTTCCAATGTTTACATATTTAAAAAGGAAAAAACTTTGATTATCTTTCTAGATGTGACTATCTCCCCCAATTATGGGACAGACCATCACATCCAAAAAGTGAGTTACGACTCAAAAAAAGCTCCTCAAAAGGGGCAACTCCAAACTAATAAAAGAAATCCAAAAATATAAACAAAAAAAACAAAAAAACACATTGCATTTAATAGTCGGTCACAAAACAATTTAGGTCTATATCGGTGTTCATGCCAGCAGGCATGAGACATCCCAACTCGAAGATCCACTGGGTTTCAGCCTGTGAAACCATGGTGATCATATCGCTCCCTCTCCAATGTGGTACAACCTTGTCTATGCCATAAAATTTTAATTTTTTAAGCCATAAAATTTTAAAAAAGCTGGATTTTGATGGTGATGAGTTCTAAAATGGTTGGAGACACTATGTTTTTTATAACCATTTTTGATGTTGGTTACATTTATTTATTTATTTATTTATTTATTTATTTATTTCAGGTACATGTTCATTTATCCTCTTATACAGACTTGTGGTTCTACCCACGTAAAATAACCCACATATACACAACATATCTGGTGTTGCAAGATATGAATTTATCAATTTTATATTCTTTACCATTGGTGCTCATGAACATATCAGTTTTTCTCTTTTTATCTGCAGTTACCCTACAGGATTTGCATTGTCCACATCTATAGAAACCAATGGTATCCAAAAAAATTTTTTTTACGGCTCTTAGGGGGCTCTACTACATTCTTTGCTATCATATTTCTAAGACCTGGAGCTTTCCTGTAAATAAACGAGGGTCTACGTGGTAAAATTTTGTTTAAAGTGTTATCCTTGAGGAATATAGGCCAATACTGACAGATTTTTTAACCTTTTTGTAATCTACATTATACCCAGTAACAAATGACAAGTCAAACTGGTTGTCCCTTTTCTTTTGATTAATCAAAAGTTCTTTATTGGCACTGAATACCGCCACCCTGACTTTGTGAAGTTCAGAATGGCTGTATCCTTTTTCTAAGAATCTCTCCAACAAAATTTCAGATTGTGACCAATAATCTTCATCCAGATCACAATTTCTCTCTATACAGGCAAATTGTCCCTTGGGGATGGCCTTAATCCACCCCGGATGATGACAACTCCGGGTTGAAATATACCCATTTCTGTCTACATCTTTAAAAAAGGTTCTGGTATACAAATGGGTGCCCTTTCTAAAAATCTCCAAAACCAGATACTGTATCTCCTCGTAGCTCCATTTTCCAGTAAGTTTAATACCATAATGATTGCTGTTCATGTGGGCCATGAAATCTTGTAGTTCCTCTACTGATCCCTCCCACATGAAAAACAAATCGTCAATATATCTCTGATATAATTTTAGCTGAGGCCACTCTTCTGTAAAAATATCTTCTTCCTCCCATCTATTCATAGGTAGAAATATCTTCTTCCTCCCATCTATTCATAGGTATGCCCCCAGCTACACTGAGGGCATACTTAGCCCCCATAGCCACCCTTTTTATCTGTTTGTAGAAGTTTCCTCCATACCAAAAGAAGTTGTTAGACATAGCCATATTTAGTCCCTCGAATAAAAAGGCAATTTGTTCTGGTTTCAGATTGGTATATTTATGTAAAGACCATTTAATCGCATCAGTGCATCATTCTGTTTAATGTTAGTGTAAAGAGACTCCACATCTGCTATAACCAGCAGCGTTGGGTTCTCCACACTCACATTCTGTAACAAATTTTTTAGATCCTTGCCATCCCTCAGGAACGCCTTTAGCTGCCAAAGGTTGAAAAAATGTATCCAAATATTCTCCAGTGCTTGAATAAAGTGAATTAATCCCACTGATAATGGGTCCATCCGGTGGGTTAGTTTTATTTTATTTAAACTATTTTATTTTAGCCATTCTGAACTTCACAAAGTCAGGGTAGAGGTATTCAATGCCAGAAAAAGAACTTTTGATTAATCAAAAGTAAAGGGACAACCAGTTTGAATTGGCATTTGTTACTGGGTATAATGTAGATCACAAAAAGGTTGAAAAATCTGTCACCAAGTATTGGCCTATACTCCTCAAGGATAGCACTTTAAACAAAATTTTACCACGTAGGCCCTCGTTTATTTACAGGAAAGCTCCAGGTCTTAGAAATATGATAACAAGATAACAAAGAATAAAGTAGAGCCCCCTAAGAGCCGTAAAAAAACTTTTTTGGATACTATTGGTTTCTATAGATGTGGACAATGCAAATCCTGTAGGGTAACTGCAGATAAAAAAAGAAAAACTGAGATGTTCATGAGCACCAATGGTAAAGAATATAAAATTGATAAATTCATATATTGCAACACCAGATATGTTGCGTATCTTCTTAAGTGCCCGTGTGGGTTATTATACATGGGTAGAACCACAAAGTGTCTGTATAAGAGGATAAATGAACATGTAACCAACATAAAAAAATGGTTATAAAAAACATAGTGTCTGACATGCGGGGGAGGAGCTGACGCCCAAGATGGCCGCTCAGTGAACCTGAGTGTCTGACACGCTGACAAGCTACAGAGAAAAGCTGCTAGTGATGCTGTGATATGGAGAAGAATAAACGGCTGTTTTAAATGCTCAAATACCTATATTCAACCCTGGTCACACAGCACCATCGGGGGTTTGCTTAGCCTGAAGTTCGTGAAACAAGTAAGAACGAAAGGCTCTATAACCAGCAAGCAATCAGGGGAGATCGTAAGTCCAAGAGAAACAGTGATACCTGTGGAGATTCCTGTGAAGTGCCGAGCGGGGGATCGGATTGACACCACGTGCTAGCGCGGGGCCGGCTGGGAGCCTTGACGGATCTGCATACACAGTCGGCGGGCTCGGCGGGGACGGACCACTGGCTGGACGCGCTCCGTGGTGGGGATCGAGGATCTCGGAACGGCAGTGTTCAGGAGAACCGTGTGAGTCTCCCCTAAAGGTTTCAGTTTCACTTCTCTCTTGTCTAAAATACCAGCTGGGAAATCCTTATCACACAGGAGAGACGCTACAGGACACTGGTAAGACAAGCAATTCTGCTATACTCCAGGCTTGTTCCAGGACTTGCTAAAACCATAGAGACATATATTTAGAACTGGATGGTATACAATAGCCCCTTGTAGGGGAAAAGGAGGGGGAGAGAGGAGCTAAGAAAGATCAAGAAAAATATCCTATATGGATCAAGACGAGAATAATGTTTGATCTTCTTTTTTTCTTTTCTCTTTCTGGAAAGATTACTGTTATAAATACTTGAGATTTGTTCTGGTAGCAGTGGTTAGTATATGCTTGAGGTGTTAAAAACCCATGACTCTCTACCTAAAGGTTTAATAATAGTAATAGGATAAGATCGCTCTCTGCATCCTATATTCATTCAGAAATAAAGGGGCTAACTATTTTCCATACATATAAACACCCCTCCCGAAAATTGGAAATAGGAATAAATAAAAATAGAGATAAAACACCCCTCTAAAAATATGGCACCGAAGAAAGGAAATAAAACACCACAGCTACAGAAAAATAAGAAAGATAAGGCGGAGAACAAAAATAAAAACCCCACAGGGACACAAACCACACAAATCTCGGATATAAAAGAGATTTTTCAACAATTACTACTGCAATCTCCCCAAGCAATACAAACCCTACATACATCACAGGATATCTCTAATATTGAAGTAGCATCGGTTACATCTAGAACATCTGGAGAAATGCAAGTACAACATCCCAGAAATAGCTCACTGATAGATACAACAGGATCAATAAGTGATCCAAAAGTAATGGACAAAGAGAATTGGGATATGAGAAAATATATTCAATCCCTCCCTACTAGGGAAGATATGGACCAATATGTGCATAGACTGGAGAATTCATATAAAGCAGAGATCCAGGAGCTGAAGGAATCTACTAAAGCCACTCAAGAAAAGACTACTAGATTAGACACAAAAGTTTCACAAACGGAACAAGTACTAAAGAAAATAATGAATAGTGTGCAAAAACAAGAAACTCAAATTAATCAAATAATAAATAGTCTTGATGAGCAAGAAAATAGAAGCAGAAGATCTAATATTAGAATTAAAGGATTAAAGGAAGATGTGAAGGCTAATGAGTTAATACCTACACTGCAAAGGATCTTTCAAGAGTTAACACAAGGGATAGAAGCCAATGAACTAATAATTGACCGAGCGCATAGGATATCAGGAATGAGAAAACAAGATCCTAGTAAACCACGGGACGTTATTTGTAAACTACATTACGTTCATATCAAAGATAGAATTATGTCTGCTGCTCGTCAAAAGGACGCTATCCAGTATGAGGGTGCCCCAATCCAACTCTTCCAAGATTTGTCAAAATTTACATTAGATCGTAGAAGGGCATTAAAACCCCTAGTGGAGCAGTTGAGGAAGAACAATCTACAATACAGATGGAAATTCCCATTCCAACTTCAAGTGCAAAAAGAGGGTCTAAATGTAATATTCAGGGACTTGGAGGATCTTCCGCAGTTTCTTTCAACTCTCAATCTAATGGAAATAGAAATACCGGACTGGCCGGTCTCATACATGAAAGTATTTAAATAATCTTGATGGTGTATGACTGAAGGGATGACTATGGGGGGGTGGGGGAGGGAGGGAGTTCCCCCTTTTTTTCTTTTTTTTTTTTTTTTGTCTCTATCTATAGAATATATTAAGCTGATTAGATTCATCAGTATAAGGATAATTTTACAGTAAAATAAACAGAGGTTTTCCCCCTTTTTTTTTTTCTCTCTTTTATGGGGTTTTTTTTTTTAGGAAAAGGGAAAGATAAAGAAAGAGAAAATAATTTTTTTTTATTTTTTACACCTATTATAGACACTTTTTGGTAGAGTTAAACATAATGTTATGTGGTGCTGTTTGTCAGTATTATATAGCATTATTTAGATTACACTGGATATTTATACTTGATATTTAATGCACTACACATCACATATTATTCACCATGGGGTATTAGGGGGAGGATGGGATATATGGTGTTTCTAGAAGAATGTGGATGTATAATATGCTAGGAATAAGGATCACTAAAAAGTCAAATGTAACACTACTGGTTTAAAGATAATTTTCTGCTATAAAGATTAAATATTGTTAAGTGTTTGGATGTAGAGTTAGAGGGTGTGGGTCCTTTTTTTTTTTTTTTTTCCTCTCCCCGCTTAATGGCATTATAAACAGAGTAAGCAGAAGGGTTTAAATATAATTTTATGTAATGTAGTGTCTCTTAATATGTTTATTTTTCTTATATAAATGATGCACTATTGTTTCAGGTATTTGGAAAGATTATGCTCTTAATATCAAACATAGATGGAAAATTCTGTTCCTGGGGTTTTTTTTTTTTTTTTTGCTGGGTTTAAATTGCTATTTTTATAAGGGCTATGGATATTTTTAATATATATATATATATATATATATATATATATATATATATATATATATATATATATATATATATTTTTTTTTTTTTGTGTGTGTATGGGGTTTAAGTTGTTACTTTTATAATGGCTATGGATATTTTTAGAATGGTTTAAACACAAAGTCATAATATGTATTGTTTTAATTAAGTTTATATTTTGTTTTCGTATGAAGGTAACACTTTTACTTCATAGTTATGGAAAGAGTATGCACTAAATATCATAATTTGCATAAGATTGTGAGCACTGGGTTTTTTTTTTTTTTTGGACAGTAGGATTTTTACGCTCCTCTTACTCACTTATAAAGGTTATAATAAAAGTTACTGGGGGTTGGGTGGGATGGATGGGTTATCGTCACTATACTTTAATGGCGAGTAGGTTTATATTATGGTATGAATAATATCACTAAAGCTTTCTTTATTATAAAGATAAGATACAGATAAATGTAATAAGAGGCAATAGGTGGGTGGGGTTTTTTGTTTTTTTCCCTTCTTCTCTCTCTCTTCTTACCCCCCCCTCTTTGGCATCTCCTGCGTCCTCTTCGGTGCTCAGGATCGGGCCTGCGGAAGGAGGGGAGAGATAAGAGAGTGGAAATAATCTGTGATGTTGTTAGGTATTTTGAGATATTAAAGAATTAAAATAGGAAGTATTATAGTAAATGTATACATTTTTTTTAAAATCTAGCGTGTGGACACGGACTGGGCGGCAGTAATTGGTCGTCAGGGTCGGAACCCCCCATATTAGGGAACTTACATATTTGTAAGACAGACTGTTTTACAGTCAATAGGTTGTGAGTCGGGTAGTGTGTGTTGTGTGTGGAAGTGGGTTATATCTCCCTTTTTCCTCTTCCCCCCCCTTTTTTTTTTTTATAGACAATGAAAATATGCTCATACAATATCAGAGGTCTCAATTCAGCGGTAAAGCGGGCTCAGGTACTATACTCTCTCCATAGACAGAAGGTGGGTGTTGTCTTCTTCCAGGAGACGCATTTCCGAGCGGACCATATCCCCAATCTCCAAAATAGATATTATACTACATGGTTTCATGACTCTTTTAGATACTCTAAATCAAAGGGTGTGTCTATTGCAATCCATAAAACAATTCCATATCAATTGCTCGAAAAGTGGTGTAATAAAGACGGGAGATTAATTCTCCTTAAACTAAATATATATGGTAAAAAATATACTTTTGTTAACATATACTTATCTAATCAAAATCAGCTCAAAGTAGGACTTCAAATGATCAAGGAATCTGGAAAAGGCGGAAGGAATAATAATAATAGGTGGTGACTTCAATTTTGTTATGGACAGAAATATGGATACCACAGCACCATCAACGGTACAGACCAGTAATGATAAAATTTGGTTTAAAGAAATGTTGGTACAATGCCAGCTGGTGGACATTTGGAGGGAAATGCATCCAATGGAGAAAGATTTTACGTTTCTCTCAAAAGTCCACGGATCATATCACAGATTAGACTTCTTCCTAATAAACCAGAAGGGGGTAGAGGTTTCTGCCTCAACTGAGATAGGTACTTCTATATGGTCTGACCACGCGCCTATATTTTTGGTAATAGACACACTTAAGGGTGAGAATAATAAAGGAACCTGGAGACTTAATGATAACTTGATGTATAATGAAGCATGTGTAAAAGAGATAAGAAAGGCGATAACGGACTTTTCAAAGGACCATATCGGAGATAATACATCTCTACCGATCCAATGGGAGGCATTAAAATGTGTTATTAGAGGACTTTTCATAAAACATGGGGCCAGATTAAAAAAAATTAAAAATAGTAGAATAACCCAATTAATGAAGGAAATATCGATTGTCGAATTACACCATAAAGTTAACTTAACAAGGGAAACCCTAATGGAATTAACAGAACTTAAAACAGAGCTACAAACATTGTTAAATGAGAGGACACTACAAATCAGGGATAATAATCGCTCCCTATATTATCAACAGGGTAATAAACCAGGTAAATTATTAGCAAGGGCCCTAAAAAATAGGAGTAATATATTGCCCATAGTTAAAATTAAGACATATTCGGGGGATATGAGATATGACCCAAAAGGTATTATGAAAGAGTTCCAGACATTCTACACGAAATTATATAATCTACCTAAGCATAATGCCAATAAAGATCTAGAATGCCATCAACAAAGTATACAGCAATATATAAAGGATACAGCACTCCCTAAGTTAACAATAGAAGAAATAGCACAGTTAGAGGAAGAATTCTCCGTAGAAGAAATACAGAAAGTAATTAACTCTTTAACCCCAGGGAAAAGTCCAGGTCCAGATGGCTTCTCCCCACGGTTCTATAAAATACTTAAGGAAGAACTTACACCAATAATGAAGCGGACCTTTAATGCTGTTTCTACAACAGTACCTTTTGGTGCACAAGGTATGCAAGCCTTTATCACTCTAGTACCAAAACCGGATAAGGATCATACCTTGTGCAGTAACTATAGACCAATCTCTTTAACGAACATTGATCTCAGAATATACTCCAAGATTATTGCTAATAGATTCTCCCCCTTGATACCTAGGTATATACACCTAGACCAGGTGGGGTTTGTGAAAGGTAGAGAGGCAAGAGACAACACTTTGAAAACACTTACACTGTTGGAATATGTCCAGAGGGGCTCCATCCCATCCTGTTTAGTGGCAATAGATGCCGAAAAAGCGTTTGACAAGGTGGGATGGAGCTTCCTTAAAGGGACATTGACGCAGTGGGGAGTGGGCTCGGTAATGCTGGATAAAATTATGGCCCTTTACCAACATCCAACGGCTAAGATTCGGGTGAACGGGGGCCTATCGGAAGAAATATGTATATCAAATGGAACTAGGCAAGGATGCCCACTATCTCCAATCTTATATATACTTGTAATGGAGCACTTATTAAGAGCGATTAGAGGTAATAAAGACATACAAGGAATAAAGGTGTGAGAAATAGAGTATAAGATGTCTGTATATGCAGACGATATCTTGCTGTATATTACAAATCCTCTGATAACACTACCTAATTTGATAGCAGAATTTGATCGTTTTGGTACGTTAAGTAATTTTAAAGTGAATTACAGCAAATCAGAAATAATGAATATCAATATGCCAAAGAGCGTGGTAGAGCTGCTTAAAAAAAACTTTTCATTTAAATGGCAAGAATGGGCCATTAAATACCTCGGCGTACTCATCCCCAACGATTTGAAGAAACTAGAGAATCTTAATTATGTCCCAATGATGCACAAAATAACGAAAACTCTCCAGCAATATGATAAAGGCACCTTTTCTTGGATGGGTAGGATAAATATTATAAAAATGGATATACTCCCTAAAATATTATATATCCTGCAAACAATCCCTATATTCCCGGCTTCAAACATCTTGAATAGGCTCCGTAGGATAATTGGGCAATTTATATGGGCTGGAAAGATGCCTAGAATCAGTAGAAGAGTTTTAAATAAACCCAAAGAACAAGGGGGCCTTACCCTCCCTGATATAGCAATGTACCTTAAAGCAATAATGGTTACCAGAATAGTAGACTGGTTTCATAATGGTAACAATAAGCAATGGGTCAGTTTAGAAGAAGAGATAACAGGTTTAAAATTGAAATCTCTGCCATGGATTAAAAAGGAACTAAGACCGCTGGAAGGACATATGCCGCTCTTAGTAGTCTCGACAATGAAAGCCTGGGATACAATGTTAAAAAAGGGACATGGTTCAACCTTTAGAGGGCCTATGACCCCATTATTTAGTAACCCAGAATTCCCACTCACTAGGGAAGCTAAGTCATTTCTTAAATGGAAAAGGGATCAAGCCACTAGGATAGTGGAAACGATGGAGGGGGGGAAAATTCTCCCACTAGAAAATATGGGAGAAGAACATAAAAATAAATGGATGCTGCATGGCTTACTCCATGGATACATTTTGTCCTTAACAAAAGAAGCCGTTTTGGACAGACCCTTAACCTCATTAGAAAAAATTCTTACTCAATCAGAGAGACCGACACATGTCTTATCAAAGATATATAGGATCCTGAATACTGAAGGTCAAAACCAAGATATACCCTACATTAAGAAATGGGAAAGAGAACTAGGTATGGAGTTTCCTAAGAACAAATGGGATAAAGCTATTACAATAACTCATAAATTATCATTATCTATTAAACATCAAGAAAGGAACTATAAGATCTTAGCCAGATGGTATAAATGCCCTGTGGATCTACATAAGATAAGCACGATCAATAATGAGGAATGTTGGAGATGTCATACAGCTCGAGGCACAATGTCTCATATATGGTATTATTGTCCCAAAATACAGCCATTCTGGCAAAAAATCTTTGAAATCTACAGAGATATGACTGGTAAAGATCTTTACCCAGATGTACAAATAGCGATCTTGTCTATGATACCGGGCTCTTTGAAAAGCATAAAGAAAGGTATATTAAAATATTTCTTGACAGCAGCACGTACTTGCATAGCCAGAAAATGGAAAAAGACAAATATGCCCTCTATGATGGAATGGGAGAGCGAGATGGCGGAGATGCGTGCCATGGAGGAGAGAAAGGTAATAGAGGAGGGTCTGAGTAATCATTCAGCTAATGCATGGTCTAGATGGACAGAGTATAGTACCTCTTCACAATTGCTCAGAGAAGGAGAGATGGTAAGAGACGCTGAATAAGACATATTATGGTAGGGTTAAACTTTTCCCCAATTTTTCCCTTTTTTTTTTTTTTTTTTTTTCTTGAGAGTGTATGGTCTGTGTGTTAGGGGGGGGGGGAATATTTTTTAGAATACACATTTCCATTGTATGCTAACAGTTAAGTGTCAGAGACCCAGATCATATAGTATAATGTTAAATGTAACTGTATAGTTAGATGTGTATGAGGTTTGTTTGTTATGTAAAAAAATTCTTTTGTAAAACTGTTTTGGATAAATAAAGATTTTGAAAAAAATCATAGTGTCTCCAACCATTTTAGAACTCATCACTATCAAAATCCAGCTTTTTTAAAATTTTATGGCTTAAAAAATTTAAATTTTATGGCATAGACAAGGTTGTACCACATTGGAGAGGGAGCGATATGATCACCATGGTTTCACAGGCTGAAACCCGGTGGATCTTCAAATTGGGATGTTTCATGCCTGCTGGCATGAACATCGATATAGACCTAAATTGTTTTGTGACCGACTATTAAATGCAATGTGTTTTTTTGTTTTTTTTGTTCATATTTTTGGATTTGTTTTATTAGTTTGGAGTTGCCTCTTTTGAGGAGCTTTTTTTGAGTCGTAACTTACTTTTTGGATGTGATGGTCTGTCCCATAATTGGGGGAGATAGTCACATCTAAAAAGATAATCAAAGTTTTTTCCTTTTTAAATATGTAAACATTGGAAATAGGTCATCCATGTACATATGTTCAAATACACTAGGTACATGGTCTTCCAGTCTTCTAATATCCCCTTTTTTGGTACAGTGGGGAGGTATTATTAACCTCTCACTATAAGGTGTGCAATTTTTTTTTTTCCAAATAAAGCTTTATTAAGTTAAATTCATACAGAAAAGTAGTACACAAAAGCAAGGTTTGAGATAAAATGATAAAAGTGTTATACAGAGGGAACAGTCCAGAGAGTACAACGTTGTATTTTAACAAGTATTCAAATCTATGACTGTGGAGTTGTTGAAAAACACATTACATCTGGGGTGTGGATATATGGGATTACAGAGTAGTGTGGGCAGAAAAAATAAAGAACATATATTAAAGCAGGTAAAACATTTTTGATTTTTGAGGGCGAAAAAGATTAAAAAGGGAGAGAGGAGTAAAAACCGTATTATAATAGATTGCCTATTATAGCCTTAGTATATGAGTCTGAGATTTGTGTTGGATTGTGTTTGGAATAATCGTTAATTACTATGTCTGTGTGAGAGTGTGAAATTGATCCTGGTGCATGGTGTCCAGAAGTCGGGTAATGTCTGTAGATAGAGATATAATCATAGCATACAACAATAGATACCTAACATAGCAAAGTTTCGATTAAATGGTGGTCAAAATATAGTGAGAAGTACAAAAGGAAGGTAGGGGAAAGTTATTTCCCGTCCCTGGCTCAGCCATGGGTCTAACGGGAAATATCTTTACAGAAGGACCAAGTCCCAGGAAGAAAAGCATAATAGAGCTTTTGAAGTGAATTCTGTATGCGTAATGATATAGTTGCCTCCTGAATTTTGTTTCATGAACGGCTATAGGGAGGACTATAGACAGTTGGGATGTATGATGTGTCTTATGGTGTGTTGGAGGAGGATTCCTGACTGATTAATTGGGTATATTCAGATGTTGTGCGGAAATGTAGCCAACAAGCCCAAGTGTTTCTGTATTTAGTATAGGAATCCTGTGCTTGATGTACAAGTTCCTCCATTTCAGCTATTTTGTTTACTCTTTTGAACCATTCTGCGATTGTGGGTGGGTTGGGAGATCTCCAGAGAACTGGGATACAGAGTTTAGCAGCATTGATTAGATGTAGTGCTAGGGATTTGTGATAAGATTTCATCGGTAGGGAGGAGTGGTGTAGGAGGGCTTGTGCTGGAGAGAAATCTAGCTGAAGTGCAGTGATTTGGGAGGAGAGGTGAAAAACTTTAGTCCAGAAGGCAGAAATCGCAGGGCAGTCCCACCATATGTGAAGGAGTGATCCGTTTTTGTCATTACATCTCCAACAATTAGATGGGATCTCTGGATTAATGGTGTGTAACTTGAGAGGCGTTTTGTACCATCTGGAGAAAAGCTTGTATCCGTTTTCTTGAGTTGTTACATTAATGGAGCCTTTGTGTATGTTAGAGTATATCTTTTCCCATTCCTTATCAGAGAGGTGGATGGAAAGATCTTTTTCCCATTTTGCACTAGCTATATTTGTTTTAGGAGTATGCTCGAGAAAGAGGTTCAAGTATATGGTGGATATCAGGTGTCTTTGTGGTTCAGTGGCAGAGCCAAGGGATTCAAAGTGTGATTGGTTTCTTGAGTATGCAGCCCTAGTTTGGGGATCAAGAAGAAAATGTCTGAGTTGCATATAAGACCAGAAAGGGATCTGGTGATTCGTTTCTTGGGAGTTCAATGAGGACAGCGGTTTAATATTCCCCTTAGCGAAGAAATCTCCCGCTGTCATCCTTGTCTGGGATCCTATTTGATGAAGGAAAGAATCATCAATGCCTGGTGGAAAGTCTGGGTTATGTTTGATTGGCGTGAGAGGGCCTGGAGAGGAGGAAATGTGCAAATGTTTACATGTCTTTTTAAAGGAATTCAGTGTTGCACCGATAAGGGGATGTTGTTTGCAATGTGGAGAGATGTGGCGAGGGTGAATCCAGGGTAGATTATGGAGCGGGATTTGTGAGAAGGCTTGTTCAATTGCGATCCACGCTTTAGTTTTAGGGTGAACATTCCAGTCCACTATTCGAGAGAGTTGACAGGCCCAATAGTATTTTCGAAGATCCGGTAGGCCTAACCCACCTTTCATTTTGGGTATGGTCATTCTGTTGAAACTCATTCTAGGTCGCTTATCGTTCCAGATGAATTTCATACAGGATTTGCGGTATGCATTGAAAAAAGTTTGTGGTAGTGACACTGGGATTGTTTGGAGCAGGTATAGAAATTTTGGCATTATAGTCATTTTTATAATGGAAACTCTGCCAAACCATGAGAACAAACCCATTGACCAAGTGTTGAGGTCTTTTTGAATATTTTGGATAATGGGAGTATAGTTTTTGCTGTATAAGTCCGATAGCGAGGTTGGAATGTAGACCCCAAGGTATTTAATGGCGCTCGGTTTCCATTTGAAAGGGAAATTAGTTTGACATTGTTTCACTATATCTGGTGGTAGAGTGATATTTAAGGCCTCTGATTTAGCGAAGTTAATTTTAAGATATGTGAGATTTTCAAAGAGAGTAAGATCTTTGAGGAGATTGGGTAGCGTAATGTGTGGCTCTGTCAGGAATAGTAGGATGTCATCCGCAAATGCCGCTAATTTATAGGTAGATTTTGCAATGGTTATTCCTTTAACGTTTGGATTGTTTTTTAGATGCGTTAGACATGGTTCCAGTGCCAAGACAAAAATAAGTGGAGAGAGTGGGCATCCTTGTCTTGTACCGTTAGATATGGAGAAGGCATTCGACAGGTGTCCATTTATCCGGACTTTGGCAGTTGGGGTGGAGTATAGAGCAAGAATAAATTGTAGCATGCGATCTCGTATGCCAATGTGTGTTAGGACCTCTTTTAGGTAGTCCCAGGCTACCCTGTCGAATGCCTTCTCCGCATCAAGGGAAAGAAGGAATCCCGGTTGTTTCTTTGAAGTCAGCCAATTGTGAATACTGATTGCCTTTAGGGTGTTGTCCCTTGCCTCTCTACCTGGGACAAAACCAACTTGGTCCAAGGAGATGAGGCTAGGGAGAAGGGGTAAAAGTCTATTAGCCAAAATTTTTGCATATATTTTCAGGTCAACATTTAGTAGAGATTTTGGTCTGTAGTTGTGAACTAAATTTGGATCTTTATCAGGTTTTGGAATAACCACTATGTGGGCTGTGAGAAGATCTCTGGGAGGGGGGTTCTCGGATGAAAGGGAGTTGAAAGCATTTAAGAAGTGAGGATAAAGCGTAGCAATGAATTCCTTATAGTATCCTGCTGTTAGGCCATCTGGACCTGGACTTTTGCCTGTTTTGAGTTGTTTGAGCACAGTCTCTAGTTCATCCTTAGAGATGGGACGTTCTAGATGCGATGCTTCTGCATCAGAAATGGGTTTGGGACCATGTTGGGCTAGGAAATCTTTAATCAAGTGTGTTCTACGATCATTGTTTATTATGGGTTTATGTGGATTGATATTATAGAGCTGCGAGAAATAATTCACAAATTGGTCTGCTATCAGTGTATTAGACGTTACTTTAGAACCCGAAGGGTCATTAAAGGAATGAAGTGTTGTAGATGATCTTTTTGCACGGAGGGCTCTGGCTAGAATTTTACCGGATTTGTTGCCATGTTCGTAGAATATTTTTTGTGATAATATGTATTTGCGTTTTATTTGTTTATGTAACACTTCTTTCAACTCTGTCCTCACCTGAGTAAGTTCCTCAAGTGTGGAGAGAGCTCGAGTTTTCTTATGTATTTTTTCTAAATCCTGTATGCGCTTGGAAAGGATAGAAATATGCGCTTGTCTTTCTTGTCTTCTCTTGGAAGCGATAGCTATTAGTTTTCCCCGTATGGTGCATTTGTGGGCTTCCCATTTTATCATTGGGGATATTTCAAAGGAGTCGTTATCCTGGAAATAAAGTTTTAGATTGTCGTGTATAGTAGATACTATTGAAATGTCTGTCAGCAGTGAGGGATCAAGACGCCATATTTGTGAGCGAGTATGTTTGGATGGAAATTCCAAGGACATGGTTATCGGGTGGTGATCTGATATGTACATTGGTTCGATGGAGGTGTGCTTGAGCATGGTGAGATCGCTTTGTGAAATAAAGAAATAGACAAGTCTGGAGTAACTGCCATGTGGGTTGGAGAAAAAAGTGTAATCTTTAGTTGAGGGGTTTAAAGTACGCCATGCGTCATGTAATGTCAATTCTTGAAAACATTGTTTAATTGCTCGTAACGCGGAGAAGGGTAATTTGGATGCACCCGAGGATGTATCTTGTATTGGGTTTAAGGGAACATTAAAATGTCCTCCAGTTAATAGTATACCCTCTTGAAACGATGCGAGCAATTGCAGTGTGTGTCGGAAAAATGGGACTTGTTTAATGTTGGGGGCGTATATGTTTGCTAAGGTTAAAGGTTTACCGAGAAGTGAACCTTTGACAAATAGAAATCTTCCATCTTCATCCGCTAGAGTGTCTTTGATTATGAGTGGACACTGTTTTGAGATAAGGATAGAGACTCCTTTTGTTTTTGATTGTTTGTTGGTAGCATGAAAAGCTGTTGGATAACGTAAGTTGGAGAATTTGGGGATAGAGTCCGTTTTGAAATGCGTTTCTTGGATGTATATAATGTCTGCCTTGAGTTTATGCATATAAAGGAGAACTTGTGTACGTTTCTCAGGGACATTTAGTCCCCGTGCGTTGAGCGAGACTAGTTTAGTAGTGGCGTTGTGGTGAGATATTGATGTAGAATTGTGTGAGACCGTTGTCATTCTGTAATTTGGGAGGTGTTGTGAGTTAGACTGGAGTGGTGTTTACTGAATATAGTCCGCGTTGCAGGTGTATGTGTGGCAGAAAAAGAACAGTAGTTGGACTTGTGCCTTATGCTCTTATGTGTGGAAGGCGCGTTCTAGGAGAGTGATGAGATTCTATTCAGGATGAGAGTAGATTGTTCAGGAATAGGGAGTGATGTGAGGGATATTGGGTATGCGGGGGAGAGGAAACTGTGAAGACCACTGTGTAGTGTTGTTAGGGGTTATAGGTAGTGGAAAGTAATCCGGGGACTAGCGATGCCTGCTCGCTAGGCTATGTACGAGTATACACTAGTGATATATGGTACCGGAATGGGTCAGTGGTGGTTTAAAGGAGGGTTGAGTGAAGAAATCAGGTAATCAATTGAAACCACTGTTTGGGAAGGTGACCAAACGGTAACATAGAGAAAAGTAAAACCTGTCAGTAAGGGACAAGAGCCGCTGACATATGGGATAGATGTAGGAAGAAGGCATGGACTGAAGACAGTCCATGTGTGAAATGGTTGCATTTAGATTGCTGTGAATGCCGCCTATGAACTTTCTCAGTGGATTTGGAGAAACAGCATGGGTCAGATTTGCGAAAAGCAGATAAAAAATTAGGTGTATGGTCAGATGAAACATTAAGTTAATGACATATTTTGTGAGATCGTTCCCCTGGTGATCGTTAAGTGAGAGGAAAGAATGAAAAAAAAAGACAGAAAAATAAAAGAAAAAAAATAAATAAACATCCACATGAGTAGCACATAAAATAAACATCTGGTGAGGCGCAGATATTCATAGCGCAAAAGTCTATGTAATAATTCAGTTAAACAGTCAGCCAGAAAACTTGAACAGTTTGCAGAGCAGAGTATTCAACATAGGTAGAAAGCATTATCTCTTAAGATAGATAAACCATGCCTGAACTAATTAATAATTAACTACCCCTGAAGGCTATGAAGAAGCTTGTCAAAATAATTAATAAAACGAAGTATCCATGTAGATCGTTATGCTAATTAAGAGCATATCTCATTGGACAGGAGGGGATGAATATATGAGAAAGATCAGTGTCTGAAACTCCCTTAGAGTGCCTTTGTCTGAGAAGCCTTTCAGTTCCGTTTTGGCATGTAGATAGCTGTCTAGTCAGAGAAAGGCAATCGTAAGGATAAGTTCTATATAATCATACAGGGTAGTGAGTGCCCTAATCTTTGCGTAATTCATGACAGATAAGGTGATGTTAGGACTACTAAGGAGATGAATCATGTGTCACAACCATCTCGGGCTGGGATGACCCAGGCATCCTCCTATGAGAGGTGCGTGTGTGGAGGCAGGGGAGAAAGGTTTGCAGTGTGTCACCACGGTAACAAGTCAGGTCTCTAACCTTGTGAGAGCCAATTAGCGACTGCATGAGTCATGTTGGGGGAGAACTTGTTACCTCAGACCTTGGCTCCTCTCATGAATTTGCGCCGAAAGACAGCAACCAATAGAGCGATGAACAGCTGGTTGTCATGGCAATAAGGTTGTGTGGTAGTTCTAGTAGTTACCTAATAATGTAGTTGCTATCTAAGAGGAACAGAGAGTTAATACAGGATTAAAATAGGGGTGTCAATGAATATTACTAGCAGCCTGTTGTGTGTAAGAGAAGGGCATATTTGCAGTTATAATTATCAATCCGTGTAATCGGAGCGGGATGAAACCCTGTTAAACTGTCAGTGTACCGATCAGCTAGAGGAGGGAGAGATAAAGTAGATTGGAGATCTCTGATGACCCTATACCTCATTAGACTGGAAAATACAGTCACATAAGAATTTAATTATAATAGAGCTCTAATGAAGGGTGGAACTGCTAGTGTAGGGCTGTATTGGAGAGTAAGGTGTGACAGAACAAACCATGCAGACACAGCGCTGTTTTGGTAGTCAGCGTTAAGGGGGATATAGATATGCCTGTGTGTAAGAACTATGATCTACCTAAACTAAACTTAACATATTGAAATACTTTAGGAACATATTACCAGCCGGGGTATGAACTTTCAATACTCTAAAAACGGCACATGAACAGTCAGAGGAAATCTTTCAGCCTATGTTGCAGATGCCATCTGTGTTCACCGATCTCTTCTAGCTCTTCTGGAGCGTGGAGGTTTCGTTGGGCTGTAGATGGAAGGAGACTGCGGGTCGGGTTGAAGAATTCTTGGTTCCGATGGCGAACGGTGTCTTTGGTAGCTTGTGTGTTGGGTCTCCATTGCTTCACTCCTGGAAGGTGCTTTAGATGCTGTAGGGGTACGAAATTCCGCGTACCAATCTGGGACCTCCATGAGAGGGATTCCGAGCGTGTCACAGAAGGAATGTAGATCCTCAGGGACTCTGAGGAGAGCTGAGCGTCCTTGTACTGTTGCCGCCAAACCAAAAGGGAACTTCCAGCGGTAAATTATACCCTTGGCCCGGAGTACTGTCAGAAGGGGTTGCAGTTCCCTTCTGCGCTGCAAGGTTATATTTGATAAATCCTGGAATAGACGAAGTTCTGTGCCGTTATGTAGTAAAGGGGTCAGGGAACGTGCAGCCCTCAGGATGTCTTCCTTCAAACGGTAGTCAATAATGCAGCATACCACATCCCTAGGCGGGTCAGAGTCCTTTCCCTTCGGTCTCAGGGCACGGTGGATTCTTTCCATCGCAATAGGAACCTCTCTGGGTCTGCCGAGTATGTTATTAAAGATATGAATAACTTCACTTTGAAGGTGATCCGCATCCACGGTTTCAGGCAAACCTCTCAGCCTGAGGTTATGGCGTCTGCCGCGATTGTCTAAATCTTCCAAGTGGCGATTGACATCTCTTAATTGCTGTGTATGTGTGTCAATCGCCAGATTCTGGTGACGGATCTTGGATGAATGGAGGGCAGTCGTTTGTTCCACCGCCTGAACTCTGCCTGTAATAGCTTGGATTTCAATTTTTAAATCTGAGATTGCTGCTGTCAGAGTGTCCTTAATGTCCTCAGCCACGGATCTGAGATCGCTCAGGCTCGGATGCTGATGAGGAGTGAGGAGAATTCCCGCGTCATTGAGTTCAGCGTGAGATGGAGAGGCAGCAGCATTAGAGTGAGGAGGATGCTGATGCTGGCTCCGTGAGGTGGGAGCCGGCGCCGAAGTTCCCATCTGTGCCCGGAACATCTCCGGGATGTTCTGACTGGATCTTGCCGGTATTTCACGGGGAGAACGGGACCGGGAGGTCGACGAAGTTCTGGAGGATGTACCCATCGCTTTTCGGGTGTTTGGGAGGCTGTTGACAGTCCTTGGAATTCAGATTTCTATCCCTGTCAGCGGAGCTCTGAAGTTAAGCAGCCATTCTCTACGAGGTCAAGCCACGCCCCCAAGGTGTGCAATTTTTGTGTTTTTCTATTCATTATTATATATTTTTTATATTATTTTTAGAAATTAATCTAATGTATTATTATTATTATTATTTTTTTTTTTTTTTGGTGGTTTTTTAAATATAAAAAAAAATTGGGGGGATTAATAAACAATATATTTTATTATATTTATTATGATTTTTATTTATTCATTTTTTACATTATATTTAATATCCCATGTGTGTGCAATGTACTGTGATATACTTAGTATCATGGTAACTGATGTTGGTTTTTTCATAGTGCATGAAATACACATTGATATTGGTTTTTATGCTATGTGATTTAGCAGGTAAATAACAGGGGCGTTACACAGTAAATTATTTACAGGTATTGAATATTAGCCATATGGAAATGCTTGTATATATATGTTTTTTATTAGTCCATTATTTAATAATATCCTTCTTCATGAATTCTAGATTGTAAGCTCTAACAAGCAGGGCCCTCTGCCCTCATGTTGTAAAGTGCTGCGCAAACTGTTGGCGCTATATAAATGCTGTATAATGATAATAATAATAATAATAATGAAATAATTTGGTTCATTGTAAGGTTGCAGCTAAGGAGGTAAACGGAGGTCTTCCCTTATTAAGTATGGACGTCTTCCCACAGGAATGGTTTCCCCTTAGGCTGTTTTTTGTTTTTGACCAATCAAAATAAAGGCAGTATTATTTAGTCTCCAGTAATATGGTGCTGAGCCCTTTTCCTGAAGACGCGCACACAGCGTGAAATGTATTGAAAGGGAGGCTCGACACGCAGTAACGAGTCCTCTGTTCCTGGATCAGCTGGAGTGCACACCGAGACGCCATTGAGCACCTACCAAATCGTAAGATACCGCTTGGTCTCTGCTTCTCCTCAGCTGCAGCCCAGTCTTCTTGTCCTGTGCCTTGCACACCGTTTGGCTGTACAGTTTTTATCTGGATTAAAGATGTTTTTACACTATTCAAGCTCTGTGGCTTTCATGGGGAGCCACTCTTTACAGATTTGGTTGGTGATTTTACATACCATGGTCCAGGTATAAAAATTAATATACTCCTGTTGTCCGGAGATTGGAGTCCTTTTACCAGGAAACTTGGAAAGTGACCGTTGATGAATTGTATATCTGATCTTTTCCATGCCCGAGGGTCACTTTGTGGCCAATTCAGTTTGGAGAGCGCTTTGATATACCACTTCGGGTGAAGCACGAATAGGATAGCTTGTGCACTTTATAATTATGTGGTAATTGGATCTACTAAGAAGACTGTGTTTCTGATTAATATCAATTAGAGGACTTTAATTTTTGCACTTATTCACTTTATTTGCATTTGATGATTTAATTTATTGCACATGCACTGTTGCACTTAAATACATGTCAGATGTCAGAGTCCATAAGATATATATATATTAATTTTATATGCACTATTGATGCGCCCTATTCTGTTTGTTGACAAATATTTTATTCCCCTGCCAGTAGAGTCCATCTCTCTCCTGTAGGTCTGTATCTGGAGGTAAAGAAGTCCCCAAGGATGCCTGACAGATCTGTGACACAACATCAGATTGAGTTAACAGGAAATTTCCAGCCTGCAGGATAGTATCTGGTGGAAGTGGGGCTTCGGTTTCTGAGAACATGTGGGATAATGCATCAGGTTTAACATTTTTGGACCCTGGCCGGTATGTAATATGGAAATTAAAACGTGAAAAAAAAAGAGCCCATCTCGCTTGTCTGGGTCTGAGACGTTTACCAGTCCTGAGATACTCTAAATTTTTATGATCCGTAAAGATCAGTATAGGGTGTGCTGCTCCTTCCAGCAAACACCGCCATTCCTCTAAGGCTGATTTTATTGCCAACAGTTCTCGGTCCCCCACATCATAATTCCTTTCTGATAATCCTAGTTTTCTGGAAAAGAAAGCCACGGGGTAGATTTAGGTCCTTGGTGCTGGGACAGAATTGCTCCTACTGCAGTCTCAGATGCATCCACTTCTAGGATGTACGGTAGAGCAGGATCGGCATGTTTTAATACTGGAGCAGAGGTAAATAATTCTTTGTCTGTCAAAAGCAACTTGAGCTGCTCCAGTCCATTGAAAACGGTTTTGTTTCTTCGCGACTTGTGTAATAGGTACTTTTAATACCAGAGAAATTTTTGATGAATTTCCTGTAGAAGTTGGAAAAACCGATAAAACGTTATACCCCTTTCTTGTCGGTTGGAGGTGGCCAAGACATGATAGCTGAGTCCTTCTGAGGGTCCATTGCTACACCCCCTGTTGAGATTACTGGGCCAAGAAAGTGAATGGTCTGACGTTCAAATTCACACTTCTCGGCCTTAGCATATAGTCCGTTCTGTCTCAGTCTGAGGAGGACTTGTTTCACATGGACACGGTGCAATTCTAGTGAGATTGAAAATATCAGGATGTAATCCAGATACACGATCATGAATAAGTCTAGGACGTCTCTGAAGATACCATTAACAAAATGTTGAAAAGTGGCCGGTGCATTACAAAGTCCGAGCGGCATAACAAGATATTCGAAGTGGCCAAAAGGTGTCCGGAAGCAGTTTTCCACTCATCCCCCTCGCAGATTCTAATTAAATTGTAAGCTCCCTGTAGATCTAGTTTTGTGAATATCTTGGCAGAACGGAGTCTCTGAAATAATTCTGGAATCAGAGGGTAACGATTCTTAATTGTTACTTTATTCAATCCCCTGTAGTCCACACATGGGTGGAGAGAATGGTCTTTTTTTCTCGATGAAAAATATTCCTGCACTGGCCAGAGAGGATGCATGTCGAATGAACCCTTTCCTGAGGTTCTCATCGACGTATTCCCTAAGCACCAGGAGTTCAGGCTCTGACAGAGGGAAAATTCTTCGGAAGGGGATTTCTGCCCCAGGTAGCAATTCAATTGGGCAATCATAAACTTGATGAGGGGGGAGAGTATCTGCTTTCCATTTATCAAATACTTCCAGGAAATCATGGTATACTGATGGGATGATGGGGGGATTTAAGACAGTTCTGGATACAATAGGAGGACTGGAAGGTTACTTGGCCGGTAATCCAGTTAATTTGGGGGTTGTGAGCTTGCAACCATGGCATCCCCAGAATGATGGGGAATAATGGGGAAGTGATAACATCCTGGCATAACAGTTCTTGGTAATCCGGCAGAATACCCGTGGACAGGGGTTGTGTTTCATGGGTAAAAGGCCCTGATTTTATGTTTGACCCATTGGCAAGCCGTACGGAAAGTCACTGTTGCTTAGGTTGCAGGGGAATGTTGTGCTGCCGGATGAAGGCATGGTCAATGAAGCAGCTGCAGGCACTTGAGTCAATTATAGCCTGGACCTGGAGTGCCCTTTTTTGGAAGCTGTAGTGAGACAGAAACAGCAATGTGAGCAGATTTAGTTACAGTCAATGTTCCAGGATCGTGAGGAGGAGAGTTAAACTTATGGGTTTTATTAGGGCACATGCTTGCATAATGTATGGCTCCTCCACAATACAGACATAGATTATTCTGATGACGACGCTGTTTTTTCTCTGGTGACAATAGTGAGCGGAATAGGCCAATCTGCCTCAGTAATGGCAGTAGGAGGTTGTGAGACAGGAATAGCCGGAATGCTGGGTACTCTGGGCAGCATCCAGATAGGACGAAATTGACTGGTTCTCTCAGATCTCCATTCACTTAGGCATCGATCGATCTGTATAGACAATTGAATTAGGTCCTCCAGGCAGCTGGGAACCCCTACACGAGCCAGTTCATTTTTAAGTGCCTCAGAGAGTCCTAAACGGAACTGGTAGCGGGGGGCGGCATCATTCCACTGTGTGTCAGAACTCCATCACTTAAATTCAGTCACATAATCCTCTACTGGCCTACAACCCTGCTGGAGGGCACGAAGACTGGCCTCTGCTGTTGCGGTACATTGAGGGTCATCGTATAATTTAGGCATTTCATCCAAAAAAGAGTCCAGAGAGTTCAAGAAGGGACTGGCCTGTCCCATCAAACGGTGAGCCCAGGTTCTCGATGGAGCAATGAGATGATGAACCCCACTTTAGTGCTTTCCAAAGAGAAGGTGCGGGGTTGTAGCAGAAAATACAGCTGGCAGGCATTCATGAAAGCACGGAACTTGCTGCGATCCTCTGCGAATCCCTCTGGGGTTGTTCGAGTTGATGGTAGCCCTCTTAAAGGCCTTGCACTGCCTGGGTGAGGTTTGCAATCACAGTATTTCCGGCCGTGAAGCCCTTGTCTCGGACTCCATGTGGCTGGATCATACTGTCACATACCTTACAGTGGAGCCCGAGAGGAGGAGGGTGACCTCTTGCACGGTTCAGGTCCTAGCACCCCTGGTGGTGGGTAGAGGAAGTGCAGGGCCAGCAAAAGGGTACAGGTGCACCTGCACCTGCAAGTCAAAGGCTGGAACTTGAAGACACAGGAATTCCTGTAAGGACTGAACACCAGGTTGTTCAGCTGGGACCAGATCAGGTTTAACAGAGGAGTCACGAACTGGCAGGAGTTGGCAACAGGCTGGCAGCGAGGTACACAATCAGGAGACAGAACTGTGACCAAAGTCCAAGCCAGAGTCAGTTCGGTACACAGAGACAGGCAGGCAGGTAAGGAGAATCCAAGAGAATGGTCAGAGGGAAGCCGGGTTTTCAGGAGCAGAGTCAATCAGGCAGAAGTACAAGAACACCGGAACACAGTAACTAGGGATGAGCTTCGAGTTCGAGTCGAACTCATGTTCGACTCAAACATCGGCTGTTCGCAAATTCGCCGAACAGCGAACAACTTGGGGTGTTCGCGTCAAATTCGATTGCCGCGGAACACCCTTTAAAGGTCAATGGGAGAAATCAAAAGTGCTAATTTTAAAGGCTTATATTCATGGTATTGTGATAAAAAGTGTTTGGGGACCCCCCCCTGTTCGGTTCGCACCAGAACATGCGAACAGGCAAAAAATTTGTTCGAACATGCGAACACCGTTAAAGTCTATGGGACACGAACATGAATAATCAAAAGTGCTAATTTTAAAGGCTTATATGCAAGTTATTGTCATAAAAAGTGTTTGGGGACCTGGGTCCTGCCCCAGGGGATATGGATCAATGCAAAAAAAAGTTTTAAAAACGTCCGTTTTTTCGGGAGCAGTGATTTTAATAATGCTTAGTCAAACAATAAAAGTGTAATATCCCTTTAAATTTCAAACCTGGGGGGTGTCTATAGTATGCCTGTAAAGGGACGCATGTTTCCCGTGTTTAGAACAGTCTGACAGCAAAATGACATTTCAAAGGAAAAAAAGTCATTTAAACTACTCGCGGCTATTAATGCATTGCCGGTCCAACAATACACATAAAAGTTCATTGATAAAAATGGTATGGGAATTCCCCACAGGGGAACCCCAAACCAAAATTTAAAAAAAAAATGACGTGGGGGTCCCCCTAAATTCCATACCAGGCCCTTCAGGTCTGGTATGGATATTAAGGGAAACCCCGGCCAAAATTTTTTTTTAAAATGGCGTGGGGTCCCCCTCAAAATCTATACCAGACCCTTCAGGTCTTGTATGGATTTTAAGGGGAACCCCGCGCCAATATTAAAAAAAAAAAACAGCGTGGGGTCCTCCTAAAAATCCATACCAGACCCTTATCCGAGCACGCAACCTGGCAGGCCGCAGGAAAAGAGGGGGGATGAGAGAGCGCCCCCCCTCTCCTGAACCATACCAGGCCACATGCCCTCAACATTGGGAGGGTGCTTTGGGGTAGTCCCCCAAAACACCTTGTCCCCATGTTGATGAGGACAAGGGCCTCATCCCCACAACCCTGGCCGGTGGTTGTGGGGGTCTGCGGGCGGGGGGCTTATCGGAATCTGGAAGCCCCCTTTAACAAGGGGACCCCCAGATCCCGCCCCCCTCTGTGTGAAATGATAAGGGGGTACAAAAGTACCCCTACCATTTCACTAAAAAAATGTTAAAAATGACAAGAGACAGTTTTTGACAATTCCTTTATTTAAATGCTTCTTCTTAGTTCTAAATGACTTTTTTTCCTTTGAAATGTCATTTTGCTGTTCTAAACATGGGAAACATGCGCCCCTTTACAAGCATACTATAGACACCCCCCAGGTACGAAATTTAAATGGATATTACACTTTTATTGTTTCACTAAGCATTATTAAAATCACTGCTCCCGAAAAAACGGACGTTTTTAAAACTTTTTTTTGCATTGATCCATATCCCCTAGGGCAGGACCCAGGTCCCCAAACACTTTTTATGACAATAACTTGCATATAAGCCTTTAAAATTAGCACTTTTGATTATTCATGTTCGTGTCCCATAGACTTTAACGGTGTTCGCGTGTTCGAACAAATTTTTTGCCTGTTCGCATGTTCTGGTGCGAACCGAACAGGGGGGTGTTTGGGTCATCCCTAACAGTAACAAGCTGAAGACGATCCAGCACTGATACTGGGCAGATTCTCTGTTTATATAGGGCGTTGTGCGCCAGGATTCGTGGAAGCATGCGCACTTGCACGCACGCGTTCGCATGGATGCTCCATTGTGCATACCCATTCTGAACCCCGTTTGTCTCACTCTAATATTCCGTGCATGCGCATTGGCATTAGTGGAACGGAGATTAGCAGCTGCTGCATGAGGATGGGTACTTGCTGTGTCATTGATGTTAGTGGAACGAAGGTTAGCAGCTGCTGCGTGAGGATGAGCACTTGCTGTGTGAGTTCTCTGACAGTTCCCCTTGAAATCCATACCAGACCTGAAGGGTCTGTTATGGATTTTGGGGGGGACCTCTACGCCATTTTTTTAAAAATTTTTGGTTAGTTTTTTTTAAATGAGTTTTATCTATTGCCGAGACCCGACAATTCATTACAGCCGTGATCAGTTTTAGAAATGTCATTGGAAAACTGCACCACTTTACAGGCATACTAAGGACACCCCCCAGACATGATATTTAAAGGAATATTTAATTTTTATTGTTTCACTTTAAGCATTATTAAAATCACTGGTTCCGAAAAAACTGCCATTTTTCAAACTTTTTTTGCATTGATACATGTCCCCTGGGGTAGTATCCGGGTCCCCAAACACGTTTTATGACAATAACTTGCATATAAGCCTTTAAAATGAGCACTTTTGATTTTTCATGTTTGTGTCCCATAGACTTTAACAGTGTTTGTTCGTCTGAATTTTTTGCCTGTTCGGATGTTCTGGTGCAAACCGAATCCAGGGGGTGTTCGGCTCATCCTTATTACCTATATCATCAATAAAATTGTTAACATCACTTCAGAAATTAATACTAAAGTGATAATCTCAATATCACACACTAATTCTAATTACACAGATATATATATCTCCCTTAACCATCTCATTACAGGGCACTTACATCCCCTTCCTGCCCAGGCCATTTTTCAGCTTTCAGAGCTATCACATTTTGAATGACAATTGCATGGTCATGCTACACTGTAACCATGTGAAATTTTTATAATTTTCTTCACACAAATAGAGCTTTCTTTTGATGGTATTTAATTACTCCTGGGTTTTTTATTTTTTCCTTTAAAAAAAAAAAAAAAAAAAGACCAAAAATGTTGAAAAAAAGGTTTTCTTTGATTCTGTCAGTAAATAAGTAATTTTTCTCCTTCATTGATGGGGGCTGATGAGGCTGCACTGATGGGCACTGATAGGCTGCACTGATGGGCACTGATGAGGTGGCACTTATGGGCACGGATTAGGTAGCACTGATGAGGAGGCACGAATATGCCGCACTTATGGGCACTGATAGGTGGCACTGATATGTGGCACTGATGACCACTGATAGGCAGCACTGATTGGTGGCACTGGTGGGAACTGGGCACAGATAGGCGGCACTGCTGGGCACAGATGGGCAGCACTGGTGGGCACTGATGGGCAGCACTAATGGGCAGCACTGATTGGCATCACTAATGGCTACTGATTGCTGGCACTTGTGGGTACAAATTGGTGACAATTGTGGGCACTGGTTGGCACTGATTGGTGGCAGTGGTGGGCAATCATTGTTGGCATTGGTGGGCACTTGTAATCAGGGCACTGATACCACAGCTATCACATACCTAGCTGTCCCCTGTGAGGAGATATTGCTGATTGGCTCTCCACTCCTCACACTGTCAGTGTGAGGCGAGGGGCATGGATTACTGGCATCTCTGTGTTTACATGTGACCGGCTGTGATTTTACACAGCCGATCACATGGTTAAAGAGCTGCGGCTCTTTACACAGATCGGGGTCGCGCCGTGTCCTAGCAATACAGTGCGGCCACGATCGCCGCGCTTCGTGCCCCTGGGGGCACGTAAGAGTGGTCGTTCTGGGAGGCCGTCATATAATGTCCACCCAGAACGAGAGCCACACCGCCCAGCCATCATTTGACGGTGGGCGGGCGGCAAGTGGTTAAAGGAGGACGTTTTACCTAATTTCCCTTTTTTAAATGCACATAGTTTCCACTATCAAATGATATTTATTTTGTGGTATTCTATACTTTGTGCACTTTAAATGTAACCTTATTTTCACCATGTTTGGAAAACAGATTCAAATAATTGTGATCACATTGTTTATCAGATTAATTAAACCGCATATAATGTTATTAATGTTTTGTCTAAAAAACAGAAATTAGCATGGGTGTGCTTCCAGCTTGTCAATGATGCCTCATTCCTTTCATGAGAAAGAGAAAAGGGAGGGGGTCATCTCTGCACAGAAACTAACAGGACACACAGAAGATGTGGAACTAAAAGTTCCAGCAGTCACACATATACATTTATGGACAAAGGAACACTTGGGAAAAGAAGATTGCTGCACACCCCGAGTATATCGGAAAAAAGGGAATTGTCCCCCCCAAAAAAAGGGGTTTTCTAGGCAGCAGGCAATATGGAAAAGATAACACTAGATTAAAAAGAATAATCTTTATTAAGACATGATTTCAAAAATGACAATAAAGTTAAAACATGAGCTGTGGTACAGGAGATATTAAAAGCAAATTGGCGCATGAAAAAACTACACACAAAAGGTACAAATAATCAAGCGCTTGGATGAAAGCTGACGCATTTTGACCCCATCGGGTCTTCTTCAGAGGATATGTATTCGCTGTAGGAAAGATTGCATGCATGAAAAATATATCAATGCAACTACACATGATTATATATGATAAATATAAAGATAAAGAACACTTTGTGGCATAGTTACCAATCACGTGTGTATAGCTGTTTCTACTGAACCTGAAGTTCTCAAAGACTCCCACCACCCGGCTCCGGCCAGGGTCCCCCCAGCCCGCCAACACCCCAAGGGGGAAGGCCGAGCACAACTGCGTGACTTACGATGAATTACAATCTTGGAATTACCCTATAGTCGGCAAGGGGCATGTGGGCAAGCAGCACCTGCAAACTAAACATTGAGCAACAGCACTATTAGTGCTTATAAGAAGATACAACTAAAATTATAATTATAAATATGTGTACATAGCTGGGTGAAAAGTAAGAGAATTAATGATTATAATCTTAATTTTAATTAGATTTCAGCTATTGTATCTGATTGTTACGACCAGAAACATAAAAATTAATTATGTACTTAGTAATCAAAGTGAATAAAAAAGTAATAATGGAGATAATGGCTGAAAATAATCAGGTTGACATGTGTCCAAAAGATATGACGTGTATCAAAGGTATAGTGGTAGGACTTGTTAGGTAAATAAAATGAATGAAGGAAACAAAATATGGAATGGTAGAAAAGAGAAGAGAAAAAAATAGGGAAGGAAGGAGGGGGGAGGGAGAAAAAAAAAGTGAGGGGTGGGGAGGGGAAGGGAAGGAAGGTGAGGGGAAAACAAGATGGGGAAAACGGAGGGGGGGGATGAAATAGGAGAAACAAAGAAAGAAAAAAGAGAAAAGGAAAAGAAAAAAAAGGAAGGAAGGGAAAAAGAAAAAGCTGGACAGGAAGCAGAGAAAGAAAAGAAGATTGAAAGGATAGACTGAAAGTGCAAAAAAAAGAAGATTGAAAGTGCAAAATAACACTGATAAGAATGAGAAGTGACGCTGAAACGTGAAAGAAGGTGCAAATGTGAAGAAAAAAACATATAGTGAAACAGCCAACACTAAAAAAGTTGTGGAGGAAAGATGTGAACGTGAGTAAAATTAATGCGGGGGTGAAGGAACCAAGTGAATGGTGGAATTAGGACAAGGTGAAACTAATACATCATGAGCAATGAGTGATGAATAGAGTGCAAGGGGGATGGGAGCATGAAATGAGGAAAAACGGTGAGTTAACATTGTGAGTTATTACCTTGAGAATGCAGGGGGTGTAGGCGGTATACCAACAAGGAGAGAACAATGTTTGAAGTTACACAAAGGTGAATATTGAGAGCAGGAAACTGCCGGATCTGGAATGGAATTATTAAAAAGTATTTTTATCACTTAACATTAAAGGGGATAGGGACCGTCGGTGCATAAATATGCAGCGTCGGGTCCGGACCTTAAGAGTGTAAAAGTGTAGCATAAGTTACCTGTCGCAGAGCTGCTCGTAAGTCAGTGAACCTCTTGCTGGAGCAATGGAGATCAAATGAAAGATCCCCCAGATTGCTACCAACATTAAGTATCAAAGACTGGACACTGATTGGTTGCTAAAATAAGTTGCAGGTGCACGCCAGCCACCCCCACCTTACTCACCTAAACAGGGACAGTGCCAACATTGTCGGCACTCCACATGTAACTCACCCGGTGTTCGGGAAGACAAGCCGTCCCGGCATTGCCGTCATTTCCGCCGCAAAGGCGTGGCGTCGTGACATCACGTGCGCACACACGGGCACGGTCATGGCGCCCGGAAAGATCTCGAATGCCGCTGGCAGGGGAAGCCACGTCCAAGAAGGTCCAGCCATCTAGTGGACGTGTAGGGGAAGCGCAGGGCCCTGCGCCTGCCTCCCCCTGCCAGGAAGAAACACAGTGGCAGGGCCAATTGACCCAAAGAGGTGGCGAAACCGGGGATCCAGACCGGGATCTAGGCGGGCGAGGAAGGAGACCACAGAACAAAATAACATATGTGGAAAAGATGTCTGGGGTGCAATGTAAGGAACCACAGCATGAATTGCCATTTTTATCCAGGGATAAACAGTGTGTTTATATATAAAGAAGGTTTCTTGGAGCTGAGAGCTAATTGGAATGTGTCCAAAGAGTCCATAGATTGTCTTCACCAAAATCTATTTGTTATACAAAATGAAAATATTAATACTACACATCATCTTAAATATGTACGTTAGAATGGAATGAGAATTTAACCCGATTGGAGACACGGTATATTCAACTACATAAAAGAGAAAGGCATAATATAATAATATAAAATACAAACGAACAAATAAACTATAACAGGACAATAGGCAAATGTATAATCAATGTAGTGCCATAATGATTACATATTCAATGTGTTTTGAATGAGGAGAAGCCTCGCAAGAAGGGGACAAAAGAAATTGATTAATTGAGTCCAGGGGGTGACATGGCCTGAAACTGGAAGATCATTTTTGCTCCTTCTGGAGCAGGACCTTGTTCCAGTCTGGTATCTGTGCTTTATGAAGTGCTGTAAAAGTGGCACCCTATAGTTATGTTCAAAAATGACATGTCTTCCGATTGGGAGATATCGATTCCCAATTTCCATACTGTACATGTGTTTAGATATTCGTTGCCAAAACTCTTGCTTGGATTTGCCGATGTAATAGACACCACATTCACACTCCATGAAATATAGCACCACGCGGGTCTGACAATTCACGAAGTGCGAAGGCTTGAAAACTTCTCCATTGGGGAGACAGAATGTTTTGGCCTTCCTTATAAGTGGGCAAAATGTACAATGATCAAAAAAATAAATAAAAAATTACTGCACTTCCCTACACCGCCAAGCTGCAGTTCTAATTCTCAGGTATAGAATTAAATAGGTACAATATATAAAAGAACCGCGCTAAATACAAACAATTATTGAATCCTCGAGTAATTCAAAAATGTAAAGTGATCATTATAAAATAAAATAAAAAATTATGAACTCAAATATCGACACAATGTGAAAAATAATCAAAGGAATGTGCTATGAACCACATACAAAAAATATAAAAGAATTGAAAACAATTGAAAAAAATATAGAAAAATCAAAAAAATAAAGTCCGTGACAAAAAAGTGACTTCTATTATCAACAGTCCTTATTGCAATATGTTCCACCCATAGTGATTGAAGACTTTAGTGAATAAAAACATCTTGTGAGAAGAATCCACCACCTATGAAGATATAGGATTACCAGAGGTAAGCTGTAATGAAGCTTATGCCAGAAATCCACTCAATGGGGACACCACCATCTGTCTCAGCATAGAGGAAGGATCACCCGGGACTCATCGATAATAATTAGCTCAGCAATGGAAACCCAGGGAAATAAAAAATACATCCACCATAGTGTGAATCCGTTTGACCAGTTTATTATATTAGTAAAGTAGCGCACTTACCAAAAGAACAAATAAAACAGCATGTATAAAATCAGCCGGCCGGCCTGCATACACCCGTTCGCTGTGGGGTAGAAACGATGACGTCAGCGCGTCTGCCTTCCGACGTACGTTTCGTCCTATTGGACGTTGTCATAGGAACGGGCGACGCACTGACTCATCGCTCCTTAAATACACTTGTAGAACCATACCTCGTTCTGACGCTCTGGTGGCCACATCCTGCTAGGAAAGCAGGAAGTGCTTAGGACAAACCAAGCCTCTCTACAATACCAGGAAATGACGCTCGTCAGCCTATCTAATTGTAAACAGGAGACTGCTAGACACAGGATGAACCTATGCCTAAGCATTTGAAAGAGAAATCTCTCGGTCATCAAAAAGGCAAAAACCACATAGACCTATAAACACACTAGCTGAGCCTCGCAGTATAATGCCATTAGAAAAATAGACACCTAGCAAGGATAATTAACTTAGAGTCGTCCTATCAGGATCTATCTATAAACGGTTAGAAAAACGCCATCTAGTGGAGATTATTCAATTAACCGTATTCTAAAAAGCATACATAGTACGTTTATAAAAGTAGGTTTTTTACTATGACATTCACAGGGTCATATAGCAATCTGTAAAAAATGCAGATCATATCGTTCCTCTGTTATTGCATTGAAAAAACAAGCTTTTTATATGCAGAAACCTAAAAAACATAAAAAACATGAAAACTAAAATATTATAAAATTGTACCTGTGCCTAAAAGGGTACTTAGGCTCCTATATATCTACTCAGCCACCCTTTAGAGGAAATTAAAATATTCAAAAAAAAGGAAACCTTTACCAAGGATAGGGCATACCAGATACTTAATGGACCTACGTAGGTGTCCTAACCGGTAATATCAGTAAAATATTTGGCACTCATTACAAAGACCTTAGACAATACAAAGTTTAAAACATTAAACTGTCCTCTCAGGGAGAGTAATGAATATAAGGAAAGATCTCTCTCCCTCCTTACTCTTTTAGAGAAGGAGGAGAGGGACCAGAGAGTTAAGAAGAGAAAGAAATATAACAGAGATTTGTTGGACTACCAAGGGGCAGTGGTATTTGAATAGCAGAAGAAGCTGTTGGCAGAACAGGCCTCCACCAATCCTGTTAATATGGAGACAGTTCCGGCGCACATAGGGGGATTACCTCCCTCTGTGCCATATGCCGCCCCCCCCACCACAACCTAGTAATGCTAGACATTACCCTGGTGGCCTTATTGGCCCCCAGGGGAGATTTAGACAGGGTTCCCAACAATCCCCTGCTAGACGGGGTGGTGGAGGGAAAAGGGCTACATCCAATTACCCGCACGCCCTCCCACGACGGTCTCGTGGGATGAGTGTTCCCTATCAGGGGGGACGTGGCAGAGGGGGTGGTAAGGTTAATGGTGGTCCTTGGTTGGCCCCACAGTTTGGGGACAGACCACATGACCAATATAACGCCTATGCGGATTATCCACCTTCTCCTCGGGCCTTGGGTTTTGGGTCATACCCTGACCGCAATTATGAGCCTAACCAAGGCTTTAGACAGGATTACTATGAAAGACAGGGGCGGGGTTCTCATATCCCTAGACCTTTAAACAATGGAAGAGGTTATCCTGATTACAATATCAGTACCTCTAATTGTTTTTATCCCCTGAGTGACCTGGAAGGACCCGCTCCGCCTCCTAGTATAAGGGAGGACCAGGATGGAGGTGTCCTGCAGCCCATTTCTATGGTGAGGGGATCCAATGACGATGGGGGTATTCCGGGCCCCTCCGGTTCGGGTTATCAACGGTGGGGTTTTCACAGGCAAGGTCAGGGCATCAAAAGGTCGGTAGACCAAAGAGAGGATCTAGAGGGGGGCGGCGACTGCGAACAAAAAAGGAAAAAATCGTAACCTCTGATGGGATATTTAATTTAAGTTCTGTCACGTTGAGCGATCCTGAAAAAACCTTACTTAACAAGGGCCTTAAGTTTGCACCTCCTCGGTGTCTGGATAAATTCCAGACTTATATAGACATACATAAATTTGTACGTAAGGTTAACATCAAAAGGTATATGGCCTCCAACCCCATTTCAAATACTGTGTCCTTCTCCACTGAATACCGCCATTCGGGATTGGCAAATGCGTCTTTATTCAATCCCCCGGGTACTATGGCTCCCTCCTTAAGGGTATTTATGGACCTTCTCCTCAGGGATTTGGAGCAATTACCCCTGAGAAAAGTATATTTCAATAAGGAGTTGAAATCTGGTTTGAATTCCCTATGCGAAAATAAAAACTTAGTAATTAGACCCGCTGATAAAGGGGGGGGTATCATTGTGTTAGACAAGAAGGACTATCTTGCTGAGATGTCGAAGATACTGGGTGATCGCGACACATATACCCCCCTCAGGTCAGATCCTAAGGCGCAATATAAAAGGGGAACTTGAAGCAATTGTTCAATATGGCTTTGACCAGGGTATCTTGAATGGTAAGGAGAGATCATATTTGGTACCTAAGGCTCCACGTACCCCGGTTATTTATTATTTGCCAAAAATCCATAAGCATTCCACCTGCCCCCCGGGACGCCCTATTGTTAGTGGCATTGATTCCATCTCATCCCGGGTGGGCAGGTATATTGATTTCTTTTTACAACCATTGGTTTCTAAAATGCCGTCATATTTGAGAGACTCCCGTCATGTGATCAACTTACTCTCTAATGTTA
Source organism: Lithobates clamitans (assembly GCA_037952925.1). Classification (NCBI taxonomy): domain Eukaryota; kingdom Metazoa; phylum Chordata; class Amphibia; order Anura; family Ranidae; genus Lithobates; species Lithobates clamitans. The sequence continues at coordinate 8,685,255 of JBBGZY010000221.1, read as the reverse complement.
CTCCCAAGTCAGGATGTTGGTTAGTGACGGCCGATGTCGCCTCATTATATACGGTGATACCACATAATTTGGGGCTATTTGCAGTAGAATATTATTTAAGGCGCGACTCCGCATTATTTGATGAACAGATTGGTTTCATCATGCAATTACTTCATTTTGTAGCTACCCGGAACTATTTTTGGTTTGGGGGTCAGTTCTATAGACAGGATAGAGGGGTCGCCATGGGGGCTAAATACGCCCCAAGTCTGGCTAACCTCTTCATGGCCCTATGGGAGGAGGATGTCATCTATGCCCACCAGAGACCACAGGTGGTCTTGTGGGCTAGGTATATAGATGACGTCCTCCTCCTGTGGGATGGTGATCGCCAAGATCTGGACGCTTTTATGAGTATGTTAAATGACAACAATCGTGGCATAAGATTCGCTTATGAGGCAAGCCAGACCGAGATTAATTTTTTGGATCTTAAGATAAGTATTAGAGATGGGCAACTTTCCACAGCAACTTATTTTAAGAATACTGACCGTAATTCTTACATACCCACAGACAGTTGCCATCATGAAGCCTGGCTAAGGTCAGTACCGAAAAGTCAACTCATACGCTTGAGGCGTAACTGTTCAGATCATGAGGAATTTTTGGCTCAGGCCAATGTCCTAATTGGACGTTTCCTTGAGAAAGGCTACCCCCTGAGGTGTCTCTTAAAACCACATCGGATGAGGTTGCTACCATCGATAGGCGCACTCTACTTAACGATAAGGTTCCCAATATGGATAGGGCACCATCTGTACCATTTATAACCACCTATTTCCTGCAGCATAGAAATGTGGCGAGGCTGGTTAAAAAATATTGGCATGTCCTCCAAAACGACCACGTATTGGGTACCATTCTCCCGGCTAAACCACAAATGGTTTATAAAGGTGCTCCTTCCCTTAGAGGGAGTGTGGCCCCCAATATCCTCGATCCTCCCCCAATCAAGAGGGGTTTTTTTGAGTATATGACTGGTTTTTACCAATGTAAGAAATGCAGAATATGTTCCCTGAGTGGATGTATGCATAGGAGAACACATAAATTTATCTCTACCAGTACTTCGGCTGAATTTGAAATTAAATCTTTTATTACATGTTCTACTGAGCGTGTGGTTTATCTATTGCAATGCCCTTGTGGATTGCAATATGTAGGGAGGACAAAGCGCCCTCTCTCCGTAAGGCTCAACGAGCATGTAACTAACATCTTGGCAGGTTTTCCTAAACATCCAGTCTCTAGACATTATCTTGAAACACATAATCGAGACCCTAGGAAGACTATCTTTCTGGGGATTGATAGATACACCATACCCTGGAGAGGGGGTTCCCTCTTAAGGGGGATCTCTAGGCTTGAGATGGCCTGGATATACAAGCTCAGGTGTTACACCCCGTTTGGGCTTAACGTTGAGGTAGACCTTAACGCCTTTCTTGATAATTCATGAATTTACATTTTTTACAACACAATTATAGAGTTGTGAGGGTTATATACATGTGAAGATGAACCCATGGACTGTGAGTGTTTATGATTATTGATTAACTACGATTTCTATTTTGGATTTTACTGCCCAATGTGAACCCGTTTTGACCCTCTGGTGGCCTTACTTTAATGTCAATTAGTTATTGCCCATTGGCCACTGCTGGCTTTGTCCCCCCGTTTGGCCATGTGTTTCTGTTGACTCTAATAGTTAGGGCCATTATCTTGGGGTGTTGAATGCCCCTATGGCGGGGGCACATATGTTTTAAACTTTGTATTGTCTAAGGTCTTTGTAATGAGTGCCAAATATTTTACTGATATTACCGGTTAGGACACCTACGTAGGTCCATTAAGTATCTGGTATGCCCTATCCTTGGTAAAGGTTTCCTTTTTTTTGAATATTTTAATTTCCTCTAAAGGGTGGCTGAGTAGATATATAGGAGCCTAAGTACCCTTTTAGGCACAGGTACAATTTTATAATATTTTAGTTTTCATGTTATTTATGTTTTTTAGGTTTCTGCATATAAAAAGCTTGTTTTTTCAATGCAATAACAGAGGAACGATATGATCTGCATTTTTTGCAGATTGCTATATGACCCTGTGAATGTCATAGTAAAAAACCTACTTTTCTAAACGTACTATGTATGCTTTTTAGAATACGGTTAATTGAATAATCTCTCTAGATGGCGTTTTTCTAACCGTTTATAGATAGATCCTGATAGGACGACTCTAAGTTAGTTATCCTTGCTAGGTGTCTATTTTTCTAATGGCATTATACTGCGAGGCTCAGCTAGTGTGTTTATAGGTCTATGTGGTTTTTGCCTTTTTGATGACCGAGAGATTTCTCTTTCAAATGCTTAGGCATAGGTTCATCCTGTGTCTAGCAGTCTCCTGTTTACAATAGGCTGACGAGCGTCATTTCCTGGTATCGTAGAGAGGCTTGGTTTGTCCTAAGCCTTTCCTAGCAGGATGTGGCCACCAGAGCGTCAGAACGAGGTATGGTTCTACAAGTGTATTTAAGGAGCGATGAGTCAGTGCGTCGCCCGTTCCTATGACAACGTCCAATAGGACGAAACGTACGTCGGAAGGCAGACGCGCTGACGTCATCTACCCCACAGCGAACGGGTGTATGCAGGCCGGCCGGCTGATTTTATACATGCTGTTTTATTTGTTCTTTTGGTAAGTGCGCTACTTTACTAATATAATAAACTGGTCAAACGGATTCACACTATGGTGGATGTATTTTTTATTTCCCTGGGTTTCCATTGCTGAGCTAATTATTATCGATGAGTCCCGGGTGATCCTTCCTCTATGCTGAGACAGATGGTGGTGTCCCCATTGAGTGGATTTCTGGCATAAGCTTCATTACAGCTTACCTCTGGTAATCATATATCTTCATAGGTGGTGGATTCTTCTCAGAAGATGTTTTTATTCACTAAAGTCTTCAATCACTATGGGTGGAACATATTGCAATAAGGACTGTTGATAATAGAAGTCACTTTTTTGTCACGGACTTTATTTTTTTGATTTTTCTATATTTTTTTCAATTGTTTTCAATTCTTTTATTTTTTTTGTATGTGGTTCATAGCACATTCCTTTGATTATTTTTCAAAATGTACAATGACCATAAGGGAATGAACCAGGAGTGTGACAGTGTTTGGATCTTTTTTGTTGGTTTTTGAATTCGCTTTGGACAAGCATATCTTTAAGGGAGGTGGCCCTCCTAAAAGTTATCAATGGCCGTTTTGGAAGAAGAGATTTTAATTTGGGGTCATCGGTTAGGATGCACCAATGCTTCTACAGAATGTTTTTAATAGCTACATGTTGACGTGAAAAATGCATAATGATACGAGTAAGATTAGAGTCAGTGGAGTCACGAGATTGGGGTTTGTGAAACAAAATGTACCGAGATTGTGTCACTGTTTTGTTGTATGCCTTCTTTAAACACGACCTACTGTAACCACGTGACAAGAGGCGACTCTGAAGGAGCCCGGCCTCTTCTTTAAAGAGCGCATCAGTGGAGCAATTGCGACAAAGTCACAAGTATTGCCCATAGGGAATAGAGTTTTTGAGTGGTAACGGATGAAAGCTTGCAGCGTCAAGCACCATGTTACCAGTGGTGCTTTTACGGAACAAGGTGCTAGAGAGCTTATTTTCAGAAGTGGTTTTAACCAAGACGTCCAAGAAAAAATAAAAAAATCTGCGCTAAGGTGTATCAAATAATGTGCTGGAAGCACAATATATAAAAAAATTGTGGAAGTAAACAGTGTAAATGAAAAAAGCAGCGATTCTTCTGTGCAACAAAAACAGTGCCCCTGGATGACGTAACCTATTACGAAATGCAAAATGCGAAATGGAGCAACGTGCTTGCGTCACCTCGCATCATCGTGGTTGTCTCAGCAGGACGGGTTTGTCTGTGTGCTCACCGGTCGGAGCCCCGGACATTAATGGCACTTTTATCCACTGTTTACATGTGAGTGCAATACATGTTTGTTTTAATCTTTGTTAAATTGAAGCGTTTTTAAACTATTGGAGCTTTTTTATTTTTTATGCTATATCTATCATAAAGAGCTGGGGAGACATGGTGGGATATAGTTACATAGTTACATAGTTACATAGTTAGTTACATAGTTAGTAAGGTTGAATAAAGACACAAGTCCATCCAGTTCAACCTGAGTGAGTGTGGGTCTACAACCCTGACCCTTGTCCCTAACCCTGAACATCGCACACTCACATCAATCCCTACCCTCAATCCAAGGTCCCCATTCATATACTAGGGCCAATTTAGGACAGAAGCCAATTAACCTACCAGCATGTCTTTGGAGTGTGGGAGGAAACCGGAGTACCCGGAGGAAACCCACGCAGGCACAGGGAGAACATGCAAACTCCAGGCAGGTAGTGTCGTGGTTGGGATTCGAACCAGCAACCCTTTTTTACTGCTAGGTGAGAGTGCTAACCACTGCACCACTGTGGGATCTGAGTTCCAATAACCCCTTTTGGTATTCCCGGATGTCCAATTACCACCTATGAACCTTGGATCCAAGTCCATTCGTTAAGCTCTGGAGGGCTTATTTATAAAGGCTTCCCCTCATCCTCTGTAGTGGGGGGTCATGGGGCTTTGGTAAGCGGCTATTTTTTTTACTGGTGGTGGATTTAACACAGCATTTCCTACGTTACAGAAGATTTCATATCTTTATCAGTTTATGGACTTTTTTTTAATATTCATTCGCTCACGAGTGTTGGACTTCATTTATGGTTGAATATGATATCATATGTCATAACATTCTACATATATTAGTTTATTTTGGTTTTTATTATTGGCACTACATCATTTTGTGGAGTTTGATTATGCCACTTGTATTTATGTTTCACGGGTATCAATATTGTTATTTCACACACTATTTCAGCTAATGTGGTAGCACGACTCTTATATTTTTCTTTTGTCCAAGAAGGTAACACTTACCTGATTGTGGGCCATAGTGAATTTTAGGCCATAGTCATTTACATTCATTAGATTGAAAAATTCAATAAATTTGGCCTCTGGTCCCTCCCAGACAATGAAGATGTCGTCGATATACCGTAGCCCCCCGTCACCTAGGAGTAGGGATGAGCCAAACACCCCCCGTTCAGTTTGCACCAGAACTTGCGAACAGGCAAAAAATTCATTCGAACACGCAAACACCGTTAAAGTCTATGGGACATTAACATGAATAATCAAAAGTGCTAATTTTAAAGGCTTATATGCAAGTTATTGTGTTTGGGGACCTGGGTCCTGCCCCAGGGGACATGGATCAATACAAAAAAAGTTTTAAAAATTGACATTTTTTCGGGAGCAGTAATTTTAATAATGCTTAAAGTGAAACAATAAAAGTGTAATATCCCTTTAAATTTCATACCTGGGGGGTGTCTATAGTATGCCTGTAAAGGGGAGCATGTTTCCCGTGTTTAGAACAGTCTGACAGCAAAATTACATTTCAAAGGAAAAAAGTCATTTAAAACTACTCGCGGCTCTTAATGCATTGCCGGTCCGACAATACACATAGAAGTTCATTGATAAAAACGGCATGGGAATTCCCCACAGGGGAACCCCGAATCAAAATTAAAAAAAAAAAAAAAAAACGTGGGGGGGGGGGTCCCCCTAAATTCCATACCAGGCCCTTCAGGTCTGGTATGGATATTAAGGGGAACCCCGGCCAAAATTTTTTTTAAAAATGGCGTGGGGTCACCCTCAAAAGCTACACCCGTTACGTAACCCCGCCCCTTCTGACATCACAGGGAATGCCACAGGGAAGTTCCGTCAAGTCCCCGTGCGTTAGAGGAGGCAGGGTCACTGGGTGGCCCTGCCCCCCCCGTTATTTAAGAACCATCAGAAGAAGAGAAGCGTCACACAGCGGGAGCCTCCCTTCATGCCATCATGGATGCAGAGCGGCCCGAGGAGAAGAAGGGAAGAAGACGCCGGAGGAAGATGCCGGACGAGAACACCGGAGGAAGAACCAGAAGAACCAGAAGAAGAAGAAGATGGAGGAAGAAACCGAAGGTAGATAGAAGATAGAAGAAAGAGGATAGAAGATAGAAGAAAGAAAAAGCATTTAAATAAAGGAATTGTCAAAAACTGTCTCTTGTCATTTTTAACATTTTTGACAGTTTTTTTGTGAAATGGTAGGGGTACTTTTGTACCCCCTTACCATTTTACACATGGGGGAGGGCCGGGATCTTGGAGTCCCCTTGTTAAAGGGGGCTTCCAGATTCCGATAAGCCCCCCGCCCGCAGACCCCCACAACCACCGAGCAAGGGTTGTGGGGGATGAGGCTCTTGTCCCCATCAACATGGGGACAAGGTGTTTTGGGGGGCTACCCCAAAGCACCCTCTCAATGTTGAGGGGATGTGGCCTAGTATGGTTCAGGAGGGGGGGTGCTCTCTCGTCCCCCCCTCTTTTTCTGTGGCCTGCTAGGTTGCATGCTCGGATAAGGGTCTGGTATGGATTTTTGGGGTGACCCCACACCATTTTTTTTAAAATTTTGGTGTGGGATTCCCCTTAAAATCCATACCAGACCTGAAGGGTCTGGTATAGATTTTGAGGGGGACCCCACGCCATTTTAAAAAAAATTTTGGCCGGGGTTCCCCTTAATATCCTTACCAGACCTGAAGGGCCTGGTATGGAATTTAGGGGGACCCCCCACGTCATTTTTTTTTTAAATTTTGGTTCGGGGTTACCCTGTGGGGAATTCCCATGCCGTTTTTATCAATGAGCTTTTATGTGTATTGTCGGACCAGTAATTCATTAATAGCCGCGAGTAGTTTTAAATGACTTTTTTTCCTTTCAAATGTAATTTTGCTGTCAGACTGTTCTAAACACGGGAAACATGCGCCCCTTTACAGGCATACTATAGAAACCCCCAGGTATGAAATTTAAAGGAATATTACACTTTTATTGTTTCACTTCAAGCATTATTAAAATCACTGCTCTCGAAAAAACGTCAGTTTTTAAAACTTTTTTTGCATTGATCCATGTCCCCTGGGGCAGGACCCAGGTCCCCAAACACTTTTCATGACAATACCATGCATATAAGACTTTAAAATTAGCACTTTTGATTTCTCCCATAGACTTTTAAAAGGGTGTTCCGTGGATTTCGAATTTGCTGCGAACACCCCAAATTGTTCGCTGTTCGGCGAACTGGCCAATGTTCGGGTCGAACATGAGTTTGACTCGTACTCGAAGCTCATCCCTACCTAGGAGGGACTTCTCCCACTCCCCCAGGTACAGGTTAGCATAGGACGGGCACAACATGTCTCCATTCCATTCCAGATCCGGCAGTTCCCTGCCCTCATATTCACCTTTGTGTAACTTCAAACATGGTTCTCTCCTTGTTGGTATACCGCCTACACCCCCTGCATTCTCAAGGTAATAACTCACAATGTTTACTCACCCTTTTTCCTCATCTCACATCCCCCTTGCACTCTATTCATTACTCATTGCTCATAATGTATTAGTTTCACCTTGTCCTAGTTCCACCATTCACTTGGTTTCTTTACCCCTGCATTCATTTCACTCACGTTCACATCTTTCCTCCACAACTTTTTTAGTGTTGGCTGTTTCACTATATGTTTTTTCCTTCACATTTCCACCTTCTTTCACGCTTCAGCTTCACTTCCTATTCTTATCTGTGTCATTTTGCACATATTATCCTTTCAATCTTCTTTTCTTTCTCTGTTTCTTGTCCAGCTTTTTCTTTTTTCCTTTCTTCCTTTTTTTTCTTTTCCTTTTCTCTTTTTTCTTTCTTTGTTTCTCCTATTTCATTTCCCCTCCCCCTTTTTTCCCATCTTGTTTCCCCTCACCTTCCTTCCCTTCCCCTCCCTTTTTTTTCTCCCTCCCCCCTCCTTCCTTTCCTATTTTTTCCTCACTTGTCACTTTCCTTTTCTTTTTCCTCCTTTTTTCTTTCTTTCTTTCCTTTCTCTTCTCTTTTCTACCATTCCATCTTTTGTTTCCTTCATTCATTTTATTTACCTAACAAGTACTACAACTATAGCTTTGATACATGTCATATCTTTTGGACTTGTGTCAACACGATTATTTTCAGCCATTATCTCCATTATTATTTTTTTATTCACTTTGATCACTAAGTACATAATTCATTTTTATGTTGCTGGTCGTAACAATCAGATACAATAGCTGAAATCTAATTAATTAAGATTATAATCATTAATCCTCTTACTTTTCACCCAGCTATGTACACATATTTATAATTATAATTTTAGTTGTATCTTCTTATAAGCACTAATAGTGCTGTTGCTCTGGCCAGAGCAGGGTGGTGGGAGTCTTTGAGAACTTCAGGTTTAAGAGAAACGGCTATACACACGTGATTGGTAACTATGCCATAAAGTGTTCTTTATCTTTATATTTATCATATATAATCATGTGTAGTTGCATTTATGTATTCTTCATGCATGCAATCTTTCCTACAGAGCATCCATATCCTCTGAAGAAGACCCGATGGGGTCAAAACGCGTCCGTTTTCATCCAAGCGCTTGATTATTTGTACCTTTGTGTGTAGTTTTTTCATGCGCCAATGCACTTTTAATATCTCCTGTACCACAGCTCATGTTTTAACTTTATTGTCATTTTTAAAATCATGTCTTAATAAAGATTATTCTTTTTAATCTAGTGTTACCTTTTCCATATTGCCTGCTGCCTAGAAAAACCCTTTTTTTGGGGTGACAATTCCCTTTTCACATATACATTTATTATCTCTTTAAAATCTTTTCTCTCTTTCTTTTAACTCTCTTCAAAATTTCCCTGCTTATGGTTTTACCTCCCTAAAATCTGCCTTCCTTATTTTGTTCTGATATCCCTCGCTTCCCATGTATTGTTTTTTTTTTTTTACATTTATTTATTAATTTTTTAATTTAACGAAACCAATTTATACTGTCATTCACTGTAAAGGATATCATGTGTAGCATTGATCTGCACTCATGCAGCCTAGGGCATGGATAAACTTTCATTCCTAATGAGAGCTGAGATATTTTGAAAAATGTTTAAAGATCCAAAACATGACACTTACATCAATACATCATGGTCTTTTTAAATGCTGAGGTTACAATACCATGACACATTATAGTTCAGCCTCAATTCTTAATACAGGACTGGGATGTGAGGGTTAGTGTGCAGAAAAGGTGCATAATGAAAGTAAAATGTTAATTCCTCAAATGGGTCACCGGCTACTGTGGTCTCATCTCAGCTGTGCTTCACATAGTCTTACTTTGTATAGAGTGAAAACAATCAAATAACTTTTTTTCTTTCTTTGCCACTTCAGCAGTCCTTTCCGAGGGGCTTAAATCAACTTTGCAGTTCATTTCTCTTTAGCCTCCCACTCGATGTCTCATCATAGTAGCACTTGCCATATCAAAAAAATAAATATTACTTAACACACCCCAGGCAGCAAAAAATATATGCTACTCTTATCATCATTATTTCTCCCACCTCCCTATCCCATCCTCCCCTCCACCCACTAAACCTCAGCATATCCCTCTCACCCGCTCTCCAAGGTCATGTCCTAATACGCTCTCCTTCACTAGTCCATGGCTTTCAATTCTTTAGCGTAACTCCAAGATTTTTTACATTTTTTCCAACATTCTCATTTATCCGTGCTCCTGTTTGCTTCATCCAGGCTATTCCCCAGGCACTCCATATTATATGTTTCTTCTACCGCATCTATCCACTCCCAGGTCGCTGGGCTCTCCTCCTTTTGCCAGTTCTTCGGTATCAATCTCTTTGCTGCATTTAACAGATGAGGGACCAGCGACCGCCTATATTTATTTATATCTCCTTCTCCCCCATGAAACAACACAACCCACGGATCCTCCACCACATCTATCCCCGTGATTGTCTTAATTAAAGATAGGGTCTTCTTCCAAAATGTTTTAATTTTAGGGTAGTTCCACCAAAGGTGGGCCATTGTTCCCACCTCTTGGCAGCCTCGCCAACATAGTGCCGACCTATTCCTCTGGTATTAACTTATTGTGTCTGGGGTTGCATAGCATCTACTCATGCATTTATAGTTCATTTCTGCAGTTCGAGTGTCTACTGCAGAGCTATGAACCAATTTCATAATTTTACTAATTGTGTTTTTGTCCCGCTGTGAACCCAATTCCCTCTCCCATTTCCTAATGAATGGCGGTATCTCCAATTTTTCTGCCCTCATCAATATTTTATACATTTTGGAAATTGTGTTCCTTGGATCTTCTGTAGCAAACAGTCATTCCATCTCCGTCAATTCGTCTCCAGACCTAATGGGTTGGGGTAACTTACTGACAAAATGGTTCAGTTGGAGGTACCACCACTCATCCAACCCCCGTGCCGCCCTACCGTGCCTAAGTTGTTGTAGTGTAATAATTTTACCCTGTTTAATAATATCTCTTAATTGTGTTACCCCCCAAAATGACCCATTTCCTCCTACGTTTTTTGTTCCCGGTGCACAAAATTGGTTGTATTTCAGTGCTAATAAAGGTGAATTGTATTTCCCGTTCACTTATTTGTATATCCCGTCCCAAATTTTAAAAACATTCCGTGTTAATACGTGAGTATTATTATCTAAAGTTCTAAAATGTGGAGGGTTCCAGATAATACTTCCCAGTTGTGCCTTACTAAGTGTTTTCTCTATATTCACCCACCTTTTTTCGTTTTCTCCCTTTCCCATTCAACCACTCTTGACAGAACTTTTGCTTTGTAATAATTTTCAAAAACTGGCACAGCTAGGCCGCCATTTATTTTCTCTTGTTTTAGTATTTGGAAGGAGACTCTTGGTCTTCTATTTTTCCATATAAAATTCATTAATATAGTTTTTAACCTTCTCAGGTATTGTTGAGGGAGCGCCACTGGCACCATCTGGAACCTGTACGTAAACTTAGGGAGAAGGACCATCTTGATAATGTTGATGCGTCCTATCCAAGAAAGAGGCCTACCGGAGAATCTTTTACAATCAGATCTAACTTCATCGAGCAGGGGTAGATAGTTTATATTATATATCTTCTTTATTGAGTTTGCGAGTTTAATTCCCAAGTACCTTAATTCTTTGGTCCAACCGAAACCTTTTTCACAATCTTTTCTTCTGTCTTACTTAAGTTGATGTTCAATATTTCAGACTTTGCTAAGTTTATTTGGAAGTTGGAAACCTCTCCGTATTTTCTCAAGGTTTTTACTAGCTTGGGCATGGAGATCAGCAGGTTCGTAATATAGAACAAAACATCATCAGCGAATGCTGCAATCTTTTGCTCCTCCTCTCACACCCTAAAGCCACTTATGGCGGGATCCTTGCGTATCGTTGCCAAAAGTGGTTCCAGGGCTAGAACGAACAGCAATGGGGACAGGGGACACCCCTGTCTCGTGCCATTTTTCATCTCGAAGGGTTGGGACATTAGGCCATTAACTTTTATTGCTGCAGTAGGGTGATGGTACTGTGTTTTAATCCATTGGATCATTCTAGGACCCACTCCCATAATTTCCAAGGTCTGTATCATGAACCCCCAGTCTACCCTGTCAAAAGCCTTTTCGGCATCAATTGACAGCAGTAGTCCTGGGGGTCCACTCTCCTTTATCTTTTGAAGTAAGAGCAGCGTTTTAACCCCGTTGTCCCCCCCCTCTCTTTTAGGAATAAATCCCACTTGGTCCGGATTAACCAGGATGTTCATTAGCCGCTTTAGCCTACCTGCCAAAACTTTTGCATACAATTTTATGTCGGCATTAAGCAAAGAGATAGGCCGATAACTTGAACATAACGTTCCCTCTTTACCTTCTTTCAGGATGACAGTGATGGAGGCCTTTAAGGCTTCCCTACTAATCTCATAGTTGGCCCCCAGTCCGTTCATATACTGGCATAACTTTGGGACTAATATTTCTTTGAATTTTTTGTAATAGAGCAATGTAAATCTGTCCGGCCCGGGACTTTTCCCGGGCGCTGTTTCAAGCAATGCCCTTATTATTTCCTCTTCTGAGATTGGGGCTTCTAAGGTTTCCCTGGCGGAGTCGGTAATCCCAGGTAGCCCAGCTTTCTTTAAGTACTTAATGTTTCTCTCGCTCTTTCCACTTAGCTGAGCGCCCTGTTGTTTAACAGAATATAATTGTTGGTAATAGTTTTTAAAAATATCCGCTATACTCTTTGATGATTATACCATACGTCCATCCTTATTCTGGATTTTCTCTATGAAATTTCTAGCTTTTTTGTTTTGTACCATTCTCGCCAGATTCCTGCTCCATTACCATTTTCAACTCCGCCCTTTTATTTACTACCTTTTGGTATAACACCTGGGAGTGGCCCAGCTGTTTTTTATGTTCTTGTTCAGCCCTAGCTAATTCCTCTATTAATTTTTGAGTTTTCTCGGTTCTCTCTTTTCTTCCTCACTCCCATTTCAATTAGGATCCCCCTGATGTAGGCCTTATGGGCCTCCCACAAGGTGGACCCCGATGCTTCCCCTGTATCGTTTACAGAAAAATAATTTTCCAACTCCCTTCTGACTCTGTCGTACCCCTCCTCGTCTCGGATCAGCTCCTCGTTTAGACGCCACAACCCAGGTTGACCCGGTCCCCCACCTACTATCATTTTCATAGTCAGTGGGGCATAGTCCGAGAGAGTGGCACTCTCTATCTTAGAGTCTAAGACCTCATCCAAGTCTCTATGTTCCACGAATATATAGTCGATCCGGGAGTAAGACCTGTGTACAGGGGAAAAAAACGTGTAGTCCCGTTTTTTAGGGTGCTGGATCCTCCATATATCTACCAATTGGCAGAGATACAGTTTTTGCTTTACCTCTTTTAATTGCACGTTATTTATCCCCTGTGCCTGGGCCAAACTGTCCAGTCCTGGGTCCATACAGAAATTAAAGTCCCCCATCAATATCGTATGTCCCTTCCTGAAATCCTTTAATTTTTCCCAAAGGTTCATAAGATATTTCATCGGATTTTTATTGGGTGCATAGACGTTTGCCAGTGTGCACTCCCTCTCGTACAATCTACCCTTAAGAAAAAGATATCTGCCTTCCGGGTCTACCAGCCTATCTTCCAAAACAAACCTTGTTCTTTTTGCAAACCCAATAGCTACCCCCCTTGCTCTATTTGTGATAGTGTCCCCCTGGTACCAAATCGGGTACTCTCTCGAATATAATCTTAAATTGGACTCGTGAGAAATATGTGTCTCCTGGAGAAAAACCACCTCAGCCCCTAGCCATTTGAACTCATTGAGAAAATTCCATCTATTGTTAGCCATGTTTAGTCCTCTAACGTTATAGGTCGTGAACTTTATTGTAGTCATTCCTGTACTCCCACTCTCCTCTGAGGCGCTTTTCCTTTGACCTTGGATAGATTTACTCACTCTTTTATTTATTATGACTGAGGTATCCCCCTCCCTTTCCCACCCATCCTGCCCAACCTTCCCATCGCCCCCTCCCTCTCCCAATTCCCCCCCTCCCCCTCTCCCAACCACCTCTCCCTGCTTGGTCCAAACAGGACCCCTAGACCCTTGAGGACCACATAAATCATGTCCCTCTCCTGGTCTCCAACTCCTAAGGTGGAGCTCTGTGTGCCACCCCCCCAGCCCCTATTGCAAAAGCAACTTGGGGGATTGACCATCTCCCCGACGGGACCCCTATCTGTAAGACTTTCTCACCTAACCGGTGTACCCTTTCGATATTTGGAAAATCATCCACTCCCACCTCCAGAAGGGGGCTGAATATTACAGCTTTTATCTTCCTCAGGTCTTCCCCCCTCGATTCCGGTACCCCTTGGATTCTCAGGTTTTGTCTATGATTTCTATTTTCTTGGTCTTCTAACCTATACCGGATTTTTACTTGATTTTGTTGAGTAATTTTAATTTGTTCTTTTAAGTCGGATAACTCCTGGGCCTGCTTGTCTATTATGTCTTCTGTTCTCTCGACTCTGGCCAACAGATTACCCAAGTCTGTCCTCAGCATATTTATCTCAGTTTTAATTGAGATTTCCAGTGTCTTGAACATTTCTAGGATTTCATTTTTTGTGGGGAATTGTGCCTCTGGCCTGTGATCCTCCAATCTAGTTATTTCCAATACACTTTGCATTGTTAATTCGTCCCTGGAATGATCTGAGGTCTGTTCTCTCTTCCCATCCGATACCTTCTTTTTATCCGCCATGCCTGCCTTTTGGGTCTCAGGGTGAGTATTCTTAGGGCTCGTCCCCCTGGGCCAAGTATTGCTTGATTGTACTCCCTGTGGTATTGTCCTTCGGTGTTTTAGGTGCGCCCTCCTTCCCGGATTTAGACGCTGCTCTACTCATGGTAATTGTAGGAGCCCCCCCTGGGGCCGACAAAATTAATCTCCGGGAGCAACGGGTTCAATGTCCCTTACGGGATTTTTATCTTATTCTGGGGTCTTCTACTTACTGAGCTTTACCCCCTGCGGCCTGAAGGAGCGTATTGAACCTGGTAAGTGGCTACAATGACTTCATACCGTTTTTAGATCTCTTCTCTATGTCTCGTCCTGCACCACCTCCTCTCCCGTCCTTTAGTACACCTGACTCCCCCCATAGACTCTCAGTGCAGACATAGCGGCAGAGACACAGTTAATAGGACAACGACTTTTCAAATTACCAGTCCCAAAGTGTACCTTCAGCTGTGAGTCTTCCCCTTTAAAAGGGCATCGTCCATGTCCATCCACTCTTACCTGTGGCCAGTTGCTCTAGGAGACCAAGCAGCCCTTACCGCGAACCTTCCTGATGTCTCACGGTGGCCCTCCAGTATAGCTTTGCGGTCCCGGTCCAGGGAGGATATCCCGACAGTCCTCTTTAGTCCGCCTCCGTATTCCGCTGTCCCTGATCAGAGCCTCTCAGCCCGGGTCCCGGGGGGGAGGGGAAGGGGGCGGCAACAACTACCGCTCCGTGGGTCCCGCTATACACCCAGCACCGGGCCCTGGAGCGTCTGAATGATAGCGCCGTCAGTGTCAAAGGACGCAGAAGCCTCACACGGCACTCCTCCTCTCCTTCGCCACCATGTAGGCTCCGGCTTGTCTGTGTGGGAACCCGCCAGTTCGCCAGCCGGCCGGCACACCTCAAGCTCCTCCCTTCACGTTAGACGTCTCACGTCATGACCAAAATCATTTTTAAAATCATGTCTTAATAAAGATTATTCTTTTTAATCTAGTGTTACCTTTTCCATATTGCCTGCTGCCTAGAAAACCCCTTTTTTTGGGGGGACAATTCCCTTTTCACATATAAATTTATTATCTCTTTAAAATCTTCCCATTTTTACACAACACATGCATAAATTTTTCTCTCTTTCTTTTAACTCTCTTCAAAATTTCCCTGCTTAAATTGGTTTTACCTCCCTAAAATCTGCATTCCTTATTTTGTTCTGATATCCCTCGTTTCCCATGTATTGTAATCCCATACTTAACATACTCTAGCTCCTATGATCAGATGGGCAGCCATAATGCTCATGCCATCTTCCCTGTCTGACCACATATAAAGTATTCTGTTTTGACTCTCATTTCTCTGTTTTTGGCTTTTTCTCATGTTTTAGAATTTACTAGTTGTAGTGCCTGACCCTAAATTCATCAGATAACCAACATCAAAACTTCCCTTTATGTCTAGTGTTATCTTGTCTGTCACCCTTGATCCATCCTGCTCACATAGATAGCTGTTTCTTTAGTTGTTTAATCTGCATGAGTCTTAGTTCCTGTGGACTTGGAAACCCTGTTGATCCCAGTCCACTTTAACCATTTATCCATGGGCTCAGTATAGGCGGAACCGCACCTTTGTTTGATATATTTTATAGCGCTCCTCTTGCGCTGGGCATTTTTGAGGGTCTCTTGCCCTTCATTCCCTTACTTTAATGCACATAATGACTGGCCAGTCTTTTCCTCTTCCCTACTTGTGCCTACACCCTCTTGCTTCTAAACTGCTATTACAGTAGATGTGTACTTCATATTACCTGTGAAAAGCACTATTCTTCCTTTTATTATTATTATTATTATTATACAGGATTTATATAGCGCCGACAGTTTATGCAGCGCTTTACAACATGAGGGCAGACAGTACAATTATAATACAATTCAATGCAGGAGGAATCAGAGGGCCCTGCTCATTAGAGCTTACAATCTAGGAGGGAGGGTCAAGTTAAACAAGAGGGTAACAGCTGTGGGCGATGAGCTAATGGAGAAAACATTGAAGTTGTTAGATGGAGGCAGGATAGGCTTCTCTGAAGAGGAAAGTTTTCAGGGATCACCTAAAAGGTGGATAAATTTGGAGACAGTCTGACAGATTGGGGTAGGGAATTCCAGAGTATGGGCGAGGCTCGGGAGAAGTCCTGGAGGTGGATATGGGAGGAGGTGATGAGGGAGCTAGAGAGCTGGAGGTCTTGGGAGGAACGAAGACGGCGATTAGGTTGGTATTTTGAGACTAGGCTAGTGATGTAGGCTAGTGATGTAACTGGGCGCAAAGTTGTGGATGGCTTTGTAACTTATTGTTAGTATTTTGAATTTAATTTGTTGGGCGAGTGGCAGCCAATGGAGGGATTGGCAGAGAGGGGTAGCAGACACTGAGCGGTTTGTAAGGTGGATGAGTCTGACAGCAGCATTCATGATGGACTGAAGGGGGGATAGTCTATTTAAAGGTAAGCCATGAGAAGGGAGTTGCAGTAGTCGAGGCGAGAGATAACCAGGGAGTGAATCAGGAGCTTTGTGGTTTCATTGGTTAGAAAGGGACGTAGTTTAGAGATGTTGCGGAGGTTGAGGCAGCAAGCTTTGGAAAGTGATTGGATGTGGGACCAAAAGGAGAGTTCAGAGTCCAGGATAACACCTAGCACCCTGACATGTGGGGAGGGGTGGATGGTTGTGCCATTGCTCTTGACAGACAAGTCAGGGGAAGAGGCACGTGGGGGAGGAAATATTAGAAGCTTGGTTTTGGACAAGTTGAGTTTGAGGAAGTGGTGTGACATCCATACAGATATGTCGGTTAGTAAGTTAGTGATGCGTGAGGAGACTGATGGGGTGAGTTAAGGGGTGGAGAGATAAATTTGTGTGTCGTCAGCGTAAAAATGATATTGAAAGCCGTGAGAGGCTATCAGCTGACCCAGGGAAGAGGTGTAGATTGAAAATAAAAGAGGTCCAAGAACAGAACCTTGGGGGACCGCGACGGAAAGGGAAGAGGAGTGGAGGAAGTAGAATTGTAAGTGACACTGAAGGTGCGTTGGGATAGGTAGGATGAGAGCCACTGAAGAGCACAGTCAAGAAGACCGAGGGAGTAAAGTTTTTTGAGGAGGAGGGGGTGGTCAACCGTGTCAAAGGCAGCTGAAAGGTCCAGAAGTAGGAGTACAGAATAGTGTCCGTTGGTTTTTGCAGTTAGTAGGTTGTTTGTGAGTTTTAGAAGTGGAGTGTTGAGGGCGAAATCCAGATTGAAGGGGATCAAGAAGGTTGTTCTTAATGAGGTGGTCACTCGGTTGTAAACCAGGCATTCAAGGAGTTTAGAGGAAAAGGGGAGCAAGTAGATAGGGCGTAGGCTGTTAAGATTGGTAGGGTCCAAGGATGGCTTTTTAAGTATGGGGGTGACCAGTGCATGTTTTAGAGCATTGGGGAAGGTGCCAGGGGTGAGGGAGAGATTGAAGATGTGGGTTAGAGAGTGTAGGATGATGTCAGAGGGCGACCGGAGCATTTGAGAGGCAATAGGGTCCAGGGGACAGGTGGTTAGGTGGGCGATAGAAAGGAATTTAGCAACTTTGTCTGTAGTAGCAGATTTGAAAAAGGGGAGTGTCGGTTGTACCTGTTGACATGGGGTCTTAGCTGGGGGAGATACCTGTAGAGTGGAGATTTCATCACGGATTGTATCAATCTTGTTTTTGAAGTGATTAGTGATCTCCTGTGCAGTGAGTGAGTCAGTGGGTGGAGGCGGTGGAGGATGAAGTAGAGAGTTAAAGGTGGAGAAGAGTTTACGGGGACTGGATGAGAAGGTGTTAATAAGAGTTGTAAAATAGGTTTGCTTGGCAGTGTTGAGGAAAGAATAGTATTTTTGGAGGGCAGATTTGTATTGGTTGAAGTCTTTGAGAGACTTAGTCTTGTGCCGCAGACGCTCAAGAGCGTGACTACGTTTTTTGAGAATTTATGTGTCATCTGTTTGCCAGGGTTGTAGGGGTTGGGGTCTGATTCTGCGTGTAGTGAGGGGAGCGAGCTTGTCCAGGGTGGAGGACAGGGATTTATTGTAGAGGGACGTGGCTTGGTTGGGGCAGGACAGAGGAGAGATTTTGTCATAGAGATGGTCAGTAGCAGAATAGGAGAGAGGAGTTGAAGTTGCGAAAGTTTCTACGGGTGACGGTTAGACGATTGGAGGGAAAGGTGGTGGAAGACAAGGGAAGAGAGAAACTAATAAGGTGGTGGTTGGAGAGAGGAAAAGGATTGTTTGAGAAGTTGCATGGTGTGCATAGGTAGGAGAATACAAGGTCAAGGGTGTTGCCATCAGAGTGAGTAGAAGCCTGTACCCATTTCTTCAGGTCAAATGAGGAGGTTAGACTAAGAAGTTTAGAAGTAGCAGGAGTGTTTGTATTAGCAGGAATGTTGAAATCTCTGAGAAGGATAGTGGGAATTTCCGAAGAGAGAAAGTAGGGTAGCCAGGCAGAGAACTCATCAAGGAAAGTCAATAGTGGTCCAGGGGGTCGGTAGATCACAGCAATTCTTTCTTATCTATAACGTTCCGATAGACAGTAGACAGTGACGACATAACATATAACCACCAATCAATACAGTTCGATTACGGAGAATAAAATAGGTACCCTTTGTCCCGCAAAATGTCTTACCGATCAAGGAAGTATGATAAATCAAATGTAAGCAAAAGGGCTTACCTTAGCCGGCTGATTATCAGAAATTCCCACATCGTCTCTAGCTCCTCGATTCAGATTCTCAGGGTCACCTGTAAATTCCCTCCTAGGCAAAGCTTGCCAACTGTTCCGGATATTTTATAGATAGGCAACTCCTATCCTCATACACCAATCCTGGGTGTAAATCTGAGTGCAAGACTAGTAGAGAAATACTCCTTTCGCTATCACTGGAAGTTGAAAAAACAATGTATAGCACAACTGCTGCAAACACCGATAGGTGGATCCGTGTACAATAAGTGTATGTGTATAATAATATGCAAAGTCTGCTGCGCTGGTTAAAAATACAGCACAAAAACTGAACAATACAAAAAATGGAAAAAGGGAGGTGCAGCGCTCAAAGATATTGTCCTTTAAGGTGATGATTCCTCAAAGGGGCTCAAACTGAACCATAAATCATAAAATAAACGCTTGGTCAGGAAAAGAGGGGGGAACCACCGCCGACACCTGAACACACTGCCTCATACCCTCCTCTGTGGGCCCTTATTACAGGGGTCAGATGAGCTTTGGATATAATGTGATCCTTGATCACAGCACACCACGATCAATCAAACCATGACTAGGGTAGTTCAGATAACTTACTAGCCCAACTCAAAATTGTACCTTACAATCCCCTTTTTCTTAAATAAGGACACTGATACTGTATTAAATTTAAATGTCCGGTTCTGCCTTTTATTAACTCAAAACCATATTTAAACATAAACATTTTAAATACCCCAGCTCAAATACGAATAACTGGTTGCAGATCCTTGACAACACCATCTCCCCAACTTTGGAATCTGTGGTACCGCTAAGTTAGGTTCTGTCCCCAACCACCAAACCCCGCCTTGAGGACTCAATTGAAGAATTGAAGGAAATCCCACTGGATATCCTTGATAACCTGCCTCATGAGATGATGTCCCCCAACGTGTAGGACCAAAACGTCTGGTTGCCTGTCCAGCCACGAAAAACAATGGAACTTAGGAGTAACTCTGTGCTAAAGCATCCCAGGCACCCGATCCATCTGACCCTGCCCTCCTCTCTGGCAACACCCAACTGCCTGCCCTCGGGTCTGACCTCCGCCCTCTTTGCCCCCCAGAAAATGTATGGGCATCCAGATGAGACATTGTGGGGAATCTAAAAGGACACAATAACAACCCTGCACAACTGTACCAGACGACAGCCCGTCACAAATAGAATGAAATACAAAAAAACAAAAAGACCAGAAAAGACACAACACACATATTTTTGGAAAATTCACAGCAAGTGGGGCCTGACATATATATGATATCTTGGAGACTCCCATCTACCAATCCGCTTTATCACTTCCTCAGGAAGGCCCCACCAAGCCGCTTCGATGGCTGCCCCTATGCGAAAAGAATATGCCGCAAAATCCCCAGGCAGCAATCCCCCTGACGATTAAGCATTTTCGGAAATACGCAGTGCACTAGAACTTGGTCAGAAGTAGGCCATCCAGGCGGATGAACAAAGCGCCCTCCCTCATCGGACAAATGAGCAGAAACTGCGTCAGAATTGGGTGCAGTTGAACCCCTTTCCCTATCTAGACCGTCTTTGATCACCTGATCCATATCTTGACCGACGAGTCAAAGCACTGCACGTCCCCCAACATAAGGCCCCCCAGCAACCTCTTGGATGGGCTAAAAAGTTCGCTGAGCTGAAAAGCCCCAAAGAAGGCCATTAGGAAGGCCGCTTTAAACAGAACCCTCTAAAAGCATTAGGAAAACACCCCGTATAAATTTGCAAGAATCAAACCCAGCACCGAAAAGGAAACCGGGAGCCTGGAATCCCTACTGTGACTACCCCTACGGTAACCCTTAAGTGCCTGATGGACCACAAAGGACTTGGTGAAATCCGCATCCACATAGCTTTAAGAGAAAAGCCAGGCCTGCCAATTTTCTGCCCATCACGGACCCCAAGACACCTCGTGTAAGATTGCTGCATACAAAGAACACCAAGGATGACATATCCGCCCCATCAGACACCCCACCCTCCTCCAGCAAAGAGAACCATTCTTGCCAAACCTTGGAATAAGCCACCCATGTTCCAGCGCTGAGTGAATTCTGTATCAATCCAGCAGCGATTACAAAGCAATTTTCCACAACTGCTGAGGACAGGGCACCCCCAACTGTTCCACCTCCGGTGCCAGAGCACGGAAATCGCCCCCCACTAAAAACAAGACAGAGCATCCGCTAAATTGTTGGTAGACCCTGGAATATGCACAGCATAAATAAAAGTATTCATCCGCAAACAACTTAAAACTAAATAATGCAACAGCCGAACTACAGGAGGCAAAGAAGCCAATATGTTGTTAATCGCCAACACCACCCCCATATTATCACAATTGAAACGCACATTCTTGTTCCTAAAGGCCTCTCCCCAAAGCTCCACAGACAGAACTATGGGAAAAAGCTCCATCAGAACCAAGTTCTTCAAAAACCCAGCCTCCCGCCAAGCATCAGGTAATGGTTTTGCACTCCATTGTCCCTGAAAATATGCGCCATAACCTACCGACCCTGCCGCGTCTGTGAAAAGGACCAAATCTGCATTGCTAACCGGTCCTGACTGCCACAACGAATGGCCATTAAAGGATTCCAGAAGCATGTCCCAAATACGAAGATCAGCCTGTAGAGCCCTGGACAGCTGCACATACTGGCAAGGGACCTTGACACCTGACGTGGCTGCCGACAGTCTCCTACAGAAGATTCGCCTCATGGGAATAATTCTGCAAGCAAATTTCAGCTTGCCTAATAAAGATTGCAACTCCTCCAATCGAATATTTTGCTGTCCACTGGCTTGACTCACTTCCTAGCGGAGAGCCACCAATTTATCGTTAGGCAATCTACATTCTATGGCCATGGAATTAATGGTAATTCCAAGAAAAAACAGTTCAGTGGCCAGGCCTTCAGTCTTGTCAGCCGTCAACGGAATGCCAAACACCTAGGCCAGATGTTGCAATGTCCCTAGCAATATCCCACAACACCTGGACTCCGGTGGACCAATGCACAGGAAATCATCCAGATAATGGATGACAGAGTTCACTCCCGCTACCTACCTAACTGCCCATTCCAGAAACAAACTAAAGGTCTCAAACAGGGCACACAAGATGGAACAACCCATCGGTAGGCAACGATCAACAAAATAAGAACCTTGCCAACAACACCCCAACAAGCGGAAACTTTGAGGATGTGCAGCCGGAACGCCGATTCAACATCGGGTTTGGCCATGAGTGATCCCCTCCCATCATTCCTAACCCAAGAGACAGAGGCATCGAAAAATGTATAGGTAACCGCACAAACCTGCGGGTCAATACCATCATTCACGGAGCCGCCCTTGGTGTAAGAAAGATGGCGAATCATCTGAAACTGCCCAGGCTCCTTTTTTGGAACCACACCCAATGGGGATACCACCATCCCCAGTAAAGGCGGAACAGGAAACGGGCCAGCCATGTGACCCAAAGTAACTTCTCAGAACAGCTTGGTCAACATCACATCCTGATGCAGAAGCGCCAAGCGTAAATTCTCAGAAATGGGAGGAATATCCGCACCACACTTGGGATGCAAAAATCTTCCTTAACCTCTTCAATACCAGGCACTTATACACCTTCCTGCCCAAGCCAATTTTCAGCTTTTAGCGCTGTTGCAATTTGAATGACAATTGCGCGGTCATGCTACACTGTATCCAAAAATTTTTTTATCCTTTTGTTCCCACAAATAGAGCTTTCTTTTTGGTCGTATTTGATCACCTCTGTAATTTTTATTTTTTGCGCAACAAATAAAAAAAGACTGAAAAATAAAGTTTTTCCTCGTTTCTGTTAAAAAAAATTTCTAAATAAGTAAGTAATAAGTAAATTTTCTCCTTTAATGACGGGCACTGATATAGCTGCACTAACGGGCCCTGATAAGGCGGCACTGATGAGGTGGCACTGATGTGCACTGATGATTGGCACTGATAGGCAGCACTGATAGGCAGCACTGATTGGCACTGGTATGCGGCACTGATGGGCACTCATAGGCAGCACTGATGGGCACTCATAGGCGGCACTGATGGGTACTTATGGTTGGCACTGAGGGTTGGCACAGATCGGTACAGATGGTCACTGATAGGTGGGCACTGAGAGGTGGCACTGATGGACACTAATAAATGGCACTGGTGACACTGATGGTTGGCATTGCTGGGCATCACTTGTCTCATCTGCTGCATAACGTTGCCAGTCAGTGCCCATTTGTGGGCACTGATTGGCATATATTTGTATGTGTGGATGGCCATGGGGTACGTACCTGGCCATCCACATGTTGGGGGCTTCCCTGGTGGCTTCCCTGGTGGTCCAGTGTGGGCATCCGAGGGGGGGCTGTGCTGATAAACGATCAGTGCAGACCCCCCTGTCAGGGGAGCCATGAGACGCGAGTGAGGAAAAGCTGATCAATGGCTCTTCCTGTTTACATCGTGATCAGCCGTGATTGGACACGGCTGATCATGTGGTAATGAGCCTCCGCCGGAGCTTTCCATAAAATCTACAGGCAAGTACCTTACTGTCCTACATCCATGGTTCAAAACTTATCTATTGCTTCTGTCTTACTTCCTTACAGACTTTAGTTTATGACACAGGAAGGAGTTGACCAGCTGATTTCATTAGAACACACCTTGCATCATCCAGCCTCCCATTCCCAGCTGCACTTTTTTTAAATGAAATGCAATCAATCAGTGATCACCCTTCTCACTAAATACACAATCAGATTGCATAGTGTATGGCCATATTTTTACAAGTACATTGGAGGGAGTGGACAGAAACACTCAGCTGTCAAGCCCCTATCACATCTCTGCATAGCGGGAACTCGCATTCCCGCATGCGTTTTTTTTTTTTTTTGCGAGGTGGGGAGGCATTTTCACTCATCACACATAGGGCAGCCCATCCACCTGAATGGGCTGCCCTACACGCATCACACGCTTCAGTACCTTTTTAGAGCGGAGCTTGGTGTGTTTTTTACAGCAATTTTCAGTGCAGTGCATTTCTGAAATGCAAGGAAACACACAGATGTGAATGGAGCCTCATTGTTCTTGTGTTGTCGCACCAATTTCACTTTCAGACCCCATTCACATCAGCATAGTGGGAGTGAACGTTTTGTGGCTCATTTTTCCTGTGACACGCATAGGGCAGCACCTTGATTTAAATGGGCTGTGCTATATGTGGCTTATGGGACATGTTGGCATTTTGTGGGTTGCGTGTTTTTTACTTTTTTGCAGCATTTGCCACTGTTTTTTTCACATGGCAAAATGTGTGTTTGCTTCTGTGTTTGATGTGCTGTTACCAATTAATGACGCTGAAAGCGCAACTAGTGATTTTAGGTGTATAAAGGTGGCCATACACTATGCAATCTGATTTTACAATCTCCTTTAGATTTACCAAATTTATATAATAGCAGGAAACACCTATCTAGCCAATCACTCTGTGTCCAATCAGGCAGGCCCTTGCACTACATAATTGATGGCAGATCTAAAGGAGATCCCAGGCCAATTTTCAGTTTTCAGCAATGTCAAATTTTTTCCTCAGTTTAGGACGATATGTATTCTTCTACATATTTTTGGTAAAAAAAAAATCTCAATAAGCGTATATTGATTGTTTGCGCAAAAGTTATAGCGCCTAAAAAATGGGGGATTTATGGCATTTTTATTATTATTTTTTTTCACTAGTAATGGTGGCAATCTGCGATTTTTATCATGACTGACATTGCGGCAGACATATCGGACACTTTTGACACTATTTTGGGATCACTGACAGTTATACAGCGATCGGTGCTATAAATATACACTGATTACTCTATAAATGTCGCTGGCAGGGAAGGAGTTAACACAAGGGGGCGATCAAGGGGTTAAATGTGTTACCTAGAGAGTGATTCTGACTGTAGGGGGAGGGGACTAACTAGGGGAGGAGACCGATCGGTGTTCATACTTAGTATGAACACACGATCGGTCTCCTCTCCCCTCACAGGACATGGATCTGTGTATTTATACACACAGATCCACGGTCCTGCTCTGTAACGAGTGATCGTGAGTGCCCAGTGGACATTGCGGCCCCTATACCACCGGGAAGCCGAGGACGTCATATGACGCCCGCTCAGGATGGGAGAGAACCCATCTGCGGACATCATATGACAATGGGTGGGTAGGGAAGTGGCTAAATCAGCAGGCTGCCCTATGCAAGTCACAGGAAAAATGAGAAACAAAATGTGCACTCCCACTATGCTAGATGTGAATGGGGCCTGAAAGTGAAATTGGTGTGTTAACACAAGAACAATGAGGCTCCATTCACATCTGTACATTTCCTTGCATTTCAGAAATGTGCTGCACCAAAAATCGCAGTAAAAACGCACCAAGCTCCACTCTAAAAAAAAGTTCTGAAGCTTCTTTGGGACGATTGCTGCGTGTAGGTCAGCCCATTCAGGTGGATGGGCTGCCCTATGTGTGATGAGTGAAAATGCTCCAAAACGCCTCCTCACCTCCCTAAAAAAAAATGAATTAAAAAAAAAAACTGAGTTCCTGCTATGCAGAGATGTGAGCGGGGCTTGACAGCTGAGTGTTTCTGTCCACTCCCTTCTATGTACTTGTATAAAGATGGCCATACACTATGCAATCCGATTGTATATTGTGTATTTAGTGAGAAGGGTGATCACTGATTGATTGCATGTAATTTAAAAAATGTGCAGCTGGGAATGGGAGGGTGGATGATGCAGGGTGTGTGCTAATGAGGTCAGCTGGTCAACTCCTTCCTGTGTCTTAACATAAAGTCTGTAAGGACATAAGACAGAAGCAATAGATACGTTTTGAATCATGGATATAGGACAGCAAGGTAACGTGTCTGTAGATTTTATGGAAAACTTTGATATTTTTGCAAAAAAGTACATTAATGCTATATTGGTGCATAGGAGAGCTGGAATTTAGAAAAAAAAAAGGTGAACTTAGCATTTAAATCCAGACTCCAAAAGACAAGCGGACGCTCCATCAGGATATTTACTTAGAAAAGGGAGCATATTTTCCAGCATCACCGGCATCTTCCCTTTTTCCAGAGGCATCACTGGCTCAACCCCTTCCCTGTTTAAAACATCAAATGAGGGGATGGTTACCGCTGCACCCAGAGAATTTGTGTGTGAAGCGGCACAAGCTTCCAAACCGACATGTCCCCTCATTAAGCTGCCAGCAAAACCCCTTCCTTCTAGGGTCCGACGATCCAGAGGAGGAGGCACCGCCGACCTCTGTGGAAAAAAACTCATGCAGAGCCATGCCAGGCCCCCATATACCCTGTGAGCCTCTAAGTAGCAAAACAAGGCCGAACAGTTCTCCTGGGCTTTTTCCCTGATTACAATCGCAAAGATCGTGAAAGCCTGCAACCAATTTGCAAACGTGCGCAGAATAAGCCAATACCTCCTCTTTTCTTCCTCCTCTTTCTTGCTTTCGTCTGGTTTGACCCGATCTAAGTTGAATTTTTCAAGCGGGAGCAGGGAAAATATTTCCACAAACTCATCCTTCCAGATCTTTTTCCTAACCTCCGTTTTAAGGTGCGCCCCTAGAGGTCCCTCTAAGCACACATATACCTCGCACCTCGTTGCTATGAAGCTCCTGATGCCGATGTCGCTGATTACCGTATATACTCGAGTATAAGTCGTTGCGAGTATAAGTCGAGGCCCTAATTTACCACAAAAAAAAAATGGGAAAAACGTATTGACCCGAGTATAAGACGAGGGTGAGACATGCACAGCTACTGTAAGTGGAAAAGAGGGTCAACAATGCCCATTTGCAGCATCACTGTGCCCATTTACATGCCTCACTGTGCCCATTTGCAGCCATAGGTCCCCTGAACTTCAAACTCGGTAGTTAAGGGTTCCTAGATGCCCCCTAGCTGCAGCCAAAATTTGGGGTCTCTGAACCCAAAGGGTCCCGAAATGACATTGCTGCAGATGGACACAGTTGACCAAATTTGGGGCCACGTATCTCGGGGCCACTTAGTGCTAAGAACCCTAAATTTGGTGTACAAACCCAGTGGAACTAGCACCATAATATTTCCAAAGCTGGTGTTTTTAGCTCTAAGTGGCCCCGAAATACAGGGCCCCAAAAATCGGTTCAGAAAATGTCAAGCACTTTTCTGTAGCAGGGAATGACATTTTCTGAACCAGATTTGGGGCCCCGTATCTTGGGGCCACTTGGTGCTAGGAACTCCATCTTTGGATATGTTGTGGTACCAGTTCCACTGGGTTTGCACACCAAATTTGGGGTTCCTAGCACCAAGTGGCCCTGAGATATGGGGCCCCAAATTTGGTTCAGAAAATGTCAAGCACTTTTATGCAGCAGAGAATGACATTTTCTGAACCGATTTTGGGGCCCCGTATCTCGGGGCCACTTAGTGCTAGGAACTTCATCTTTGGATATGTTGTGGTACCAGTTCCACTGCACACCAACTTTGGGGTTCCTAGCACTAAGTGGCCCTGAGATACTGGGCCCCAAAATCGGTTCGGAAAATGAATTTTTTTGCTGCAGAAAAGTGCTTGACTCAAGTATAAGTCGAGGGGGGCACTTTCAGCACAAAAAAATGTGCTGAAAAATTCGACTTATACTCGAGTATATACGGTAAGTGTTTTTGGGATGTGGAATCTCAAGATTTCATCTTGAAGAATGTTTTTGGTGAAGGTTTCATGCGCACAATTAACCCCCAAAGACCAATTTTTTCACACCTGTTTGATAGATGCATATCATTGCAATTTTTGACAGCAAGGCCAATTCTTGCTTTCATAAAGAGTACCTCTTATAGGGTTATGGTGTGAAGGCACCACCGACACCACCCAAAGACCAATTTTTCCACACTTGTTTTACAGGTACATATCATTGCAATTTTTGCCAGCAAGGCCAATTCTTACTTTCATCAAGAGTACCTCTTATAGTGTTACAGTGTGAAGGCACCGCCGACACCCAAAGATCAACTTTTCTGCACCTGTTACTTCTATCCAAAGTCTGTGAAAGAGACTCCAGAATTTATCCAAAAAATCTCTAATCTTGTTCCCAGTGCACTACATTGTGGCCTCATCATACAGACTGGCTTGGATCCCCAAGCCGTTGCTCACAAAATAAAGAAAGCTTGCAGGGAAAATTTTATTTTTTTTAACTGCAATTGATGCTGCAGCATACACAGTACAGATGTGCCACTTTACAGGTAGATTAAGGGTCCCCCCCTCTCCCCCGGCAATATATTGAAAGGAATTTTCATTTTTTGAGCATCAATAAATCACTGTTCATTTAAAAATTACGTTTTTTACAAACTTTTTTTTCATTAATACATGTCCCCCAGGGCAGGACCTGGACCCCCATAACCATTGTATGCCCAATTACTTGCATATAAGCCTTCAAATTGGGCACTTTTGATTTTTACAGATCGGGTCCCATTGACTTCAATGGGGTTTGTCATTCGGTTCCAAACTTTTGCGTTTGAAAGTTCTGGTGCAAACCAAACAGATCACAGATTTAAGTCTTTGAAAAAGTTCAGCAACCAAGGGAATAGGGTAACGGTTCTTTACTATGATCTCGTTTATAACACGGTAGTCCACACATGGCCTCAGAAAATGGTCCATTTTTTCCACAAAGAATATACCTGCTCCAGCCGGTGAGGTAGAGGGGCAGATGAATCTTTTCTGCAGATTATCTACAATATAGTCTTTTAAAACCCCTGACTCATGCTCGGACAAGGGAAAGATGCATCCAAGGGAGATTTCAGCTCCCAGAAGACGTTCTATGGG
Organism: Lithobates clamitans; assembly: GCA_037952925.1. NCBI lineage: Eukaryota > Metazoa > Chordata > Amphibia > Anura > Ranidae > Lithobates > Lithobates clamitans. Next base: position 8,656,607 of record JBBGZY010000221.1, on the reverse strand, counting down.
GCAGTCATAAGGTCTGTGTGGGGGAAGAGTATCTGCACCCAGTTTACTGAACACTTCCAAGTATTCATGGTAGAATTTGGGAACTACTTGGCACAGTTCTGTGTATGATTCCATACACAACAAGGTAGCAGATGGTTGAGGTGATGCTGTCATGCATTGTTTCTGGCAGTACGGTGATAGGAATTTGATGCTTCTCGATACCCAGTCAACATGTAGGCCCAGGATGACAGGAAATAGTGGTGATGAAATTGCATCCAGGCACAGCAGTTCCTGATGGTTGGTGGCGGTGGAGGTCAGGAGTGGTGGAGTCTCTTTAGTCACAAGGCCTGATTTGTTACAAGACCCATTGGCCAGGAATAGAGTGAGTCCTTATTCCTTAGGTTGTAGCTAAATGTGTTGCTGAGCTGCGAAGAACAGGTCGATGAAGCAGCTGCAAGCTCCCGAATCAATAATTGCGGTCACTGACACGATTCTTCCTGGAAGCTGTAAGGAAATATGCAGAGCTATGTGAGCTGAGCCGACAGATAGGTTTGGTTGATTTACTGAAGAAACTGAAAGACACTTACGCAGCTTAGCGGGGCAGGTGTGTTCGTAGTGACCAGCCTTCACACAGTATAGACAAAGATTGTTCAGATGTCGGCGTTCCTCTGGGGTCAACGAAGGGTGGATCAGGCCCAGTTGAATTGGTTCAGGTGCCTCTGGAGCAGATGGAGCAGCATTTCCAAATACAGTATTAGAAGGAATAGGAACCTTGGGCAACCTTTCAGATCTGCATTTGTATAGGCAGCGATCAATCTGAAAAGAAAGGGTGATTAAAGCTTCCAAAGAATTTGGCACACCAACCCGAGCAAGTTCGTCTTGAAGGCCTTCTGAGAAACCCAAACGGAACTGATGACGCAGGGCTGCATCATTCCAGTCGGTGTCTGCACTCCAGCATCTGAAATCAGTGACGTAGTCTTTGACCGCTCTGAGGCCCTGCTAGAGTGCATGCAGAGCTGCTTTGGTTGTGGTGGTTTGTTGCGGGTCATCATATACAGTGGGGTAAAAAAGTTTTTAGTCAGCCACCAATTGTGCAAGTTCTCCCACTTAAGAAGATGAAAGAGGCCTGTAATTGTCATCATAGGTATACCTCAACTATAAGAGACAACATGTGGAAACAAATCCAGACAATCACATTGTCTGATTTTTGAAAGAATTTATTTGCAAATTATGGTGGAAAATAAGTATTTGGTCAATATCAAAAGTTCATCTCAATACTTTGTTATATATCCTTTGTTGGCAATGACAGAGGTCAAACGTTTTCTGTAAGTCTTCACAAGGTTGTCACACAGTGTTGCTGGTATGTTAGCCATTCCTCCATGCAGATCTCCTCTAGAGCAGTGATGTTTTTGGGCTGTCGCTGGGCAACACGGACTTTCAACTCCCTCCAAAGGTTTTCTATGGGGTTGAGATCTTGAGACTGGCTAGGCCACTCCAGGACCTTGAAATGCTTATGAAGCCACTCCTTCGTTGCCTGGGTAGTGTGTTTGGGATAATTCTCATGATGAAAGACCCAGCCACGTTTCATCTTCAATGCCCTTGCTGATGGGAGGAGGTTTGCACTCAAAATCTCACGATACATGGCCCCATTCATTCTTTCATGTACATGGATCAATTGTCCTGTTCCCTTTGCAGAGAAACAGCCCCAAAGCATGATGTTGACACCCCCATGCTTCACAGTAGGTATGGTGTTCTTTGGCTGCAACTCAGCATTCTCTCTCCTCCAAACACGACGAGTTGTGTTTCTACCAAACAGTTCTACTTTGGTTTCATCTGACCATATGACATTCTCCCAATCCTCCTCTGGATTATTCAAATGCTCTCTAGCAAACCTCAGACGGGCCCGGACATGTACTGACTTAAGCAGGGGGACATGTCTGGTACTGCAGGATCTGAGTCCCTGGCGGCATAGTGTGTTACTGATGGTAGCCTTTGTTACGTTGGTCCCAGCTCTCTGCAGGTCATTCACTAGGTCCCCCCATGTGGTTCTGGGATTTTTGGTCACCGTACTTGTGATCATTTTGACCCCACAGGGTGAGATCTTGCGTGGAGCCCCAGATCGAGGGAGATTATCAGTGGTCTTGTATGTCTTCCATTTTCTAATTATTGCTCCCACAGTTGATTTCTTCACACCAAGTTGCTTGCCTATTGCAGATTCAGTCTTCCCAGTCTGGTGCAGGTCTACAATTTTGTTTCTGGTGTCCTTCGACAGCTCTTTGGTCTTCACCATAGTGTAGTTTGGAGTATGACTGTTTGAGGTTGTGGACAGGTGTCTTTTAAACTGATAAGTTCAAACAGGTGCCATTAATACAAGTAATGAGTGGAGGACAGAGGAGCCTCTTAAAGAAGAAGATACAGGTCTGTGAGAGCCAGAAATCTTGCTTGTTTGTAGGTGACCAAATACTTATTTTCCACCATAATTTGCAAATAAACTCTTTCAAAAATCAGACAGACAATGTGATTGTCTGGATTTGTTTCCACATTTTGTCTCTCATACTTGAGGTATACCTATGATGACAATTACAGGCCTCGCTCATCTTTTTAAGTGGGAGAACTTGCACAATTGGTGGCTGACTAAATACTTTTTTGCCCCACTGTAGCTGAGACATGGTATTGAAGATTAACTGCATGGCATTTTAGTTGTGCATTATTCTCTTCCAACAATTGATGAACCCAGGTGTGTGGTTCCCCTTGAAGTAGGCAAATGGTGAACCCCAACTTTTGTGGCTTCCAGGGAAAAAGTTTGCGGCTGAGGAGCAAAGTAGAGTTGACATGCATTGCGGAATGCTCTAAACTTACTCCGATCGCTGGAGGACCTCTCAGGAGCTGGTACTCGATGGATGTTCGGCAGTAGCATCACTACTGGAGGGTTTGCAGGAGTCCCTGTTTACGTAGCAGATGCACCAGAGGTGGAAGCAGAAACAGGAGTAGTCACTGGTGTGGCCAGGAACTGAACACAATCCTCCAGATGAAAATAGCCCTTTTGCAGGGATTTAACGGCTTGTGTAAGCGAAGTGGGGTGCTGGCAGATCTCATCCATTGGAGAGGGTCCTCTTGCAGGCTCTGTCATGGCTGTTTGGTACTGTCACATACCTGGTCAGTGAGCCTGACGTATAGAGGAGAGCCTCTCATACAACACTGACTAGGGGGTTACTGATAGTGAGACAGCAGCCACAGGAGCATGGTGACGTAGGAGCGCCTGTGATCAGTTTGGTAATCTGCATGACAGGCAGCCAGCTGGTGGATGTGCAGCAGGCAGGCTGGTAGAAGATAAGCAGGCACAGAACTTGGCAGACCGTAGTAAGCAGCTGAAGCTGGAACCAGGTGAGGCTTGCTGAGCCGAAGCTGTAGCAGATGGGATGAGCAGTTGCCAGGCTGGTATTGTTCAAGTAGATCAAGCATAGACAGCAGACAACAGGATGGTTGGGTCACAAGCCGAGCCAGCAATGGGAGATAAATCAAACAGAGACAGGAGGCAGAAGCGAAATCCAAGACAAGCCGAGGTCGGAGTATCAAGCAGAAAAACATTAGTCAGAAGTAAGCCAGATCAGGATCAGAGGTCAGCACAGGAAACTGAAACAACACACAGAAGCTGCAGACCAAACAGCAATGAGTCCATACTGCAGTCAGTGTAAATAGCCCGCCTGGCGCCAGCATTAATGACAGGTGTGTGTGCCAATGCACGTGCGCCGATGTGCGAGTGCGCACGCCGCAAAATTAAACCTGCACAGACATGCCTTTCCTGACATGGAGGGAGCACAGCCTTTCAAATTCAGTATATGGTTGGTGCATCTGAGAGGAGAGAAATATCTGTTTAGAAAAGGAGGACAGGTGAAGAGCAGTGATCCCATAGGGACAACCGGGGTGCCCTGTTGGGGGGTGTATGAACATGTTTGCTCTTGGCCATCAAGAGCGCGTGAATGGGCCTATGGAATCAATACCCTGAGGAAAGGCCAGGTTTTCAAATAGCGGAGTAGGCGGGGAGGTAACAGAGACATCTCAGATGGTATAAGTCCCTTCTTATACCATCTGAGAGCAGCTGACATCAATGGGGAGGAGGAGTGTAAGCGGTGAAGGTTTTTTTTTATCTATATCCCCATAGAAGGGCTCAAAGGTTGACCTGGGACAGATCTTGCTTGACCATAATGGAGGCCTTTGTGAATGCGCGAGGGAACCATTTAAGAGTGCGTGCCATGACAGTAGCTTTATAATAAAGTTTGTAATCTGGTAAACCCATCCCCCCTATGAAGCCTCGGCAGGGTGAGTAATTTGTATTTAACAGAAAGGCCAAGGTTCCAAATGAAACAGATTGAAATGGACTACAAAGAAATAAAGAACGATTTAGGGAACAGAATTATGCCGCGTACACACAAGCGGACTTTACGGCAGACTTTGCCCGGCGGACTTTTCGACGTACTTTACGACTGACTTTCTGAATGAACGGACTTGCCTACACACAATCCACCAAAGTCCGTCGAATTCGTACGTGATGACATACGACCGGACTAAAACAAGGAAGTTCATAGCCAGTAGCCAATAGCTGCCCTAGCGTGGCTTTTTGTCCGTCGAACTAGCATACAGACGGCGGACTTTTCGACCGGACTCGATTTCGACGGATTAATTTAAAACATGTTTCAAATCTAAGTCCGTCCAACTTTTGAGAAAACAAAGTCCGCTGGAGCCCACACACGATCGAATTGTCCGACCAAATCCTGTCCGCCGGGCAAAGTCTGCCGTAAAGCTTGCTCGTGTGTACGCGGCATTAGAATAATTTAGAACTGGTATAGTAGTTTAGGTAGGGTGTCCATCCTTAACGTGGTAATGCACCCCAACCAGGGTAGAGAGGAGCCCCCCCATGAATCTAGGTCCTTTCTAGGAGAGAGAAGAGGGACATAGTTCAGCGTATACAGGTCAGATAGGTTGGCAGGGATCGTGACCCCTGGGTAGGAAATGCTCTTAGTTTGCCATTACAGATGAAGCTAGTATGGAGTAAGGACATCATAGATACTGGCAAAGACACGTTAAGGGCCTCCGTTTTGGAGATATTGAGTTTAAAGTTACTGAAGGACCCAAATCTTTGAAATTCATGGAAAAGTGATGGAAGGGAAGTATGTTGGTGCTGAACATATACCAAGAGGTCATCCGCGTATAGAGAAATTTTGTGATGGGAGGAAGGTGTTTGAATGCCCTGTATAGATTCGTTCTGGTGAATGGCACATGCCAGGTGCTCTTTAATAATAACAAACAGCAGGGGAGAAAGGGAACACCCCTAACAAGTGCCATTAAAGATGTTGAACTACTCTGACAAAGTACCATTCACGAGCACAGAAGCGGAAGGCTGAGAGTAATGCTAAAGGGAGTACCTGGGCCCAGTTGCTCCAAAGAAAGGTGCAAGAATTGTTAGTTAACCCTATTGAATGCTTTTTCAGCATCAAATGAAAGGAGGCAAGCTTTCAGGTCATGACGCTGAATGAAAGAGATGAGGTGGATCATCTTAGTCGTGTTGTCTCTTGCCTCATGACCTGGAACAAAGCCGGCTTGATCCCTGTGTATGACTGCAGTTAAGAGGGGACAGGCAATTGGCAAGTACCTTTTCAAAGAGTTTAACGTCGATATTCAGTTGAGATATCGGACAGTAATGACTACATTGCGAGGGGTCATTACCCGGCTTTGGAAAAAATAGATATGTTAGCCAACAAAAGTCCTTTGAAGGGACAAAAGGATTCACCAATTGAGTTAAAAGCTCTAGTGAGTATTGGGGTCAGGAGGAGCACAAAGGTTTTGTAGAATCTAAGAGTAAACCCGTCAGGGCTGGGACATTTTCCTACTATCAGGTCCTTGATTGCGCCCAGAAATTCAGGCTCAACCAAGGGTTTGTCCAGAATTATTTTTGGGAAGGGCAGTTTTGGCAATGGAGGCCCACATATCGTCGGACGGGGGCGTAGGCAAATTATCGGCCACCGAGGGAGAAAGGTTATAGAGCTGGGAGTAATATTGTCTGAAAGAAGAGGAGATATCATGAGTGTTAAAAATCTTACCATGATCGGGATGGGCAATAAATGGATAGGGTGATGAGGAGGCCTAGGGTTTAGGGTTCTCACCAGGTGTTTGCCACATTTATTATCCAAAGAATAATGGTATTTATGAGCCTTGTCACGGGCTATTAAAGAATGAAAGTCCAAAAGTTGAAGCAAGTCTCGGCAAGCATTGGTCAGGGCAACATAGGTAGAGGGTTCTAGATTCTTTTATGGAGGGATTCAAGGTCCACTATGGTAGAGAGTAAGCGACAGATTTCATCCGTTCTAATCTTCTTCAATCGAAAACCCTGTTGGATGAACATGCCCCTGACGACACATTTCAAAGCTTCCCACTGTGTGAGGGGGCGGCGGTATCCGCAAAATGGTCGGACACAAAGTGACAGATGGTTTTGGTAACCTTCGTCACACATACAGAGTCTCTAAGTAAACTGTCATTAGGGTGCCAGAATAAACCCCTGTGGGCAGCCAGTGGTCGTGTGATCGTCAAATAGACGGGGGCATAGCCTGACCAGAGGAGATGGTCTATGTAGGATTGGAGAGGGGTGTCTAACAAAGATTGGGAGATTAGGAAGTAGTGCAGTTTACCATATGTGTTGTGAGCTGCAGAATAATGAATGTAGTCCCTTTCCATGGGGTGCTGAAAGCACCAGACATCTACTATATGATTAGTGTGCAATAGGGATTTAATGCATGCTAACGATTAGGTGGACATGGATGACTTACCAGAGGTGGTATCTGCGGAAGGGGAAAGGGCAACATTCAAATCACCACCCACGATAAAACAGGGACCACCGAAGGAGGACAAGCTGGTGAGGATGGTAGAGAGGAAACGAGCCTGGACCTGGTTAGGAACGTACAGTACATGTTAGCCACTGTGAAAATAAAATTGATAGACTTTAGTTTAAGAAATATTTTAATGACCAGCTTCTTCTATGAGGAATCAAGTATCTTGGGGTCGAAGGATTTATGAAAGGCGATCGAAACACATTTAGATTGTGGGTTAGAACTGTGAAACCAAATGGAATAGTAGCGATTGTGCAGGACCAGTATGGAGCCTGTGGGGAAGTGTGTTTCTTGCAAAAGTAAAATATTAGAGCACATTTTATGGAAGTGATATAAAATTTGGTTCCGTTTCTCTGGTGTATTGAACCCGCTACAGTTAAAATATGACAAACTTACTGGACATCTGACCGCCATGACACAAGGCATAAATCAAAGAGGGGGGATGAAGAAACATGAACCTCTTGATTCCAGACATCCCAGCAAAGCAAAGAGAAGGGAAAGAGCAGTAATAAAGGAAGGGGGTTAAGGAGAGAGAAGGTATGGAACAGTGTAGGAAATACAAGAACGGTAAGCATATATATTACAGTTCTTCAGTCTCCGTGTTCCAAAAAAGGTGAGTAGAAAGTATACAATAGAGAAGGTACTAGCGGAGGCAGAAATAAAAAACAAAATAAAGAAAATAAATAAAAAGGCCACTAGGTGGCACCATAACACCAATAATGAGAAAATGCAAATCTATGTATAGGTAAACATATTTAGGCAAAAATCAGTGCATAATTTGGCACTGAACAGCCTAATGGGGGAATGTAGAAAACACACGGGGTAGCCCCCGAACCCCACAGGGTGAGTAATTAAAAAAAATATATATTGTGTAAATAATCCAAGGAAACTTCATCAAAATTGGTATGTTAAAGAGGTAACATCATTGGGGGGGCATAAGCAATATAGCAAAAATATTTAAGACAAGGGATACATATAAGGTATAAGTGAGCTAAAATTCTGAAAAATTTCACAGTCAAACACGTTTTACGTGCTGCAAAAAAACAAAAAAAAAAAACAAACACTGGACAGGTAATGTAAAAACCTGAGTGAAAACAGTAAAACAATGATCCAACAAACTCCAAAAGGCAGGGAGATCCAGTCTCTGGGACAAAGCAGGAAAGACTCCTGGGCATAGAAGATCAAAAAGATGCTTCATTGTATTAAATCAGTCATTCGGTGCCTTGTGGGAGGAGGATCTGGATTTTTGTTCCTGCCACTGGGTAACAAAAGGTAGGCCAGGGGTGATCGCAGTGAATGACCAGTCAGGTAAAGAAACTTGCGGGAGTTCCAGGGTACTGAGGAAGGTTGGTAGATCTCAGAGTTTCCAGAAGAAATGCTGTTTTGCCCTCATGATGGACCCAAAGGTGGAGAGGGAAGCGCCATTGATACTTAATCTTGCATTCCTGCAGGAGCTCTGTGAGCGGTTTCAAGGCCTTGCGCATGGCCAAGGTTTGATGGGAAAGGTCTGGAAGAAGCATGACAGGAGTGTTTTTATAAAGTGTGGTATCTTGGGTGCTGGCTGCACGCATGATGGCCTCCTTAACCTCATAGAAATGAACCCTACAGAGAGTGTCACGTACAAAGAAAGGATTTGGGTTACATGGGCCAGAGGTCCTATGGACATGGTCCAATTCAATGGGGTCTTCCTTAGGATTTTGTAATAACTGGTTAAAGATAGCAGTCACAGCCATGGACAAGTCCTTTGGTTCCACAGATTCAGGCAATCCACAGATTCTTATGTTATTGCAGCGATTTCTGTTTTCTATATCATCCTGCTGGTAGGAAAGCTGTTGTAGCATAACAGTGTGGGTATTGAGGATTTCTTCATGAGATTGCAGAGCATTGCAGAGACCATCGGTGGTGTTTTCTATATCTTCAATGCGAACCCCTATGTCCCTTTTTAAGCTCAGATATTTCCTGCCTGTAGGTTTTTTCAATCTTTTTAAACGCAGTGTTTAAAATCTGCCTTAGTAGGGAGAAACCTCATATACAGTAGCTGTGCAGGGACTTGATCTGGGACTCCATATCCTATGCATCCCCTGTGCACAGGGATGTGTGAGAGTGGCTCCTAGAACATCTGGAGGATCTACCAGGGCCGTATTTAATTTTATTGGACCCTTGGAAAACATATTCTTGGGGCCCCCACACCCCGAGCCCCCGGAATGCAATTGCGCTCTCCACCTGGTCTGAGGCATACAATACATGTCAGCTAGACTGAAAATCAGTTTAGTGCAGCAGATCAACCAGTGGATGCGACTGGTTGCAGAGGTTACAGCACACATTACGGCTCACTGATAAGTTGCTAGAGGTTACAGCACAACATTTTTGCTTGCAGGCTGGTTGCTAAAGGTTACTTCACATCCTTATCACTTACCCATTAATTGCCAGAGGTTACTGCACATCATTAATGCTCACCCATTGGTTTATAGAGGTTATGAACATCCTCCTTTTTGCTCACTGATCAGTTGCTAGAGGCTACTGCACATCATTACTGCTCACCCATTGGTTGCTAGAGGTTACTGCACATCCTTACCACTCCCTCTCACTGATTGGTTGCTAAGGGTTACTACACATCATTACCAATCGCTGATTGGTTGCTAGAGGTTACTGCACATCATTTTGCACAATGATTGGTTGCTGGAGATTACTGCATATCATTACTGTTAACAGATTGATTGCTAGAGGTAACTGCACATAATTACTGCTCGGTGATTAAATGCTAGATTATGCTACAAACTCACACAGCAGTCCCCTTGCCAGAGTAGAAGTGTTGAAATAAATCAACTGCTGGACTGAAGTTCAGTATATGTACACTTAAATAATTACTCAACCAGTTGCCATATGAACACCCATGTGGCGCAGTCCACGTGACCAAAAAATGAATTGCACAAAGGGAAGGGAAAGAATCCTACCAAGGTCATATGTGTGGAACACCACGGTTGAATAAAATTTGCATCTATTGTAGAAAAAAACATCATTGTTAATAAACAACAAAAATAACAGAATTTCCAGTGAAGATATCTTCCACAACTGAATTAATTAAAAAGACAACGTTGTCTTAGGAAAGGCCGCAGCTGTGCTCGCATTCATTCATCCCAGCAGTCACACTTATCCAGACCATAGTTCTAGATGCAAATTGTTAATGCACAATAAAGTTCAAATTGGGTTCCAAAAAACACTGATTAGATGTGTATTATTCACTGGCATGGATGCTGCAAAGCGGCTTCTGTATTCAAGAGTTACCCAGGAATAGTATAGAATGTGTGGTTAGATTCATAAAGATACTTCCTATAATCCTGGTGCTATACTCTTATAGGCATTGCGTTGAGACTGCAGGTAATGCCTGATCATTCAGGCTTGTAGTAACCAAAGTCAAGCTTAGGAAGAAAACCCTGGTACAAGAAAGTACCTAGAGGGTAATTCATCAAGAGGGGGGATGGTGGGAAAGTTGAAGGTTTGAATGCGTGAAGGTAAGTGTGATAAAAAAACAAAGCCGTTCTATTTTACAGCATAGAAGCCTCTAATAAGATCCTAGATTGTGCATAAAAGGAATCACTGACATCTCACCACCTCAGCTGTCTCCACTGGGTCATCCACCTGTTACTCCCAACTCCTCTATGCAGATTGCAAATTCAGCCCTGATGTGAATAAGCCCAGATAACAGTCTGTGTATGCCGTGGTAACTCCACATCCAGGTAATGCTTCCAGGGGTCACTTCTCCTCTGCCAAACGGAGCCGCGAGCTATGACTGTCTGTTCGTCACAGACATGCTGACGTCATGCTGACGCTGCGTTTCGTTAGCCTGCCATTGCTAACTTCCTCAGAAAATCTTTATGAATCTAACCACACATTCTATACTATTCCTGGGTAAATCTTGAATACGGAGGCCGACTTGCAGCATGCACGCCAGTGGATAATATTCACTGGCATGCATGCTGCAAGGCGGCTGATATACACATCTTATCAGTGGTTTTTTGGAACCACATTTGAACTTTATTGTACAATAACCATTTGCATCTAGTTTATCTAGTACTAAGATCTGGATAAGTGTGACTACTGGGATTAATGGATGCCAGCGCAGGTGCGACCTTTCCTAAGACAACGTTGTCTTTTTAACCACTTCAGCCCCGGAAGGATTTACCCCCTTCCTGACCAGAGCACTTTTTACAATTCGGCACTGCGTCGCTTTAACTGCTAATTGCGCGGTCATGCAATGCTGTACCCAAACGAAATTTGCGTCCTTTTCTTCCCACAAATAGAGCTTTCTTTTGATGGTATTTGATCACCTCTGCCGTTTTTATTTTTTGCGCTATACACGGAAAAAGACCGAAAATTTTGAAAAAAAATGATATTTTCTACTTTTTGTTCTAAAAAAAATCCAATAAACTCAATTTTAGTCATACATTTAGGCCAAAATGTATTCGGCCACATGTCTTTGGTAAAAAAAATGTCAATAAGTGTATATTTATTGGTTTGCGCAAAAGTTATAGCGTCTACAAACTAGGGTACATTTTCTGGAATTTACACAGCCTTTAATTTATGACTGCCTATGTCGATTCTTGAGGTGCTAAAATGGCAGGGCAGTACAAAACCCCCACAAATGACCCCATTTTGGAAAGTAGACACCCCAAGGAATTTGCTGAGAGGCATGTTGAGCCCATTGAATATTCATTTTTTTTGTCCCAAGTGATTGAATAATGACAAAAAAAAAAAAAAAAAAAAAAATTACAAAAAGTTGTCACTAAATGATATATTGCTCACACAGGCCATGGGCATATGTGGAATTGCACCCCAAAATACATTTAGCTGCTTCTCCTGAGTACGGGGATACCACATGTGTGGGACTTTTTGGGAGCCTAGCCGCGTACGGGGCCCCGAAAACCAAGCACCGCCTTCAGGATTTCTAAGGGCGTACATTTTTGATTTTACTCCTCACTACCTATCACGGTTTTGAAGGCCATAAAATGCCCAGATGACATAAACCCCCCCCAAATGACCCCATTTTGGAAAGTAGACACCCCAAGCTATTTGCTTTGAGGCATGTTGAGTCCATGGAATGTTTTATATTTTGACACAAGTTGCGGGAAAGTGACAATTTTTTTTTTTTTTTTTTTTTTTTTTGCACAAAGTTGTCACTAAATGATATATTGCTCACACAGGCCATGGGCATATGTGGAATTGCACCCCAAAATACATTTAGCTGCTTCTCCTGAGTACGGGGATACCACATGTGTGGGACTTTTTGGGAGCCTAGCCGCGTACGGGACCCCGAAAACCAAGCACCGCCTTCAGGATTTCTAAGGGCGTACATTTTTGATTTTACTCCTCACTGCCTATCACAGTTTCGGAGGCCATGGAATGCCCAGGTGGCACAAACCCCCCCCAAATGACCCCATTTTGGAAAGTAGACACCCCAAGCTATTTGCTGAGAGGCATGGTGAGTATTTTGCAGCTCTCATTTGTTTTTGAAAATAAAGAAAGACGAGAAAAAAAAATTTTTTTTTTCTTTTTTCAATTTTCAAAACTTTGTGACAAAAAGTGAGGTCTGCAAAATACTCACTATACCTCTCAGCAAATAGCTTGGGGTGTCTACTTTCCAAAATGGGGTCATTTGGGGTTTTTTTTTGCCACCTGGGCATTCCATGGCCTCCGAAACTGTGATAGGCGGTGAAGAGTGAAATCAAAAATTTACGGCCTTAGAAAGCCTGAAGGCGGTGCTTGGTTTTCGGGGTCCCGTACGCGGCTAGGCTCCCAAAAAGTCTCACACATGTGGTATCCCCGTACTCAGGAGAAGCAGCAGAATGTATTTTGGGGTGTAATTTCACATATTCCCATGGCATGTTTGAGCAATATATCATTTAGTGACAACTTTGCGCAAAAAAAAATAAAAAAAATAAAAAATTGTCTCTTTCCCGCAACTTGTGTCACAATATAAATTATTCCATGGACTCAACATGACTCTCAGGAAATAGCTTGGGGTGTCTACTTTCCAAAATGGGGTCATTTGGGGGGGGTTTGAACTGTCCTGGCATTTTATGCACAACATCTAGAAGCTTATGTCACACATCACCCACTCTTCTAACCACTTGAAGACAAAGCCCTTTCTGACACTTATTGTTTACATAAAAAAATAATTTTTTTTTGCAAGAAAATTACTTTGAACCCCCAAACATTATATATTTTTTTTAAAGCAAATGCCCTACAGATTAAAATGGTGGGTGTTTCATTTTTTTTTTTCACACAGTATTTGCGCAGCGATTTTTCAAACGCATTTTTTGGGGAAAAAACACACTTTTTTACATTTTAATGCACTAAAACACACTATATTGCCCAAATGTTTGATGAGATAAAAAAGATGATCTTAGGCCGAGTACATGGATACCAAACATGACATGCTTTAAAATTGCGCACAAACGTGCAGTGGCGACAAACTAAATACATTTTTAAAAGCCTTTAAAAGCCTTTACAGGTTACCACTTTAGATTTACAGAGGAGGTCTACTGCTAAAATTACTGCCCTCGATCTGACCTTCGCGGCGATACCTCACATGCATGGTGCAATTGCTGTTTACATTTGACGCCAGACCAACGCTTGCGTTCACCTTAGCGCGAGAGCAGGGGGGACAGGGGTGCTTTTTTTTTTTTTTTTTTTTTTTTTCTTTATTATTATTATTTTTTTATCTTATTTTTAAACTGTTCCTTTCATTTTTTTTTTTTTTAAATCATTTTTATTGTTATCTCAGGGAATGTAAATATCCCCTATGATAGCAATAGGTAGTGACAGGTACTCTTTTTTGCAAAAATTGGGGTCTATTAGACCCTAGATTTCTCCTCTGCCCTCAAAGCATCTGACCACGCCAAGATCGGTGTGATAAAATGCTTCCCCAATTTCCCAATGGCGCTGTTTACATCCGGCGAAATCTAAGTCATGAAATGCTCGTAGCTTCCGGTTTCTTAGGCCATAGAGATGTTTGGAGCCACTCTGGTCTCTGATCAGCTCTATGGTCATCTGGCTGAATCACCGGCTGCATTCTCAGGTTCCCTGTTGAGACAGGAGAGCCAGAGAAAAACACGGAAGACGTTGGGGGGGGGGGGGGCATTCCCTCCGACTGCTTGTAAAAGCAGTCTAGAGGCTAATTAGCCACTAGGATTGCTTTTACATGAAAGCTGACCGCTGGCTGAAAAGAATGATACCAAGATGATACCTAAACCTGCAGGCATCATTCTGGTATAACCACTCAAAGTCGTGAATGGCGTACCTGAAGACAAAAAAATGGTTAACAATAAAGCACAGTAAACGGTAAGGTATAAAAAATTGCATACCTGAAAAGCAAACATGATAAAACATAATAACAATAAAACATTGCAGAATAGAATACAGTAAAAAAGAGCAGAACAATAGAGAGAGAATAGAGAGAGAGAGAACAATAAAACGCCAACTATTTTTTTTTTATTTTATATTTTTGTTTGTGTTTTTTTTTTTTTTTCACTTTTTTTTGTAACTAACTTTTATAACTGTAACCGGTTCCAGGTTCAGGTCTCTCAAAATGCGATGGCATCTTGGGAGACCCTGTGAAAGTGTGCCTAGTCTGTGCAATGCTGTACCCTACGCTAATAGTCAACTAGTGAATGGTAGCATTCAAAACATTCACCAATGCAAAGACCAGGATTGTCAGGACAGGAGGGACAATAATAGCGGGTGTCACGTCTATATCCGCGCTTGCTGCAGACACAACATCTTTTTTGGGGGGGTTTGTTGGGTAGGGGTACTCGGGAGGACATAAAAATGCCTCTCATGCAGCCGACTGCATTTGGTTGGGGATGTGAATGGGGGAAGTACGGGCGCTGCAGAAGTGGTGGGTTCCCAATTAGGATTGGCGAATGCAGCAGGAAGGGCACTATGGGCACGACGGGCCTGTGTTTGTCTTTTTGGTGGCAGCGGGACACTACTTGTGCTTGCCACCTCACCAGCTTGAACTGCACTTATGGGACTCGCCACGTCACCAAGTGTTACTGCAGTGCTGGTTTGACTACGACCGGGGTGTACTAGGCCGCTGGCGCTTGCCAGTTCACCAAAACGCTACCAAAAAAACTGTTAGCGATCGCAGGGATCAGGCCTGACTCTGCGAACGCTGCAGTTATGCGTTTAGTGTTTTGTAAGTGTCAGTGATCGATCGATACTGCACTTGGGTGGGCTGGGCCGGGCGGAGGGGCAAAACGCAGGTGCTAGCAGGTATCTGGGCTGATCCCGCTAACACTGCGTTTGTGGGAACCCTAAACTGCTGGGGACGCTAGTATAGATCTGATCGGATCAGATATTGATGCGATCAGATACTATACCACTAAGGGAGGTGTATGCTGCGTGCGCGGGTGTCAGCGGTACTGGCGCTAATCTGACGCTGCCTGGGGCTGGTGCTTGCCAGTTCACCAAAACGCTACCAAAAAAACTGTTAGCGATCGCAGGGATCAGGCCTGACTCTGCGAACGCTGCAGTTATGCGTTTAGTGTTTTGTAAGTGACAGTGATCGATCGATACTGCACTTGGGTGGGCTGGGCTGGGCCGGGCGGAGGGGCAAAACGCAGGTGCTAGCAGGTATCTGGGCTGATCCCGCTAACACTGTGTTTTTGGGAACCCTAAACTGCTGGGGACGCTAGTATAGATCTGATCGGATCAGATATTGATGCGTTCAGATACTATACCACTAAGGGAGGTGTATGCTGCGTGCGTGGGTGTTAGCGGTACTGGCGCTAATCTGACGCTGCCTGGGGCTGGTGCTTGCCAGCTCACCAAAACGCTACCAAGAAAACTGTTAGCGATCGCAGGGATCAGGCCTGACTCTGCGAACGCTGCAGTTATGCGTTTAGTGCCTTGTAAGTGACAGTGATCGATCGATACTGCACTTGGGTGGGCTGGGCTGGGCCGGGCGGAGGGGCAAAACGCAGGTGCTAGCAGGTATCTGGGCTGATCCCGCTAACACTGCGTTTTTGGGAACCCTAAACTGCTGGGGATGCTAGTATAGATCTGATCGGATCAGATATTGATCCATACAGATACTATACCACTAAGGGAGGCGTATGCTGCGTGCGTGGGTGTTAGCGGTACTGGCGCTAATCTGACGCTGCCTGGGGCGACGCATATCACCGCCGGGCGATCGGGGGGCTAAACCTTTATTCGGTAATAAACGGCGGGTGCCCTGACACTATAAAAAATAAACGAACTAACCAGCGTCACCCGTAACAGTTATACGGTGATCAGTGGTGAAAGGGTTAACTAGGGGGCAATCAAGGGGTTAAAACATTTATTAGGTAGTATAGGGGGATCCCTGTCGCTATAAAACGCTGACGGCGAACCTAAATATTTACCTCACTAACTAGCGTCACCAGTGACACTAATACAGCGATCAGAAAAATGATCGCTTAGCAACACTGGTGACAGGGGGTGATCAAGGGGTTAAAACTTTATTAGGGGGGTTAGGGGGGTACCCTAGACCTAAAGGGGGCCTAAGACTCACTGCCCTAACACACTAACTGACACAAACTGACACCAATACAGTAATCAGAAAAAAAAAAAAAAAAAAAAAAAAAACCTGCTTGGTGTCAGTTTGTGACAGGGGGGGGGGGGTGATCGGGGGGGGATCGGGGGGCGATCGGGGGGGGGATCGGGGTGAAATGTATGCCTGGCATGTTCTACTGTGTGTGTGTGTTTGTGTAACTCACAGTTCAGTCTTGTTTACAATACAGAGGCAGGGAAATGATTCCATTGGCTGGGAGCGATCGCGAGGGGGGGGCCACGAATGGATGGCCTCCCCCTCACCACCGATCGCCGGGGGACATTTGCCGACCGTCGCAGGCACCGGGGGGGGGTCCGATCGGACCCCCCACCCGCGGGCAGGCAGGGACGTACAGGTAAGCCCTTTTGCCTGCCCGTGCCGCTTTGCCGACGTACATCGTCGTGCGGCGGTCGGCAAGTGGTTAATTAATTCAGTTGTGGAAGATATCTTTATTGGAAATTCTGCTATTTTTGTTGTTTATTAACAATGGTGCGTTTTTTGTACAATAAATAAAATTTTATTCAACCGTTGTGTTCTGCACATGTGACCTTCTTGGTAGGATTCTTTTCCTTCCCTTTGTGCAGAGTAGAAGTGTTGTCTTGCATTGCAGCAGAATTTAACATGTGGCAGAAAAGATGGAGTTAATGAAAGCAGACCAGGATTACATTCAGAACAGTACTGTCAATGAGCATAGCAAGCAGGGAGGCAGTTCAGCGAAGCTGGCCCCCCTACAATCAGCACAAATAAAAACTCAAGTGTGTTTCTTTAGTGCTACATCTGTGCTGTTTTGTGCCGTAAAAAATTACATTTGTGCTGCTTTTATTTTTAAGATATTAGCAGTTGTTTTTTCCAGACCATGACATCACCTAGCCTCCCTACAACGCCCAAATGACACAAAACTGGTCTCGTTGGTTAGTGCTACGTTTGTGCTGTTTTGTGCTGCTAAAATTTCCATTCTATCTTTTATCGTTTTTGCGTTATTAATGAATAAAGGTCACCAAAGGTTACTCAGCCCCCCTACAATGCCCAAATGACACAAATCTGGTCTCGTTGGTTAGTGCTATGTTTGTGCTGTTTTGTGCGGCTAAAATTTCCGTTCTATCTTTTATCGTTTTCGCGTTATTATTGATTTATTAAAGGTCACCAAAGGTCAGTCAGCCCCCCTACAATGCCCAAATGACACGAAACGGGTTTTGTTGGTTAGTGCTACGTTTGTGCTGGTTTGTTCTGCTAAAAATTTTATTTGTGCTGTTATGGTTTTTAAGTTAAAACTGTTATTTTAAACCCCACCCGCTTTTCTCTGCCCCTACAATCAGCACAAATGAAAACTCAAGTGTGTTTCTTTAGTGCTACGTTTGTGCTGTTTACATTTTCATTCTATCTTTTATCGTTTTTGCGTTAATAATAATTTATTAAAGGTCACCAAAGGTCACTGAGCCCCCCCTACAACACCCAAAAGACACAAAATTGGGCTGGTTGGTTAGTGCCTCATTTGTGCTGGTTTGTGCTGCTAAAATTTGTATTTGTGCTGTTATGGTTTTTTAGTTATAACAGCTTGTTTATATTTGATAACACTCCACCCACTTTGCACCCCATGGTATTAAATCTTAAAAACAAACATACTATTTGTTAGTGCTACCTTTGTGCTTTTTGTGTCATAAAAATAAAAATTTGTGCTGCTTTTATTTTTAAGATAATAGCAATTTGTTTTTTTCCAGACAATGACATCACCCTCCTCCTGTCACGTACCTGGTTAGTGAGCTCCTGGTTAGAAATCAGCCATGGGAGCACAGAGAGGTGCCTGTGATCAGTCCAGTAGACTGCGTAGTGGCAGCAGTCAGCAGGTGGATGTGGCAGCAGGACCGACTGGTGGCAGATGAGCTGGCACTAGCTATGTGAAGTTGGCACTCCATGTTTGTAAAACCTGAATAAAAATATATTCGTTTGTGCCGCGTTTATGCTGATTTGTGCCGCAAAAATGAGTGTTTGTGCTGCTATGTTTGCGGAGATATTGTGCGTTATAGTTGCTGAAACCCCGCCCACTTTGCACCCCATATTGTTGAATTTTCAAAACAAACACGCCATTCGTTTGTGCCGCGTTTCTGCTGGTTTGTGCCGCAAAAATAAACTTTTGTGCCTCTTTGGTTTCGGAGATATTATGTGTTACTGTATATCTGTGTGAAGTTGCCATGTTTGTAAAACCTGAATAATAATATACCATTCATTTGTGCCACGTTTGTGCTGATTTGTGCCACAAAAATGAGCGTTTCGGTTTCTGAGATATTAAACATTCAATTCAATGTAAGCCCCGCCCACTTTGCACCCCATGTTGCTGAATTTTAAAAACACGCCATTCGTTTGTGCTGCATTTGTGCCACAAAAATATACGTTTGCGCCGCTTTGGTTCCGCTTTGGTTTTAGAGATATTGTGCGTTATAGTTGTTGAAACTCCGCCCACTTTGTTTATCAAATTCAGCAACATGGGGTGCAAAGTGGGCGGAGTTTCAACAACTATAACGCACAATATCTCTAAAACCAAAGCGGCGCAAACGTATATTTTTGTGGCACAAATGCAGCACAAACGAATGGCGTGTTTTTAAAATTCAGCAACATGGGGTGCAAAGTGGGCGGGGCTTACATTGAATTGAATGTTTAATATCTCAGAAACCGAAACGCTCATTTTTGTGGCACAAATCAGCACAAACGTGGCACAAATGAATGGTATATTATTATTCAGGTTTTACAAACATGGCAACTTCACACAGATATACAGTAACACATAATATCTCCGAAACCAAAGAGGCACAAAAGTTTATTTTTGCAGCACAAACCAGCAGAAACGTGGCACAAACAAATGGTCTGTTTGTTTATCAAATTCAGCAACATGGGGTGCAAACAGGCCATTTGTTTGTGCCACGTTTCTGCTGGTTTGTGCTGCAAAAATAAACTTTTGTGCCGCTTTGGTTTCGGAGATATTGTGCGTTATAGTTGCTGAAGCCCCGCGTCCAGAGGATCTCACAGCATGGGTAGCAACTTGGATCCCCTACAATTGCTGGCCGAGATGGACAGGCTGCTTTCCCAGCTCAAGGCGGAGGCGGCATCCAGAGGAGCGGAGTGGCTGCAGGAGCAGCTCTCATCTGTCCTGCGAGATCGAGCCTCTAGGTCAGGGACAGGGGGACAGGAGTCCGTACGTGCTCGGAGGTCTCGGCCCCTGGAGCGCTTCTCTCCAGTCTTCTTCCCCAGAGCTCAGTGCCACATTGGGAGTCCCATGCGGGCCCCTTCAGGACTACCTGCAAAGTGATCGGCTGCACCCTTGGGTGGTGCTCCTGAAAGGAATCCCCTTCATCGTCGGGGGGCAGCGCTTCCGGGGGTGTCTGTCTCTCCCCGGCCTGCCCGGCATCA
Organism: Lithobates clamitans; assembly: GCA_037952925.1. NCBI lineage: Eukaryota > Metazoa > Chordata > Amphibia > Anura > Ranidae > Lithobates > Lithobates clamitans. The sequence goes on along the minus strand of JBBGZY010000221.1, from coordinate 8,636,753 downwards.
GGATCCGGAACAGGAGGGCTCCTCCCTGCGATGAGTTAGCGGGGGCAGAGTTTAGGCAGGGGAATCATGCTGCTACGGCCTCCAGGCCCTTTACCTCCGTGGCCAGTGGCTCTCCCAGGACCAGCCAGCACCAGGTGATGTAGGAGGTGCGGAGTGAGACCAGCAGCGTGCACCCAGGGCTCTGGGTATCCGGTAAGGTGACCCAGAAATCGGTGGGTGGTGCCAGTGCAAGCAGGCAGGGCCAGCAGCCACACGGATCCTCGGCATCCAGGACCACTTCTCCTGGGGTGCTGCCAGAGAGAGGAGATGTGGAGATAGATGAGAGATCGGAGGGCAAATTGTCCGCTTCAGAGGGGGAGGAGTCACATGGACGCCCTGCATCAATGGAGTCGGGACCTGCGACTGGTTGGATCCTTTCTAGGCAGCCTGGTAAGTCTACTACGTCTTCTAACATGTCGGTTTTCTGCTAGTGATGATAATGTGTGTCTAGAGGGGAGGGCCCTCTCCCGCACATAGTTGGTGGCTCTGCGGTCTGATTTACCCATGCTTTCTGCACCTTCAAGTGCGGACCGTGGTCACGCCACATCTAGGTCAGATGAGGGCTTGCAGGGGCTCCTTTTGGGTTTGAGGGAGCTGGTCCAGCTATTTGAACCAGAAATGAGTGCCCAAGCCATGCCGTCAGTGTGGATCCCGCCGGTGGGTGGGGGAGAGGCGACAAGGCTGGCTTCTGTGCCCAGGGTTGATCCCCCTGTGGTGGTGGTGCCTGCCACAGTGGCAATCGTGGAGCCGAGCCAGTCTGTGATGGGGCACAAGTTGGCATTGATGGACAAGGCTGAGTCGTCGGGGGAGGCTGTTACCAAACAGGATTCAGTCCGATTGGCCGACTCTGCGAAATGTGAGGTTTACGTTTGTTTTGAGGGGCCTTTGGGTGTGCACCTGAAGCCGGAATTCCGTGAAAAAATTTGAAAGGGTGAGTATGTGGGGATATTCTCTCTGCTACCCCTGGAAAAATTTTATCTGGATAGGGTCAAGCCAGTGGAAAGCAAAAAGAAGGATGAAGAAAAACGGCTGTACAGGCTTATCCCGCGGACTTTCCCTAATTGGCTGCAGGCTTTTGCCATTATGGCAAGTGTAGTTGGGGAGAAGAATCTGGAACACTGTTCGGTGCTCTTCTGTTATCTTGACGTCATCAGGGAGGCCTACAGGGTCTACGGGGAATCCGCATGGTTGAGGTATGACGAGCAGTTCTGGCAGCAGAGATCTATCTGCCCGTCCTTGCGGTGGGACCACAAGGACATTAGTTTGTGGATGCAACTTATGACCTCGGCGCGGGCCCCTAATTAGTTTTTTCCAGGGGGGGGGCGGTAGCACATCTACCCCCGGACAACCAGCCGCAAAGAAAAGGGATGTCTGCTAGCAGTATAATGAGGGCTCCTGCAAGTTTGGGGGGGGCTTGCCGTTACCAGCATGAGTGCTCCGGCTGCGGAGGTTTGCATCCCTTGTCCTGCTGCTTCAAACAGGGGAAGGGCCATGCTGGTGAGTCTGCTAACAAAAGGGATGACATTAGTGAGGGTGGAAAGGATGCGGCCTTTCCTCGATAGATATCTGGATCAGGAGGCTGCTTGGTTGTTAGGGGTGGGTTTCTCCAAAGGCTTTCGCATACCTTGTTCCCTAGCCTCTTCCACCAGTGTCCCAGAACTTGCATTCAGCCTTGCAACATCCTGCAGTGGTTTCTGAGAAATTACGGAAGGATCTTGCATTGGGCCGCAATGGGTGGCCCTTTCCCCTCGCAGCTTTTAGCGGATTTGGTGATCTCGCCTCTGGGGGTCGTGCCTAAGAAGGACCTTAAAGTGCATTTTCACGGTGACAATCTTGGGGTGGTACAGGTCATGAACCATGTCACAACCTCGTCGCCACCCGTGGTCTGACTTCTTCAGCACCTAGTGTTACGTTGTCTACAGTTAAATGTTTTTCTTTATGCTGTTCACCTCCCGGGAGTTGAGAATGGCTTAGCTGACGCATTGTCTAGCTTTCAGTGGGGCAGGTTCCAGGAGTTGGCAGTGGAGCAACGCAGGGTCCCTTGTCCCGCATGGCTGTGGAGGATTGCCTTGGGGTCGTCTCTAGATGGATCAGACGGTCAGTGCGTGACATGACGTGGGCAGCCTATAATAAATTATGGCAACAGTAGTTGTCTTTGCTGAAGCAGGCTGTGGTGGAGCAAGAGGGCCCGAAGGTGAGGTTGCTGGTCCTTTACTTTGTCTCACGGAACCTTGAGGAGGGAGTGTTGGTGTCAGTCATGGAGCCCAAATTGGCAGGATTACCATTTTTCTTCAAATTGCAGGGCTGTCATGATTTCACAAAAGATTTTTGGGTCTTACGGGCTCTAAAGGGGTATCGTAGGTCTCAGAAGCGCAGGGATTCCAGGCACCCTGTTTCTTTTGATATTCTGCAAAATCTTTTAGCCCAGTTGGTTTCCCAGTGTTCCTCAGCCAACGGGATCTTTGTTTAAAACGGCCTTCTCTCTGGCTTTTTTTGTAGCTTTTCGGATTAGTGAACTAGTCAGCCCTTCCAAGAGGGTCCATGGGGGTACGTTGGATCAGGAGGTCACCTGTGGGGAGGACCCTGCTTTTGCGATGGTCCAAAATGGATCAGGCTGGTGTCATGGTTATGCAATAGAGTTGTCGGTCAGCTTACCTGTCTCCATGTGTTCATCTCTAGAGACCAGCTGACCCTCACCTGACTGCTTTTGTAACCTCTCCTCTAAGCATGGCCCCACCCCAGGCCCTATCAGGGAACCCTCGATTAACCTGTGCACTGCAAGCCAGCAGTGCTGATTAACCATTGTGTGTTAGCTTTCATGTGTACTTGCTGTGTTTCCTACGTCTGTTTCCAGTTACAGACTTTGGCCTGTTCTTAACTATTCCTGTCTGCTCGTGACCCTGACCTTTGGCATGTCCCTGACCATCCCTGTTTGCCTGTGACCCTGAACCTTGGCGTGAATGCTGTTGTCCTTGTCTTCTTGTGGCCCCGACCTTGGCTTGTCCCTTACTTTCCTTGTTGTTCCAGCCTGCTTCCTCTTCTCCTGCAGTCTACCGTGAGCATGAGCTGTGAGACCCTGGGGGCCGCGAGCTGGAGCCAGACTGCAGTGCAGTCCATCCTCACCACTAGAGGCTCTGGTGAACACCTGCTGGCTCTTAGACTCCGCACCCTGGGGAATTTATGCTCTAGCTCCCAGTGGGATCTGTGTCAGTGATCCAGTAGACCTGTTTCCTGAACCTCCCAGGGTTTAATCCGCAGCCGTCAGTCCTAGGGTCCACTACCCAGTGGTGCACTTCTGACTCCTACAGAGTGCATCTGTCACGTAGCCTCAAGGTGACCTGACAGCTGGCAGGGGCAGAAGGGTTCAGATTTTTGCTGTGCCCTTGTGTCCGGTGGGTGCTGTCAGAGTTTCTCACAGTGCGCCCGGATTTGGCTGGGTCCTTTTTGTTACATGCAGATGGGTCTCCCTTGTCCAGATTTCAATTAATATCCATTTTCCGTAAATGTTTAAGGGCATTGGGTTTGGAGGAGAAAGAATTCATCTTGCACTCATTCCGAATTGGGGCGGCCACGGAAGCCGCAGGTGTGGGTTGGATGACGAAGTGGCCAAGCGCATTGGTAGGTGGGAATCGAAAAGGTTCCAGCTATATGTTCATTCTCATCTGTTGTCTGATTAGGGGGGGTAGGTCATTTTGTGAGTTTTCTGTGTTGGCAAGCTTGTTCGATGTTATAGTGTTGTTTCTTCTTTCAGGTGATGTGATGGGCCTTGTCTGGATACTGGGCCACTCCTATGTGTTTTGGGGGGCCAGGCGAGCAGATGTTAGGCCCAGTGGTAGGCAACTAGGCATTTCTAGGCAGGAAGCTTGTGTCCACTGGTTGGGGATACCGGGCATGCTGTGGAGCAGAATGGTGCTGGAAGTGCATCGCTTTGCACCACTGGATAGACCACCGAATGTTCTGGTCAGCGGCAATGATTTAGGACTGAGGTCCATGTTGGACATCATATGTGATGCCAAGTTTGATTTCCTGTGGCACTGCATGGCCTTCCCAGATATGCTCGTTGTGTGGTCCGACATCATTGCTCAGACGACTTGGCATTTGGCTAGGTAGAGCGGCTCAATAAGGCCCGCAGGAAGGTAGGCAGATTTGTAGTTAGGAATGGGGGCCTGGTTATCTGGCATTTGGAACTGGAAACAGATACTTGGGGATACCTTTGGGGTGATGAGGTATACCTCAATGTGGTGGTAATTGATTTGTGGGCCCTGGGGTTGCAGGATGGTATTCAGAGAGCTTTGAGGGTATGGAGGGGAACTCAAGGGTAAGGTCTTCCCCTTGTGCGCTGTGGCGGAGGATAAGGAAGGATTCGGGACCCATCGGTGGTATAGGTCCCTCTGGTGTATTCCAGGTAACGTGGTTTAGCTGGAATTGGTTAATGGGTGCACTGCAGTTAGTGGGTTATCTCTGGGCCAGTATGTCAGCTGGAGGCCTAGTATAGTAAAAGGTACCGCAGTGTATTCTTGAACATACGATAGTCTGGGGTTCCTGCAAAGACCAACGCGATTAGTGACTGATGGGTTTTTGGTTTAATAAATGTTTTTTTACGGTTTATGTTCATTTAAGTTTATTTGTTAATAAAGAGGCTCCTACAGTCAATTTTTTACTCCATTTATGGTGTGGTCTCCATTAATGGGATTTAATGGTATGGGTGGGATGGAGTATGGGGGCTCTTGACCTGGTTAAATTGATTAAAGACAACTCCTATCCTCATATTGATTAGTGGTTCCAAATTAATAATAACTACTGCAGTAGGGAATAGACACAAAAGATACGCTCAGCATCTTTCCAAATAACTGTTATGCTTTATTATGACACAATTGAAGGCTTTTATACACATGATTACGTAGGTATCACAGTAATATTACAATTGTACGTTTATGGTAACAAGGGGCGTTACATAGGCAGGCTAATTCTAATCAGAACTTGAAAGAATGTAAACATGTACTGAAAACATTATTAGTGCTGTGTGCACAGTGAGGGCAGTGTGCAATACATACAAAATAGAATACAATTATTTACAGAACTTAGAAATTTCCATTACAGTCTGGCAGTTATTGGCTAAGGATGGAACATCTGTTTTACAATGGTCATGCCTTTTCCAGGGTACAGTATGAAGTGAAGTGCCCGTTACAGTGGGAGGAGCATTACATTAAGGAAACCTAAGCTGAGTATAGGTTCTGTAAGTTCTGTATGTAAGATTTAATATCAAGGTGTAAAGACAGTGGTTTGGCAACATATAATGCACAATATCTCCGAAACCAAAGCGGCACAAAAGTTTATTTTTGCGGCAAAAACCAGCACAAACGAATGGCATGTTTGTTTTTAAAAATCAACAACATGGGTTGCAAAGTGGGCGGGGTTTAACTATAACGCACAATATCTCCAAAACCAAAGCGGCACAAAACAAAGCGGGCGGGGGTTACATTAAATTGAATATCTAATGTCTCAGAAACTGAACCGGCACAAAACGCTCATTTTTCGGCACAAACGAATATATTTTTATTCAGGTTTTACAAACATGGGGTGCCAACTTCACGCAGCTAGTGCCAGCTCATCTGCCACATCCACCTGCTGACACCATGCAGTCTACTGGACTGATCACAGGCACTCATACCTCGCTGTTCTCCCATGGCTGCTGTCTAACCAGGAGCTCACTAACCAGGTACGTGGCAGGAGGGCGCGGTGATATCATCTGGAAAAAACTAATTGCTATTATCTTAAAAATAAAAACAGCACAAATGTTTATTTTTATGACACAAAAAAGCACAAAGGTAGCACTAACAAATAGTATGTTTGTTTTTAAGATTTAATAACATGTAGTGCAAAGTGGGTGGGGTGTTATCAAATATAAACAAGTAGTTATAACTAAAAAAAACATAACAGCACAATTAAAAATGTTGACAGCACAAAACAGCACAAATGAAGCACTAACCGACCAGCCCAATTTCGTGTCTTTTGGATGTTGTAGGGGGGCTCAGTGACCTTTGTTGACCTTTAATAAATTATTAATAACGCAAAAACAATAAAAGATAGAACGGAAATTTAAACAGCACAAAACAGCACAAACGTAGCACTAACCAACGAGACCAGTTTTGTGCCATTTAGCTGTTGTAGGGGGGCTAGGTGATGTCATAGTCTGGAAAAAACAATTGCTAATATCTTAAAAATAAAAGCAGCACAAATGTAAATTTTTACGGCACAAAACAGCACAAACGTAGCACTAAAGAAACACACTCGAGTTTTTATTTGTGCTGATTGTAGGGGGGCCAGCTTTGCTGAGTTCAGGGAGGCAGAGATAAGTGATAATGTAGAGGCTAAAGCAGTGAAAGCTCAGCAGGGCAAAGAAGCAAATTCAGATTGCTAATCACAGAACATACCAGCTGTCTGCTCAGCCATGCCGACCAGCGTATGTACAGGCATTCCTAGTAGTGTTAATAGCAAGCAAATGTCAGCCAAACACATGTTTTATTTCACATTGAAACATTTGTACCTCCGGATTTCCTTATCTTTGCTGCCTTAGGAATGTCATTATCTAGTCTATGTGATCCTTCCTGACTCCTTCGTTCTCCGCCACTGCTTGTCATTGTGTCTCTCCACTTGGCCAGCTCCGCTGTCATGCATGGACACCTCTGATCACTGCTTCCCTTTCCCTTCAGCTACGGCTGCACTATGTGACAGGGAGCTATTGTTAGGATGTCGAGCCCCACAATGGTGATAGGGCCCAGGGCAGCTGCCTCATTTTCCCTGCCTTAAAGATGGCCCTGATCAGGGCCCTCAAGGCATGCATGGCGGGCGTGAGCTCACCTGAAGTTTCAAGGCTTAGTCAGAGTGGGCTGCGAAAAGGAGGCGCCAGCACCATCAAAGATTGGTTAAAGAATTGCCCAAAATAACCTCCCGAGTGGCTTCCACCTGTGACCTTGTGGTCCTTGGGTTGATTCTTCCCCATGCAGGCTGTAAAGGGGGTTTCCTGGCCGGTAAAAAGCCTTGTAGGGCCGCAAGGTCTGGGAAATGTGGGTATGCAGGTCCTACAGCTCAATGCATCAAGCCACACCCCCAAGCTACCATTGATTTACCCTGGCTAGGTAAATTAACAGCTCAGTAGGTTCAAGGAGTTTAGAGGAGGTAGAAAGTAACAAAATAATATGAACAGTTAATACAAAAAAAGCAACTATCTGAACCCGTAAGTGAACCTTGTGCCAAATGTGTAAACCCTAAAAAACAAAACTAAGAAAGCTGCTTCCCAAATCTAGTGAATAACTAGGCAATGTAAAGTAAATGGATAGGGGCGCCAAGTGAACACTACATATGAGTGATAGCAATCAATACATATACATAAATGGTGAATCAATGATGATACAAAATTAAATTATATACATGATAGAAGTTAAACAAAAAGGAGCATGTGAAAACTGAATAAACCAATTTGGTGATTGTGAAAAATAACCAATATCAAAGATAAAATGTTCATATGTTGAACGGCACAACTAGTCCTTCACCACTTGACAACAATCCGGATCACCCAATGTGCTTTACTGGAAAACCTGCTGACCAGATTTCCATGACCACTTTAACTAAAAAGAAGGTTGGGATCGCTAGGAAAGTAACCGTAACAAGTAGACTGAAGATAGGTCCCTGAGCTTCTATATATTTGCTTTCCTCTCCAACACGGTTACCCATGGAAAATGGAAGACAAAGGAGGACCAATAATGTAATATTGTTTTATTAAAAGATGCCAAAAATGAATAACAGTAATCTGCTTACATTAGATGGTGCCTCCCCAGCACAAGGCATACCCGCAATGAATTTAGATTAAAACCCCACCTCTCAGCTCACACTGGATAGTTGGCGTGCGTTCCATAGACAAACCGGAAGCTGGGACCCAGAAATGACCTGACCGGAAGGAGCCTCCACGTACGTTTCGTAATCTTACGTCATCAGGAAGCGTTTGATTCACCATTCGAGCTGTACGATTAATCGTCAAGAATCGTTATTGCGAACTTGACTAAAGTGTTTCCTGATTCTTTCTATGCAAAGAATTCTCTCCTCTTCTGAAGCCACTGCCATCAAAAGAAAGGAAGGGAAAAACTGGGCAGTCTGCCAAGAATCACAGCATTCTTTATCAGTTGAACTTAACTAAAAACATTGTAACAATTTGTCAATGGAAAAGACTGTGTAAGTGAAAAAAGTTTAACCACTTAAACACTAAACCTTTTTCTGACATTTGTTGGTTTCAAGTTAAAATCATTTTTTTTTGCTAGAAAATTACTTAGAACCCCCAAACATATATATATATTTTAGTAGACACCCTAGAGAATAAAATGGTGGTTGTTGCAATATTTTATGTCGCACTGTATTTGCGCAGCGGTCTTTAAAATGCAATTTTTTTGGAAAAAAAATACTTTAATGAATAAAAAAAAAAACAAAAAAAACAAAAAACTAACCAGTAAAGTTAGCCCAATTTTTTTGTATAATGTGAAAGATTTTACGTCGCGAGAATCGTGAGAGAATCGTGATCTTTTTATTCTAAGCAAAAAAATTGTGATTCTCATTTTGACCAGAATCGTGCAGCTCTACCAATTATGTATATGTATTGATTGCTAGCACTCATATGCAGCGTTCACTTAGCGCCCCCTGTCCATTTACTTAACTAACTGAACCCACCTGAACAATGAATCCAATTTTTTCTGGCTTGAGACGCATTTTGTGAGCTGCCACTACCAACTGCAACTATCTGCAGGAAATACGTCAACTTTTTTAAGTGCAGCTTATTGGGGTTTACCTGCTGTCAGATACAAACGTCCCTATGGATGTAGCCTAATTAGTTATTAGAGTTTATTCACAAAGATATATACATGTGTTCTGCGCCAAATGCAGGTTCTTGCTAGCAGAGCTAGTAGAACATCCTGTGTAAAAAAAATACATGCCTAGAGTATTTGCGTTTAGATTCTTCTTTCATTCCAATGAATGGCAATACATGTATGCATTTATGCATGTAGACACTGCTGTGTGTAAAGGCTCATTGATTACTGTAGCACTGCATTTAGATGCCCACAAAACTATATGCTGTGTTCATCTTAACACAGAATTTTAACAGCCATCAGCTGTCAATAATTCAGTAAGTGTGGTTGAAACCCCAAAGTGTTAAATGCAATTCAAAAAATGTAAAGAAACATGAAACATGTCTGAAAATATTACACTATGGCCTTCCAATGTAAGGGGAAGTCAGCTCTGAAAACAGGAAAGTAAATCACAACAGAGGAAGAGGCTCCCCAACATCCGGGAGGGGTAATGTGTTATATGTTTTCATATCGCTTAACCTTTTGCTTAACTAATGCCTGTTTGACTTTGCCAACATTTATATCATAGCTCCCAGCTGTCCCTGATTTTGAGGGACTGTCCCTGATTTGGAACAAAGTCCTTCTGTCTCTCTTTCCTCCTCATTTGTCTCTTATTTTGGTTTGATCTATTTAGTTGAATATAAAATGGTGTCTTTATCTTTTAAAATAGTGTTTTCCAGTGATAAACCTTTCATCCAAATTCTAAAATGCTGCATTTGTACATTTCAAAAGCCAGTATAATGGAATAGTAGTGGTAAAAAAAACAATTCAAATAATTCTCCTTTAAGGGGGCGTGGCAGGGGGTGGTGTCCTATGCCTACTTTTGCTAATAGGTGCCCCTCATTCCTATCTCAAAAAGTTGGGAGGTATGTTTATACTTATAATGGTTACATAGTTGGTAAGGTTGAATAAAGACAACAGTCCATCCAGTTCAACCTGTGTAGGTGTGTGTGTGTTTTTAGAAAAATCATTTCCCATATCCCCGTATATTATTTTCGTTAAGATGCATGTCCAAGAGTGTTTTAAAACTATCCATACTTCCTGCCGACACCGATTGTGGAAGAGAGTTCCACATTATTATTTATTGTACCGGATTTATATAGCACCAACAGTTTATGCAGAGCTTTACAATTAGGGATGAGCAGAACACCCCCCGGTTCGGTTCGCACCAGAACCTGCGAACGGACCGAAAATTTGCACGAACGTTAGAACCCCATTGACATCTATGGGACTTGAACGTTCGAAATCAAAAGTGCTCATTTTAAAGGCTAATTTGCATGGTGTTGTCCTAAAAAGGGTTTGGGGACCCGGGTCCTGCCCCAGGGGACATGTATCAATGCAAAAAAAACTTTTAAAAACGGCCGTTTTTTCAGAAGCAGTGATTTTAATGATGCTTAAAGTTAAAAAAAAGTGAAATATTCCTTTAAATATCGTACCTGGGGTGTGTCTATTGTATGCCTGTAAAGTGGCGAGGGTTTCCCATGTTTAGAACAGTCCCTGCACAAAATGCCATTTTTAAAGGAAAAAAGTCATTTAAAACTGCTTGCGGCTTTAATGTAATGCCGGGTCCTGGCAATATGGATGAAAATCAGTGAGACAAACAGCATGGGTACCCCCCAGTCCATTACCAGGCCCTTTGGGTCTTGTATGGATATTAAGGGGAACCCCGCACCTAAATTAAAAAAAGGAAAGGCGTGGGGCCACCAGGCCCTATATACTCTGAACAGCAGTATACAGGCTGTGCAAACAAGACAGGGACTGTAGGTTTGTAATTTTGAACTGGTACATTTTTAATGTGTTTAGCTCCAGCCAAAAAATCTATTTTAAAGTGGGGGTCCACCTACATCAACCTAAAAAAAAAAAAATTAAAAGCCAGCAGCTACAAATACTGCAGCTGCTGACTTTTAATACATGGCCAATTACCTGCCCCAGGGTCCAGCGATGTCGGCGGGCGACGCCGAGAACCCGCTCGGTTCTCGGCAGCTGCCGCCGCCGCCATCCTAGGTGAGGGAATCAGGAAGTGAAGCGTTGCGGCTTCACTTCCCGGTTCCCTACTGCGCATGCGCAAGTCACGCTGCGCATCGTAACTGGTCCCCGCTATCTCCTGGGAGCTGTGTGTTTCCCAGGAGACAGCACAGAGGGACAGGAAGAGGCATAGACTCCCATGGGAGTCTATGCCGGAAGTGGGTGCAAATACCTGTCTTAGACAGGTATCTGCACCCCCCTCCCCCCTGAAAGGTGCCAAATGTGTTTGTGTGGAACTCCGCTTTAAGCTTTTTAGAAAACATAGGGTAGGGTTATCACCCCTGTGACATTTGTTTTGCCGTCTGTGCTCCTCTTCAGAAGATTTCACCTCATTTTTTGTCCTAATGACAAATGTTTTTTGAAAATTTGGGTTTTTTTGTGAAACAAGGATTGGTGATAAAGCAGTGGAAAGGAGAAAGGTTTTTCCCATATTAACTTTTACAGGAGAGAATTTCCCTTCCTAGGGGTAGATTTCATCTCACTTCCTGTTGTCTCCTACCGTTTGCAAGTAGGAGTCGTTTGTAAGTTGGATGTTTGAAAGTAGGGGCCTGCCCTATATTCTCAGCAGAAATTTGGGCCTCAGGTGTTGTTGTGGCCAAAACACTGTAAGCCCTCACAGGGCCCTGCTGTGAAATATTAGATCAAGAATTGTAATTACATGCCCCTGTTGAACAGGGGCTGAAAAATTGGGCCTTAGGGACTGGTGGTGGCACCCAGAACCAAAAATGTTCTTACAAGCTATCAGTGTGATCATTGAGGAGGAAGAGGGTAATTACTCAGAATAGTCACTCAGCATCAGCATAGGCAGTCTTTGAAGGGATCTGAGATTTCAAAAAAAGTTATTTGGTTACATCAGCATCAGGTGCTTGGTAGCTGGTGGTGATCCAAGACTGATTCCTTTTTATGAAGGTCAGTCGATCGTCCGAGTCGGTGGACAGATGCACCCTGTGATCGGTTACAAAGCCTCCAGCAGCACTGAATGTGCGTTCCGAAAGAACGCTGGATGCAGGACAGGCCAGTAGCTCAATGGCATACTGTGCAAAATCTGGCCAGTGATCCATCCTCAAGACCCAGTAACCCAGAGGATTTTCGGTGGGAAAGGTGTCCAAGTTAGATCTTGACCCTAGGTATTCCTGCACCATGTAAAAACAGACGCTGGCGATGGTTGCTGGAACTGATCATACCTTGGGGCTGCGGACCAAAAAATTGTCTGAACGCATCGGTCAGGCGGCCACCTTCTCCACTGCTTCTTTGACTGACCGAAGCCTCAGCAACACGTTGTCCAGAAACAGGAGTTTGTAACCTCCCAGTCTCTGGGAACGCGTTGCACAGACCTTCTTCAAGGCCTCCTGAAGATGTTTCATCCTCTGCTCCCTCTGCGATGGCAAGATAAGGTCCGCAACCTTACCCTTGTAGCGTGGATCAAGGAGGGTTGCCAGCCAGTATTGGTCCTTCTCCTTGACACCACAAATACGAGGATCCTTACGCAGGCTTTGCAGGATCAGGGAGGCCATGCAGCGTAGGTTTTCTGCCTCTGTTCTGCCTCAAGTGCCCTGTCCATTATTTCACGCAGCGTGTGCTCCAACAGGTGGACAAGGAGGACAGTGTCACTGATGCATGCACTGTCACTGCTCACCATCCTCGTGGCCTTCTCAAATGGTGACAGGACAGTGCATGCATCCCTGATCATGGCCCACTGGCGTGGGGAAAAAAAACAAGCTCCCCTGACCCTGTCCTGGTGCGATAGTCGCACAGGTACTCATTGATGGCCCTCCGCTGCGTGTGCAGCCGCTGCAGCATGGCCAACGTTAAGTTCCACCTGGTGGGCATGTCTCAGATTAGGCGGTTCTTGGGCAGGTTAAACTCCTTTTGGAGGTCTGCCAGCCGAGCACTGGCATTATATGACCGGCGGAAATGCACACAGACTTTCCTGGCCTGCCTCAGGACATCCTGTAAGCCCGGGTACCTGCACCACCAAGTTAAGGATGTGAGCCAAACAGGGCACATGGGTCGGAGGGCAGAGAAGAGGTTGGTGCCATTGTCGCAAACCACCATTCCTGCCTTAAGTTGGTGTGGCGTCAACCACCTCTGAACCTACCCCTGCAGAGCTGACAGAACCTCTGCCCCAGTGTGGCTCCTGTCCCCCAAGCACACCAGCTCAAGCACCGCATGGCATCTTTTGGCCTGCATACTTGCGTAGCCCCTAGAACGGCTACGGAGCACTGCTGGTTCCAAGGACAAAGCACAGGAAGAGGCCATGGAGGAAGAAGAAGAGAAGGGGGTGGAGGAGAGAGGTGTGTCACAATCATTAGTAGTGGCATTTTGGAGGCGTGGTGGCGGAACAACCTCCAACACTACTGCACCTTGTCCTGCATCCTTCCCAGCTGCCAGCAGAATCACCCAATGCGCGGTGAAATTTAGGCAACGTCCCTTTCCATGCTTGCTGCACCATGAGTCAGCGGTAATATGCACCTTACCGCTGACCGCCCAGCGAGGCCAAGACATTGCCTTCCACATGCCGGTAGTGAGCCGGAATCGCCTTCCGTGAGAAAAAGTGGCGTTTGGGTACCTGCCACTGATGAACTGCACATTCCAAACTCACGGAAGGGGACAGAGTCTACCAACTGAAAAGGCAGCAGTTGAAGTGCTAGCAATTTTGCCAAGCTAGCATTCAACCGCTGGGCATGTGGATGGCTGGGAGCGAACTTCTTTTGGCGGTGAAGCAGCTGGGGCAGGGAAATTTGCCTGGTACAACCTGACGTCTGTGTACCGAAAGCAGATTGCCCACAAGTACTTGGCTGTGACACACCTAATTCTACACCTTCATTCCTCTCAGTGCAGGTCTCAGAGAGGACTGAAGGTATAGTGGGGTTGGAGATCTCAGCTGATTAGGAGCAAGGAGAGGTCCTCTTTGTTCTTTGATGTGGGTCTTTTAAATACGCTTGCCAACTAACTGCATGGCAGGTCAACATATGTCTGGTCAAGCATGTGGTGCCCAAGCGGGAGATGTTTTGGCCACGCGAGATATGCTTGAGACATATGTTGCAAATAGCAGCGGTGCGATCTGATGCACTCGTCTCAAAAAAAGGCCCACACCAAAGAACTTTTTGAATAACGCGCAGAGACTGCAGCGCCCTGCACATGCGGAGCTTTGGGGTGTGATGCAGTCAGTGTGCTGCCCTTAGGCTGGCCCCTGGAGGGCATCCTGCCTCGTTGGTGATGTGCCGCCTCCTCCTTCTCTCTCCTATCAGGCACCCATGTTGAGTCAGTGAACTCATCATCCCCTCCCTCCTCATCACTGGAGCAAACCTGGCAGTATGCTGCAGCAGGGGGGGCATGACTGCCAGATTGCTGTCCTTCTTGGGCACCCCCTCTGTCCGTGCTCACGTTACTGCCTTCATCTAGCTCAGTATCATCATCAGAGCCTTCCAAAAGCTGGGCATCCTCCTGGAGCATGTACCCAACACTGTGGTCAAACAGTTCGAGGGACTCCTCAGGAGGACATGGTGGGGCTAGGGAAGGAGTCACTGATGACATTGAGCCGAGGGAAGAGGCCGCTGCTTTGCCAGACAAAGTACCCTGAGCATGGGTGAGAGAGGATGAGGAGGATGAGGACGGATTGGTCATCCACTCGACCAAGCCTTCCGCATGTTGCGGCTCAACATGGCCAGCTGCCGAAAAAAAGGCTAAGCGTGTCCCACAGCCACGTGCTGATGAGGAGCACCTTCTCCACGACCAGCACTGTTGCCTCTAGACACAGAACCTGCTTGCCCTCTTTTATTGGCTTGTGACTGTCTTCCTCTCCTTGTTGGCCTTCCAGACATACTAATGGCCTGTAGCTGCACTAAGCTGGGATAGAGATATATATACATACATACATACATACATACATACATACATACATATATACATATACACACTGATACTGCAGCTAGCAAAATCAACTGCCTGCCTGTAGTATGAGAACACCACCAACCTTCTACAGGTAGCTTTAGCTGAACACTGCAGAGCTCGCAAAAAAAAATAACTTGTAGTTTTGGCTGAACACTGTGAGCAGGACACACTACACTAACTTGTAGCTTTAGCTGAACACAGTGCAGAGGTCGCACTACACTAACGTGTAGCTTTAGCTGAACACGGTACAGAGGTCGCACTACACAAACTTGTAGTTTTAGCTGAACACTGAGCAGGACGCACTACACTAACTTGTAGTTTTAGCTGAACCCTGTGCAGAGGTCTCACTACACTAATGTGTAGCTTTAGCTGAACACAGTGCAGAGGTTGCAATAAACTAACTTGTAGCTTTAGCTGAACACTGTGCAGAGGTCCCACTACACTAACTTGTAGTTTTAGCTGAACACTGAGGAGGACGCACTACCCTAACTTGTAGCTTTAGCTGAACACTGTGAGGAGGATGCACTATCCTAACATGTAGCTTTAGCTGAACACTGCACTACACTAACTTGTAGTTTTAGCTGAACACTGTGCAGAGGTCACACTAAACTAACTTGTAGCTTTA
The DNA here is from genome assembly GCA_037952925.1 of Lithobates clamitans. NCBI lineage: Eukaryota > Metazoa > Chordata > Amphibia > Anura > Ranidae > Lithobates > Lithobates clamitans. The sequence goes on along the minus strand of JBBGZY010000221.1, from coordinate 8,621,276 downwards.
ACTGAACACTGTGAGGAGGACGCACTACACTAACTGTAAATAGTCTAGCTGCCTGTCTGTGGTACTAATAGGATCAATAGAACACCAGCAATTTTCTTCAGGTAGCTGTAAATACTGTAACAAGACAAACCTGCCTGTCAGTAGGAAGATAACAAGAATGGACCTAGCTAAACTGAATACTATATATATATATATATATATATATATATATATATATATATATATATATATATATATATATATATATATATATATATATATATATATATATATATATACATATATACATATATACATATACATATATACACATATACATATATACACATATATATATATATATATATATACACACACACACACATACACACACACAATACACTATAAGTGCAGCTAACTCACTGACTGTCCTGCCTAATCTAGCTAACTCAAATGAAATAACACTGTCTCTCTCTATCTAAGCACGCCGGAACACACTACACAGGGCCGCCGTGAAGGCGGCCTTATATAGTGTGGGGCGTGTTCTAAACCCCCTGAGCCATAATTAGCCAAAGCCACCCTGGCTTTGGCCAATTACAGCTCTCTCTACCGACAGCGCTGTGATTGGTCAAGCATGCGGGTCATAGTGCATGCTTGGCCACTCATCAGCCAGCAATGCACTGCGATGCCGCAGTGAATTATGGGCCATGACGCGCCACACGAATTTGGCGCGAACGGCCCATAACGTTCGCAATTCAGCAAACGATCGAACAGCCGATGTTCGAGTCGAACATGGGTTCGACTCGAACGCGTAGCTCATCCCTATTTACAATATAAAAAGGAGACACATCCTAACCACCCTGACAGTGAAAAACCCCCTACTCAGTTTAAGGTTAAATGGCTTCTCTTCCAGTCTCATCATGTGGCCCCGTGTCCTCTTACACTCCCTTGGACTAAAATGGTTTTATACCTATGCTGGGATCCCCGTTGAGATTTGTATATCGCTATCAAATCTCCTCTTAAGTGTCTCTTCTCCAGGGTGAATAAATGTAGCGCTTGTAGTCATTCCTCATAACTGATGTCCTCCAGACCCCATATTAATTTAGTTGCCCTTCTCTGGACTCTCTCCAGCTCCCTTCTGAGGGTTGGTGACCAGTAGGGATGAGCTTTGAGTTCGAGTCGAACTCATGTTCGACTCGAACATTGGCTGTTCGCAAGTTCGCCGAACAGCGAACAATTTGGGGTGTTCGCGGCAAATTCGAATGCCGCAGAACACCCTTTAAAAGTCTATGGGAGAAGTCAAAAGTGCTAATTTTAAAGGCTTATATGCAAGTTATTGTCATAAAAAGTGTTTGGGGACCCGGGTCATGCCCCAGGGGACATGGATCAATGCAAAAATTTTTTTTAAAAAGGGCCGTTTTTTCAGGAGCAGTGATTTTAATAATGCTTAAAGTCAAACAGTAAAAGTGTAATATCCCTTTAAATTTTGTACCTGGGGGGTGTCTATAGTATGCCTGTAAAGGGGCACATGTTTCCCATGTTTAGAACAGTCTGACAGCAAAATTACATTTGGAAGGAAAAAACCCATTTAAAACTCCCCGTGGCTATTGCATTGCCGACAATACACATAGAAGTTCATTGATAAAAACGGCATGGGAATTCCCCACAGGGAAACCCCGAACCAAAATTAAAAAAAAAAAAAAAAAAAAAAAAGACGTGGGAGTCCCCACATTAAAAATGACAAGAGACAGTTTTTGACAATTCCTTTATTTAAATGCTTCTTCTTTCTTCTATCTTCCTTCATCTTCTTCTGGTTCTTCTGGCTCTTCTGGTTCTTCCTCCGGCGTTCTTGTCCAGCATCTCCTCCGCGGCGTCTTCTATCTTCTTCTCCTCGGGCCGCTCCGCACCCATGGCATGGGGGGAGGCTCCCGCTCTTCTCTTCATCTTCTTCTTAATCCTCTTCTCTTCTTCCTTCTTCATTTTCTTCTCCGGGCCGCTCCGGATCCATGCTGGCATGGAGGGAGGCTCCCGCTGTGTGATGGCGTCTCCTCGTCTGACGGTTCTTAAATAACGGGGGGCGGGGCCACCCGGTGACCCCGCCCCCTCTGACGCACGGGACATGACGGGACTTTCCTGTGGCATTCCCCGTGATGTTACAGGGAAGTCCAGTCAAGTCACCGTGCGTCAGAGGGGGTCACCGGGTGGCCCCGCCCCCCGTTATTTAAGAACCGTCAGACGAGGAGACTCCGTCACACAGCGGGAGCCTCCCTCCATGCCAGCATGGGTGCGGAGCAGCCCGGAGAAGAAAATGAAGAAGAGAAGAAGGAAGAAGAGAGGAGGATGAAGAAGAAGATGAAGAGAAGAGCGGGAGCCTCCCCCCATGCCATGGGTGCGGAGCGGCCCGAGGAGAAGAAGATAGAAGACGCTGCGGAGGAGATGCTGGATGAGAACGCCGGAGGAAGAACCAGAAGAGCCAGAAGAACCAGAAGAAGATGGAGATAGAAGATAGAAGAAGCATTTAAATAAAGGAAATGTCAAAAACTGTCTTGTCATTTTTAACATTTTTGACAGTTTTTAGTGAAATGGTAGGGGTAAGTACCCCCTTACCATTTCACACAGGGGGGGGGCTGGGATCTGGGGGCTTCCAGAAGGGGGCTTCCAGATTCCGATAAGCCGCCCGCAGACCCCCACAACCACCGGCCGGGGTTGTGGGGATGAGGCCCTTGTCCTCATCAACATGGGGACAAGGTGTTTTGGGGGGCTACCCCAAAGCACCCTCCCAATGTTGAGGGCATGTGGCCTGGTACGGTTCAGGAGGGGGGGGGCTGCACTCTCGCCCCCCTCTTTTCCTGCAGCCTGCCAGGTTGCGTGTTTGGATAAGGGCCTGGTATGGATTTTTGGGGGGACCCCACGCCCTTTTTTTTTTTTTTTTTTTTTGGCGCGGGGTTCCCCTTAAAATCCATACCAGACCTGAAGGGCCTGGTATGGAATTTAGGGGGACTCACACGTCATTTTTTTTTTTTATATTTTGGTTCGGGGTTTCCCTGTGGGGAATTCCCATGCCGTTTTTATCAATAAACTTCTTTGTGTATTGTCGGCAATGCAATAGCCGCGGGTAGTTTTAAATGGGTTTTTTCCTTCCAAATATCATTTTGCTGTCAGACTGTTCTAAACACGGGAAACATGAGCCCCTTTACAGGCATACTATAGACACCCCCCAGCTACGAAATTTAAAGGGATATTACACTTTTATTGTTTGACATTGAGCATTATTAAAATCACTGCTCCTGAAAAAACGGCCGTTTTTAAAACTTTTTTTTGCATTGATCCATGTCCCCTGGGGCAGGACCCGGGTCCCCAAACACTTTTTATGACAATAACTTGCATATAAGCCTTTAAAATTAACACTTTTGATTATTCATGTTCGTGTCCCATAGACTTTAACGGTGTTCGCGTGTTCGAGCAAACTTTTTTCCTGTTTGCATTTTCTGGTGCGAACCGAACAGGGGGGTGTTCGGCTCATCCCTAGTGACCAGAACTGGATGGAATACTCCAGATACGGTCGAACCAGAGTTTTATAAAGTGGCAGAATAATCGCTTTATCTTTGGAGTAAATTCCCTTTTTAATGCATGCTAATATTCTGGTGGCTTTGGTAGCCGCAGCTTGACACTGCATGCTATTGTTCAGTCTGTCTTCTACACGGACCCCTAGATCGTTCTCCATACTGGAAGCCCCTAGGAGTTTCCCCCCCTAATGAGTAACTTGCTTTTATATTTTTACCCCCAAAGTGCATTACCTTACATTTTTCAGTGTTAAACTTCATTTTCCATGCAATAGCCCACTCAATTTATTCAGGTTCTCTTGTAAAATGACCATGTCCTGCTGTGTTGTTATTGCCCTGCATATTTTTGTGTCATCAGCAAATACTGAGAGCAAGCTATTTATCATTTGTGGGGGACTATCAAATGCTTTTGCAAAATCCAGATACACCACATCCACCGGCCTACCATTGTCCAGATGGCAGCTCACTTCCTCATACATTATTAATAGGTTGGTTTGGTAAGAGCGACCTTTCGTAAACCTGTGTTGATTTCTGCTGATACAGTTTTTTTTAACAGCAAATTCTTGGATATGGTGCCTTAGCATCCCCTCAAATAGTTTACAAACTGCTGACTTTGGACTGATAGGCCTATAATTCCCAGAAATAGATCTCTGCCCTTTTTTTGAATATTGATTCCACATGGGCTTTCTGCCAATCAGCTGGTACCAATCCTGTCAGTATGCTGTCCATGAAGATTAGGAATAGTGGTCTGGCTATAACCTGAAAAACAAAATATCCCCGCGCTATCATAAACCCGCCAAGGTAGCAGCAGTTCAACTGTGAAAAAAACACAACAACAAGAAAAATAAAAGAAAGAACTGCGCTATAAAGTGAAATTGCAAAGAATAAACATGTGCAATAAAATTAATATACACAATAAACCCACATAGATGTGTCATAGGTACAAAAGAAGTGAGAGAAATCCTCTGGTAGTTCTCCGTGAGAGTCTGGTGAGAAAGTGGAATGACAGACACACCCTGCACAGTGATCCTCCACCACCAAACATATGTGCTTACCAGATGGAAGGCACATCTCAGGATAATATCCAGGTCAGGCTGCTAGGCAGTACACCACTTATCCAGATAATGCAAGTTTTAATCTGAGGTCTTCTTGGCTACTGTCATCCAGAGCTTCAAAAAGAGTAGACATAAAATGATAACAATCCGTCTTGGGAATCTGACTAAAGTCAGTAGGCAGCTTGTTCTGTCCTGGCTCACACGCTTCAGATGCAGATGAATGTCTCCCGTCCCTGCAGCCTGTCTCACACACACACACCTATTTTTTTTGCACATATTTATTCTTTGCAATTTCACTTTATAGCGCAGTTCTCTTTTATTTTTCTGGCTATAACCTGACTGAGTTCTTTAAGGACACTCAGGTGTAAGTCATCTGGTCCTGGTGATTTAGTTATGTTTGACTTCTCTAATCCTTTCCTGATTCCAGCCCCGGTTAGCCACAAGGGTGGATCATGTGGCCTGTTACTAACAATACTGTCGTGGTCGGTATACCCCTCCTTTACTGTGTGAAGACTGAGGAGAAGAAGGCATTTAGCACAGCTGCCGTCTCCTTATCATCTGATATATTAATAAAAACAGAGGAACAATCTCTATAAACAAACAATTTTTGTTTATTTTTATTCAGCAACCTGATCAATCGTCATCCTGAAACCCCAGCTTTACAAGCTCTTGACAAGAGGACAATAAACAAGAGACAGCAATGGAAAACATGGATCTTGAGAAGGGACTCACCATTGATGAAATGACAGCCCTATGCATCCAGAATTTTGGTAAGATATGGTCTTATCTAATTTTGCTTCACAAATAGGTGGAAGACAATTAATGAATTTATGAATGTTGTTATAAATCATATGTAACTGTTATACAGAACTGTATTTGGCCACAAGATGACAGTGTTCCGCAATTTAGTTATCACACAACCCATACAGAAATACTGGGGGTCACTGGTACTTGTATGCTGTGTGCAGGATTCTTTCATCCAGATTAGCTAAAGATGAACTATGTCACCACCAAAGAGGACTGGCAAATGGGTGGGAGCATTTAAAAGGGAAGAGCCAGGAACATGTGGGGGGATGGAAGAGACTATGTTGGGGAGAGAGGGAGAGAGGGAGAGAGGGAGAGAGAGAGAGAGAGAGAGGGAGAGAGAGAGAGGGAGAGAGAGAATATTCACGCAGGCCCATGCCGGATTGGGCTAAGCTGGAAAGTTACAAAACCCAACAGAGAGAGCTGATCATCCTGAGGAGACAGGTTAGTGCAGGGATATGCAATTAGCGGACCTCCAGCTGTTGCAGAACTACAAGTCCCATGAGTCATAGCAAGACTAACAGTTACAAGCATGTCACCCAGAGGCATGATGGGAATTGTAGTTTTGCAACAGCTGGAGGTCCGCTAATTGCATATCCCTGGGTTAGTGGAAACTGCGGACAGACGAACTGGGTCATTGCCATCTACACAGCCAAACCAGAGGACAAAGGGGGCCCCCCTCCAAATGGAAGGTCATCACTTTGCTGTGGGACCGGGTGAGAGGGTTCCTAACCCACACAACGCTGTCTTTGTGTTCAAGCCTATTTGTTGTATTCAGTTGCTAGAGTTCAGAACAGTTCACACTACATGCCTCCACTTTTAGGCACAGCCACTATAAACCACCCAGTGCTGCAGTCTAACATCCTTACTGTCTTTATCAACACTGGCTGCAGGACACCAGAATTCACCCTTTGCTTCCCAGCTAGGCTCAAGTAGTGCACACTCTACTTCAGACTCAAGCTGTCCAAGGAAGGAATTAGCTTTTTAAATGCTGGTTTTCATATTATATCCTTAAAGTGACTCTTAACCCTACCAGTGTTTACTAAAGGGGAGCTTTTTTACCATCCCCTGGTCAACTCAGTTTTCCTCAAAGAAACTACTTACCTAGTGCGCACCACTGTAAGGGCTCCATCTAGCAAACGGAAGAGTTCTTCATGAGTTTGGGGTATCTGTTGGAAAATTTGCTTGCCTAAATTCCCGAATGTTAAACCCTGACTATTTTCACACATAGCCAACAAGTGAGCTAGCCCAGTGTTTGTTCTTTTCTTCTCATCTTAGTCACTCAATTGAGGAAAATTTCTCGGTTTGGAAGCTCACATTTAAATCTTCAGCCCTGCAGGATGGGTGGAAGTGGCTTAAAGTGGTACTGTATTGTGTTATATTGCCTGTTTCTTGTTGGTGTTCTCCCATTTGGAAGACGTTGACAATTGTTTTCTTTTGCTTAATTTTGCCATTTGCATGACAATAATACAAGTAAAACATTTATCTCAGTGGTGTGTACGTTTTATCCTTTATGTGACAGCCAGGGAGTCACCCGGCCAAGGTATTTCAGTGGTGGAAGCAAGGGCAAAACTCTGCTCAGAGCTCAGAAGTGAATAGGGTACCCAGAATACTTAGCGGCTCCTGACGGGGTAGTGCTACACATAATGTGTTTTAATATTTATGCAGATCTAACTACTGGTTAGAATATGTTGGGTTATGGTGTAAAAAATGTGCAAGATTGATATTATGATCAGCCCCGCCCCACCCAGCTGTCTCGGTCTCACATTGGCGAGGTTGGTGCAGCCCTTGGTCTTGGTCCCGTTGTAGCCGATGTCGGCGCTGAGCCTCTCCCACAGTGATATCGCCAACCCCAGATGGAGCAGTTCTTGGTCCCCTTTATCCTTTCTGGAGATACAGATGCAACAGCCCTGAAGTATCCTTAAGGTTTTTGGGAGACCTAATTCCCTGGGCCTGGTGAGACCAACATATTGGTCTTTGTAGCTGGTAAGGAGACAACTTATTCACCTTGGGTGTTTCGCTTCATTGGATAAGGGACTTCTCTTCTCATCAGTGTTGATTTTTTTTATTCACTGGCCATTCCTTTTCTTCCTTTTGCAAGTTTATTGGGACTTAATTTAACATTCACCACGTATGTTACTATAATTCACTGACGATCAACAGACTCACAATATATGCCACTCTAATCATTGGTATTGTGGAATTTACTTATCTACAACTGAGGATCACCATTATCATGCTGCATATGTGCATATTAATTATGTATAATTGATTTATCCTTTTCTGTCAGGTGATTTAATTTTCACAAAATTAGCACATTTTTCAATTTGTCTGCCTTAGTTTTCTGGTTAAGTTTGGTTTCACCTTATTTAATTTTTGTTTAAGTGCATATTAATTATGTATATTTGATTTACTAATTTTGGCGGGTGATTTAATTTTCACAACATTAGCACATTTCTAACTTGTCTGCCTTAGTTTTTCTGGTTCAGCTTGTTTTCACCACATTTAATTTATTTTTTGCATTAAGATTTAGCGCTGCACTAATTTATATATTAAAATACAGATCTTATATACTGTAAATAGCAAAATAAAGAATAGAAATATTTAAAAAAATAATCTAAAGCATACTGTATAGTTGCTATAGGACTTTTTTTTTTAGGCCTCATGCTCACTGAAGCGTAACTATACTCGCCTAGAATCCAATGATGCGCCATCCCTGGAACTCAACCCATGGCTGCTGACATCTTTGAGACAAAGCATGTCTTTTCTGCATTAAATATCCTGCCTACCCACCCATTTTCATTGTGGAGCCTTAAGCTGGCCATACACCTATAGATTATCTGCATATTTTCTATGGTTAGATGGAAAAAGTGGAAGATTCCTCCATCCACACAGTTTAGCGAACATGGAGAAATCTGTTGCACTTTTTCCATCTAACCATAGAAAACTTGCAGATAATCTATAGGTGTATGGCCAGCTTAAGGTTCCACTTTAATGGGGAAAGACTTGGAAAAGGCTTATTTGAAATTTGTTAAACAAAACTTGCATACAGCCATGACACCTCCTTCTGACCTCCTCATAAAAAGTTTAAGGGAGGGAGGCACATATACAAACTGTTGTAATTCCTATACTGGTCACCTGATTTGGATGTAAATACCCCCAAATTAAAGCTGAAAGTCTGCAGTTTAGTAGTGCAAAAAATAGCAGGGTTTCAAGTGACTTTGTGCTTGTCCAAAAGTGACTTTTGCCTATGTAGCATTTTATGTGACTTCCGTGCTCCCCTTCAGTTCCCACTCACCAGATTCCTGCACCCACGCAGGGGTAAATCGCATGCAGTGAGTGTGGTAGCAGTCCTCAGGGCAATCACCTCCTCCTTAGCTCAGCACGTAACGGGGTATCCAGATCCTTGAGCCTCTCTGGGGGGTAAGCCGTTCCCAATAGATTTGATTTTAGTAGTTACCTCCTCCGTGGTAAACCACGGGTTACCCTCTTTGCCAACATTAGCTCCATGTCTCCAGTATCTTTTCGTTCATTTATCAAGGAAAGAACTCCGGCCTGTGAATGAGGAAAGTTTAACCATTTAAAGACCAAACATTTGTTGCTTACAATTAAAAATCATTATTTTCTGCTAGGAAATTTGGAACACCCAAACATGATATATATTTTTTAGCAGAGACCCTAGAGAATAAAATGATGGTTGTTGCAATATTTTATATCACACTGTATTTGCGCAGTGGTTTTTCAAACGCATTAAAAAAAAAAAAAAAACACACTAATGAATTTAAAAAAAACTAAACAGTAAAGTTAGCCCAATTTTTTTTTGTATAATGTGAAAGAAAAAGTTACGCCACGAGAATCGTGATCTTTATTCTAAGCAAAAAAATTGTGATTCTCATTTTAGCCAGAATTGTGCAGCTCTACCGCTTATACTGTAAATAGGTGGTCCACATTTAAGGGTAAGAGGCTCAGTGTGCTGTGGTGCAGGTGGAGGATTTTTTTTTTACCACTAATGGGATATTAACCGCTTCAGTCCCGGAAAATTTGAATGACCAGGCCATTTTTTGTGATTCGGCACCGCGTCACTTTAACTGACAAGTGCGCAGTCGTGCGGCGCTGCACCCAAACAAAATTGATGTCCTTTTTTTCCTACAAATAGAGATTTCTTTAGGTGGTATTTGATCATCTCTGCGTTAACTATGTTCCCTCTCTGTATTCTAACTTAAGCCCGTCGTTTCGCCCAGCCGTGTCATTCTGCCGCAGTAAAACTGCGGCGGCTGGTCGGCAAGTGGTTAATATACACACACTCGAGGTGCCTTCTATGTTCCTTATTTCATCGGATTTGTATGGACATTTTTGAAGGACTATGCCTAAATATATAGAAGCATTGCTCTTTCTAGTGTTTTTCTGGTACCTTAAGCACAAGTAGACTATTTGTATTTAGTTGAGGAGAACTGCCATCTTGTGGCCAAATACAATTTTTCATAACAGTAACAATGCACAGTGTTACATACTCCCCCCCACCCACTTAAATTCTTTGATCCCCAAAGAAACTTAACAAAATCAAACCAACAGTGTTTGAATACAAAATATATGAATAAATAATATTCTTTGGAATTGTGGCATAGATTGCCTGATGATTCTTCATGTATGTCATGTAGGATAGAACCTTAGAGTGAATGCGTGCAATTATGCAGGTACAACACTTAAAACAGAGATAAAGAATCAGAGCAAGGATAAATATCATAACAATGACAAGGACAATGTCTTTTAACCATGAAAATACACCTCCAAACCCAAATCCTGCATTGTCAAATGGGCTCCATGTTTTAGCAATGTCCCTAGATTCCTGCTGGAGCTGGCCTACTTATGCAAAGTACAGTTTAGCTTTGGGTCAGATACTTGAAACAGTGAGCAGGCAGGGGCAGAGAGATGTTAAATATTGACCTGCTGCAAGTGGAGGGGTTAGTTTGCGTCTCATTCCCTAAATTAAAACACCAATCAGGGGAATGACTTTTACCTGCTATTGGAAAGGTAACAGTGTTGTTTATGTACAGAGTGAATATGTTAGTTAAGAAGACAGGAGGAGTCTCGTTGAGGAAGGAGGAAATATTTAAAGGTACAGCCAAAAGGGGAATTTGGGCAGTGCTAGGATGTAATTTGCTACATATCCAACATGCTTCATACCCTGATTTTTTGAGCATAAGCATACTAAAATTTTAGCAAAAGCATCTTATCAGTAAAACTATCTCCAATTTCTCTCTTTGTTCTAGCTTGTGTCACTATAGTGTTCTCTTGTGTGTGTGTGTGTTCCCACAGATACTTTTAATTGCACCCAGATCTTCAGGGTGGTAGATAGTTAGTGATGATCCAGGTGGGCAGGAACACTATCAGAGAGATCAGGAGGCAAAATGCCTTGCCAGAAGTCTGGTGAAATAAGCGAGGTCATCTTCTCTGGCCGGACCTGCTTTCCCAGGAACTCCTCCTTCGTCTGCTTGGACTTCTGCTTGAGGGCCTCCTTTATCCAAGGTCTCCTTCCTGCTCCTAGGGCTTTGGGCAACCTTTTTCACTCGGCTGGCATGAATCCAGAACTGGCAGTTTTCCACTAGGATGGCTTTTCTGGTCACTGCAACCACCGTAGTAGGAGGTCCAAAGGGATACTCTTTCTTCTTATTTCTGTTCAGCTGTTGGACCACCATGGTGTCTGCCACCTTGTAGGGGTGAGTAGCTTCCTGTGAAGAAAAAGGAGAGGTGCGAGTAACATTTCTTTCGACTGTATCCAATGTTTCAACCAGTTTTCTTACATATTCTTGCTGTATTAAGTCTAAATCTCCATTTTCTATCATTAAAGGTGCTCTGGCCCATGGGGTGGGAAAGGTCTACCCATCAAAACTTCAAAAGGTAAATACCCTGTGGTTTTGAAAGGGGTCATTCTTATTTCTGCCAGGACTGCTGGAAGGACCTTTTTCCAGTTGGCAAAGGTTCCTACTGTGGCCTTTCTTAACTTGTCTTTTATTGTTCTGTTCATTCTTTGTACTATCCCTGAGCTTTGAGGGTGGTAGGGAATGTGAAATTTCCATTCTATCTTGAGAGTTGTTACCAGGTCCTGGCAGACCCTGGCCATGAAAGCTGGACCATTGTCTGAGTTTATTAGAAGTGGGCATCCCCATCGAGGAATGATTTCCTGAGTGAGGATTCTCACTACTGTTTGAGCATCTTCTTTTGTGGTTACAAAAAGTTTAACCCATCTTGAGAACGTCCACAATTACCAAAAGATATTCCTGTCTTTTGCCTAGTTTGGGCATGTGTGTGAAGTCAATCTGCAAATGGGTAAAGGGAGTTGTTGGATATATCAGGTGTTCATGTTTGGCCTTGTGTGTGATGTTTGGATTGTTCCTGATACATGTAATGCATCTTGATACATAATCCTTTACCAGCAAGATGCATTCTGTGATATAAAAATCTCTACTCAGAAGATCAGCCGTGACCTGTATACCTGCGGGACCTATTCCGTGGTACTGTGAGATGAAGAATGATGCACTTGCCGCTGGTATACATAGTTTCCCCTCTTTGCAGAGAAGTCCAGTTTTTGAATGTTTCTGCACACCCTTTTTATACCAGTCCCTTAACTCATAATTTGATGCATAATCCTGAAGATCTGCAAGTGACTGTTCAAATGGGGATAGGTCAGGTATCAGCATAGCCATTTGGATATCTGCTGTTTATGCAGTCATGTTTTGGCACAACCTCATCCTGCTCTCCTTTTAATCCTAAAAGGGCATTTAAGATTGGCGCTGGGACTGCAGTGGGAGACGCATATTTGATGTGCAATTTTGGATTGGACAGCAAAATCACCTCATAGCCGCTCAACCTCTGAGCAGACATGTGCTGTGTATGTACATTTTTCAACAGGATTGACACATTGTGGGTGGTGTTATGTGTGGTGTCATGTCCCAGAGTGAAAGAAGTGGCCGTCTCAACCACCATCGCACAGGACGCTAGAGCTCTGAGACACGCAAGCATGCTTTGCACCTGTACTGGAACCACCTTTGAGAAAAAAAAAAAAAAAAAAAAAAAAACTACAGGGCGCAGTCTCTTACCATGTTCCTAGGCCAGTACTCCCGCCATGGTTCTACAATTTTCCCTGGAAAACAAGTGAAACATTTTGCCATATTCAGCGAGGCAGAGGCTCGGGCTGGTTACCATTGCACATTTCAACATGGCAAAAGCATTTAACATTTCATCAGACCACTTTACAATATCCGACATTTCAGAGAGGGTTGCTTGTCTCAATATATTGTCATAGAAAGAACAGCCAGGTATCCATTGGCGGCAGTAAACAATCATTCCAAGAAAGGTAAGCATGTCTTTCTTGGTAAGTGGGCGGGGCAGACCCACTAGAGCGGCAGCTCTTTTGTGACTGACTTTCCTAACTCCTGGAGACAGCACAAACCCTAGGTACTCAACCTCCTGTTTTACACCATTGTAACTTTTTCTTAGACACTTTGTGACCACATACATGTAACCATTTCAATAAAGATAGGCTATCAGCTCGGCAGTCCTCCTTTGAAGAACTACAAATCAAAAGATCATCAACATACTGCAACAGAACAGAACCATGAGGGACAGTCCAAGGCCCGAGGGTGGCTTGGAGTACTATAGAATAGACCACAGGTGAGTCTTTGTAACCCTGGGGCATTCTACACCAGGTAAACTGGCGATTGTGTTGGTCAATCGACACAGTAAAAGCAAAGAGTGGCCGTGTCTCCTCCTCTACAGGGACGGAAAAAAATAATTTTTTTAAATCAATCACAGTAAAATACTCTGTATCGGATGGTATGGCGGTAAGTATTGATGGCACATTAGGCACTATTGGGGCAATCGCTACCACTAGGCTATTGATGGCCCTTAGGTTTTGTACGAACCTATAGTCACCATTTGCCTTCTTTACCGGGTTAATGGGAGTATTGTAGGACGAGACAATTTCCCTTAAGATTCCTTTCTTTAAGAAATCCTCGACTATTGGCTGTAAGCCATCCTCCTTTTCTTTTGATATGGGGCATTGTCTGTCATATACAGGTTGGGCCCCCACATCCAGTGAATTTTCTGCCCAAACTGCCTCCTCTATTCCTCCATCTTCTGTCAAGGAGATGGATGGAAAAAGGGTGAGGATGTTTATCCCATCAGATTCCACATATAAACCTCCTTGCTTTGTGACTTTAATTGTAATACCCAGTTTTCCTAGTAAATCTCTGCCCAAGAGATTCACTGGACAGCCAGGTATTTTTCTGAAACAGTGTTGAATCACTGATCCCGTTCCAATCGGGTCAATGATTGAAAGGGGTGGTGTTTTAAAAGTTTTGGTCAGTACCCCATTTATTCCCATTGAAGGCTTAGCATTTGTGACCTCTCTTCTATAAAAATCCTTGCTAAATGTACTGCATGTAGCTCCACTGCTGGCTTTTGTTTGCAAGCTGGTAGGGAAGATTTGTTGCTGCGTGTCCTCATGTGATGAGGTCCTTACCTGGTTGTGGAATGTAAGGGGGAGGAGATGGGGCACATGGTACAGGCATAGAGAAGGTTGATTTAACCCTTAAATTTACCATCCCATGACTCTGCTAAACCCATCGTGGACAATGTTTGGGCTAGGATGCTATAGGGAGCCTCGGTCCAGCCGGGGCTCTCCACAGCATGCATTTTTACTGTATTTTCATCTTTATTTTTCTTTCTAAACATTCTGATTAGATTCTTGTAGATACTGAGTCTTTTCTTTTTTGGCAAAATGCCAATAAGCACTCCTTATGGCCAGAGGTTCCCCTGATCACAAGCAAGCTTTGTACGTTATTACTTTTCTTATTTTTATAACCAAACAATTTTTATTTAGATTTCAAATTTTTGGCAGAGTGCCAACAGGTTCAAACAGTGCCTTCAATTGCGGTAGCACTAATGCCGCAAACAGTTCCCCACTATCTATTACGGTCAGTGAGATATTAGCACTTGAACCCTGTTGGCAAAAAGCCAAATATCCAAATTTTGCACCTGACTTCCCCTTCGCAAGAGATGTCAGTAGCAAAAAGAATTATTCAAATAGCATGTTTTATTCAAAAGTTAGCCACAGAATATCCTACCAACTACAATACGGTACAGGTTATATCTTATACTTTAGAGTCAAAGCATTCATATGTAAATCATTAAGCATCAATACATCACCGGAAATTGTAGCATCACTCTAGGTTTCGATTGGGGGACTTCCATCAATCACAAAAAGGAGGCGGAAGTTCACTGCAAGACACGTCTGTCGCCTTTTATTTAAATCCCGTTATAATACAGTGCAGTGGAAAGCGTCGTCTTACCTTACAACCATAGGTGTGCGCAGCCTATTGCATTAGGGTGTGTACCCCAAATCTCAAACACACATTCGTATACATACAATATACATACATACATACATACACACACATACACTGTATTACCAGAAGTATTGGGACACCTGCCTTTACACGCACATGAACTTTAATGGCATCCCAGTCTTAGTCAGTAGGGTTCAATATTGAGTTGGCCCACCCTTTGCAGCTATAACAGCTTCAACTCTTCTGGGAAGGCTGTCCACAAGGTTTAGGAGTGTGTCTATGGGAATGTTTGACCATTCTTCCAGAAGAGCATTTGTGAGGTCAGGCACTGATGTTGGATGAGAAGGCCTGGCTCGCAGTCTCCACTTTAATGTGAAGGCCAGTCAAGTTCCTCCACCCCAAACTCGCTCATCCATGTCTTTATTGACCTTGCTTTGTGCACTGGTGGAAATCATTTGGTGGAGGGGGGATTATGGTGTGGGGTTGTTTTTCAGGGGTTGGGTTTGGCCCCTTAGTTCCGCTGAAGGGAGCTCTTAAGACATCAGCATACCAAGACATTTTGGATAATTTTATGCTGCCAACGTTGTGGGAACAGTTTGGGGATGGCCCCTTCTTGTTCTAACATGACTGCGCACCAGTCCACAAAGCAAGGTCCATAAAGACATGGACTGAGCAAGAGTGGTGGAAAATAACTTCAAGTGCAAAAATTCACATTATAATAGTAACTAAAACATATAAAATTAAGTGTAACATTCTAAAAAATAAAAATTCCAAAATGCTATAATGGTGTGAACCTCCCAACTAAACGGTTGTTGCACTTGAAGTTAATTTGTATTGCAATTATCTGTAGAAGGGTTTTCACCATCCCTGCTAAGTTAAAAGTTAAGTTAAGAAAAAAAAAAGATGTCTTATTCTCATTTTGATGTGTATTACATGTGAAATCACATATCACTGGAATTATTGCACTTGTAGTTAATCTGTATGGCAAATATCTTTAGGAGGGGTTTCCACCATCCCTGCTAAGTTTCATTTTTTATTTATTTTTTCAGTTTGATGTGTATTATATGTGATGTTACATATCACCGATATTGTGGTAATATTGATGTTTATTGAGGTTTACATACATTAGAGGGTTCCGCAATTATTGCTAAGTTGTTAAATTAAGTTATTGATTAGTAAGTTAGCGCTGCACTTTTTTTTCTTGTGGTGTGGGAACACATAAACAGTGCTTAGCGGAAGACCTTTCACTGACACTTTTTTTAATTTACCTCCAGTAGTTTATTGTAAATATTAGTGTGGTGATTACTTATTATACTAAAGATCGGCATGTGGTATTAATAAACAGAGGGATTTCAGTTGTGCCCCACCAAGCCGGCCCCCATAGGCAATGTGCCTAGCTGCCGAGTTCAACTGCCCATCCCTGCACTCAGTGCACTAATGGGCACTGATTGGAAGCACTGATAGCCAGCACTGATTGGTACTGATAGGTAACACTGATTGGCAGCACTCATGGACACTGATAGGTGGTACTGGTTGGCAGCACTAATGGGTACTGCATGGTGGCACTGATTGACACCAATTGGCAGCACTGATTGGCACTTATAGGCAGCACTGATATACAGCACTGATAGCTGGCACTGATAGATCATACTGCTAGGCAACACTGATTGGCAGCACTGATAGGTGGCATTGGTTGGCACTAATAGGCTTCACTGATTGGCAGCACAGGTGGGCACTGATAGGCAGCACTGATTTATGGCATTGGCTGGCACTGATAGGTGGCACTGATAGGCAGCACTGATGGGCACGCATTGGCAGCACTGATAAGCAAAAATGATGGGTACTGATAGGCAGCACTGATAGACCACACTGATTGGAAGCACTGTTGGGCTCTGATTGGCACTGATAGGTGGCATTGGTTGGCACTGACTGGCACTGACGGGTGGCACGGATTGTCTCTGATAGGTGGCATTGGTTGACACTGACAGGTGGCACTGGTGGGCACTGATGGGCATTGACATGTGGCACTGTTGGGCACTGATTGGCACTGACAGGTGGCACTGATTGGCAGCACTGATAGGTGGCACTGATGGGCATTGATAGGCAGCACGAATTGGCACTGATCTAGGAGAGGGGAAGTTTCCCATTGAGCAGTCAGCTAGGCATGTAAGAGCCGCTCAGTGCATGAAACTATAATGTAATGTCACTTCTTGCAGAGAAGAGCTGTCAGAACTCAGAGCTGATGTTGGGGGTGCGTGTGACCGAACAGCTAGCCTACCAAATACAAGCCAAAGGGATAGGGGCTGGTTGGGCCGCTCTGTGTGTGTGGCTCCGCCCCTTTCTATCAGCTATCAAACACCAGCCAAAGGAATAGGGGCTGAGCGGGCCGATCCGTGTATATGGCTCCGCCCCTTTCTTAACCACTTCAATACAGGGCACTTATACACCTTCCTGCCCAGACCAATTTTCAGCTTTCAGCGCTGTCGCAGTTTGAATGACAATTGCACGGTCATAGAACACTGTACCCAAACTAATTTTTTATCATTTTGTTCCCACAAATAGAGCTTTCTTTTGGTGGTATTTGATCACCTCTGCAGCTTTTATTTTTTGCTAAACGAATAAAAAATTTGGAAAATAAAAGTTTTGCTTTTTTTTGTTATAAAATTTTGTAAATAAGTAAGTTTTCTCTTTCACTGATTGGCACTGATAAGGCGGCACTGACAGGCACTGATAAGGTGGCACAGATGAGGTGGCACCAATGAGCAGGCACTGACAATGGGCACTGATATGCGGCACTGATGGGTGCCACTGATGGCAATTGATAGGCGGCACTGATGGGCACTCATGGGTGGCACTGGTGGGCACTGAAAGGCTGCAAAGATGGGTTCTTATGGGTGGCACTGATAGACGGCACTGTTGGGCACTGATACATGGCACTGATATAAAGCACTGATAGGCATCCCTGGTGGCACTGGCAGTGGTAGGCATTGTGAGTGGGCACTGGCAGCTGCCTGGGCATTGATTGGCAGCTGCCTGGGCACAGATGAGTATTTCCCTGGGGGTGTAGGGGGGGCATACCTGGTGGTCCAGTGTGGATGGCCATCCTGGTGGTCCTGGGGGGCATGATGGTGGTCCTGGGAGGGATCCGAGGGGGGGCTGTGCTGATGAACAATCAGCACAGGCCCCCCCTGTCGGGAGAGCAGCCAATCGGCTCTCCTCTACTCGCATCTGTCAGACGCGAGTGAGGAAAAGCTGATCACCGGCTCTTCCTATTTACATTGTGATCAGCCGTGATTGGACACGGCTGATCACGTGGTAAAGAGTCTTCATCAGAGACTCTTTACCTAGATCAGAGTTGCGGTATGTCAGACTGACACACTGCAACAACGATCGCCGGCGATGCATGCCCCCGGGGGCGTGCAGCGGATTAAGATCTTGAGGACATCATATGACGCCCATTTAGGATATTGAAACCACTTTGCCGCTGTCATTCTGCTATATGGCGGGCGGCAAGTGGTTAAGCAGCCCAATCATTGGATGGTGTCAATAGCTGATAGAAAGGGGGCGGAGCCACATAACGGAGCGGCCCGCCAAGCCCTTGACATCAGTGTGTTTGATAGGCTAGCTGTTGGGTCCCGCCCACCCCTGACATCAGCCCAGAGTTTTGACAGCTCCTATCTGCAAGCAGTGACACTACATTACAGTTTAAAGCACTAAGCGGCTCTTACATGCCTCCCTGACTGCTCAATGGGAAACTGTCTCACAGGCAGCTCCCTATACAGTCTCTTGCAGCATCTTACAGCAGATCTCCAGACACACATTAGGGTGTGCCCAGGCA
This sequence comes from Lithobates clamitans, assembly GCA_037952925.1. Taxonomy (NCBI): domain Eukaryota; kingdom Metazoa; phylum Chordata; class Amphibia; order Anura; family Ranidae; genus Lithobates; species Lithobates clamitans. The sequence goes on along the minus strand of JBBGZY010000221.1, from coordinate 8,602,690 downwards.
CACGCCTATCCTTACAACGCTCACAAATTCCACACAGACAGTTTACAAATTATCTTAACTTCTACGCTATAGGGAAGATAAGCAAAGAGATCAGGTTTTGTCCGGCACACCTCAGACTTTCTTATAGGGCGTACACACGGTCGGACTTTGTTCGGACATTCCGACAACAAAATCCTACGATTTTTTCCGACGGATGTTGGCTCAAACTTTTTGTCTACACACGGTCGCATAAAGTTGTCGAAATTTCCGATCGCCAACCACGCAGTCACGTACACCACGTACGACGAGACTAGAAAAGGCCGGTTCAGAACCAAGCGTGGCACCCTTTGGGCTCCTTTTGCTAATCTCGTGTTAGTAAAAGTTTGGTGAGAGACGATTCGCGCTTTTTCAGACTCGTGGCTTTCAGATCATTTTCTGCCGTTCAGTTTGTGCTTGTGGGTTTGTATCTGCTCTTCAGTGCGTGCAGCAAGTTCCGCGTGACTTTAGGTAGTCATTGTATTCTTGTTTGTTCGTTACTGTTTTTCAGGTCGCTCTTCACAGGCATTGCTGTTCTTCAGTGCGTTCTGTTACTTCGTTCTGAGCAGCCGACCGTTTTCTAGCCATGTTTTGTATGCGTACTCCTCGTAGAGTTCGTGCTGTGCGGGGGCTTGGTGTTGGGGTCCTGACCTTGACACAAGTCCAGTCCATGAACAGGGTGGGGAGGAGTTCATGGACCAAGAATTGGTTGCTTCAGCGTGACCAGTTCTCTCATATGCCTTTGCTCCGTGAGATCCGCGAGAATAATCCTGATGATTTCAGGAACTTTTTCAGGATGACGGACCCCGTGTTTCACCGTTTGTTGGCTTCGCTGACCCCCTAAATCAGCAGGCAGGATACCTGCATGAGGCAAGCCATCACTCCGGAGCAGAGGTTGGTCGCTACCCTGCGGTATTTGGCCACAGGGAGAAGCCTGCAGGACTTGAAGTTCTCGACAGGCATCTCCCCCCAGGCTCTGGGGATCATTATCCCAGAGACCTGTTCTGCCATCATACAGGTCCTGCAGAAGGAGTATATGAAGGTAAGATTTTTATCCTTTAATATCACACTTCATTGTATTTAATGTTTGATAATATATTGTATTTCTTTCCTCATTCCCTAATTACCATGATTGTAATATGCTGTGAATGTCCCCTTTGTCCTCATGCATGCTGGATTTTTATGTAATTATTATTTTTTGTCCTTCATACATATTTGCCCTTCACTAACCTCCCCAGCATGGTGTCTCCTGCCTTATATTCACCTCACGTAGTCACTTAATTTATTTTATCAGCTCCATAGTAGTGCTTTACCCCAAACACCCCCTAAAATCTTTGGAAATGTTATTTTAGCTTTAAATTCAGGCAGAGTGCCAGAGGCTTTTTTTTGTGGTGTCCCCAAATCATTTTTAGTAACCCTCCCTCCCCCAACTGCTAAGTCAGCTGATCCCAATTCTCTATCCTCAATCATCTATCTGCTGACTTTGCCAAACCCATACACACTATACCCACCTCTTTACTGGTCAGATTTATGGATGAATTCCCCAAAGCATGTAGTGCAAGGGCCTGCCTGTATACTTTCCAATGGTACTGTTTAAAGTTTTTGTATCCTATTATTATCTGGATAGATAATAGCAGAATGTCCAAATGTCCTCAAATGTGTACAGTGTGTATTTATATCTTTGTATTATGACACTTCTTACCTGTCCAGTGGTCTGCCAATAGTGTAACTAAGGAGGGGCTGTTCCAAGTAATACCTTGTATTTAGGCATTCATCTCTCAATGAAGTGAAGAGGGTTACCTGTCCAAGATTTCCACACACCCCTTATAATGTTAGAAATGGCCCATGAGAGGGGGAAGGGGGAATATGATAGGTGTACCTTATACTTTGGTGTTGTTAAATTCCCCTTAATAAATGCTATCTGGAGGTGGCCCCATAATGTTTGTGTCTAATCTGCTTGCCATGTTTCAGAGTAAAAATAGTAATGTTTATTGTTTTTTCCTCAACAGTTTCCTTCCACGCCACAGGAATGACAGACTGTGGCCTCCCACTTTGCCAAGTGTTGGGACTTTCCTAACTGCGGAGGGGCAATTGATGGGAAACACGTCCACATCGTCCCACCACCCAACTCGGGGTCATACTATTATAATTACAAGGGGTTTAATAGTATAGTGATGTTGGCGGTGGTGTCGGCTAATTACGACTTCTTGTATGTGGACGTGGGGAAGAATGGCCGGATGTCCGATGGTGGAGTCATCGCCCAGACGGAGTTTTACAGGCGTCTCCAGAATGGCAGCTTGGACTTGCCAGCTCCAGAGGACAATGTGGAAGGACTCCCATTTGTGTTCGTTGCTGATGAAGCATTTGCGCTGGGGGACCACCTGATGCGGCCATTCCCAATGAGGACCCTCACCCCGGAACAGAGGGTTTTTAATTACCGGCTGGCCAGAGCCCGAAGAGTGGTGGAGAACACATTTGGAATCCTGGCCAGCCGGTTCCGCCTATTTCTGACACCTATCCATATGGCGGAGTATAAACTGAACCATATAATACTTGCGTGCTGTGTTCTCCACAACTTTTTAAGGAAACATTCAGCCAACTATGCTGGCTCAGTTGGGCCTGAGGCGGGAATCCTACATCAAACCACACTGACGGCGCTTGAAAGTGGCCGTCCTGGCTTGCCCTCCCTGAGTGCCCGTGATGTCCGGTTACGCTACCTGGAGTTCTTTGCGGGTAGGGGGGCTATCAATATGCCAGCAAATCTTTTTATAATTAAAAAAAAAAAAAAGACATTCTTGGTGGACATTTACTGCTTGTGTTTGTTTTAGCTGACCCTGACAGAAAATGTGTTGAGTCCAGAAAATGTCGTGATTGTGTAACATTATTATACAAAGCACTGTTGGCTGTTATTTCCTAAATGCAAAAACACATTTCACTACAAGTGCACTTGCAACTGCACGGAACCTGCACTTGTAGTGCAAAGAGGATTTGCCCTTAGGAAATAACCCACATTTTCTCAGAAAACAACAATTACATCACCCCAAAAGTGTTGTATTGTAGTGTTGACACAATAATCCACACGTTCTTGAGTAAGCAACTTTTTTATACCTGCACAATCACATGTGCATTTACCAAAGGTTTTTAAAACAAACCAACATGTTTGTTGTATAACAATTTTTGCAGTAGCATTATCAAAAATAGAAATGTCCATTTCAGATAAAACAGGCCTGTGTAAAACCAACAAGAAAGCCAAAAAACTTGAACTTACAAAGTTCACATTAGGTAAAACCTGAAGGCTATATCAGACATCAGTATTTAGGAACTGGGTTTGATATAGCGTTCAGATGGGGAGAAATCACCCCTGGAAAAGCCAAATTTGGAAGATGCACACCAATTTACAAATGTCAACATGTGCTATCTGCCATCAGGGGGGGGGATCAAGGGACGTGTTTTGGGGGAGCAAGCCCTTCCTCAACACTACTTTATAATTGAGGAAGAGGTTGCACCCCCAAAACGCGTCCATTGATCTTCCGTGATGGCAGATAGCACATGTTGGCACACTGTGCATCCTCCAAATTTGGCTTTTCAAAACATTGCAAAAAAATTTAAAAGATTGTACCACAATCCAAAAAGTGATTTTGTAGGGTTTTAAATTCACCCCAAAACATCAATGATGTTATTATTTTTATTAATAACATCATTGATTTTTTGCTGGATGTTTTGCAGTTCGGCATTACACCCCATGATCTCCCCGATCAGGATCTGGGCACTTTCTGATGTGAAACGTTCTCTATCCCTCACATCACGATCACCTAAAAAGAGAGAAAGAAAAAAAAAAAACAGGTCTCAGAAATCTGCCACCATCCATCTCTTTTACCTGAGCCTGTGGTCGCAGACACTCACCTGTTGTGGTGCCATTCTCCACCACATTTTCTTCTTCCTCCTGCTCAGCTTGGGTTAAGGGTATTTCACCTTCTTCCAGAGGTGGGGGGGTCTCTGGTCTCCTCGGATGAGGGGTGTCCTCCGAGTCTTTTCTCCCCTATTTAAAACAAAAATGGTATAATTAGCACACAGATATTTGATGGCAGAACTAGAAATAGGAAACACTGCTTGGAAGTGGGGTACTATTGTCTATTTTAGCAGACTTCCAAGATGTATTTTTTGTATTGCCCTTTGTCAAGCTGCAATACTTTACCTGTTTAGTACAAGCTTCACAGATGGAGACCCCCCTATAGTATACACTGGAGCACCTGTGTGGCCCCCTAATAAAAATGGTGTTCTTGTGTCCCACACTAGTGCTCCAGTGTCCAGATGTGAAAACAGCTGCTCAGTGTCATCTCCTTACACACAATCTAGTTGGCATTTCATTCTAGTAACAAACCCATCTACGCAAAACAAATATTTGGCATCCAAGTAGGCCCAAAAAAATGTGGGAAATGCATATGGCCTAAACAATGGTGTTTTAGAGGCCGAAAAAAAAATGTTTGATACGAACGAATAATGGGCCCATGAACATTAAAGTTGCCCTTTTAAACGTTACAATTAATAAAAGCATATGTAGCAGCACGAAACGCAATAAAGACAGAAAGAATAGGAACACAGCACAACTACTTACTTTTTTGCAGCACTCTCCAGATCTTTCGGTACTGCTCTGGCTCTCTTAACTTCAGGTCCGACCACCGCTTCCTGAGCTGATCTTTCGATCTTCGTACCCCGAAATTCCTGTGAAGGCTTTTGATCACTTTCGCCATGATCTTGGCCTTTCTGATGTTGGGGTTGGGGTAAGGCCCATACTTTCCGTCATAGTTGGACTTTCTCATGATGTCGACCATCTCCAACATCTCCCCAAAGGACATATTTGTGGCCTTAAAACGTCTCCTTCTGGATCGGGACGTGTCCGGATCCGGGCTTTCCTCCTCCTCCTCCTCCTCCTCCTTGTTGCTATAATTAGCAAACACCTGCTCTAACTCCACCATCATGCTCTTCACCCACTGCGCCGAACGAAAAGGGGCGGGAAATAGACTAGAAAGAATGTCAGGGGTGGGCGGAGTTACACGCATGCGCAGTGTGTATAAAGCGTAACATGCGTGCGTATTCCGTACGATCTGTGAGCGGAGGAAGGAGCATTGGACGCGCTGATCGTAAGAACGAAGGTAAGAGACAAACTTGTGCCTATACTGCTTCTACATTGAAGCCTATATTGTAACAAGATTAGGAGAGTTTTGTCTGACATTAGGGTTTGTCTTGTGTTGTGTCTTGCAGTGAACATGGATATCTTACTGAAAGACAATGACTTCATGTCAGTATTCATAGATATCTTAAGGGAGCTGCCCTGTCTGTGGGAGATTAAACACCCCCATTTCAAGAACCAAGCAAAGAGGAAGGCAGCACTGGTGCAATTGTGTGAAATTGTGAAGCAGGTGATCCCCACGGCAGACATCACCTATTTAAAGATCTTCATTGGTGGCCTGAGGAGTACATATCTTAGGGAGCGCAAGAAAGTCCTGGATTCACAGAGATCCGGAGCAGCAGATGACATCTATGTCCCCAGGATGTTGTACTACGACAGGCTGCATTTTCTGGCAGGCCAGACTGAACCCAGGTCATCCCTCTCCAATCTTCCTTCCACGCTTCCTTCCCCCACGGCTGAGGCTTCTGACGCCCAACCTGGCCCTTCCAGGCCGCATGTGGAGGAGCCCAGATTGAGCCAGGTATAGCATTCCTCTAAATATTTCTGGTTGTACAATCAATGATGTTAACTAGATGTTAGTTGGGAGTACTAAGTTATGATTGTGATTGATGAAGAAAAAACTAAAACCATGTCCCTTTTTCATACACAGGGAAGTCTCAGCCAGGAGGTGGCCGGGCCGAGCCAGCTGGCTGATCTGCAGGTCCCTCCACCCCCCCTGAAAAGAGAAAGTGGCAGAAGGAGGAGTGCCCTAGAGGAGGCTACCGGAGGACTCTTTTGGAGGGCTACAGAGGTCCTGGGAGCACGACAGACCGTGGAGGAGGACATTGCTGCCATCATTGCCTATAAAATGCAGAGGATGGAGGAGGGCCAACAAGTCTTGTGTGAGGCGCTCATATTGGAGGCTCTTAACAAAGGTATGACGGACCAAATGACACACCTTTGCGATGGTCCTCCTCCCTCTCCTCCAGGTCCTCCCAGTCCTCCTCCAGGTCCTACTCCTCCTCCTGCCACATCTCCAACTGCACAGCCACAGCCCGGAAGGAAGCGTGAAAGGAAGACCAGAAAGTGAGGACCCTGGATCCAGTCTGGTCAGCCAAAAAATGCAGCCTCTTGTGGTACCACAGCCTGGGGACACAGATGTCATCTGCTGCTATCCGGATCTCTGGGACTTCTGGACCAGACTGCCCTCCCTTACATATGGACTCCTCAGGCCACCAATTTTGATGTTCAAGAATTGATGTCTGCCGTGGGGGTCCCAGGCTTCGCTAATTTCTCATGTTGATCCAGTGTTGCCTTCCTCTTTGTTTGGTTCTGATCCCTTAATAAAGGATTTTTGTTTTGAATTATACTCTCCTATGTGTTTTACTTCAAAAAGGACAGTTTGTTTGTGAGGATTCAGGTACATTTCAAATATACAATGTGAAATGAACAAGGGACACCAACAACAAACAATCTCCTGGAGATTAAATAATAAAAGATATCAATGGTGTTGGGGTAACCTGACACACAAAACACACACAAAAATATTCTAGAGTAAAAATACAAATAACATTGAACAAAGATCAGCCTTGGAAAAAATCCAAACATTAAATAAAAAAAAGGCTTAAAATCCCCAAAAAAAAAAAAAAAAAAAAAAAAAAACATTCTGTCAGATGTGACAAATAATAACAATATATTCAGGGAATCCCAATAAAAAAAACAAAATAAAACTTTGTGAGAAGTGTGTGTGAATATGAGCAGCAAAACTACTTAAATTCTTGTCACATTATAAAGAAGAAGAGAGTGTGCTGTATTAAACCATTTTTAACATTGCAGCGTGATGAAAGTGCTGTATCCATTGCGAACGCTAAGTTTACCAGAACGAGCTGCTCCGTCTTGGAATTTCTTCTGAGCATGCGTGGCACTTTGTGCGTCGGAACAGGCCACACACGGAATTGACGCGATCGGATTTTGTTGTCGGAAAATTTTGTCTCCTGCTCTCCAACTTTGTGTGTCGGAAAATCCGATGGAAAATGTCCGATGGAGCCCACACACGGTCCGAATTTCCGACAACACGCTCCGATCAGACATTTTCCATCGGAAAATCCGACCGTGTGTACGGGGCATTATAGTTACAGTACTGTATAAATCATAAAGCTCTCCCAGAGCTTATGTCACTGTTTACCCAAAACAGTCGCCGCTGCTACACAGAGCAGTCTTTGAAGCCCTCCCAGGGCTTATGTCGCTGTTAACTCAGAACAACCTTATTACTGCTTCTCAGAGCAGTTAAACTTATCAAGGTATCGATCTCTAAATAAAAATTATGGCAAGAGAAAAATAGATATAATAGATATAAAAGTCTACTCACCAGACTTATTATGATCGATCCCGGATGAGCCCCCAACTGTTAGAAATGTAGATTGTCTAGGGGTATTTTTAGACCCTCGATACCTCTGCATAAGGTGTACCTTCCAATCCCCACAGGCCTGTGAGATTAGCCCATTGAGACAATGATAAAAAAAAAAAATGACAAAGTCTCCCCGAGCAGAATCTAAATCTTTATTCTGACTCTGTGAATATAAAGGGGCTATTGTGAGAAAGTACAGCCCCCTGAACATCATTACAAAATTATCCAATCAAATACAAAGACATTTTACGACAAAACCGAAACTCATACAACGTATGAGTCTGGGAAATCACGTGCTTTACGAGAAATTGGAAGCATCGCATGAGAAACAAATGAGAGAAACAATAGCAAGAACAATGAACAGTATATGCACACAGCTGTTTGTAAAATAGAGTACAGGATAAAACACAAAATGGAAACTGATTCTAAAATGGATGTAGTTAAGCTAAATATGCCTTCAGCTTTATAGCCCTTTTCCATGGGTTCAGAATAGGAATCGGCTTCATCATCAGCCTCTGAGGCACTTTCTTGCTGCTCTGAAACACCCTCTATGTCCCCCTCAGTTAAAGGCTCTATGAAATCTCTACAAAATCTAAAAGATGTGGCTGAGGCTCAGGAGATCTAGAGTCATTGAAACCTAAGTCAAAGTGTGGTACTGACAGGTTTGAACTGGAGGAAGGTAAGAGTATACAGTCCTTAATGGCAGATAAAATTTGTCTCCAGTCAAGCTCTACTTCCTCTCCCCTCTTCAGCCCCCTCCTCCGTTGAAGCTTGGGTGGGATGAGGAGGGGATGGAAAAGGCCAAGGCCTGCAGGTTTCCCCAGTGGGGGGGCTCTTCCATTGAACTTGGAATCCGCAACTGTTGGATATAGGCAATAGATTACGATGCCATGTCTTCACCACCCCACTTTTTCCTTTCCGGGCATATCTGATAGACTGTTAGACCTGGCAACTTCTGACTGACTTTAAAGGGCTATGACGTCAAGCGAACTGCTAATTTTATTTCTCTGGTACCCCAAGGTTTCTCAATAGCACCCGGTCTCCTGGCTACAAGTCTTGCAATTTCACCCTGGCATCGTAGTTCCGCTTATTCCTTTACTCTGCTACATTGAAGGCCTGGTTGGCTTAGTCATAAGCAATCTCTAGCTGGTGTTTCAACCTGTCCACAAACCCACAATGTGACAGAGGTTATACGGTCGGGAGCGGTGCCAAAGGCTAAGTCATTGCACGACTCCCAAACATTAGGCAGTACGGCGAGTAACCTGTAGCATCGTTTTAAGTGCTGTTATACACATGAACTATCACAGCAATATACTGACTCCACTGCTGTTTCTTCTCAAGAGGCAAAGCGCCGAGCATGTTCAGAAGAGTCCGATTGAAGCACTCCAGGTTGGGGGTCACCTTGAGGGTAGTAAGGGATAGTTCTGAATTTTTTTAATACCGAGAAGGGTTACAGTTCTTTGATGAACTTGCTCTAAAAGTCTCTGCCCTGATGTGAGTGAATACATTTTGGCAGCCCATAATGCACAAATACATTTTTCGAAGATGACTTTAGCCACTGTGGAGGCCTGTTGGTTCGGTGTGAGGAATGCCTGGGCATATCTGGTGAAGTGCACTAGGTCATTTCCCCATCCACTGGAATCTGGCTCTAAACAATATAGTCAATACACACCAACTCCATTGGTCCTTGGCTCTGGAGGTGGCCTATTGGGATTAGACATATGCAATTGGTTTTGGTCCGAATATACATTTTTTGGTTATTCGGAGATTCCAATGTATCCAAATCTCTGAATGAAATAGTAATGAATTTCATTGAATTTTGTTAAATTTTGTTTCGTATATTAGTTTTCTACCGAATTCCAAATTTTTGGAATGTTTCGAATCAGATGAAAAATGATCGACCAATTTGAATTCTGTGTGAAAAATAGCTGGTTGTTAAGGAGCAGGCTGGAAAGCCAGCTGCTGAGTCCTTAACAACCAACGACTTATCACTAGTCAGCAGGCTTCCACATTGTCAGATGAATATAAAACAAAAGAATGATGGCAATGGAAAATGTAAAAAAAAAAAGAAACAGCGTGGGGTCCTCCCCAATCCATACCAGGACTTTTGGGTCTGGTATGAATTTTAAGGGGAATCCCACGCCAAAATGTTTAAATAATGGCGTGGGGCCCCCCAAAATCCTTACCAGACCCTTATCCAAGTATGCAGTCTGGCAGGCAAGGAAAGGGGGGGTGAGCGAGGCCCCCCTCCTGAACCATACCAGGCCACATGCTCTCAACATGGGGGGTGCTTTGGGGCAGAGGGTTTCTGCCACCCCTCAAAGCACCTTGTCTCCATGTTGACAAGGACAAGGGCCTCTTCCCCACAACCCTGGCCAGGGTTGTGGTGGCCTGCGGGCAGGGGCTTTTTAGAACCAGGATGCCCCTTTTAACAATGGGGCCCCCAGATCCGGCCCACCCATGTAAATGAGTATGGGGTACATTGTAAAATACACAACACAAGTTTTTGACAAGTCCTTTATTTAAAAAAAAAAAAAAAAGTCCCCCGGCATAGATCCATTGTAAATCACGATGCCCGCCCCCATCACCGACCCGAAAAAGGAAAGAAAAAAATCCAGTCTCAACGTAGGCTCCCACGGGCTGCCAGCTCCGCCGTCTGCCAGCTCTTAAATAGCTAAGGGTCGAGGCCACCTGAGGACATCACCGGCTGACCCCTGCCCCTTGTGACATAATCAACCGTGACGTGCTGGGTCGAAGATGTCACAAGGGGGTGGGGTCAACTGATAAATAACTATGGGGGCACCCAATGATGTAAAGAACTGTCAGGTGGTGGTGCTGGCAGAGGGTGGGAGCCTTAGTTGAGTGCAGAGCTTTTTTTTTCAGGTCAGCGATAGCGGTGGACATCATGATTTATGATGGATCTATTTTGGGGACTTTTTCTTGTTTTGTTTCTTAATAAAAGACTTGTCAAAAACTGTCTGTTTTTTATTTGTTTTTCACACTTTTCTGGTGAATGAGTAGGGGTACTATGTGGGCATCGAGGACCCGATAAGTCGCACCCCCACAACCAGCCAGGGTTGTGGGGAAGAGGCTCCTGTCCCCATCTACATGGGGACAAGGTGCTTTGGAAGGTAGAGCCCCCCGCTCCCCTGTGTTGAGGGCATATGGCCTGGTATGGTTAAGGGGGGGCACTTGCTCATCCCCCTGCTTTTCTGCCCTGCCATGCTCAGATAAGGGTCTGGTATGAATTTGGGGGGGCACGTTGGTTTTTTTTTTTACATTGTGGTGTGGTTCCCCTTAAATTCCATACCAGACCCGAGGGGGGGGACCCCACGCTGTTTTTTTTTTTTCACTGCCGGCATTCTTTTGTTTACATTCATCTGTCAGTGGGGAAGCCTACTGACAGCTGATGAGTGATTGGTTGTGATTGGTTGTTAAGAATTCGATGGCCGACTTCCCGGCCCCTTCCTTCCAGCTATTCTTCACATAAAATTTTAATCGGTCTATCATGTTTCGATCGATCCGAATAAGAATTGTTCCAAAAATGTGGAATCTATTAGAAAATAATAAACAAAATAAATTTAAGGGTCTGGTATGGATTGGGACAGGGACCCCCACACTTTTTTCTTTTGAAGATGAGTCATGATTGTTAAGGATGCCAGCGGCCACCCACTGCTTAATGATTGGCTATTCTGATTTTTGAATATGCAAAAGGAGGGCCAAAGATATGAAACTCATTCTGCAATTCTGAAAACAAATCGGTCCAATATTGCATCAATGGACCATTTTTTTTTCCCAAATTAGTTTTCTATTTTTAGCATTGTTTATTCAGAATAGCATTAACATAAAAAAAAACAAAAAAAAAACAGTGTCCCTTAGGTCTGGTATGACTTTTAAGGAGAACCCCATGCCTAAATTGAAAAGAAAAAAATAACGGTGTGGTCCCCCCAAAATCTATACCAGACCTTTAGTCGAGCCCTACCCTCCTAAACCATACTAGGCCACATGCCCTCAACATGGGAGGGTGCTTTGGGGCAGTTGATAGGAACAAGGACCCCATGTGAATGAGTATGGAATACAGTTTTTGACAAGTCCTTTATTAAAAAGCAAAAAATAAATAAAAACATAAAAGTGTCCCCTAAAGTAGATCCAACGTCAATCGCGATGCTCGCTGCTACTGCCAACCCGAAGAAAAAAAAAAATGTTCTACACCCAGCGAAGGCTCCCACCATCAACATGGGGACAAAGGGCGCCCCCTTTCCTGGCCTGCAGGACTGAATGCTCGGATAAGGGTCTGGTATGGATATTGTCTTTTACGTTTTTTTAAATTGTAACATAAGGTTCCCGTTAATCCATACCAGACTCAATTAACCTGGTATGGATTTGGGGGGGAGACCCCACGCTGTTTTCTTTTGATTGTCATCACTTGTTAAGGATGCAATGGCCGGCTTCCCGCCCCGCTCTTAACAACCAGCTATTCTTCACATAGAAGTTGAATGAATGATAATTTTCTCGACCAATCCGAATCATTACGAAAATTCTGAATTTGTTAGAAACTTAATAAATGAAACTAAACAAAACTAAACAAATTCCGAAATGAAATTAGTAACATAACAAAGCTAACAAAACTAATTTTTCCATTCTGCACATGTCTAATTGCGACAGCTTGTTTAGGCAAGGTTTTCCATTGTATACAGCTCGTGCAAGTACGGCAGTATTCCTCCACCTCAGATTCTATACGAGGACAGTAGAAGTGGTCCCTCACTAACAGGAAAGTTTTCTCCGTCCCTAGATGTCCGTGGTTGTCATGCAATGACTATTACTGTTCTTCTTGAACTGGGAAGGCAGAAACAACTGCCAAAGATCACCACCTCGATCTAAGGGGCCCATTCAGTAGACCACCCCGTTCCTTAGTTGTAACCTGTCCCATTTTCTACAAGTGATTCTGGTGTCCAGTGGGTGGTCTACCAAGAGCAAGTCAGCCTTCATTTTCAAGAGGACCCTGTTGATCAGCTGGCAGAGCGAGTCTCGATCAGGGGCCTCTTGCAAGTCTCTGGGAGTAAGGTGAGGTAGCTCCTCAGCCTTCAACTGAGACACATTGCAGTAACACTGGGAAATACTGGTGGTTCGAGCTACCACAACTTTGGCATAGGCCATTCACTTTGGCAACATAATCAGCCCCTTGACTCTTTGCTTGTACTCCCTCCGGGAATACCCGTGCTCACTCAGATTCGGCAGCTCTGGTTTCGTAGGGCCTTATGGGACAATGCATCAGTGTCTCGATTTCCTACTCCACAGCAATACCTCAAGCTGAAGTGGAAGCTGAAGTGTGGCTAACTATCGGTGCCCCGTGGCATCCAGTTTGGATGTGGTTAGTACATAGGTCAGGGGGTTGTTATTTGTCTTCACCAAAAACTCTGCCCCGTACAGGTAGCCAGTTTGTCTACAACTGCCCATTTCAGAGCAAGAAACTCCAGTTTGTGTGTGGGATAATTCTTCTTAAAAAGGAGACTCCCTCACGAAAGCGATTGGACGGAGTTGCCTATTATGTTCCTGGTACAACACACCTCCAAGGCCCTTTCGACTGGCATCCACATGCAACTCATGTTTGGATGAATCAGTGTAGGTCAACATTGGAGCCTGGGTCAAACACAGTTTTAACTAGTTGAAGGTCTGTTTACACTGTTGAGTCCACTGTCCACTGATGGGTTCAAAGGGATTCCTTGGACCCTTCTTCTGGGAACTCCGAGCAATTCTTCTAGCTTCCCCCTCACTGTTTTTCAGCAATTCCATCAAGGGTGCAGCTGTCTTTGCAAACCCGTCAATAAACCTGCGATTATACGAGCAGAACCCCAGGGACAATCTCACCTTGGTAACATTGTTGGGCCTTGGCCATGTGGTCACAGCTTCAATCTTGCTAGGGTCGGTGACCACTCCTTCCGCTGAAACTACATGCCCTAAATAGGTGACCAACATCCAATTATATCATCTAGATATAAAAGGACCTCAATCAAGTTCATATCCCCCACCATACACTCCATCATTCTCTGAAAGGTGTTGGGTTTCCCTGGAAAAACCCTGAGGCATGCAATCAAAACCAAAGAAGCCCAGGGGACTAATGAAATGGATCTTTTCTCTGTCTTTAGGATGCATTGGGATTTGTCACTGTAACACATCTTCGATTCTGGGAGTAATGCATTGATCCAAAATGGTTCTTCTATTGAGGGTACTGTAATTAATATACATTTGCAGGGTACTATTCTTTCGCTTACCACCATGGGGGAAGTGTAGAGGCTCCTGGATTCTCTGATAATACCTGCTTTTTTAACTCTGCTAGTTGCTCTCTAAGATCCCTGAATGGGGGGGGCGTGGCTGGCTGCAGAGCGAGATGTATGTGTAAGAGCTGAGCTCCTCTTCCCACAGACAAACAGCAGCTAACAGCGACTTTCTAGAGGGGGTTTTCACCCCAAAAATGGAGCGATCTGCACACCACAGCATCGGTGACCATGGCAAGGAAAAGAAAAGAACTCAGGAGGCCCCAGAAACTGACAGATTTCGTTACATGGCAGACACATGGAGGTAGGCAAGATGGCGCCGGCCGTTCATCCACCCGGGCCTATAACACACACTCCACCCCAGCTAACTCTGCATCTGTCAGCAAAAATAGTGGGTCGCCAGGCAGCCAGCAATCCTACCCTAATACCCCTCAGTCTGTAAGCCCAGCTAAAGCCAAATTCCGGATGGATGGCTCTGAATGCATCCCCACAGCTAGTCCCAGCACTGATTCTGGGGAGGACACTAGAGAGCTGCCGGACAGCATTGAGATGTTCCCAAAAAATAACCAGCCAGTTATGGACACAGTACTAAAGGACATGTTACTGTCCCTAAGGAACTCAATCCAAACTGACATGTCATGCATGCAAAAGTTCAATAAGGAGATACAGGCTGTATAATCCAGAGTAGGGCACATTGAAAACAAGATGGGGGAGTTTGCAGTTACTGTAAACGATTTGGTAGATGCCCATGATGAAAAAGGAGGTAATAGAAGGGCTCAAACATAAATTGGCTGACATGGACAGAAATAGATGGACCAATCTAAAAATCAGATGGATCCCAGAGTCTATACAGCAAGGAGACCTGCATGAGTACACCACTACTTTGTTTAAAGAAATCCTTCCTGAACACACGGATCTAGATGTGATCATAGACAGGATCCATTGCCTGCTTAAACCTTCACACCTCCCCTACTAGATTCCTAGGGATGTAATACTACGGCTACATTTTTACCACACAAAAGGAAAATTAATGACTGATGCGCACTAAGAATCATTTTCCTCCACAGTATCATAATCTGCAATTTTTTGCAGATTTATCACAATACACCCTCCAAAAAAGAAGAAGCCTCACCACAATCACCAAAGCCCTCAGGAACCATAGGATCAACTATAGATGGGGCTTTCCCACAAAAATGATGATTACCAAAGAGGGTCATACCTTTACTATAGACTCACTGAAAAAAGGTCTATACCTGCTCAAAGAATGGCAGATACTTCCAGAGCCTGTCAGCAGACCTGACTCCCCTAGGAGTATTCCTCATGCAGATCCTGAATGGCAAAAGGTCACGGCTAAGAATACTAAAAAACACTGACCACCTGGAAACTAAATAAGTAATATCATCAGTTCTATGGGGAGAGTAGACCCTCTCGGCTCACAAACTCACCCCCCTGAAACTACTTGAGTAGCAAATTGATGCATTCGGGTATGAAATACCCACGCTTGGGATCACAATGTTCACTTGAAAAGTTTAAAAATGTTATTCAAAGTTCAAGTTTTTATGTTCAAAGTCAGTTTTATTTGTCCTCTTATTTTTTTCCAACACAGTCAGAACTTAGATTCCTTTACAGCTCTCAGAAGGAGCCACCACTGTTTCTCCCAGATCAACACCTCTAAATAGACTTCACCAGCACAGCCAAGCTGATAAAAGAACTGGAAAGATGCCTACACTTCAAAATGTGAGTACAACACTTCTATGATCTGCAATAGCACTTAACAAAACCACCTATATCAGTTTTGACCACTTGAGGGAGCTCTCCACTAACAAAAGAACTTATATGTTCACAGAATGTCAAACAACTAAACCTTCTTTGTCCACTTGGGGGTGACATTTCTTTCTATAAATACCAAAGGACTTAATCATCCTGTCAAGCGTAAGTCATTATGGAGGAAACTCAATTCAAAAGCGACGTCCTATGTGCTCAGGAAACGCATTTCAATAGTTCGCCCCCCCCAAAATGCACAAATAAGCAGTTCCCCCATATTTTTACTGCAAACGCAGATTCAAGAAAAAAAAAAAAGGAAGAGTTCTTAATGCAATAAGGGACACCTCCTCATTCTAACTCCATGAAGTGATTGCAGACCCAAAAGGACAGTTCATAATATTAATTTGCGATATCAACTCTTCAACGTACACTATTGTAAACCTTTACACCCCGAATTCTAACCAAATGCGCTTTATTAACAAAACTTTTCGGAAGATACGGACCCACCAAAAAGAAGCTCTGGTGATGTGGGGACTTCAATCTTTTTTTTTTTTTGATTCCACTTCCACCCCCATCAGAAAAACCCAAACGCTTCAAAACACTATACATCAGCAAAACTTATTCGACGCCTGGAGATGCCTTTATGCAGGGGAAAAAGACTTAAATCTTTTTTTCTTCACCACACAGGACATACTCACAAATTGATCTCTTCCTAGTAGATCAATGGACCTTGTCCAGAACTGTAGCAATATCTATAAATAAACAACCTGAAACTATATGCCAAACTGATTGCTCTAAGGCTGATAGACATACTTCCACAGCTTATACATATGGACCAATCCGGATTTACAAAGGGAAGTCAAAGCACTGACGCCACATTAATATAATCCACCACGCAAATCTGAAGGGAACGCCTTCTCTGCTCCTAGCTTTCGGATACATTGGGGATATCTTGCCAAGGTATTGGAGAAGTTTGGATTCAATGGCACTATATTTTCTGCAATTATGGCATTATATTCCAAGCCCTCTGCCCAGGTTTACACCTCTGGGGCACTTTCCACTCCATTTAATATCACAAATGGAACTCGCCAGGGGTGCCCACTTTCACCGTTAATATTCAACCTTCTCATGGAATCTCTGGGGAGTTACATACGCAACCACTCTCAAATCACAGGACATAGGTTTAGTAACTCAGCACACACCATTAGTCTATTTGCTGACGATGTTAAACTCATGATCACAGGTGTGGAGACCTCATTAGCCTCGATACATCAAACACTCAAAATGTTCAATGGTATATCCTACTACAAAGTAAACACTATATCATGCATCCTTGGCATCAATATACTTCCTAAAACTAGGCGCAAAATGGAACAATTATATCCATACACATGGAACACCACTGGTATAAATTACTTAGGCATCACCCTAACATCCAAGACAGAGGAATTGTTCAAAGCAAATTACTCCATATTCCTAGATAAACTACACCCCAAACTCCAAGATCTAGCAAAAACTGAACTATCCTTGTCCGGGAGACTGGCAGCCTTTAAAATGGTACTGTTACCACAGTTTCTATATTTATTTAGGACTATCCCTATTCCAGCACCTAATACCTTCTTTATTAAAGCCCAATCCATGATCAACCAATATCTTTGGCAAGGAAAGAGGGCAAGATGTGCATTCTCCAAACTAATCAACACTAGGAAGGCTGAGGAGTGGGCTTAGTGGTACTCAAAGACTACTACACTGCCTCAATACTGGCACAAATGAAAACATGGTTCCCCCAAAGCCCCAATACTAGGTGGAAAGAATTGGATCACACTTGTTTAATAAAAATAAAAAAGGTAAATAGAGTAAGCATAGTCAAAGCATAGCCAGAGTCCAGTAACTGGATAGGGTGTTCAGCCAAGCCAGAGTTCAGTAACCAGATCGCGTAATCAGCCAGGCCATAAGTCAGGGATCCAAGTAGAGGAACAGCAAGCAGGATAAGGAGCCAGAAGGGATGTCAGCAAAGCCAGTCTTTAAACAGGAACGCAGGAGATGGTTTCTTGTGATGTGACCAAGGCGAAGGCAGGAATGAAGTGAGCTGGAGATCTTTAAGTAGGCGGGACTGAGGAGCACATCAACATCTGGTTAACTGTGGAGAGAGATGAGAGCTGTCAATTAGCCGACAGCTGAGCAGCAAGCTCAGAGAAGGAAGGGCTGAGGCAGCCCCTACAGTACCCCCCTCCTCAATGACCCCTCCCCCTCGGAGGACCACCAGGCTTGAGGGGAAAACGTCTATGGATGACGGCAGGAGCATATACGTCCGAGCATGAGACCCAGGGCTGTTCCTCCAGACCGTACCCCTTCCAATGCACCAGGTACTGTATGCGCCCACGGGACCTACGGGAGTCAACAATGGATTGTACCTCATACTCCTCGTGGTTCTCAACCTGTATAGGGTGAGGAAGTGGCACCGAGGTGGTAAAGCGGTTGCAGACCAACGGCAAAAATGGAAGCCAGTTTCTTAGAAGTGGGAAACTTCTTAAGTGGAATACAATGACATTTTTGAGAACCGGTCAACCACCATAAGGATAATTGTGTTGCCTTGGGAGTTGAGCAACTCCACAATGAAATCCATAGACAGGTGGGTCCAGGGCCTCTCTCCATTGGGTATGGGTTGTAGGAGGCCCACTGGAAGGTGTCATGGAGTCTTACTCTGAGCACACATGGAACAGGCAGCTACGAAGGCAGTTACATCAGCACGTAGACTACGCCACCAGAATTGTTGGGAATTGGCCCAAATGAGTTGATTCTTACCAGGGTGGCCAGCTGCCTTGGTAGAACGGTAAGTCTGGAGCATGGCAGTACGGAGACACTCTGGGACAAAGCAGCAGTCACAAGGTTTCTCAGGAGGAGCATCGACCTGAGCAGCAAGAATTTTGTCACCCAAAAGGAGAAGTAAGACTGGTGCAAACTGTAGCCAGAATACGATCAGGAGGAATCGTAGAAACCAGAACCTACTCCAACTTGGAAGTGGAGGAAAATTGTCTTGACAAGGTGTCAGCACTTACTTTCTTAGTACCGGGTAAGAATGAGACAATGAAATTGAAACTTGACAAGAAAAGAGCCCATCGCGCCCTTCTGGGAGAGAGGAGTTTAGCCTCAGACAAGAATGTGAGATTCTTATGGTCAGTAAGAATGAGAACCAGCACAGTGGTACCTTCGAGGGGATGTCCCCATTCTTTCAGGGCTAAAATGATTGCCAACAGCTCTGTCACCAATTCGTAATTGCACTCGGCAGGTGACAATTTCTTGGAAAAGTAGCCACAAGGATGCATAGCACTCTCAGAGGTAGGACGTTGAGACAGAAGGCGCCAACACCAGTCTCAGAAGCATCGACCTCAAGGATAAAAGGTAACATAGGATCAGGATGTGCCAACACAGGAGCAGAAACAAAGGCAGCCTTGAGACTTTCAAAGGCCTTAATGGACTCCGGAGACCAACTCTGGGTTACCGTTCTTTCTGGTCATATCGGTCAGGGGCTTGACCAGAGATGAGAAGTTACGAATAAACTTCCGATAAAGTTGGCAAAACCCAGGAAACGCTGCAGAGGATGTAACCCCACGGGTTGAGGCCACTGTAGGACTGCCGAAAGTTTCTCTGGGTCCATCGAAAAACCAGCAGTGGAAATGACATAGCCCAGGAATTTTACCTGTTCCCGATGGAACTCACACTTCTCCAGCTTACTAGGGATTGTTCTTGTCACGGAACGTCCCACACTGTGCTTGAGTGCTTCCGTCATATAACACTTCCTCCCAGTCTGTATACAGATATCAGATATTCCAACCTCTCTGAGCACAAAACAAGCCGACACTTGTTGCTAACATGGACTCACTTTATTTAGAATCAAAATTACAAGACTTTATATGCCGTTGGAACCTCCTAACAATACAACTGTAACCTAATTAACATGAGCTAATTATCTAATCCTGTATATAGCCTAGGTGACTGAGACATGACCTTTCGCCCAGACTTGTGGTCACCGAGCATCACACAGTTAATTAACAAACAATGGGTGAAAAGACTCTTAGAGCCACACTAGACTTATTTACAATAAACACATTATAGCAGAATTGATGACATTAGCATTTAACAGTACGAGTCCCAACGGTATAAATCAGTCACCATTCTAATATGGCATATAAAGGGTTCCCAGAGTCTGTGTTTTGGGGGGACATGGAGCTGAATCCAAAGTAACACCAACCCCAGGGTCCCCAGGCATACAGCTCACAGAGAGCACCATTCCCCCAAATGCTAGGGCCCATAATCAGTGGGCAAGAGGCTTGCGTTCAGTCCCCTCCAATAGCCTCTGTCCAGGGTGAGTCTGTCACAGTTCTCTCTTAATTTCTGAAGCACACGACAGACATCTGTGTGGTGGCTCTCCAGGGACTTGGAAAATATGAGGATATCAGCGAGATAAATCACCACACATAACTGCAACAAATCTCGGAGGACATCGTTAAATTCCTGGAAAACTTCCGGGGCGTTACAAAGGCCATGTCACGGAGGACAAGTCACCTCCGTTCGCCGGGCTGCAGGGCGCATGCGCAGGGGGTTGTTGTTGAGACGTGCACCCGTGCGCGGCCTGATGGTGCGGCGCGGGTGCACGGCGGCCCGCGTGTGCGCGCCGTCGCCCCTGCGGGTGCCCGGTAGCGCGTCACGCTGACGCGCTCACTGGGAGGTTACTTTAGACGACACCAGCACCCAGTCGGGTTGCTGGTTTGTCGTCAGCTTACCCCTGCCTGTGTTTGAACTCCTGCTTACTGTCTCTTGTGAAACCGACCCTCTGCCTGGATAAACGACCACTCTTGCTTGCTGGATACCCTGACCCTCTGCCTGAATAAACGACCACTCTTTGCTTGCTGGATACCCTGACCTTCTGCCTGGATAAACGACCACTCTTGCTTGCTGGATACCCTGACCTTCTGCCTGTTAAAGGATCACTCCAGACCTGTTGGATTTCCTGTCCTCTGCCTGTGTCTCCAACCATACTTCCCACGGGGCTGCCACCCCCTTGATCCCCTCAGTTATAAGGACTTCCTAATCACCAGTCTGATATCTCTTAACCTTTGCCCTTTGCACCTCCAGGCACTCCTTCAGAAGACTTCCTGCCATCCAAGCCATCCTGAGTCTTCCTACAGTTTACCGGAGACGCGTGCCTCCGCGTGCTTCCGATCCCCTGTCTCACTCTCGGGGGTTCGGGTGCGCGTGGTCGTAAGGGCAAGCCGCTCTCGGCATCTCGGCCTTGGTGAGTATTGACGTGACAGGCCAAAAGGCATTACAAGATACTCATAATGGCCTGTTCTGGTATTAAATGCAGTTATCCACTCGTCGCCCTCCTTAATCCTCAAGAGATTGTAAGTCCCTCTCAGATCAAGCTTAGTGAAAACTGTTGCTCCCTTGAGGTGGTCAAATAACTCTGTAATTAACGGGATCGGGTAAGCATTCCTAATCGTGAAACGATTGAGACCCCTATAATCAATACAAGGTCTCAGTTCACCGCTCCTCTTCTTCACAAAGAAGAAACCAGCAGGAGACACGGATTTGCGGATGAAACCACGAGAAAGTGGATCTGCAACATACTCCATGGCTTTATCCTCCAAGACCGACAAAGGGTAAACCCGGCCATGAGGGGGAGTGGCACCAGGTTGAAGGTCAATTGCGCAATCATACGGCCGGTGTGGAGGCAAACTACCGGCTTGTCCTTTGTCAGAGACATTGCTAAAATCATGGTACTCCTCTGGCAGAGAGGAGAGTGAAGAGGTACACAGGACCTTGGCTACCTTCCGGAAGCAAGTTTCACTGCATTCTGGTGACCAGAAGAGAACCTCAGCACGGAGCCAATCAAAAGAGGAGTTGTGCCTCTGTAACCAAGGATAACCAATAACCAGCAGAAACTTAGGAGAGGAAATCACTTGGAATTGGATTATCTCATGGTGAAGAGTCCCTATGGCCATGGACAACGGAACCGTCTCATGAGTCACATGGGCAGGCTGTAAAGGTCTCCAGTCAAGAGCCTCAATGGCAAGTGGAGTGTCACGCAGCTGCAGTGGAATCGAGTGCTTTGATACAAAGACAGCATCAATGAACATGCCTGCAGCCCCAGAGTTGATTAGAGCCTGTATCTTGATAGACGACTTAGCCCAAGAAAGGGTGACCGAAACCAGGGGCTTATCCTTCTGGATAACTGGGAATGACACAACACCACCTAAGGTCTGTCCATGACAGGACCTCAAGGTTCAGGTGTTCCCAGGATGGGTAGGACAAGACTTCAAAAAGTGACCTGCCTGGCCACAATAAAGGCACAATCTCTCCCTCCTCCTAAAGGCTCTCTCATTCGCAGAGAGACGCGTGAAGCCCAAGTGCATGGGTTCATCTTCACTGACCAACTCGGTACCAGGAGGTATGGGAGGTGAGGGAGGCATGGGTGGGACTGCAAAGCTCGGAGGCAAACGTACAGGAGGCTTCCGCAAGTGCTCCTTAAAAGAAAGTCTGAGTCTGGAGTCAATGAGGATGGCAAACGAGATCAAGCTCTCCAGCTCAGTGGGTATATCTTGGGATGCTATCTCATCCTTGATGGAATCCGAGAGACGATGAGAAAAAAGCAGCCACTAGGGCCTCATTGTTCCAAGCAACCTCTGCTGCCAGAGTACGGAACTCAATGGCGTAGTCGGCAACAGTTCCCATACTCTGATGGACATGAGGCACTTGGCAGCAGAAGCAGAGCATGCGGGAATGTCAAATACCCTTTTAAAGGAGGCCACAAATTCTGGATAACTCAAGACAACAGGTTTTTGCATCTCCCATAGAGGGTTAGCCCAGGCCAAGGCTCTCTCAGAAAGCAAAGATATCACAAACCCTATTTTGCTTCTGTCCATGGGAAACGCCTGGGGCAGCATCTCAAAGTATATTTCAACTTGGTTGAGAAACCCTCTGCATTGAACAGGATTGCCCCTAAATCGCTGGGGAAGCGGGGCGGAACCAGACATACCTCTTATAGAGGTAATACTCAAGGCGGGTGCCTGCACAGAGACTGGCGCAGCAGCAGGGACAGCCTGCAACTCAGGTTGTACCGGAGCAGCCACAGTGGGGGATTCCAGGTGAGCCGTGCAACTAAGAAGCTTTTGGAACACCATGGCAAACTGATCCATGCAGTGATCTTGCTCATCCAATCTGGAAAAAATATTACCAACAAGTAGATTTACTGTATGTTCTGAATTCATGGCCTTCGCCTACTGTCAGAAACCATGAACCAGACCTGGACAGAAGTACAGTAAAATCACACTTGTTTATTAATAAAAATAAAAAGGTAAATAGAGTAAGCGTAGTCAAAGCATAGCCAGAGTTCAGTAACCGGATCGGGTAGTCAGCCAAGCCAGAGTTCAGTAGCCAGATCGGGTAGTCAGCCAAGCAAGAGTTTAGTAACCAGATCGGGTAATCAGCCAAGCCAGAGTTCAGTAACCAGTTCGGTTAATCGACCAGGCCAGAAGTCAGGGATCCAAGTAGAGGAACAGCAAGCAGGATAAGGAGCCAGAAGGGATATCAGCAAAGCCAGTCTTTAAACAGTAACGCAGGAGATGGTTTCTTGTGATGTGACCAAGGCAAAGGCAGGAATGAAGTGAGCTGGAGATCTTTAAGTAGGGCAAAAATTATTGGAAAGAGATTCCACAAAGCAGTTTCTTCAGAGAGGACACACTGATATTAAGCTTAACTATCTTTATTGAGAACCCTCAGGTAAAGAATGCATGTATAAACAAATTAACCGCAATACAAAAATTAAAGGTGAAAATAATCCTTCCCACCAGCCAAAAATAAAAATAAGACTGACGTCTTACGGGGGACACTGGGTGGCCACCTTACCCTATACACACACCTCCATCAATCACTCGCCTTGCATACACATACAGACAAAAAGTCCATGACCCGGGTCTTATGAGTAATTGTCAAACAAATATTGCTCAGATGTATGGTAAGATAGATATGAGGAACCATGGGTGTATGCCTGGAACAATTGTCTGTATAGGAGCTGCGTTAAGGACGAGAAATCCACCCGTGAGATTGACCTGGATATTTTTGAAAATAGACAGAGATCCTTGCAATATAGCACTATTAAGCGCAACAGTCAGCAATTAGTGACTCAGCAGACCAAAGTCCATTGGTATTTTTCCATGGAAAGACATATATTGTATGTATCGCTCACCGTTTGGGCGTCTTGATCGAGATGTCTCGTAGACCATGGAATATCCGTGCTGCCACACTCTCCTGGCTCGTCAGTGAGCCGTGCTGAGAGCTATACACTTCCGGCAATGCTGATTCCTCCAGATTGCAGTTACGCTGGATCGCACGGTACAGGGATGGTCAGCTGGGCTGTAACAATCAGCTGTGTCAATCAGCTGTGTAGACGGTATTGTGAACCGCCACATGGAGAGGCGGCAAGGGAGCAGGATCGCTGTATAGGTTTAGTGATGTTGGTCCGTCCAGGGGTGGAGATAACCTGAGATGGTTCAGGGCTAAATGGTGGACATCCAGAAGTCCCAGCCACCACTCAAGTGATGGCAAGATGCTTACGCGTTTCACCTGATCACAGGTTTCCTCAGAGCATGCGTGCTGGGTCAGGATATGTGCTTTAAGTAGTCCTACTATGGATACCAATTAGCTATTAAAATTACCCACACCTGAACACCAATCACTACGTCATTCACCACTCGTGCAGACCTTTAAAAAGAAAAAACCCATTGTGTAGGTGCAATCAAATAACGGACCAATTATATATTTTTTTGGGAAGGCAATGTCAAATCTATAATTTCTTCTCAAAAAATAGAGGGCATTCACTTTTACTTCACAATGACAGCTTACCTAAAGGATATATGCTTAGCCGACCTATGTATAATATATAAATGCATATACAGCACTTCTGCTAGATATCCTCAGACCCCCTGGGAGGTGTATACCTTATTGTCCCGTATGCCATAAATAAATCCAAACCCATATTTACAGATTAAACAGGATGGCGATGTAATCTCAATGACAATGTATACAGGGACACCCTATGTGCAGACTATATATATAAGTGAGAGCACCTCTCATGGTACGAAAATAGGGGAAATAAATGTCCACATAAGGGTATATTTTACTAACGTTCCAGAAAAACCGAAAAATTACATTCATTATTTAAGCCAAAGGGCTGTAGGCTTTTTAAATAGAAGATCCACATCTTTTCTTTTTGGTATAATAACCTATCATAATCACCTCTTCTAGAAGGTACATTCAGTTTGTAAATACCCTTGCATTTCAGGCCACTTGGATCACCACCATGTGCCTTCAGAAAGTGCAATGCAAGGGGGTGATCATCATCTTTGTTGGTGATACTTTGGACATGTTCACCAGTTCTAATCTTAAGTTGTCTCTTAGTCTTACCAACGTAAATTAATCCACACGGACAAGTTAACATGTAGATTACACGTGTTGTAGCGCAATTGATGAAATTTTTAATCTTAAATTGTTTTTGACCATCGGAACTGGTGAACATGTCCGTCCTATCAACATACTTACAAATATGGCACCTGCCACACGGGTACATACCTTTTAAGGGGGGGAGGCTTGTGAGCCAATCCCTTTTTGGTGATCTACTATACTCAGAATGGACAAGGCAATCTTTCAAATTCCTTGCCCGTCTGGCTGTTAGAAGTGGCCTATCACCTACTATATCACCAATGATTGGGGCCTCAGAAAGTATATGCCAGTGATGGCTTAATACCTTTCTGGTTTGTTCCCATTGTGCCCCATATCTGGTGATGATCCTAATTGGAGACGACTTTGCATTACCTGGCTTACTCCTTGTATTTCCAATCAAAAGGGACTGTCTATCAGATTGTACTGCTCTTTTTTTGGCCTTTCTTATAGATCCATGGGAATATCCACGGTCCCGAAATCTCCCATAGAGGTCTTGCACCTCGGAGTAAAAATCACTATCACCCGAGCAGTTCCTTCTGGCCCTAAGGAACTGACCCACAGGGATACCTTGTATGAGAGATCTGGGATGATGGCTAGATGCCAGGAGCAGTGTGTTGGCTGCAGTATCTTTTCTGAATGTCTTGGTCTGGAATTTTGCCTCCCTCAATACTGATGAAAAGGTCAAGGAAGGACAAGGTTTTGGAATTATAAACATAGGTCAATCTGATGTTCCTATCATTTCCATTAAGTTCTTCCATAAAATTGACTAAGTCAACTGTTGTTCCCTTCCACAGCATGATCACATTGTCGATGTACCTTAGCCACAGTAAACAGTGGCCAAGGTACATCGGCGAGGGATACACACATTCAAGCTCCCACATCCCCAAATGCAGACATGCATATGATGGTGCCCATGGAGCTCCCATTGACGTGCCTCTGATCTGTTTGTAATAGACCCCTAAGAACTGGAAGCAAATGTTATCCAGCATAAATTGTAGGAGGTCTATAATAAACTCATTTTGAGTGGCTTGGAGTGGAAATTTGTTGTCCAAAAAGTGTTGTGTCGCCTTAGTACCCCAAATATGGGGAATTGACGTATATAGGGACTCAACATCAATTCCGACAAGGAGTACATCTTCAGGTACCACAATATCGTTCAATTTTCCCAAAACATCCCTTGTATCTTGTACAAATGAGGGTAATTCCACAACTAGTTCCTTAATGAGGGCATCTACATATTTGCCTATTCTCTCAAGGGGACCCTGTATAGCGGAAACTATGGGTCTCCCTGGAGGATCGGTCATAGATTTGTGGAGTTTGGGTATTGTGTAAAAGGTGGGGGGTGTTAAATTCATGAACCTTAAGATACCCATATTCTTTACGTGTAATAAGGCACTCCTCTAAGGCCATATTAAGCTTGAAGTTAAGGTTAGTGACAATCTGAGGAAAAGGGTTTGACGGGAGCCTCCGATATGTAGTTTCATCCCGCAGGAGGGACAAAGCTTGTCTCTCATACATAGTACCAGAGAGGAGTACAGTGTTGCCACCTTTATCGCTCCCTTTTATTACAATATCGGGGGCTTCCTCCAACTCTCTCAAGGCTTTTCTCTCCTCTTTAGTCAGATTGTCTAGTCCTTTATAGTTCCAATTGATCTTCGAAAGGTCTTTTTTGACCTGTTCCAAGAAAAGTTGGATCCTTTTATGCTTGGAGAACGGGGGCATTTTTAAAGATTTGATTGGTAGTTTAGATGGGCGGGGTCTTGTCTGTAAGTAGTCCTGAGCATCAATATCGGAGTCACAGTCCTGGTTTTCCTCCAAGAGGGCGACCAGGGCCTCCAGGGCCTCACGTTCCTGCCGAGTTTGCTCATCTACTTGTGTTGGTTGATTATCCCTGTTAGAATGCCAATATCTAAAAATCACCTTCCTCAAGAACAAATTCAGATCTTTAAAGACCTCAAATTCGCTCATAGCTGCGGTTGGTGAAAATGACAGGCCTTTTTGCAGTAGGGAAATGTGGTGTTGATTCAGGGGAAAATTAGTGAGGTTAACCACCCTGTAATCAGATGATAAATCATCTGTTCTCAGTGTGGAGGTACTTTTTGGTTCATTATTCAGGGTCTTCGTGACCCCGATCTTAGTTCCCGTTGACCCCCCTTCGTCTCTTTCTCTTTTCCCCGATTCCCCCTGTTGGTCTTTGTATAGCTCTTGCTCATGGCAGTATCTTTTTGGTTGTCTTTTCTGGGATTTTTTACTTCCAGACATTGCCCCTCCTGATCTAAAAAAGCTACCGTTTTATCTTGCCGTTCTAAATCGCTGTCAGTTGAGGAATATCTTGTGCGACTTGTATTCGATTTATTCCTCCTACCTTTACGTGACCTGCTTCTCCCCCTAGGTATTGTGGGGTCAAACATTTCCCCCTTCTCCCAATCGAGAAGATTCTGCTTAAACCTTTCCTGTTTGGTGGCTTTTAGAGTTTTTTGTGTTTTTTCTACCTCCCTTTTCAGGAGATCATTACTCTTAATGAACTCCAGATCAGTTTTAAAAGGCTCCAGTAGCTGTACACTAGTCTCAATTTCTTTTTGGATTTCTTCTAATTGTGCTTGTTCCTCATTTACAATCATTTGAAGAATTGCTAGCCCACGTTCAAGACAGCTATTTTTCCACACTTCAAGAAAACGTGGTGTATGTAAGTGACTTGCGGGGATGACTCTTTCCCGCTGTCCTCTAGGGATTATCCTATGCTCAATATGTGACTTTAGTGATGAAATATCCCACTTTCTATTGAGAAATTTGATCGTGAGTTTTTTATGATTTTTTAGTAGTTTTTTTAGACCATCATCAGCATTGTGGGAAGCAGAGGGTTCACAGGAAAATGCTGTTTGTATTTCCAAGTCAATTTCTTCAGCTAGAAGGTAAGCCATATTTCTAGATGTTAAAGTGCCGAAAGAATAGTAAACAAATACACATATATTTAACAAAGTCTCAAAAACGGTCCAATTTAGTTTGAAAAGTGTATTGCACCTTTAGGGATAGATGTGCAAATCGTGTTTAATTTAAAAAGGGGGGAGTTTTGGCTAGTGAGAGAGATGTGTAGAGGGTGGCATTAATATCAAAGGTCTGGAAAGGAAGTATAATCCCATAAATTAATGATATGAAAAAGAAAGAAAAAAGACCACTGACATTGCCTAGTCAAGCGCCAGTATGTATGAGCTTTTTAAGTAGGTTTACCAGGTACCTGCTCAAATGAAAACACCAGCATATATCATTAACCCTGATTATGAACTGTGAACACATCAATTCAAAGAGCGGGGTGATTGTCCTCTGAACTTAACCAACAACATGGCAAAAATTATTGGAAAGAGATTCCACAAAGCAGTTTCTTCAGATGTACCTTGGCCACTGTTTACTGTGGCTAAGGTACATCGACGATGTGATCATGCTGTGGAAGGGAACAACAGTTGACTTAGTCAATTTTATGGAAGAACTTAATGGAAATGATAGGAACATCAGATTGACCTATGTTTATAATTCCAAAACCTTGTCCTTCCTTGACCTTTTCATCAGTATTGAGGGAGGCAAAATTCCAGACCAAGACATTCAGAAAAGATACTGCAGCCAACACACTGCTCCTGGCATCTAGCCATCATCCCAGATCTCTCATACAAGGTATCCCTGTGGGTCAGTTCCTTAGGGCCAGAAGGAACTGCTCGGGTGATAGTGATTTTTACTCCGAGGTGCAAGACCTCTATGGGAGATTTCGGGACCGTGGATATTCCCATGGATCTATAAGAAAGGCCAAAAAAAGAGCAGTACAATCTGATAGACAGTCCCTTTTGATTGGAAATACAAGGAGTAAGCCAGGTAATGCAAAGTCGTCTCCAATTAGGATCATCACCAGATATGGGGCACAATGGGAACAAACCAGAAAGGTATTAAGCCATCACTGGCATATACTTTCTGAGGCCCCAATCATTGGTGATATAGTAGGTGATAGGCCACTTCTAACAGCCAGACGGGCAAGGAATTTGAAAGATTGCCTTGTCCATTCTGAGTATAGTAGATCACCAAAAAGGGATTGGCTCACAAGCCTCCCCCCCTTAAAAGGTATGTACCCGTGTGGCAGGTGCCATATTTGTAAGTATGTTGATAGGACGGACATGTTCACCAGTTCCGATGGTCAAAAACAATTTAAGATTAAAAATTTCATCAATTGCGCTACAACACGTGTAATCTACATGTTAACTTGTCCGTGTGGATTAATTTACGTTGGTAAGACTAAGAGACAACTTAAGATTAGAACTGGTGAACATGTCCAAAGTATCACCAACAAAGATGATGATCACCCCCTTGCATTGCACTTTCTGAAGGCACATGGTGGTGATCCAAGTGGCCTGAAATGCAAGGGTATTTACAAACTGAATGTACCTTCTAGAAGAGGTGATTATGATAGGTTATTATACCAAAAAGAAAAGATGTGGATCTTCTATTTAAAAAGCCTACAGCCCTTTGGCTTAAATAATGAATGTAATTTTTCGGTTTTTCTGGAACGTTAGTAAAATATACCCTTATGTGGACATTTATTTCCCCTATTTTCGTACCATGAGAGGTGCTCTCACTTATATATATAGTCTGCACATAGGGTGTCCCTGTATACATTGTCATTGAGATTACATCGCCATCCTGTTTAATCTGTAAATATGGGTTTGGATTTATTTATGGCATACGGGACAATAAGGTATACACCTCCCAGGGGGTCTGAGGATATCTAGCAGAAGTGCTGTATATGCATTTATATATTATACATAGGTCGGCTAAGCATATATCCTTTAGGTAAGCTGTCATTGTGAAGTAAAAGTGAATGCCCTCTATTTTTTGAGAAGAAATTATAGATTTGACATTGCCTTCCCAAAAAAATATATAATTGGTCCGTTATTTGATTGCACCTACACAATGGGTTTTTTCTTTTTAAAGGTCTGCACGAGTGGTGAATGACGTAGTGATTGGTGTTCAGGTGTGGGTAATTTTAATAGCTAATTGGTATCCATAGTAGGACTACTTAAAGCACATATCCTGACCCAGCACGCATGCTCTGAGGAAACCTGTGATCAGGTGAAACGCGTAAGCATCTTGCCATCACTTGAGTGGTGGCTGGGACTTCTGGATGTCCACCATTTAGCCCTGAACCATCTCAGGTTATCTCCACCCCTGGACGGACCAACATCACTAAACCTATACAGCGATCCTGCTCCCTTGCCGCCTCTCCATGTGGCGGTTCACAATACCGTCTACACAGCTGATTGACACAGCTGATTGTTACAGCCCAGCTGACCATCCCTGTACCGTGCGATCCAGCGTAACTGCAATCTGGAGGAATCAGCATTGCCGGAAGTGTATAGCTCTCAGCACGGCTCACTGACAAGCCAGGAGAGTGTGGCAGCACGGATATTCCATGGTCTACGAGACATCTCGATCAAGACGCCCAAACGGTGAGCGATACATACAATATATGTCTTTCCATGGAAAAATACCAATGGACTTTGGTCTGCTGAGTCACTAATTGCTGACTGTTGCGCTTAATAGTGCTATATTGCAAGGATCTCTGTCTATTTTCAAAAATATCCAGGTCAATCTCACGGGTGGATTTCTCGTCCTTAACGCAGCTCCTATACAGACAATTGTTCCAGGCATACACCCATGGTTCCTCATATCTATCTTACCATACATCTGAGCAATATTTGTTTGACAATTACTCATAAGACCCGGGTCATGGACTTTTTGTCTGTATGTGTATGCAAGGCGAGTGATTGATGGAGGTGTGTGTATAGGGTAAGGTGGCCACCCAGTGTCCCCCGTAAGACGTCAGTCTTATTTTTATTTTTGGCTGGTGGGAAGGATTATTTTCACCTTTAATTTTTGTATTGCGGTTAATTTGTTTATACATGCATTCTTTACCTGAGGGTTCTCAATAAAGATAGTTAAGCTTAATATCAGTGTGTCCTCTCTGAAGAAACTGCTTTGTGGAATCTCTTTCCAATAATTTTTGCCATGTTGTTGGTTAAGTTCAGAGGACAATCACCCCGCTCTTTGAATTGATGTGTTCACAGTTCATAATCAGGGTTAATGATATATGCTGGTGTTTTCATTTGAGCAGGTACCTGGTAAACCTACTTAAAAAGCTCGACTAGGCAATGTCAGTGGTCTTTTTTCTTTCTTTCTCAGATCTTTAAGTAGGCAGGACTGACAAGCAGATTCACAACAGCTGGTTAACTGTGGAGAGAGATGAGAGCTAGCAATAAGCCGACAGCTGAGTGGCCAGCTCAGAGAAGGAAGGGCTGAGCCAGCCCTGACAAGAGCCTTGTTAAACACTCCCCTTCAGGGCTCCATTACCTCCATGCTAACAATGCCTACCTATAGCTTGTCACACATCATACCTGTCTTAAACGTCTCAAGCTGGGTGGAAAAGGGGGTAGGAAAAATTGAAGATAATGATTGGTCCAGCTCCTAAAACCTTCAGATCTATACAAATAGAATACAACCTAGCTAATTCAGATTACACATCTACTACGCTCCAACTTGAACACTAATATTGAGATGAAAGAATGAATGATTTGTATAGCGCTGCAGTTGCGAACTGAATCGCCTCAAGGCGCTGAATGCCATGGAGGGTACTCCAATACAACACAAACCCTACCACCAAGATTAAAGGTATATCATTGTTTTATAATATACTGAAGAATAAGGATATACTTTTGAAAACAACCCATATGACTGCCTGGGAGAGGGACTTGGATACCTCTTACTCCCTGGAACAGTGGCAAAAGGCACTACACATCACGTACGCTGCGACAAAGAGTGTAAACCTATGGGAATTATCGCAGAAAATCCTCTTCAGATGGTATCTGACACCACATAGGATAGCTAAATTCTCCCCACAAAGTCCCAATACCTGTTGGAGAAACTGTGGTGCGGTGGGAACATTGTACCATATACTCTGGTCTTGCCCTAATAGAATCCCCTTTTGGAAAAGAGTTTATGGTGCAATTTCACAAGCACTGAATATTAAAGTACCCATGTCACAAGGTAATGCAATTCTATCCTTGGACATAAAGCTAATTCCACCAGAATACAGGACCATAGCTGTACATATTCTTTTGAGTGCACGGTTAACGATAATGTGACATTGGAAAGATCAACAAACCCCGTCTCTGCATGAATTAATAACTATGACTAACACTCATGAAGCGTACGAGATGTTATATGCATCAACCCAAAACAATCATAGTAAAGCCCAAAAAAATATGGGAAAAATGGGTATATTGGTACACAATAGAACATAAGACCTAAATATATCACTTACAAACCATACTGTACTACTTAAAAGGGAACAATCTGACTGTTTTTTTCCCAATTTTATTTTATATTATTTTATCCTTTTATATGTTCTTTTATTTTAATTTTTTGAACACCACCTTTTTATTCCATATAGTTACATAGTTACATAGTAGGTGAGGTTGAAAAAAGACACAAGTCCATCAAGTCCAACCTATGTGTGTGATTATGTGTCAGTATTACATTATATATCCCTGTATGTTGCGGTCATTCAGGTGATTATCTAATAGTTTCTTGAAGCTATCAATGCTCCCTGCTGAGACTACCGCCTGTGGAAGGGAATTCCACATCCTTGCCGCTCTTACAGTAAAGAACCTTCTACGTAGTTTAAGGTTAAACCTCTTTTCTAATTGTAATGAGTGGCCACGAGTCTTATTAAACTCTTTTGCAAAAAAGTTTTATCCCTATTGTGGGGTCACCAGTACAGTATTTGTAAATTAAAATCATATCCCCTCTCAAGCGTCTTCTCCAGACAGAATAAGTTCAGTGCTTGCAACCTTTCCTCATAACCAAGATCCTCCAGACCATTTATTAGCTTTGTTGCCCTTTGTACTCGCTCCATTTCCAGTACATCCTTCCTGAGGACTGGTGCCCAAAACTGGACAGCATACTCCAGGTGCGGCCGGACCAGAGCCTTGTAGAGTGGGAGAATTATCGTTTTATCTCTTGCGTTGATCCCCTTTTAATGCATGCCAATATTCTGTTTGCTTTATTAGCAGCAGCTTGGCATTGCATGCCATTGCTGAGCCTATCTACTAGGACCCCCAGGTCCTTTCCATCCTAGATTCCCCCAGAGGTTCTCCCCCCAGTGTATAGGTTGCATTCATATTTTTGCCACCCAAATGCATTATTTTACATTTTTCTACATTGAATCTCATTTGCCATGTAGTCGCCCACCCCATTAATTTGTTTAGGTCTTTTTGCAAGGTTTCCACATCCTGCGGAGAAGTTATTGCCCTGCTTAGCTTAGTATCGTCTGCAAATACAGAGATTTAACTGTTTATCCCATCCTCCAGGTCGTTTATAAACAAATTAAATAGGATTGGTCCCAGCACAGAACCCTGGGGAACCCCACTACCCACCCCTGACCATTCCGAGTACTCCCCATTTATCACCACCCTCTGAACTCGCCCTTGTAGCCAGTTTTTAATCCATGTACTCACCCTATGGTCCATGCCAACTGACCTTATTTTGTACAGTAAACGTTTATGGTGAACTGTGTCAAATGCTTTTGCAAAATCCAGATACACCACGTCTACGGGCCTTCCTTTATCTAGATGGCAACTCACCTCCTCATAGAAGGTTAATAGATTGGTTTGGCAAGAACGATTCTTCATGAATCCATGCTGATTACTGCTAATGATATCGTTCTTATTACTAAAATCTTGTATATAGTCCCTTATCATCCCCTCTAAGGGTTTACATACTATTGATGTTAGGCTAACTGGTCTGTAATTCCCAGGGATGTATTTTGGGCCCTTTTTAAATATTGGTGCTACATTGGCTTTTCTCCAATCAGCTGGTACCATTCCAGTTAGTAGACTGTCTGTAAAAATTAGGAACAACGGTCTGGCAATCACTTGACTGAGTTCCCCAAGTACCCTCGGATGCAAGCCATCTGGTCCCGGTGATTTATTAATGTTAAGTTTCTCAAGTCTAATTTTAATTCTGTCCTCTGTTAACCATGGAGGTGCTTCCTGTGTTGTGTCATGAGGATAAACACTGCAGTTTTGGTTACTGAAACCCCCCAATTCCCTCCTGAAGACAGGAGAAGAAGAAATTCAATACCTTCGTCATCTCCCCATCCTTTGTAACCAGATGTCCTTCCTCATTCTTTATGGGGCCAATATGGTCTGTCCTCCCTTTTTTACTGTTTACATACTTAAAGAATTTCTTGGGATTTTTTTTGCTCTCCTCCGCTATGTGTCTTTCATGTTCTATCTTAGCCATCCTAATTGCACCCTTACATTTCTTATTGCATTCTTTATAAAGTCTGAATGCTGAGGATGATCCCTCAACCTTGTATTTTTTGAAGGCCTTCTCCTTTGCTTTTATATGCATTTTTACATTGGAGTTAAGCCATCCAGGATTTTTGTTCGCCCTTTTAAATTTATTACCCAATGGGATACATTGGCTAATGCCCTTATTTAATATGCTCTTAAAGCAAACCCCTCTCCTCCGTATTCTGTCACTAATATTTTATCCCAATTTATGCCTTTTAGCAAGGTTTGTAGTTTAGGGAAGTTGGCTGTTTTGAAATTCAGTGTCTTTGTGTTCCCTTCATGTTTCCTATTTGTGTGATTTATACTGAAACTAATTGACCTGTAATCGCTGTTACCTAAATTTCCCCGTATTTCCACATCCGTGATCAGGTCTGTATTGTTGGTAGATCCAATAATATTTTATTTCTAGTTGGTGCGTCTACCATCTGACCCATAAAATTGTCCTGCAAGACATTAAAGAACTAACATATATTACTTAGACTAACACTAGACAATATCTAACAATGAAACAATGAAAACAGTGCAACAACCCCCAGGAGAGGGATAGAGGACACCACTCTCCTCCTGAGCACAGCGTGTTCCCAGTTGGATTGCCTGGGCAGGGGGGTGGTGTTCCTCGCTCTTGATCCAGCAAGTTATATATTATATATCACACTTTTTACCTTGGTTTACATGTCTATTGTATACAGACTTTGTTATGGAATAATCCTCAAGACTGTCATAAACTGAGGAAATGCATGTCTAAGTGACTATTTTTCTACATGTTTTGTTCACTTATGTTCTTTGAAATAGTCAATAAAAACATATTGATTTAAAAAAAAAAAAAAAAAACCCTGAATGGGACCCATTGAGCTGGTTCTCAAACGGTTTATCCTCACCGAGTCAGATCTTTTAGCACTTTTAGCCCATCCAATGCCATAATCATGCTTAGAAAAAAAATCTGCCAGTTCAACAGCCTATTTTTTGCTCTCTGCTTCCATTCATCTGGCAAACAGAAGTCTTGGATGCTGAAACTTCCCAAGGATGTTTTCTGGCGGGTTGGACACACACAGCAACAGCAACACAGCATTCGAGGTTTCAATGAACCTAAAAAGACTCTAAAAAGTGTGGTTCTGGGATTTTTGCTCACCGTTCTTGTGATCATTTTGAGCCCACAGGGTGAGATCTTGCATGGAGCCCCATATTGAGGGAGATTATCAGTGGTCTTGAATGTCTTCCATTTTCTAATTATTGCTCCCACAGTTGATGTCTTCACACCAAGCTGCTTGCCTATTGCAGATTCAGTCTTCCCAGCCTGGTGCAGGTCTACAATTTTGTTTCTGGTGTCCTTCGACAGCTCTTTGGTCTTCACCATAGTGGAGTTTGGAGTGTGACTGAGGTTGTGGACAGGTGTCTTTTATACTGATAACAAGTTCAAACAGGTGCCATTAATACAGGTAATGAGTGGAGGACAGAGGACCCTCTTGAAGATACAGGTCTGTGAGAGCCAGAAATCTTGCTTGTTTGTAGATGACCAAATACTTATTTTCCACCATAATTTACAAATAAATTATTTCAAAAATCAGACAATGCGATTGGATTTGTTTCCACATTTTGTCTCTCATAGATGAGGTATACCTATGACGACAATTACAGGCCTCTCATCTTTTTAAGTGGGAGAACTTGCACAATTGGTGGCTGACTAAATACGGTACTTTTTTATCCCACTATATATATATATATATATATATATATATATATTATATATATATATATATAAGTTACATAGTTAGATGTTTTTGGGGTTTGCTGTGTTTTGCACTTTTACTTGTTTTTGGTTTGCATGTGCGTCCTTATCTTTAATAAACATACTTTTTTCATTTACTTGCTTGTCCCCGATTCCTTGGTGCAGCCCAACGATCAGATCACCTGTATTGGATGTTTGTGTATAACATCCCTGACAGAATTCTGAAGCCATACAATCAGATTGGTTGCACCTGGGAATTGGGCCTGAGCACTTGCTATTGTTGAAACATGGATTTTGAAAACATTCTGTATTTATCGCTCCTGGTAACTGACAGATTTTTGTTATCAGACATTGTGTGAATACACCAAGGAACAATTGTTAGAATGCATCTGTCTAGCTCATGGTTTTTATTAATCAAGACAGTTTAGTTTGAAGACGTGCAACCATTAATTAAGATCTGTCCTGAGTTGGCCCTGTCTGATGTCGCTGGGGGAGGTGATGACTATACACCCCCTTTTAGTGCAGTTCAGGTAGAATCTTTGGTTTGGCTATTGGAGAATGACTCAGCCTTTTTCATTGAACAATATTCAGCTTGTCCTCAACAAGTGCTTGCAGAATGTATTGAGTCAGTGCAGTGTCTGGTTAGACGAGCAATGTGCAAACCTAATTTGGTGCAATCATTAATACAGGCCTGGTCAAGTATGTTGCATTCAGCTTCTGTCAGCTCTTAACTACCCATTTGTGGCTAGATACTAGCCTGCTTGGATTTCTTCCTCTCCTTTACCCCCAACAACCACAGTTGCCACCCAATATACCCTTCTACCAAAGAAGTACCAGTACCCCGTTTCCTCCTGCTGCACCTGCGCTGCCTTTAACCCTCCTGCTTCTTCTCAGCTGCCTCCATCAGCTCCACTAAATCTCCCTTCAAAACCTGCTCCCTCTGTTTTACCATCCTTCCGCTCTTTGCTTCTACCAGCTGCATTCACTACCTACAGCCTTGTACCCACATACAGATCCTCAGTGGCTAAAACCAAAAAGAATCAGAAGTTTTTCCCCTCACCAGCTGATCCGCTCCAGCCTAAAGTTCCGGCGCCCGTATCCCAGCCTAAAGTTCCGGCGCCCGCTGCCCAGCCTAAAGTTCCGGCGCCCGCTGCCCAGCCTGATGACCCGGGGCCTCCTGCCCAGCCTGATGACCCGGGGCCTCCTCCCCAGCCTGATGACCCGGGGCCTCCTCCCCAGCCTGATGACCCGGGGCCTCCTCCCCAGCCTGATGACCCGGGGCCTCCTCCCCAGCCTGATGACCCGGGGCCTCCTCCCCAGCCTGATGACCCGGGGCCTCCTCCCCAGCCTGATGACCCGGGGCCTCCTCCCCAGCCTGATGACCCGGGGCCGCTGATGTTTTCCTGACTGATGCCCATCTTGCCACTGTCAGAAACCATGAATCGGACGAGACAGAAGTACAGTTAATCACACTAGTTTAATAATAATAAAAAGGTAAACCGAGTAAGTGTAGTCAATACATAGCCAGAGTTCAGTAACCAGATCAGGTAGTCAGCCAATGCCAATGTCAGAGAGCCAGAGATCAACGTAGTAATACAGCAAGCAGGATCAGGAGCCAGAAGGGAGGTCAGCCGAGCAAGTCTTCAACAGGAACGCAGGAGAAAGTCTTTGAGATGTGACCAAAGGCTGATATGAAGTGAGCTGAGCGGCTTTAAGTAGTCAGGACTGACGAGCAGATCATCAACAGCTGAGTCACTGTGGACAGAAAGGAGCTGGCAATTAGCCGACAGCTGAGCGGCCTGCTCAGAGAAGGAGCCCAGCCCTGACAGTACCCCCTCCTCAATGACCCCTCCCCCTCGGAGGACCACCGGGCTTGAGGGGGAAATGTCTATGGAAATCAGGGAGGAGGACAGGGGCATGTATGTCTAAGGATGAAACCCAAGAGTGTTCCTCCGGACCATACCCCTTACAATGCACCAGGTACTGTATGCGCCCACTGAACCTACATTAGTCAACAATGGATTGTACTTCATACTCCTCATGGTTCTCAACCTGTATAGGGTGAGGACTTGGCACAGAGGTGGTAAAGCGGTTGCAGACCAAAGGTTTCAATAAGGAGACATGAAACACATTAGAGATGCGCATAATAGGAGGAAGGTCCAACGCATAAGCCACTGGGTTAATCCTGCGAAGGATACAGAAAGGCCCAATAAACCGAGGTGCGGACTTCAAAGGAGGAACATGAAGTCGGAGGTTGCGAGACGACAGCCAGACTCTGTCCCCAACCTTCTAGGAAGGGGCAGGCAGGCGTCGGCAGTCATGGATTATGGAGTCTGTACCTATCATCAGCATGTCGCAAAGCCTCCTGGACTTGTGCCCAAGTGGAAAGAAGACCATGGAGATGCTCCTCTAACGCAGGAATACTCTGTGGAACAAACGAGGCAGGCAACATGGAAGGTTGGAAACCAAAGTTCGCCATAAACGGGGACACTGAATTCAAGGCACTATTGTGAGCAAACTCCGCCCACGGTAAGAGGTCTGACCAGTTATGATGGTCAGAAATATAGCAACATAGGAATTGCTCCAAGGACTGATTGGCTCGTTCTGCGGCCCCACTAGACTGTGGGTGATACGCAGAGGAGAAAGCAAGTCAAACCCAACTGTGGACAAACGGCTCACCAGAACCGAGACAAACTGACTACCCCTGTCTGAGACAGTCACCTTGGGTAGCCCATGTAAGTGGAATATCTTCAGAGCAAAAATAGAAGCCAGTTCCTTAGAAGTAGGTAACTTCTTGAGTGGAATACAATGCAACATTTTCGAGAACCAGTCATCCACCATAGTGATAATTGTGTTGCCCTGGGAGTTGGGCAACTCCACAATGAAATGCAGACAGGTGAGTCCAGGGCCTCTCCATTGGGTATGGGTTGTAGGAGGCTTACTGAAAGGTGTCGTGGAGTCTTAATCTGAGCACACGTGGAACAGGCAGCTACGAAGGCGGTTACATCAGCACGTAGACTAGGCCACCAGAATTGTTGGGAAATGGCCCAAAAGAGTTGATTCTTCCCAGGGTGGCCAGCAGCCTTAGGAGAATGGCAAGTCTGGAGTACGGCAGTACGGAGACTCTCGGTAACAAAGCAGCGGTCAAAAGGTTTCTCAGGAGGAGCATCGACCGGAGAAGCAAGACTGGTGTGAACCGTAGTCAGAATACGATCAGGAGGAATCACAGGAACTGGAACCGACTCCAACTTAGAAGTGGAGGAAAATTGTCGTGACAAGGCGTCAGCGCTTACATTCTTAGTACCGGGTAACAATGAGACAATGCAATTAAAACTTGACAAGAAAAGAGCCCATTGCGCCCTTCTGGGAGAGAGGCGCTTAGCCTCAGACAAATATGTGAGATTCTTATGGTCAGCAAGAAATGAGAACTGGCACAGTGGTACCTTCAAGGAGATGTCTCCATTCTTTCAGGGCTAAAATGATCGCCAACAGCTCTCTCCCAATCTCGTAATTGCACTCTGCCAGTGACAATTTCTTGGAAAAGTAGCCACACGGATGCATAGCGCACTCAGAGTTAGGACGTTGAGACAGAAGGGCACCAACACCAGTCTCGGAAGCATCAACTTCTAGGATAAAAGGCAATGTAGGATCAGGGTGTGCCAACACAGGACCAGAAACAAAGGCAACCTTGAGACTCTCAAAGGCCTTGGACTCCGGAGACCAACTCTGTGGGTTGCTGTCTTTCCTGGTCATATCAGTCAGCGGCTTGACCAGAGATGAGAAGTTACGAATAAACTTCCGATAATAGTTGACAAAGCCAAGAAAACGCTGCAGAGGACCCATGGGTTGAGGCCACTGTAGGACCGCTGAAAATTTCTGGGTCCATCGAAAAACCAGCAGTGAAAATTACATAGCCCAGGAATTTAACCTGTTCACAATGGAGTTCGCACTTTTCCAATTTACAATAGAGATTGTTCTCTCGTAGTCTCTGTAGCACACGACAGACATCTGTATGGTGTCTCTCTAGGGACTTGGAAAATATGAGGATATCGTTGAGATAAACCACCACACATAACTGCAACAAATCTCGGAGGACATCGTTAATGAACTCCTGGAAAACTGCCAAAGCGTTAGAAAGGCCAAAAGGAATTACGAGATACTCATAATGACCTGATCTGGTATTAAACACAGTTTTCCACTCGTTGCCCTCCTTAATCCTGATGAGACTGTATGCCCCTCTCAAATCAAGCTTTGTGAAAACCCTTTCTCCCTTGAGGCGGTCAAATAACTCTTTAATCAGTGGAATGGGATAGGCATTCTTAATCGTGAAACGATTGAGACCCCTATAATCGATACAAGATCTCAGTTCATCACTCTTCTTCACAAAAAAGAAACCAGCACCAGCAGGAGATGAGGATTTGCAGAGCGTCTGCAACATACTCCTCCATGGCCTTATCCTCCAAGACCGACAAAGGGTAAACCCGGCCACGAGGGGGTATGGCACCACGTTGAAGGTCAATTGCGCAATCATACGACCGGTGTGGAGGCAAAGTACAGGCTTGACCTTTGTCAAAGACATCGCTAAAATCGCGGTACTCCTCCGGCAGGGAGGAGAGTGAAGAGGTGCACAGGACCTTGGCTACCTTCTGGAAGCATCTCACTGCACTGTGGCGACCAGGACAGAATCTCAGCACGGAGCCAATCAAAAGAAGGGTTGTGCCTCTGTAACCAAGGATAACCAATAACCAGCGGAAACTTAGGTGAGGAAATAACTTGGAATTGGATTATCTCATGGTGAAGGGCCCCTATGGCCATGGACAATGAAGCAATCTCATGAGTCACATGGGCAGGCTGTAGAGGTCTCCCGTCAAGAGCCTCAATGGCAAGTGGAGTGTCACGCAGCTGCAGCGGAATAGAGTGCTTTGATATAAAGGCAGCATCAATGAACAGGCCTGCAGCCCCAGAGTCTATTAGAGCCTGTATCTCAAAGGATGACTCAGCCCAAGACAGGGTAACCGAAACCAGGGGCTTATCTTTCTGGGAAACTGGAGACAAAACAACGCCACCTAAGGTCTGTCCATGACAGGACCTCAAGGTTCGGGTGTTCCCTGGACAGGTAGGACAAGACTTCAAAAAGTGACCAGCCTGGCCACAATAAAGGCACAATCTCTCCCTCCTCCTTAGGGCTCTCTCATTCGCATAGAGACGCGTGAAGCCCAAGTGCATGGGTTCATCTTCACAGACGGACTCAGTACCACGAGGCATGGGAGGGGAGGGAGGCAAGGGTGGGACTGCAAAGCTGGGAGACAAATGTACAGGAGGCTTGCACCAGTGGGTGCCTGCACAGAGACTGGAGCAGCAGCAGGGATGGCCTGCAACACAGGTTGTACTGGAGCAGCCATAGTGGAAGATTCCAGGTGAGCCGTGCGACTCAGGAGCATTTGTAACGCCAAGGCAAACTGATCCATGCGGTGATCCTGGTCATCCAGTGCTCCCTAAAAGAGTCTGAGTCTGGAGTCAATGAGGATGGCAAATGTGATCAACCTCTCCAGCTCAGTGGGTATATTGCGGGCTGCTATGTCATTCTTGATGTTATCCGAGAGACCATGAGAGAAGGCAGCCATGAGGGCCTCATTGTTCCAAGCAACCTCTGCTGCCAGAGTACGGAATTCAGTGGCGTAATTGGCAACAGTTCTCGTACTCTGATGGACATGAGGCACTTGGCAGCAGAAGCGGAGCGTGCGGGAACATCAAATACCCTTTTAAAAGGAAGCCACAAATTCTGGGTAACTCAGGACCACAGGTTTTTGCGTCTCCCATAGAGAGTTCGCCCAGGCCAAGGCTCTCTCAGAAAGCAAGGATATCATGAAACCTACTTTGCTTCTGTCCATGGGAAACGCCTGGGCAGCATCTCAAAGTATCTCAACCTTGTTGAGAAACCCTCTGCATTGAACTGGATCTCCCCCAAATCGCTGGGGAACCGGAGCGGAACCAAACATGCCTCTTAGAGGTAATACTCGAGGCGGGTGCCTGCACAGAGACTGGAGCAGCAGAAGGGATGGCCTGCAACACAGGTTGTACCAGAGCAGCCATAGTGGAAGATTCCGGGTGAGCCGTGCGACTCAGAAGCGTTTGTAACGCCAAGGCAAACTGATCCATGCGGTGATCCTGGTCATCCAATCTGGAAAAATTATTACCAACAAGTGGACTGATTGCATCTTCTGAATTCATGGCCTTTGCCTACTGTCAGAAACCATGAAACCATGAAACCATAAACAGTTAATCACACTAGTTTAATAATAATTCTGGTGGCCACCAGTGGGTGTCTCCCTGCCTAGACTTCAGACCAGCTATCAAGCACATCTGTTATGGATCTGCTGGTCTGTATTAACCCGCCCTGAGCCCAAGCTCATTGCTTCAGAATTCCTCTGCTAGCCTTGTCCCTGCCTGTACCTGCTTTTGTTCCTGTTTGTTCCTGGACCCCGTTCTGTGTATCCTGTCCTTGAGACCTGTTACCTGCTTTCTTTTATACCTGGCTTCTGTACCCCTTTTGCTTTTGTCCCTGCCTTGTTTATTTTGTGTGTGTGTGTGTTAGATAGATAGTTAGGTGTTTTTGGGGTTTGCTGTGTTTTGTACTTTTACTTGTTTATGGTTTGGTTTGCATGTTTATCCTTATCTTTAATAAACATACTTGTTTGTCCCTGATTCCTTGGTGCAGCCCAGTGATCTGATCACCTGTATTGGATGTTTGTGTATAACATCCCTGATGCTTATCCAGCCTCTTGATGTAGTAGGACAACGCCCTTTCACGCTGGTACACATGTTCAAACAAGTATGTCAGTTCCGTGCAATCCTCGACCCTTCGCAAGGCTTTGAGACATTTGTGGGCTGTGCATCCTGGCTTGTCTCGCTTCAGGTTTTGCATGATGTTGGAAGCACGAATACGCAAACTCTCCACTATTCTTCACCTTTTTATAGCATCAGCTACCTCCCATTCTT
The DNA here is from genome assembly GCA_037952925.1 of Lithobates clamitans. Classification (NCBI taxonomy): domain Eukaryota; kingdom Metazoa; phylum Chordata; class Amphibia; order Anura; family Ranidae; genus Lithobates; species Lithobates clamitans. The sequence goes on along the minus strand of JBBGZY010000221.1, from coordinate 8,559,441 downwards.
CCATGGTCTGTAAAGTCTGATCAATCCAAGTGTCAAAGGCATCCTGACAGAAAAATAATCTGTCTTTTTGAAAGTTATAACTAGTAATCTAAGCAGAGTTTTTCTGCAGCAACTCTATGAACTTCCCTAATTCAGACAGACTAGTGGGAGGTATTCCCTGGCCAGTAGCAGCCGAAGTAGGTGCTTCAGGGTCTGGCATACCCCTTCCGTTACTTCCTGGGGTCGCGTCTGGGGTACCTGGCAGTAAGGGTTGTGCAACAACTGTTTAAACTAAGTAGATACTCTTGCCTTTTAGTAGGGGAGGGATCCCTTTCTTCTATTCAGTCAGTACAAAAGTGTGGGATGAGTCTGGACCACCTTTCATTTCCAAAATGCTCATTGTTTGAGCAGGAAATTGTGTCATTAATGTCTGCTCAACCAGCAATGCAGTCCAGTTTTCTACTTGAAAGGCTCAGGGCCACACACAAGTCTAGCCGCCCGTCCTCTTCCTGGCACCATTCAGTGATATTGAAGGGTTCCATGCTCTCTTCTTGGGGACCACATGCTCTCTGAACAGAGATAACCCAGACAAGCCCCCACATGTTGCGCTAACACCACCTTAATACTTTGGCCAGATATAACCTTGGCTATAACACACACAAAAACCACAGCATTTGATGAGCAGTGAATCAGTCTGTATTAAAGTCAGATTAGCAGTAATATAAACAAAGAATCAATGACTGATGTGTGCAAAAGATAACCACATAGGAGAATTAAACAATAGAGTACAGCACATTGCCACTTTAACTAGACCCAACTGTCCTGCAGAACTGAGTTAGAACTTAGCTCTCACACTGGGAAATAGACTGGACTTTCCAAAATGCAGTTGCCCTCTGTACGTGCAGTTGCTCCAGAGCTTAGTAAATGGGGTAAAGCTTCACTTTGCAAAGAGTACCAAATCATGTGCAAGGAAAATTAAAAAAAAAACATTTTAGCTTGCACATCACTGGATGATGGAAGTCAGCAGAGCTTCTGCTCATTTACTAAGCGCTGGAGCAACTGCGCTTGCAGAGCGCAACTGCACTTTGAAAAGTGCACAGTCTATTTTCGTTTAGTAAATCAACCCCAATGTCTTATGAAGAACCAGTCATTGGACATGAACAGGACTACTTCTGCTAGCTTGCTGGGGCCCTTACGTTGGTGTACATTAATGATGTTGTCTCTTTGGTGAGGATGGAATTTCACAAAGATATAGTAAAACAGCAAGCAAAGTTTCCCTTTACAATATGGCAGTAAACTGGGGAGGTCACTTTAATGACATGAGATGATTGCAGAGGTTGTGTAAGTTGGGAAGGGGTAGAAGCTGAATTTAACTGATGTGTATCCCTTTAAATAGAGAAACGCGGGGGGAGCATGTGTGGCGTGAAGCAGGAAGGAAGCAGAGGCTAGGAGCTCCATGAGTGTCAGCGCTTCTCCGGGGCTATACAGGCATTTTTTTCACCCATTTCCACTCTGCACCCCCGGCAGAGCATCTAGTGCATGCCGGGACCTAAGAAACGCTTAATAAACCGGCTTAAGGTCCCTAACATCCTACTTGCTTCGGGTGAGGGAGCAGACCAAGATGGCCCAAAATGGTGCTCGGCCGAAAGACACAGACATGCTCCCTGGCTGCAGAGGCTTCCCCAACACACTCCAAGGAAGACTGAGTACCCATTACATCTCACCAAAGCTGATTTAGATGAAAGCCTCACCGTGATGTATGACAAACTAGCACAGAAGTTTAAGTCAGAGCTGCACAAATCCACCAACACTCTATCATTGGAGATTGCAGCTTTAGGCTCCAGGACAGACTTGTTAGAGACTAAACACAATGCGCTCAGCCTGGCCTATTCTGATCTCAGAAAGGATCATAAATCGCTTTGAGTCACAGACTACAACTCCAAGCCCACCTGGAGGACTTGGATAACAGGAACAGACGCAATAATCTCAGGGTGCGTGGGGTCCCAGAAACAGTAACATATCTGCTCCCTACTGTGCAAAAACTGATCCAATCTTTACTCCCTGACTCTCCCCTGTCTGCTTTCATCTGCAATAGGATCCACAGAGCCTTGCGTCCTAAACCTCCTCCTGAAAAACCCCAAAAATTTCCTGATCAAGGAAGAAATCCTCAGAGCTTCACGTAATACACCAAATATCCAACTGCAGGGCATCTCTATCCAATTATATCCCGACATCTCTCCCACCACCTTAGAAAAACGCAGAAAGATGAAGGAAGACACCTCTGTTCTTCAGTCTGCTAGGATCTGATAGCGCAGGGGGTTTGCGTTCAAACTGCAGGTCCCCCATAACTGCACAAAATACACGGTTACCACAGTTCTGGAAGGTAAAGAGCTCTTGGTGAAGCTGGGCCTCCTTGATGCTGCTGTACGCCCTAGAATGCCTTCTACTCCTTGTCCATCTTCCATTTGGGTAACTCCTTCTCAAAGACGGGATCGTCGGAGTCAACGTTAATCTCTTCCCCACCCCCTTTTTTGTTTATTTTTTTCATTCAAGGTTGTGAATGGCCGAACGCTCCCGACATGCTCCTTTGCTACAGGATACTCTCCGAGCGGTGCTGAAGTCCAGTCGCATCCGTTTGACTATCCTCCTACTCTAATTCAGTTTGTACCTGTTGGTTTCACTGCTGATCAGAGGATCCTGGCTCTGTGGATGATCCTCAGATACCTGGAATACTTTTGTTTTTTTTAACACTCTGACAATTCCACATTCTTAGAGTAACAAACCTTTTAGTCAGAGTTCAAAAAGTTATTTCGGTCAGGGTGATTACTTTTCCCCTGACCCCACTTGTCTGTGTATCGCCATTTTTTGGCATGTTTTTCTTGTTTCTAGATAATTAATTTTTTTTGTTTTCTTTGGTTATTCAGTTTTGCTCTGCATCACTGTCACGTCAATACTCACCGAGGCCGAGAGCGGCTTGCCCTTACGACCACGCGCACCCGAACCCCCGAGAGTGAGACAGGGGATCGGAAGCACGCGGAGGCACGGGTCTCCGGTAAAGGCTGTGGGAAGGCTCAGGATGGCTTGGATGGTGGGAAGTCTCCTGGCGGAGTGCCTAAAAGTGCAAGGAGCAAAGGTAAAGAGGTATTAAACTGGTAGTTAGGAAGTCCTTATGACTGAGGGGATCAGGGGGTGTCAGCCCCGTGGAGAGTATGGTTGAAAACACAGGCAGAGGTCAGGGTATCCAGCAAGTCAGGAGTGATCCTTTAAACAAGCAGAAGGTTAGGGTATCCAGCAAGCAGAGAGTGGTCGTTGTACAGGCAGAAGGTCAGGGTATCCAGCAAGCAGAGAGTGGTCATTGTACAGGCAGAAGGTCAGGGTATCCAGCAGGCAGAGAGTGGTCGTTATACAAGCAGAAGGTCGGTTCACTTAGAGACAGGAAGCAGAAGTTCAAAACACAAGGCAGGGTACAGCTGACGACAAACCAGCAACCCGACTGGGTGCTGGTGACGTCTAAAGTAACCTCCCAGTGAGCACGTCAGCATGACGCGCTACCGGGCACCCGCACGGGCGACGGCGCGCACACGTGGGCCGCCGTGCACCCGGGCGCGCGCCGCACCATCAGGCCGCGAACGGGTGCACGTCTCAATAACAACCCCCTGCGCATGCGCCCCGCAGCCCGGCGAACGGAGGCGACTTGTCCTTCGTGACAGTGCCCCCCTCCTAAGGGCGGACACTGGACGCCCAGGCTAGACATCAACTCCAGATGGTTTTGATGAAAGGTTTGAATCAAGCGAGGGGCATGTAGGTTCTTCGCAGGCTCCCATGAATTGTCTTCAGGTGGGTATCCTTTCCATTGGATCAGGTACTGTAGTTGTCTGCCCTTCTTTCTACAACCCAGGATAGCCTCCACCTCAAACTCGTTCTCCACGTCCACCCTGATTGGTGGGGGAGGAACCTCTCCTCTTTCTGGAAACGGACTGGATACAACAGGCTTCAATAGAGATACGTGGAAGACCGGATGGATCTTGTACGTTTTAGGCAGGGCTAAATCTATAGCCACAGGCTTGATAATCCTTTTGATAGGAAAAGGGCCAATAAATTTAGGTCCCAGTTTTCGGGATGGCAACTGTAGCTTGAGATTAGAGGTGGACAACCAAACTTCTTCCCCTATGTTAAATGTTGGATTCTCCTTCCTGCCTCGGTCGTACTGCTCCTTGTAGGCCCTTTGAGCTCTCTGTAGCATGCTTTGGATTTCCTGGAAGTTAGTTTGCAAGGATGTTATTCTGTCCTGTACTGCAGGAACTGTTATCTCAGGAGTGTCCTTAGTCAAGAACGTGGGATGAAACCCGCAGTTGGCCCAAAAGGGCGTTTGGTTGGTAGCCGCGTGAACTGAGTTGTTATACGCAAACTCTGCGTATGGAAGAAGTTTTTCCCAATCATCCTGAGATCCTGAACAGAAGCAACGGAGATACTGCTCTAAAGTTTGATTTGTTCTCTCCGTTTGGCCATTGCTCTGAGGGTGGTAGGCTGATGAGAGGCATACTTTAATATCCAGGGCTTTACAGAGTTCTTTCCAAAATTTGGACATGAATTGCACGCCTCTGTCAGACACTATATTCCTTGGTACCCCGTGAAGTCTTATGACCTCTTTCAGGAAAACGTTGGCTGTTTCTACTGCAGAAGGAGTACCTATCATAGGTAGGAAGTGGGCCATCTTGGACAGACGGTCGACCACAACAAAAATGGTAGTGTAGCCTTCTAAAGCTGGTAGATCCACAATGAAATCCACAGATACGTCGGACCATGGTCGCTCTGGAATAGGTAGTGGTTTAAGTAAACCCCAGGATCTGGTGTTTTGGCCCTTGTTGCGTTGACACAGGAGACAAGAGGCCACATATTCCCTGCAATCCCTTCTCCAACCCGGCCACCAGAAAGAGCGAGAGATCAGGTCAGCTGTCTTCCTAATTCCGAAGTGGCCGGCCAATTTATGGTCGTGGCACATCTTGAGAGCGGTTAACTGAGTCTGTTGGGGTACAAAAATTTTGCCCCGGACCCAAAAGAGTCCTTCGTCTTTCCTCAGGGATTGTACCTCCGGATCAGTACATGTATTAGACGACCTCTTGATAGAAGACATTAAATCTGTCTGTGTCAATCCAAGAAAATTTTGAGGTGCAAGAATTGTGCTTGGTTCTGAAGTCTGGAGGTCTGCTGAGAACATCCGGGAAAGGGCGTCTGCTTTCCCATTCTTAATGCCAGGTCTGTAGGAGATATGGAAGTTGAAGCGCGAGAAGAACAAGGCCCAACGAGCTTGTCTGGGTTTGAGGCGTTTTGCTGTTCGGAGGTACTCAAGATTCTTGTGATCTGTGAAAATCATCACTGGATGAAGTGCCCCCTCAAGTAAGTACCTCCATTCTTCCAGGGCAAATTTTATGGCCAGCAGCTCCCTGTCACATACGTCATAGTTTAATTCTGCCGCACTAAGTTTCCGAGAAGCAAATGCAACCGGATGTAAGATGGCCTTAGGTCCTTGTCTCTGAGAAAGGATTGCTCCTGTGGCTATTTCTGATGCATCCACTTCCAGTACGAACGGTTGAGAAGGATCAGGATGCCGGAGAATAGGAGCGGAACTGAACAGATCCTTTAGTTTCATGAAAGCTTCTTGTGCTGCTTGAGACCACTGGAATGAACCATGCCGGCGGGTTAACTGAGTGATGGGTGCCACTATGGTAGAAAATCCAACGATGAACTTCCGATAGAAGTTGGCGAATCCTATAAAGCGTTGGACCCCCTTTTTGTCAGAAGGAGCTGGCCACTCCTGAATAGCCTGTATCTTTTGAGGATCCATCTCTACTCCGCTTGCCGAAATGATGAACCCTAAAAATTGCACGACTGATTTTTTCAAATTCGCACTTCTCCATTTTTAGGTAAAGCTTGTGCTGTCTCAGAATGGTCAGAACTGTTCTGACGTGATCCCTGTGAAGTTCAAGTGTAAGAGAAAATTAAAATATCATCCAGGTAGACTACAAGAAAGTCATCTAGGTATTTGCGGAAAATGTCATTCACCAGGTGTTGGAACGTAGCCGGAGCGTTACAGAGCCCAAAGGGCATCACCAAGTATTCGAAGTGCCTGAACCTAGATCTGAAGGCCGTCTTCCATTCATCTCCAGCTCTGATTCTGATAAGGTCGTATGCCCCCCGGAGATCTAATTTGAAGATTCTAGCTGACCGAAAACGTTGGAACAACTCTGGAATGAGCGGCAAAGGATACCGATTCCTGATAGTAATGTTATTTAACTGCCGGTAATCCACACAGGGCCTAAGGGAACCATCCTTCTTCCCGACAAAGAAGATACCTGCTCCGGCAGGTGAAGATGAGGGACGGATGAACCCCTTTTCCGGGTTCTCGTCTATATATTGTTTGAGAGCCTCCAGCTCCATTTCGGAAAGAGGAAAGATGCGACCAAAAGGAATCTCTGATCCTGGCAATAGGTCGATTGGGCAGTCGTACGGTCGATGAGGTGGGAGGCAATCGGCCATTTGTTTGCTGAAGACCTCCTGGAACTCATGATACTCCTGAGGGACATGTTGGAGGTTAACTGAAGGAGCTGAGATCGTAGCACAGATCTTGGGTTTCGAGGGGCAGCAGTGCTGAGAACAGTAAGAAGAGGGAAATGAGACCACCTTAGAACTCCATTGAATAAGAGGATCATGGGCTTGTAGCCAGGGTAAGCCTAAAATGACTGGGAACATGGGAGAATGAATAAGGTCCAGGCGTAGGAGCTCTTGATGTCCCGAATCGGTGGTTGCTAGAATAGATCGAGTCTCTTGGGTGATTGGGCCTGAGCTGGGAAGGGACCCATCAGCCAAGTGGACTTGTAGATGTTGCGTTTTAGTTTGTAAAGGCACATGCAAGGTTCGGGCCAGGGCAGCGTCCATAAAGCAGCTACATGCACCTGAGTCAACGATCGCCGGCAGGCGGGATTCCCCTTCCGGTAGCTGTAACGAGATAAACAACATCACGTAAGACTTTGAGGTATTGTTATCTTGGTAAGTCATTGTTTTGGGCTGAAAAAAACTTACTAGGCCTTATCGGGCAGTTGCGCAGGAAGTGACCGGCTCCCCCGCAATAGAGACACAAGTTGGACTGCCGTCTACGTTGTCTCTCTTCTGAGGTTAGTGGTGGACGTACTAAACCAAGCTGCATAGGTTCGGAATCAGGAAGTGTAGTAGGCCCCGCTGTAATGGGTGAAGATACTGGAATGGGTTGGAGTCTTGAAGTTGTCCATGCCGGGCGGGGATTTTGGAATCGTTCTGACCGACGTTCCCTCAAGCGCCTATCTAATTTGGTAGCTGCCTGAATTAACTCCTCCAAAGATGCGGGGGTTTCCATCCTGGCTAACTCATCCTTGAGGAGCTCTGACAGACCTTGGCGGTACTGATAGCGTAGGGCTGGCTCATTCCAGTTAGTATCGGCCGCCCATTTACGGAATTCCACCGTGTAATCCTCAATTGGTCTCCTTCCCTGGACTAGGTGGTGCAGGATAGCTTCGGCGGTAGCCATACGCTGTGGGTCATCATACAGCTGGGACATACTTTCGAAGAATGTATCAATAGTATTAAGCACCGGACTCCCTGATTCCATCAGACCGTGTGCCCAAGCCGGAGGTTCCTCTGACAGCAAAGAAATCGCAAATCCCACCTTGACCACTTCTGATGCAAAGGTTCGGGGTTGCAGCGCGAAGTAGAGGGTGCATGCATTCTTAAATGCCCTGAACTTCTTACGGTCCCCTGAGAACCGTTCCGGCGTGGGGACCCTAGGTTCCGGAAGTGCCATTACTACTGTAGGACTGGTAGTGGCCTGAGGGAGCGGGCCTTCATTGCTAGGTGCGGGAGCTGCGGTGGCAGGGGGGAGTGCCCCCGTCAGTTGCTGGAGACGGCTATCAACTTGCGTGTATCCCTCTTGTAGCCTCTGCACTGAATCTGCCAAGGCGGAGACTCGTTGGCATAAGATCTCCAAGGGAGAGCGCGCTCTGTCGGCCTCGGACATCTGGCTGGTTTGTACTGTCACGTCAATACTCACCGAGGCCAAGATGCCGAGAGCGGCTTGCCCTTACGACCACGCGCACCCGAACCCCCGAGAGTGAGACAGGGGATCGGAAGCACGAGTCTCCGGTAAAGGCTGTGGGAAGGCTCAGGATGGCTTGGATGGTGGGAAGTCTCCTGGCGGAGTGCCTAAAAGTGCAAGGAGCAAAGGTAAAGAGGTATTAAACTGGTAGTTAGGAAGTCCTTATGACTGAGGGGATCAGGGGGTGTCAGCCCCGTGGAGAGTATGGTTGAAAACACAGGCAGAGGTCAGGGTATCCAGCAAGCAGAGAGTGGTCGTTGTACAGGCAGAAGGTCAGGGTATCCAGCAAGCAGGGAGTGGTCGTTGTACAGGCAGAAGGTCAGGGTATCCAGCAAGCAGGGAGTGGTCGTTGTACAGGCAGAAGGTCAGGGTATCCAGCAGGCAGAGAGTGGTCGTTATACAGGCAGAAGGTCGGTTCACTTAGAGACAGGAAGCAGAAGTTCAAAACACAAGGCAGGGTACAGCTGACAAACCAGCAACCCGACTGGGTGCTGGTGATGTCTAAAGTAACCTCCCAGTGAGCGCGTCAGCATGACGCGCTACCGGGCACCCGCACGGGCGACGGCGCGCACACGTGGGCCGCCGTGCACCCGCGCGCACCGCACCATCAGGCCGCGAACGGGTGCACGTCTCAATAACAACCCCCTGCGCATGCGCCCCGCAGCCCGGCGAACGGAGGCGACTTGTCCTTCGTGACAATCACAATTGCATTGCATACCTAGCTGCTATACCTACTAAGTTTGCTAGATGGCGCTGTTCTTCCACTCAATACACCAAATGTGATTATTTTATTCGGGATTGTAAGATGTCCTCAGTAGACTCAATATCCGTGTTTAGGACTTCTGTGCCATCATGGGCTTGTTCTTTATCTCCATTGTCATCCGGTTCCTCTAATGATGTATCTGCAGCAGTGTCTGGACGAAGCTGACGCCTGTTTCATCTCAGTTTCTGTCCACACTTGGTCTTGATTATATATGATTTTGGTGAATTGGCTTCTTTGACAATTCGAACAGGTTCCCATGTATTCCCAGTGACTGTCTCACAGCTTGCCCAGCAGAGAGTGGACGAAGGGATTTTGTAGATCAAAATAGTTTTTGCCTTTTCATGTTTATGATCCTCTGAGCTTTTACTCGATCCTGTGGAATAGACCGAGGCTGCAATTTCTGTGGTGCAATAGCACTGTGGTTCTCAGTGTTCTACCCATTAGCAGCTGTGCAGGTGAGCATAAACCTTTAATGGGTGTTGCACGATAGTTTAACAGTCCTAGGTACACATCCTGCCCTGATTATTGCGCTTTCAGTATAATGGATTTGGCTATGCCAACATACTTCTCTGCTAGACCATTGGCCTTCTCAGAACATAAGAATCGTGGCCCATTATCAGACACAAGTTCTTCACACACTCCATGTCTTGAAAGTATTGTTTTGAAAGCCCATACGACTGTTGATGCTTTTAAATTTCTCAGCTGCACTAACTCAAAGTATTTGCTGTAGTAATCTACTACTATCAGGTAATGGTTGTCCTCAAAATGAAAAATCTGTAGCCAGTCTCTGCCATGTCCGTGAAGGAACATTCCACGGTAAGAGGTTCCTTTGCATTGTGTTTTTGAAATGTTTGGCAGGTTTCACACTTCTTCACAAGTGTCTCAATATCAAAGTCCAAATGAGGCCAGTAGACCAGCTCCCGCGCTCTGCGCTTACACAGAGTGATGCCCAAATGCCCCTGGTGGATTTGTTTCAGTACTTCTGCCTGCTGTGATTTAGGAATGAGAATACGGTCACCCATAAATATGATATCCGAATGAATGTATAGCTCAATTTTCATAGGCCAGAATCCCTGTAGTCCAGGACACAGCTTCTTTCGTTTTTCTGGCCAGCCATTGCACATGACACAAGTTAGTTTTTCTAGGACTTTATCCTGTTTGGTGTCTTGTCTTCTCCAGCTGTGCATCAGATATTGGAATGTTCGCTAGTACTGTATGTACCTGTTCTTCCAACTCAGGTTCATCCCGTGATTCATGTCCTTCTAGAAACACCCTAGAAAGGGTATCTGCCATCGGAGTTTCCTTTCCAGGCTTATACTTTACTGTGAGATCATACTGCTGTAATTTCATAACCATCCGCTGCAGATGTGGTGTAGAAGCTAGTGGTTTCTGTAGGATGTGCTCCAATGGCTTGTGGTCTGTTTCCACAACTACCGGGCGACCATATATGTACTGGTGAAATTTCTCACATCCATTCACACTAGCCAGCATCTTTCTCAATTTGGGCATAATTGGCTTGCGTTGTGGTCAGTGCTCGTGAAGCATATGCCACAGGATGTCCTTGTTGAGTCAGTACAGCACCTAACCAAAACTGGGATGCATCCACTTGAAGTACAGTGTTACAGTTTACGTCAAAATATTTCATATTTGGCCCTGGATGTTTAGTGATCATTTTTTTCACTTTGTCAAAAGTCTTTTCCATGTTTGCATCCCAACACCAAACAGCATCCTTCTGTAGCAGTGTACGTAGAGGTGCTATCTGTTGAGCAAGGCCCTGAGAGAATTTGGATAGATACCGTATATACTCGAGTATAAGTCGAGGCCCTAATTTACCACAAAAAAAATAGGAAAAAACTTATTGACCCGAGTATAAGACGAGGGTGAGAAATGCACAGCTACTTTAAGTGGAAAAGAGGGTCAACAATGCCCATTTGCAGCATCACTGTGCCCATTTGCAGCCATAGGTCCCCTGAACTTCAAACTCGGTAGTTAAGGGTTCCTAGATGCCCCCTAGCTGCAGCCAAAATTTGGGGTCTCTGAACCCAAAGGGCCCCGAAATGACATTGCTGCAGATACACAGTTGACTGAATTTGGGGCCCCGTATCTCAGGGCCACTTAGTGCTAAGAACCCAAAATTTGGTGTGCAAACACCATAACATTTCCAAAGCTGGGGTTTCTAGCACCAAGTGGCCCCGAGATACAGGGCCCCAAAAATCAGTTCAGAAAATGTCAAGCACTTTTCTGCAGCAGAGAATGACATTTTCCGAACCAGATTTGGGGCCCCGTATCTCAGGGCCAATTGGTGCTGGAAACCCCAGCTTTGGATATGTTATGGTACCAGTTCCACTGGGTTTGCACACCAAATTTCCTAGCACCAAGTGGCCCTGAGATATGGGGCCCCAAAGTCGGTTCAGAAAATGTCAAGCACTTTTCTGCAGCAGAGAATGACATTTTCCGAACCGATTTTGGGGCCCCGTATCTCGGGCCACTTAGTGCTAGGAACTTCAGCTTTGGATATGTTGTGGTACCAGGTCCACTGGGTTTGCATACCGAATTTGGGGTTTCTAGCACCAAGTGGCCCTGAGATACGGGGCCCCAAAGTCGGTTTGGAAAATGAAATTTTTTTGCTGCAGAAAAGTGCTTGACTCGAGTATAAGTCGAGGGGGGCACTTTCAGCACAAAAAAAATGTGCTGAAAAATTCGACTTATACTCGAGTATATACGGTAGTTGAAAACACCTAGTGATGTCTCCAGCTCCTTTCTGGAGGTTGGGGCCTTCATGTTAAGAACTGCTGTAATCTCCTTTGGATCAGGCTTCAAACCCTCTTTGGTTAGTAGGTGTCCAAAATATGTAACTTCTTCTAGACCAATTTGCATTTTGCTTGGATTGAGTGTAAGACTCTTCTCACGATTGAGCAAAGCAGTAAGGTTTGTCATGTTCCATTTGATCCTTTCCATAGACCAGCAAATCATCAACTTACTTCAACACCCTGTAGACCAGCGATCAATTCGTGTGATTTTTTGAAATATTTCCTTTGCAGATGCTATGCCGAAAGGTACCCTTGTGAAGCGCCATTGACCCAAAGGGGAGTTAAGTGGTCAAGTAACTACTGGCTTCATCAAGACGCAATTGCCAGTAACCTGAATGGGCGTCTAGTACACTAAATACTATTAGCTTGTGCGCTATATCCTCTATGGTGGGGAGTTTGTAGTGTTCTCTCATTATGACTATTCATATCACGTGGGTCAATGCATATGCGAATTGCACCCGTGTTCTTCTCCACCACAACCATAGAACTGACCCATTCCGATGGTTCTGTGACTTTTTACTACTCCCAGCTTCTCCATACTAGTGAGTTCTTGTCTGACTTTAGCCACAATAGTTAAAAGGTATTCTCCTTGGGGCTTGAATGACAGGCTGTGCCCCCCCTATTTTATACATATGCGGCTTACGCCCGGGAGGCACCCCAGGCCCTTGAATAGATCACAGTACTCACGTTTAATGTCAGCCTCTGTCAGACCTTTGTGCCCACCATCCACAGTCATTATGATCTTCACAAGTCCAATCTCTTTACTTGTTCTGAGAACTAACATGACTGGGGCTTGTGTTTCTATCACAAACAATTGTAAAACCTTTCCTTTTCAGATCCCTTGTATGAACATTTTGCATGACAGCGACCCATTACTTTCAGCTTTTCACCACATATCCCATTCATTTTGGTGGGTCCTGAGTCTAAGGGGGATTCATTACTGAGGTGTTCCAGGTATATGTGACTTGGCACACAATTTACTTGTGCTCCTGTATTAAATGTGATTGGAGTTTTGTTAGCCCCTAGCTGTAATGTTACAGTTGCTTCATCTGCAGACTGAGGTGTTTTTTGTACTGCTGCAAGATATATTGGGGTTGAGTCTGACCCTGTCATCATTGTCCTCTATGGCGTGTACAGAACATGTTTTTGACCTTCCGGTTTGTTAAGACAGTTTACACACCCTGGCACAATGTCCTCTTTTCTTGCATTTATTGCATATGTACCCCCTTGCCGGACAGACACTATTTTTATGGTGCATGTTTCCACAATATCCACACGCTTCTTGTATGTTACTTGTCCCAGTGCCATAGGTGTTCTATATTCCTTTGTGTGTTCTGTCTTGCCCATATCTGCTGCTGTGATTTTCTATAGCATTAATCTGGAGTTGTGTTCCTTTTAGTACCTGCATGTCCGTTCTTGACATTTCATATGCTCTGGCAATCCTTATGGCTTTCTCAAGATTTAAGTCTTCTTCCTGCAGCAGCTTTTCCTGAACTTCCTTAAACTCACTGCTCATCAGAATGCGGTCTTTTATCATATCTCCAGCATCATAGAAAGCACAGTCTTTGGCAAGCAAGCACAGCTGTGTCACCCATTCATCCACAGACTCACCTCCACACTGGTTCCTCTCATAAAACAGTTTCCTTTGCACTGTGGAGTTTCTCCTTGGGTTGCAGTATGCCTCAAACTTTGCAAACAGTACCTCTGTTTACTTTTTGTCCTCTGCAGTGATCTCCCCACTTGCTTGCCAGACTCGACACACATCACGTCCTTTTTGTCCCACACATCAAAAAGTGAGCTGCTTTCTGCTGATCAGACCATTTGTCTGCATCTGGTCCTGCAAACACAAGCTCTATCAGCTCCCTCCATTGTGACCAGTTTTCAGATACATTCCCTGATTCCAAATCCAGGGATGGAATGTTCTTTGTGTTGCCGTTTGCTGCCATGACTCTTCTGACCCGGCTTCTGGTACCATGTGATGATTTAACACAAAGATTAAGCAGACAGCAAAAGCTTTAACATGAACCTAGTCTTTATTCAGCAGCATCCATCTTACAGAACTAACCATAGCTCCCCGCCCCCAGATCACATGACCAAAACTGTTAACGGTTTCCTAACATGCATAAGGAACTAGGCATAACAATAGAACTTGAATTATAACAAAGCATACACATCATTACAGGCACAACCCTCGACCTGGAATTCTCCATATCTCCTTGCTGCCCTCTAATTTAAAATGGGCCTCAAGGTAATCAATCTCCCATAATCTTCGGGCATTTAACTCCCCCATAAGTGTAAAAAAAGCCTTTAGATCCTATAAAATTTTAGGAGCAGACATACTCCTGTTACAGGAGACAAACTTCTCCACCCATAACCAGCCATCCTTCTTGGACAAATCCTTTAAACAATGTTACTTAACCGCATATTAAACCATGCTGAGAGGATCAAAAATGAAAAACAGTACACTGCGCTAAGTGATGTAAATAAACGAAATTTTGAATAAAATTAAATATAAAACTGCATTAGTGACAGTCCCAATAAGTGATATATACAGGTGCTCCTGATCAAGGATAATACATCCGTGCTTCTTGGTGCTCAGACTGGGCGCCCCACATAGATGTACACTCACCCCTCAGTGTTGAACAACTATGGCTAGTATGGTCAAACAAGCATGTGGGTAAACCCCTGGAGATATCCATTTGCTGGCAGTTCCTGAAGTGGATGTGCCTCATACAGGTGGATATAAAAGAAGAAACATAATTGCGCAATACCATTTGAAAGGGTTTATTTTAAAATCAATAAGAATTACACTCATGGGTAGAGGTGCCTGTGTCCTGGCACTTGGTGTGAATAGTAGGTGATTATTTTAGGGGAAATTGGCCCACAAAGGTGGGTTGACTGCTAGCCACGGTTTCGCTCTATTTCCGGAAGTTGGTCGCGGGCAGAAGTGTGTCGCGATGGCGCAATCAAGCCTCGACGTGTTCCGCCAAATTGGGTAAGGGCATTTATACCCTTAGTAATAAATAGTCTGATGATTTGAATAAATCAAATGGTTTAATTACCTGCTATTAACTCAAGGGATGCTTACAATCTAGTATTTGCAAACAAATTAGAAACAAGTACATAAAGAGATCATTGATATAATACCATATTAAGATAAAATAAAGTTGTTTAATAATGAATTAAAGCAGAGTTCCTCTGATTTTTTTTTTTTTTAAGTCAGCAGCTACAAATACTGCAGCAATAAAAAAAGAAAGGACGGCGCCCTCTAAGTGCAGCATGTATGTTAAAAATATTTATTACAATAGATAAAAACACTCACATTTGAGTTGCTAAAAACCAGCATGTAAAGTAGTTTCATCCGCGTGCTCTCGGGGGATGTGGGTGTCACGGGCCAGTGGGGGGGTTCCTGGGATGTGAGTCCTGTGACCTGGGTCCTGGTAGCTGTTGCGGTGGTGCCGAGGGTCCTCGGAGCCTCCGGGCGGCCAGGATGTCGGTCATGGATCCTCCGTGGAGCGCTGTGCTGACCTGCGTCTTCACTTCTGGGAGCGGGGTGAGGCGGGCGGTGCTTCGCGTTCGGAGCATGCATGCTCCCTTATCAGGCTATGCTGGTGGCCATATTCAGTGTGAGAATTTATACCATAGGCACTGGGAGGGGTGGAGAGGTAATTGAGAGGAGGGCGGGACTATGTATAATGATTGGGCGCGTAGGTAACCATGGAGATTGGGTGTACACAATGTAGAAAGGGAGTGAAGGGAGATGGGGAGTGGGCGGGGCGGGGAGTAAGGGGGGGAAGGAGATATGCAAATGAGTATGTTGTGGTAAGAACATATATGTGTGTATATGGATCGTGGGGTATAGAGAAGGCGGTCTATATGAAGAGGAATGTTGTATTGATCATAGTGGACGGGAACAAAATATATATCTATACATATACATACATGGGAAGGGAATACAAAAATACAGAAAACAGTATATAAAACACATGGCCTACTACTCAAAGCCAAATTCAAAGACAAGGGTTACCCAGACCACATCATAGAAGATGCCTTCTAATACTATCTCAGTGAAAACGCGAAGGACAAGAGACAAAACCAATACAGACGACACTACCAAACCCATCAGATTTGTGACAATACCACAACAGATTTAAGAAAATGGAAAAGATCTTCACCAAACACTGGTCCATTCTGCGTGAGGATCCGCATCTAAAACCCACCATAACTGATAAACCACTGGTCACCTACAGACTGGCTAAGAATATAAAGGCCCAAATAGCACCAAGCAAAGTGAAAACAGCACACCCCACCGCCAGTGCCCCGTTAACCTTCTTTAACATCAAAGGCATGTATCAATGTAGGAAGCCCCTCTGCCTCACATGCGCCCATGTTACACATAGGCAAAAAGACTTCCATCATAAGGGTAAACTATACGTCATCCCCGACTTCTTCAATTGTGGTTCAGATTATGTGGTCTATTGCCTCACATGCCTCTGCGGCCTACTATACGTAGGGCGCACTATACGCCCGCTCCGCAAAAGGTTTGGTGAGCATCGTAACCTTGTAGAGAAGGGCATTGACAAGCATAGCGTACCGAGACATTAAGAACATCATGGACAAACATCTTCAGGGCTACGCGTGTGGGTTATTTAGTCTATTCCACCCACCCTCCCTACCGCTGAACTCTACAAAAGGTTGTGTGAAAGAGAAAACTACTGGATATACACACTGGACACTTTATCGCCAGGAGGCCTCAATAAAGGCATTGAAATTAACATTTTGCTGTGACCCCAACCACATCCCTGTCTCATCACATCATCTCATCTCAATTCACCACGTATTGTTTCATCCATTGTCCTACTTGTTGTCTCATTCATTGTTCTATCCATCATCTAGTCACTACCCCATTAACTTAGTCTACGTGGAACACGTATATGGGTATACCCATACACTAATGTGAGTGTATACCTGTCCCCCACCCATTACCCCTATCCACATAGCCCTAGTGTATAACACATACCATTTTTATTTTTATTTTTATTATTTTTATTTTCTTTATTTTGATATTTATATTTATATTTCTATATATTTTTACTTTTATTTATTTCCCAGTATTTCCCATAACATTCCTCTCATTCCCAAATACCCGTCTGGAAACACTCCCCCCTCCTTTTGTCCCAATCTTACGCGTCATTTAAATGTGTATGTATGTGTGTGTGAAAGGATCCTTTATAAACGGTCCTTTGTGTTTACACACGTATATACATTGTACATGTTTTATTCCTTTTCCATCATTGCGTCATTTCTTCTCATATATACCACCCATCTCTCCCTATAATAATATTTATTTATATACCGTTTTCTGCATTTTTGTATTCCCTTCCCATGTATGTTTACGTGTATGTATATATGTATAGATATATATTTTGTTCCCGTCCACTATGATCAATATAACATTCCTCTTCATATAGACTGCCTTCTCCTTACCCCACGATCCATATACACACATATATGTTCTTACCACAACATACTCATTTGCATATCTCCTTTTTTTCCCCCCCTCCTCACTCTCCGCCCCGCCCACTCCCCGTCTCCCTTCACTCCCCTTCCACATTGTGTACACCCCATCTCCATGGTTACCTACGCGCCCAATCATTATACATAGTCCCGCCCTCGTCAATTACCTCTTCACCCCTCCCAGTGCCTATGGTATAAATTCCCACACTGAATATGGCCACCAGCTAGCCTGATGAAGGAGCACGCATGCTTCGAACGCGAAGCACCACCCGCCTCACCCCGCTCCCGGAAGTGAAGACGCAGGTCAGCACGGCACTCCACGGAGGATCCATGACCGACATCCTGGCCGCCCGGAGGCTCTGAGGACCCTCAACACCACTGGCACAGCTACGAGGACCCAGGTCACAGGACTCACATCCCAGGAACCCCCCCACTGGCCCGTGACACCCACATCCCCCCGAGAGCACGCGGATGAAACTTCTTTACATGCTGGTTTTTAGCAACTCAAATGTGAGTGTTTTTATCTATTGTAATAATATTTTTATCATACATGCTGCACTTAGAGGGCGCCACCCTTTTTTTTATTGTTCCAGAGCTTCTTCTAGCTTTTATAGACTGGCTGCCTTCCATTTATTCAGCATCATTTTATCCTTACATGGACTAATACCTGAACTTGTTGTGAAACATTAACTACCACCACCAAATTCCCCCTCTCAGGAACCCCCAACCCACCCCCTTCCCCCCACCATTTTTAGTTATATGTACTCGGCTACCTCCATTGTGCGCCATATTAACCCCTTGATCGTTTACAAATACTGCAGCTGCTGACTTTTCAAATATGGACACTTACCTGTCCAGGGCACACGCAATGTCGGCACCTGAAGCCGATCTGTCCCTCGGCTCACGGGTGGAGGCGCCGCCATCTTCGGTAAGGGAATCGGGAAGTGAAGCCTTGCGGCTTCACAGCCTGGTTCCCTACTGCGCATGCGCAAGTCACGCTGCGCGATCCCACTGGTCCCTGCTGTCTTCTGGGACCTATGTGTCTCCCAGAAGACAGCGGGGGGCGGAGGAGGCGCCGGACATGGCGTAGATATCCGCGGATACTGCAGCTATCTATGCCCGGAAGTGGGAGCAAATACCTGGATTAGACAGGAGTCTGCTCCCCCCTCCCCCTGAAAGGTGCCAAATGTGACACCGGAGGGGGGAAGGTTTCCGAAAAGCGGAAGATCCATTTTTGGGTGGCACTCCGCTTTAAGTTGATAATGATAAATTAAATTAAATAGAATTAGGAGGCCATCTAGTGGACATTAATGAAAGTGACAGTGATATTGTCAATTCCTGTGGTTATTGATAAATTAATTAGTGATGTGTTAATAGTGATAAATTAATATATAAAAATTGATTAATTTAATCAATACATAGATTATAATAAGTAAATTAAATGTATTTAATACAAAAAGATGTCTGTGTAATATAAATAATTTAATAGTAATAATTAATCTTCATACTTTGGTATTTAATATCTTAGATGACCACATAACAGATGGCCTCTGTTATATTGTCTGCCTTGCAGTGAAGATATAAATTAATAAATACAGAATATTAATAAAGTAAAGATATTAAAAGGACTGCTAATAATTGGTTATGAAGCAGTTGAGATCCAGCTCAACGTTTAACCCAAGTGGAGTAAGGGTCTAGAGATCAAATATCCATATGGTTTCATTTTGAGATATGTTTTTGATCATATTGGCACCTCTCCAATGCTTATTGACAGTATCAATAGCATAAAAAGATAGTGTAGCTGGGTCTAATTATGTACCAATCTAAAGTGGTTTGCCACACTGTTTGGGAAATCCATTACATATGTTGGTTATGTGTTCACCAACACGTTTGGACAATGTTCTGGATGTCCTGCCTACATACTGGTTACCGCAGGTACATACTAGAACATAGGTTACGTTCTTAGTATTGCATGTGATAAAGTTCTTTATAGGGTATGTGTTTGGTGGGACATAAAAGATGTCTGCTTTCTAGGTGTTATATTGGTTCTCCTGCAGGGACCACACCTAAAGAAGCCCCCCCCAGATTAAATATGGTAATTTGTGTTTTTTGGGGGGGATCAGGTATATTTTTAACTAATTTGGTTCTTAAGCCTGGAGCTCTATATTGATCAAAAAACTCAGCCATGTTCGATGGTCAACAGACCTATAGGGACCCTGATAGCCGTTTTGTAATAGTTGAAAGATCGATTCAAGGTAAAATAGTCACCCTGGCCTCAGTGTATGCCCCAAACGGGTCCCAGACTTATTTTTATTTTTTTCAGGTGCTAGACAGATACCATTCACCCCACCTCATGATAGTGTGCAATTTCAACTTAATGGCCATTCTAAAATGGATAGAAGTCGTACAGGTACCTCAAATGATGCTTTCCCAGGTCACACCAATTAATAGACACCTGAAGGGCACATAATGTAGGCTCTCAAGGATATACATTTTACTCCCACCCTCATAACAGTTATTCCTGACTTGACTAAATTTTTGCTCCCCTATTCTAGAAGCGAATTCCCCTTCAGCAAACATGTATGCCCCTGGTCTGACCATGCAGAAGTATCCTGTAACCTCTCCTGCATAGGACTTCCTAACGCCACTGGTGCCTTGTGCCTTAATGACTCACTACTCACAGACCCCACAATAGTTAGCCGATTATCTGATCATCTTACTGAATACTTTAGCCAAAACGACATAGAGGGGATTTGCCCCACAACTTTATGGGCAGCCCATAAGGCTGTGATTAGAGGTCATCTTATAGAAATTGCCACGACCAGGAAATGCCAAAAACTGAAAGATATACGCTCACTCACTTTAGACTTTACCACAGACATAGCCATACCCAATCCCAGGACTTGCTGAGTCAAATCAACAGTAAGAGAGTCACCTTAAACACCTTGCTCTCAGAGCAAACTGAAAAATCTCTCCATTGGTCAAAGGCCTGGTTTCTTTAGCACAGCAATTTGGCATCAGCTATGTTTGCAAGAAAGTTGAAACAATCCACCCAACCAACACTCTTACAAATTACGAGATAGTAACGACAATCTCGCAATGCACCCTAATGATATCTTAAAGATATTTTCCTCCTACTAGCAAAAACTCCTATCTGACCCTTCATCCCCACCTGGCCCCACCTCTCAGACCTGGCTACATGCCCTCTCACTACCCAATCCAAAACCCCTGGCCCTGATGGTTACACAGTACCATATTATAAAAAAATTGCTGGAATATTACCAGAAAGTAAACAGTGGGATGGTAAGAAGCAGAAGGAATGATGTGGTGGAAGTGTTGCCTACTAACCAAAAGGTGAAGGTAGGCTGTGTATGGTGTCCAAAGGAAGGAGCAATAGCCAAAATGCGAGAACCATCTAAAGATGGTGCCTATACAGGCACCGCCGCAGAGGACCCATCAACGTCACACATATGCAAGAGATGGGGAGGCGCCATCACTAATGCAAAAGAACCGCTTGGTGGTTTGGCGCCAAACCAAGTCCCATAACGTTCATAGATTGAATGATTGCCAGTGTCATGATCACTTAGTGCCCCTGTTCCTCATTCCAGCACCCGGGTGTTGGCTGTTGCTTTTCCCCTGTCTGTGTTCACCTGCAAGATGATTGATCTGATCAGTCACCTGATATAAGCAAATCAAACACTCTATCCGTTGCTTGTGATAGAGACAGTTACCTGCATTGTTCCTGTTCAAGCCTCCTGTATGTCTGCCTTGCTTTGCTGTTGGATTTCCCTGTGTATTACCCGGATTGGATATTAGACTATTCCCTGAACTCAGCCTGCCTTATTACCTGGAATACAGGATGTCCCAAACAGAGGGGGGACCAAAGGAAAGTGGGGCTCAAAGGAAAGGCAAACCAGTTAATTATGTAACCAAACTATTGTTTATTGGGGTACAGTGACATAATACATGAGGACAGAGGAGCGTAGACCGATAATCAATAGGCCCTAATAAAAATTGATCGGTGACGTTAAACCGACCAATGCAATTGCATTGGTCGGTTTAACGTCACCGATCAATTTTTATTGACCTTTGGTCCCCCCTCTGTTTGGGACATCCTGTATTACAGACGTGTCAGGGGCTGAAGGGCAACCACGATTTTATGGTACCAGGTGCATTTTTACATGATTATACAAGCCTCATTACATTTAACTTGATTTGCCTTATTACCTGGACTGTCTTAGAACCACGCTATCTGTCTACTAAACTGCAAGTAGTCTGCTGTTTGCTCTTCTTGCTTCTGCCATAGTGTGGTGGCAAGGCACTATAATATTGTGTATAAGTCCTGGGGGCAACCAAGTACCAGTAGGCCTGCTTGTCTTAATGGAAAGGGGGCTGCTATAGGCAGGGCCGCCATCAGGGGGGTACAGCCGTTACAACTGTAAGGGGCCCTGGGGGCACACCCGGGCCAGAAGAAGGCAGGACGGGGGAAGGAGATCTGTGCTGTGCATTACAGAAACAATTTCACAATTTCTGCAGTTCTTGTGTCATTGATTTTAGACATCGCACTCTTTACTGCCACATCTGGCTACTATGTGCACCCCTCGTGTGACAGTGATCTGCCTGTACTATGCTTCTCAGCAACTTTTCAGCTTTGTAAAAACAAGCTGGGACCACGTAGGAAGTTACAAGTAGGGGCTGTAATGGAAAGAGAGGGGGGCTGTTTGTGTACAAGAAGAGGCCAGAGGCTTGTGTGCAGAGCTTCCCCTCATTTCAGATCTACCCCTCAGATTTACAGCGACTGCACTTTCAAGTACACTTTGCTTGTAGTTTGCACTTGTAGTGCAAAGTGGATTTGCTTTTCGTAAATAACCCCCATTATTTCCATCATACGCAAGGAAAAAGAGAAGGCAATGGAAAGTCATTGGTTACTGCTTCTCTCATGTTACCAATATCTTTTAAAACTAAACTGTTAAAATGGCATTAAAGAGAAACTTCAGCATACTAAGGTTTTAGGTTTATTTACATAAGGTTGATATCATATATATATATATATATATATATATATATATATATATATATATATATGGACTTTACCTCAGCTTGTCTGAGAAGTGGAACAGTCAGATTTCCCAGCAGATATTACATTTTACCAATTCAGTTCTGAAGGCTGGTGATCAATTAACCCACATTGCCCAAATATTTTTTTCCCTTACACATATCCGTGTTCATGCTCTCAAAAATGTGATTGGGCATCTCTGTACACTGATGAAAAATGGGCTACTGAACAACACTTTTGAACCTTGGTGACTTGATTTTGTAGCAAGTATATTTTGAGAATGTTTTGAACTCCTCAGTGCTGCTTTTCCTATTAGAAAGAAAATAGAAAGTACGTGTTAAATCATCTTTGGTAATAATGGTGTCTTCTTTTTGCCTTGTCTAGATTCAAATGGAAGCCCTAAGGATCGCAAATTGGTTCAAATGTTTCTTATGATGCATCCCTGGTATATCCCATCTGGAGACCTAGCTAAGAAACTCTTTACTCTATATCCTTTTATGCATTCTTTAATTTGTTACTTTATTGCACTGTATATTTTAAAGTGTATGTCAAGGCAAATTCTAAAAACACTGTATTTTGTACATCTTTGCAATATGTGCACGTTTCTTTGTTTTTATCCTTTTAAACATGCTGCAAGAAAATTAACTGTTGCTGTGCCAGAAATATAGTGTATAACGAATTTCCTCTTTGACATGACAATACAGTATATTTGTGGCTCTGTATTCCTAAGCCAATGCTATCAGCCCTGTCTATTTAATTTCTGATGGATTACAAAAAACAGATTACTCCTAATTGAGTTCAAACAGAGCGCAAAGGGAGTGTTCAGCTCACAACATTTCTGGCAAAAAATACAAGGTATTTTATGCACTTCTCAAACAGATACATGCATCCCAACTTTTGAAGTTGAGAATGAGGGACACTTACCCCTGGTACACAATTGGTGAGTTTTGACATGTCAAATCGCTGGCAATTGCACCGCCCTAATCGGTGCGACACTGCATTTGCGGCACCGATTTTAAAGAGTAGTTTCTGTACTACTTTTTGCGATTTCGGGGTGCGATTTCCATTGACATCTGTGCAGAAACCCACTCAGATATCTGTGAAATTGCTGCCAAAATCAGTACCGACACGTGGGAGTGAAATTGTGCGAGTTCAGCAGAACTTGCATGGCTTCATTCCCGCAGCTTAGTGTGAACCTGGGCGGGGGGGTTGACCTGTGGCGAGTGTAGAGCCCTGAGGCAAAATGTGTTTTAAAAGTGGGTGTGGTTAAATTGTCCCCTTCCGCCCCTCATAATCTAGCATCCCCTGTGTGTCTCTACCACTACCCCCTTTAGCTACAGAGGCAGCACCTGGGGGATGTAAACACACTGCATCCACAATACTTTGCTTCACAGCTTCACCTTCTGCTCTTCATCCTGAACCGAGTCCTGCTGTGTCCCGCTGCATCTGGCAGGAGGGAGAGGAGAGCCACCAATACTGCAATAGGGGGCACACAGGGGGATAGGAGCGGTGGGGGAGACACAAAGGGGGGGGCTGGGTGCCAGCCACAGTTGATTCCCTGTGCCACGCAGTTGGTGGAAGGGAGAAGAGGTGAGCCAGCTGCACTGCAGTGGGGTCAGATCCAGATTCAGAGCAGAGGGATTAGTGGAGCTCAGTTCCAGAACTCCTTTCAGCACTGGGATCCTGGATTCAGTCTGGATCTGAGGGATGCCGGGTTTTCAATGAAATTCTGGGATGGTTGGGAGGTATGCAGAGAGCAATGTGCTGTCAGTGTGGCAAAGTGGCCAGGATGTTTATCAATGAGGGAGCAACATGGTCAAAGAGTGGGAGCCTGGGAGTAATGTTTTTTCATGGAAAGGGTGGGGAGGAAGGCAGCAACTGCAGGGGCTGAGGTGTTTAGGTAAGGATGATTACCAGGATATGGGATGCAATGCACCTTCTTATGAGGCAGCTCACAGCTGTCCTTCACCTGGCACACTCACAACCTGAGCAGTGTGGCTCTGAAAAGCAGACAGGAGAGTCACACATCCATTGGCACAGATTCTTATCCTCTTCCTGCAGCTTGTTGTGGCTGTCAGCTCATCACGCTGCAGCTGGGCATCAGTGGCCAGTGGGCTGGCTATAGGATAGGATGCTGAAGAATAGGGTTGCCACCTTTTCTTCAAGCCAAACCTAACACATTTAATCTGAAAGTCTGCTGGACATCAGGTTCACACTGAGGGCAGGTTTGAAATTGTGCATGTTCAGCTGCACTCGCATGATTTTAAACCGGCATTTCAGTCCGACTTCAGGGGTGATATGACAGACATCTGTTCATGCACAAATGTCTATTGAAATAGCCCCAGAAGTCACCAAAAGTAGTGCTGGAACTATTTTTTGGAATCGGTGCGGCGTTGCACCGATTTGAGCGATGCCATCGGCGGCAATAGGATCCGATTTGGCATGCTATTTGACATGTCAAATCGCATGCCAAATTGGCCCAATGTGAACGTGGGCTCAATATCCAACAAATTTTATTGTAAGTAATGCAAACCTTTAAAGCCAGACTGTAGGAACAGATCCTCTCCTACTCCTTCAGGGGCTTATGGTGGCCATACACTACACAATATCATTGTACAATCTCCTTTAGACTAATCAAAACAATGTAGAACACTACTTAACAATGCATTGCATTTGTATAAAATAAACTGGTCCTTACACTATCGTTCTTGGCAGATCTAAAGCGGATTGTAAAATCAAATTGTGTAGTGTATGGTCACCTTAAATCATGATCTGTGAGGTGAAATACTTGCATTACAGCTTGTTGGATATTGCAGCCTGTTTGCATCTAAAGTAAACCCAGTGGCTGCTGTCTGAGTGAAATAAGTCCCACCTTTGCCATCAGTACCTAAAACAACAATCATTGCTGTCAGTAAAGCCCTATTGTTTAAGTCAGATTCCCCTCCTCTCCCTGCAGTCTTCCATTCCAAAGCTCACAATGATGGGGCTAGGAGGCTGTATCACTATGGAGTCTGCATGCAGGAGGGGGAAATGTTGCAATGCAATAATGCCACAAAGTTCTGCCCCATGCAGACACCATAGCACTACAGACCCCCCCCCCAGCCATGGGCTAGCACAAAGGAGTTATTACTACAATAAAAGACCAACATTTATTTTCTTTTGAAATTTTTATTTTGGAAAATTAACCTTTAAGCCACGAAGTTGTTCAAGGGGTGGCCTGATAATGAAATAACGCAACTTCAAATAATTATGAAGCCATCTTGGCTATAATACATCAACCCAAAATTTTACACTGTGTCCATCCCCCCCAACACCGTGGCACTTTCAATTAAACTTTGCAGGCCCATATTGAATATGCCCAAACCTATGTCTGACAAGTGAACTAAATCCTCCCTTAATAACCCAGGTACAAAACCTTCCAGCTCCAAGTGGCGGAATGACACACCGCCCGAGGACTCTACAAAGTTATGTGTAGTCCTATTAAGCCATCTCCGAATCCTATCCCCATAAAATAAATTCCCTGAAGGGGACCAAAGGGCCTAGGGATCATTTCAGAGAAGGCCAAAGTGGTACTTGGAAACAAAAGTTTAATAGCCTAGATATCCCGCTTCATTTCACAAAGGAGCTCCCATGTTCTAATTTTACCAATGTCGTTTGCTCCAACGTGAAGAAGTAGAACCTGAGGAGAGGGCCAAATGGTGGCTAAGTGAATCAAGTGGTCTAAGATTACGCCATCTTAGGCCCCTAATGCCAGACCATAAAACCGTAAAGTTATTAAGATCCAGACCTAAATTGCTCAAATAAATCCTGGATGCAGCCTGCTTTTCAGCCCAGAAAAATGTAGAAATGGCCTACTATCCAGATTGTGAATTTAGATGAATCTGAAAATAGAAAATCATACAACTAACAACTCAGGGCGGACATTCATTTTATATCTACTACTTGCCCACCTACGAACCCATTTTTGACCCTCGGGCGAGCATCCCAACAAATTGGCTGTGGTGGCGGCCCCAATCCTAAATGAATGCAATGAGAATCTGAGACCCGAGAGGTTAAGGCGCTTAAGGCATGAAGACAGCACAGCAGAAAACTGGTATCAGGTCAAAGGGGACAAATCCTGGTGGATAAAAAAGGAACTATCAGAGGAGGGCCTGACTGACATAACTGGCAGTATGGGACACCGGGCAAACCAACGGCCTGGGAGATTTACCCAGAGATATCCACTGACCTTTACCCAAACCAAAAGTTTGACCAACAGATAAACGGATGTAGGCATTCCGACTCCATAGACACATGAGTAAACAGCAGAAAGGACAAAGATTTGTTGTGAGCTGTAAACTCTCCAACTCTTAGGGCAACAGAAAAAAACTGCCCTGAAAAGCAAGAGTTCAAATTCAGTAAAACAAATCTCTAATATCGAGAGCAGCTTAAATCAATAAATTAACTGAAATAGGATGTCTGGAATCCTGAGTAGGGTATGAATTTCTGAATCCGTTGAGGATCTGGCTAACCTGAAAGAGGTCAAAGCTGGCATGCCTGCAAATTTTAGAAAAAATGAAGGTCAGACTGACTTAGAAAAGACACAAAAGCTAAGGAGACATATGCGTTCACCTCCAAGACATTTATAAGCCTGCTAGAGCAAAAGGAACACCATTTGGACCAGGCCAGCCATGTCTTCTGTGCTACCAAATTCCAAAGATGAGCAGAAATCAGTCCCAGGTCAAGCCCCAGAGGGAATCTGGGCATAGTGTGCCTCACTGATCCGCCTATGGAGCCAATTCCCGGAATCTCTGGAACTGTAAATGAGCTAAAGTGTCAACTATGTTATTATTAATCCCAGGTAGATGTCAGGCTTTCAACCAGCTATTGAATTGCATGCAGTGCAACACTAAAAAATATAAAAGTTTGATAACTAGCTCTGATCTAGATAGCATATTGATAGCAAAGAGTTACACCTTTGTTATCTGTATGCACGATAAACCTACGATTCATAAACTGCTCTTTCCAGAACACAATCGAAACTATAACCGGAAACAGGAGGACTATGTTGTGTAAAATGTCTTGTTGCAACCAACTAGAGTGCCATTCCAAGGCACACCAATGGCTATCCAAAAAAGCTCCAAAACCCAATGAACCCGCGGCATCTGTAAAGAAATTTAACTATAAATCCTTTGTAAAAAGATTAATCCAGACGGTGGACCCATTGAAGTTGCAAAGAAAATCCCAAATTTTCAAGTTTGATACTTTTAGGGGTACAAACATGAGGAATAAGGGTTCTTAAAACCCCTAGTAGCCAAAGCAAAAAGCCTAGAAAAAAAAAATTCTAGCTGTTGAAATAACCATGGCTGCGAATGCAAACAGACCCAATAGGGATTGGGCCTCTTTCAGCAACACCTTGCGTTTGAACAAGAATAACGAGATTATTCTCATCCAATGCAATTTTTCCCCGGGCAATCTGAACTCCATCAAGAATAAGTCAATAGTGATCCCCAAAAATTCTATAGTGGATGCAGGAAAAGCATCTTTTCATGTGCAATGGGAATACTGAAATAATCACAAATACAAAAGAATTTGTTCAGCGACTCAAGACACAAGGGGGAGTCCACCGGACCCACTAATAAAAAATCTAAATAATGCAGGATACCCCCTTCAGGAGAACATTCAGACAGAACCCAATGTAAAAATTTTGAGAAGGCCTCAAAATAAAAACACGATAACGAGAAACCCATGGGCATACATTTATCGAAATAAAATTGGTCCTGAAAATGAAAACCCAGGGAATTGAAACCTTGTGAATGCACAGGTAGCAGGCGAAAGGCAGATTTGATGTCTGCTTTTGCTAACAGTGCACCCTGCCCAAAACGTCATAAAAGCACAAGTGCTTCAAAAGAAGAGTGAAACTGGAGCTATAACCTCTGAAGCATCATCATTAAGTGAAGTGTCCTCTGGATAGGACAAATGGTGAATGAGCCTGAAACTACCCTGTTCCCTTTTGGGAACAATGCCCAAGGGGGAGAGTCAGAAGCTTTAAAAAGGTGGGCGAGGGAAAGTGCCAGCTATTCTTCCTTAGAGATCTTATCCTGGACAATTATTGGGTGAATCATAGCAGAACGTAAATTTCTGACCAAAGTGCATCCCTTGAAAACCATCAGTTAGCAGCCGCGCCATCGTGCGATCTGGGTAATGATCTAACCATGGTAGCATTCTTGGCAAGCTCACTGGGGTCCTGGCCTTTGCCATTGCGGGGGAAAGATGGGAGAGAAGCCGCTGTTGACTTCCAAAAACATCTACTAGCAGGATGGTTCCCATTGCAGTAAGAGCACTCATGCCTATACCTACAGTTCGATAAGAATTTGCATTGCCCTTCATTAAAGGCAAAACAGAAGCCTTTACGAAAGGCATTCTGTGGGCTAGCCACAGCTCGAGGTGTGAATTGCAGCTTCTGTGGTAGCATGAGGTTCAACCATAAACCCACATCCTTGCATCCCCATTGCAAGGCAGGGTGAACTGCTAATTTCTGGCTAAAATTCTCATCGTAGGTGAACCATGCTGTACCACCAAAATGACAGAAGGCTTCAGAAACTATATCCACGTGCTGAAATAGGCCTGAGCATTTCTCAGGACATTGTTCTCCCAGCACAGCTGCATAAATGCAGAAGGCCTGCAGCCAATTCTAAAAGGTTTTGGGGACAGCCCTCCGTCTATCTTCAGTGCGTTCTTCTGACTTCCTGTCAGGTTTAGCTAGAAATTCTTTGGATGCTGACAATAATGACAGAAGATCAATAAACTCACCCCCCCCCCCCCCAAATTCTCTTTGACAGCGTTTGTTAAGTGGAAACCTAGCGGTGAAATTTCACATGGCATAGGTGCCTTAAAGGAGAACTCAGCAACTATAGAGTGGGTGGAGCGTGGAATAACAGATTTGCAAACCTGAACAGGCTTGCGAGCCATGATACCTGTACTATCTTTAAAATTCTCACCAATGGGGGTCTCTGCTAAATTTTGCCAAATTGGACTTATATCATCTATGTCATTATGCTGAAAGGGGTTTTTTTCTGCTGTAAAATTGCACCATGCAACTGTGCCCCCCCTAAAATCATTACCCCACCTGTAGCATCTTTTCTCTGCTGAAAAACTCCTAAGCCTTCTAGCAAGATAGATTCCTCCAAGGAATGTGCCTCCTTTCCCAGTCGAAGCCTTTTATGGGGGGAACTCGTCGGGTGGAGCTACAGGTCTTGACGTCACCACGCACCAGCTGGCTAGCATGAGCTGTGGCTGGTTTGAATACACTGAATGCCGTTTTGTTTGGATGTCAGTGCCTACGATGTTTTAAGAATAATTAACTTTTAAATTTGAGTACTGCACCATAAAGCCTCTTTCCATTTCATAAATAAATCCCTTGGATGAATCCATCTTACTAAAAGGCTTTGAGAGGAGTATTTCGGCAGAGAAAAGCCACTACAGGAGGAGGGATCTCGTTTATGGAAAAGTCAGTGGATACTCTTTTGGCCAAGTGATCCTTCCTGTGTGTGCCGATCTCTATAATTTGAGATCCATCACATCTGGTAAGCGGCGCTGTTCTACTTAGAACAGAAAAATAGTTTGTTCTTCCGAGAAGTTTGTCCTGGTTGTTCACATTGGGTCAAGCACTTTTTGGACTACAGAGTTTTTTTATTATTTTTTTTTTATTATTTTCATCTCAGCATTTTTAAGCACATTAATTCATTATAACACATGCTGGCATTTATACATGCCTCTTCATTTGATTTTTTTTTTTGGATTGCGCATCTTTATTAGTTGTACACTAAAGTGTTATTAAACCCAGGACACTGCATTCACTATATCAGGTTTCCCACAGTAAACAGAAAATGGAAATGCAATTTATTTAGTAAATATAAATTGCTAAATACTTTTCCTGATCAGCAGTATATAGCAGTCATGTAACTAATATCAGTGTTTGGTTAAAGCTTGTAGGAGGAGTTTTGATTCTCTTTTGATTGTCCTATGAGGCTGCATGACCTCTGACCCTCTGTGTGGACAGTGCTGATTGGCACCCTCCCAAGAAAAATAAAACTCTAGCAATACACACCAAACTGAGCATGTGCAGAGTGCCTCATAGGGCTCTGTACTATCAGCAGAAGGATTAGGGACAGTACAAGAAGAGGAGGATCAAACAGCTTTTTTACACAATGCAGAGGATTAACCCCTTAGGTTCCACAGGGAGTATAACAAGTATGCTTTACTGCATATTACTGCAGACTGATTCTACAGTTGTGTGTTTAGTCATGCCGCGTACACACGAGCGGAATTTCCAACAGAGTCCGATGGGAGCTTTTCATCGTATATTCCGACTGCGTGTATACCCCATCAGACTTTTTCAGTCAAATTCAGACGGACTTAGATAGAGAACATGTTCCATATTTTTCTGACGGAACAAATTACTATCGGAAAAAACGCTAGTCTGTATGCTGTTCCGACGCATCAAAAACGGCGCATGCTCTGAAGCAAGTACGAGATGGAAGCTACTGGCTATTGAACTTCCGTTTCTTGTTCAGTCGTACATGTTGTACGTCACCGCGTTCTGGACGGTCAAAATTTGTTGTGACCATATGTATGCAAGACAGCTTGAGCAGGATTCCGTTTGAAAAACCTTCAGAGTTTATTCAGACGGCAAAACTGGTCATGTGTACAGGGCATTATACTTCAACAAATGAACACCAAACATGCCATATTTATATTAAAAAAAGTATACATACATACACACACACACACACACACACACACCACATTTATTGCCCCCTCAAAATAACTTAACACACAGCCATTAATGTCTAAACCGCTGGAAACAAAAGTGAGTACACTTTGTCACCATTATCCAGCACTGCCTTAACCCTCTTGGGCATGGAGTTTACAGGTTGCCACTGGAGTCCTCTTCCACTCCTTCATGACGATGTCACAGAGCAGGTGGATGTTAGAGACTTTGCGCTCCTCCACCTCCCGTTTGAGGATGCCCCACAGATGCTCAATAGGGTTTAGGTCTGGAGACATGCTTGGCCAGTCAATCACCTTTACCCTCAGCTTCTTTAGCAAGGCAGTGGTCATCTTGGAGGTGTGTTTGGGGTCGTTATGTTGGAATACTGCCCTGTGGCCCAGTCTCCAAAGGCAGGGGGATCATGCTCTGCTTCAGTATGTCACAGTACATGTTGGCATTTATGGTTCCCTTAATGAATTGTAGCTCCCCAGTGCTGGCAGCACTCATGCAGCCCCAGACCATGAAACTCCCACCACCATGCTTGAATGTAGGCAAGACACACTTGTCTTTGTACTCCTCACCTGGTTGCCACCACACACGCTTGGCACCATCTGAACCAAATAAGGACATGGTTACTGTAATCCACATCCTTAGTCTGCTTGTCTTCAGCAAACTGTTTGTGGGCTCTCTTGTGCATCCTCATCTTTAGAAGAGGCTTCTTTCTGGGATGACAGCCATGCAGACCAATTTGATGCAGTGTGCGGCGTATGGTCTGAGCACTTCAACCTCTGCAGCAATGCTGGCAGCACTCATACGTCTATTTCCCAAAGACAACCTCTGGATATGATGCTGAGAACGTGCACTCAACTCCTTTGGTCGACCATGGCAAAGCCTGTTCTGAGTGGAACCTGTCCTGTTAAACCACTGTGTGGTCTTGCCACCATGCTGCAGCTCAGTTTCAGGGTCTTGGCAATCTTCTTGCAGCCTAGGCCATCTTTATGTAGAACAACAATTATTTTTTTCAGATCCTCAGAGTTCTTTGCCATGAGGTGCCATGTTGAACTTCCAGTGACCAGTATTGGAGGGTGATAACACCAAATTTAACACACCTGCTCCCCATTCACACCTGAGACCTTGTAACACTAACAAGTCACATGACACCAGGGGGGATTGCTAATTGGTCCCAATTTGGACATTTTCACTTAGGGGTGTAAACACTTTTGTTGCCAGTGGTTTAGACATTAATGGCTGTGTTGAGTTATTTTGAGGGGACAGCAAATTTACACTGTTATACAAGCTGTAAGCTCACTACTTTTACATTGTAGCAAAGTGTCAGTTCTTCAGTGTTGTCACATGAAAAGATAATTTACAAAAGTGTGAGGGTTGTACTCACTTTTCTGAGAATATATATATGTTGACATTTTTGCAGATTAAACAAGAAAAACTGAAATATCACATGGTCCTAGTATTCAGACCCTTTGCTGTAACACTCATATTTAACTCAGGCGCTGTCAATTTCTTCTGATCATCCTTGAGATTGTTCTACACATTCATTTGAGCCCAGCTGTGTTTGATTATACTGATTGGACTTGATTAGGACAGCCACACACATGTCTATATAAGACCTTACAGCTCACAGTGCATGTCAGAACAAATGAGAATCATGAGGTCAAAGGAACTGCCTGAAGAGCTCAGACAGAATTGTGGCAAGGCACAGATCTGGCCAAGGTTACAAAAAAATTTCTGCTGCACTTAAGGTTCCTAACAGCACAATGGCCTCCATAATCCTTAAATTGAAGACGTTTGGGACGACCAGGACCCTTCCTAGAGCTGGCCAT
The DNA here is from genome assembly GCA_037952925.1 of Lithobates clamitans. NCBI lineage: Eukaryota > Metazoa > Chordata > Amphibia > Anura > Ranidae > Lithobates > Lithobates clamitans. Next base: position 8,526,601 of record JBBGZY010000221.1, on the reverse strand, counting down.
CTGGCCAAACTGAGCTATCGGGGGAGAAGAGCCTTGGTGAGAGAGGTAAAGAAGAACCTAAAGATCACTGTGGCTGAGCTCCAGAGATGCAGTAGGGAGATGGGAGAAAGTTGTATAAAGTCAACTATCACTGCAGCCCTCCACCAGTCGGGGCTTTATGGCAGAGTGGCCCAACTGAAGCCTCTCCTCAGTGCAAGACACATGAAAGCCCGCATGGAGTTTGCTAAAAAACACCTGAAGGACTCCAAGAGGGTGAGAAACAAGATTCTCTGGTCTGAGACCAAGATAGAACTTTTTGGCCTTAATTCTAAGCGGTATGTGTGGAGAAAACCAGGCACTGCTCATCACCTGTCCAATAAAGTCCCAACAGTGAAGCATGGTGGTGGCAGCATCATGCTGTGGGGGTGTTTTTCAGCTGCAGGGACAGGATGACTGGTTGCAATCAAGGGAAAGATGATTGCGGCCAAGTACAGGGATATCCTGGATGAAAACCTTCTCCAGAGTGCTCAGGACCTCAGACTGGGCCAAAGGTTTACTTTCCAACAAGACAATGACCCTAAGCACACAGCAAAAATAACGGAGTGGCTTCACAACAACTCTGACTGTTCTAGAATGGCCCAGCCAGAGCCCTGACTTAAACATAAATTGAGCATCTCTGGAGAGACCTAAAAATGGCTGTACACCAACATTTGCCATCCAACCTGACACAACTGGAGAGGATCTGCAAGGAGGAATGGCAGAGGATCCCTACATCCAGGTGTGAAAAACTTGTTGCATCTTTCCCAAAAAGACTCATGGCTGTATTAGATCAAAAGGGTGTTTCTACTAAATACTGAGCAAAGGGTCTGAATACTTAGGACCATGTGATATTTCAGTTTTTCTTTTTTAATAAATCTGTAAAAATGTTAACAATTCTGTGTTTTTCTGTCAATATGGGGTGCTGTCTGTACATTAATGAGGAAACAAAAATGAACTTTAATGATTTTAGCAAATGGCTGCAATATAACAGAGTGAAAAATTTAAAGGGGTCTGAATACTTTCCGTCGTGTGTGTGTGTGTGTGTGTGTGTGTGTGTGTGTGTGTGTGTGTGTGTGTGTGTGTGTGTGTGTGTGTGTGTGTGTGTGTGTGTGTGTGTGTGTAGATATAAAATGGGGTGATTGGCGCTACCCTATTCAACAATATAAGTACACAAGAAAATGATAAACAAGTGTCTTGTATACAGTAAAACCAAAAGGTGCCTATTCTATAAGAGATAGATTATATATACTGTATATATTATGTGCCTCTCTGGTGAGTACTAGGTGTATATATGTGTACCCTCCAGTGGTGGATGTAACCGTACACACAAATGTAGTGAACCAAATATCAGTGCAAAAAAGGCAGTTACAAACAAGTAATGTGAATGATCAACAAAAGTAATATACACAGAAAATTAAAAAATTATATATGCATAAAAAAGTCCATCAGGTCAAAGAGTATATATATATGTATACTCAAGTGCACTTGGGTTATGCAGCGGGTCAATGATCTGAAACACAACAGCAAGTCCACCTCCAAATGGTTCAAACACAGCTAAATTTAAGTTTGAGTGTCTTAGTCAAAGTCGGACTTAAATCCAATTGAGATGCTGTATCATGACCTTACACAGGCCGTTCATGCTGGAAAACCCTCCAATGTGGCTGAATTAAAACAATTCTGCAAAGAGGGGGCCAAAATTGCTCCACAGCAATGTGAAAGACTCATTGCCAGTTATCGCAAATGCTTGATTGCAGTTGTTGCCACCAAGGGTGGAACAACCAGTTATTAGGTTTAGGGGGCAATTACTTTTTTACATAAAGCCAGGCAGGTTTGGACAGTTTTTTTTGCCTTAATAAATGAAATCATCATATAACCACTTCAGCCCCAGAAGATTTGGCTGCTCAATGACAAGGTCATGTTTTGCGATTTGGCACTGCTTCACTTTAACTGACAATTACGCGGTCGTGCGACGCTGTATCCAAACAAAATTGAGGTACTTTTTCCCCACAAATAGAGCTTTCTTTTGGCGGAATTTAATCATCTCTGTGGTGTTTATTTTTTGCGCTATAAACAAAAAAAAGTGTGACAATTTTGAAAAAACAAAACAAAAAAAACACTATTTTGTACTTTTTGCTATGATAAATATCCCCAGTTTAAAAAAATTTAAAAAAATACAGGTCAAGTAAAAAATAATTAAAAACATACGCTAGGAATATGATAGTAATAAGTATCTAGTGTAAACAAGAGAGTTGACACCAAATAAACGGCAGTGTCAATGCATTTTGTTGTTTTTATGCTTTGTCAGGACACAATTGGGGGTATATGGAAGGAACGGGTCTCGCTATCAAAGAATACATACATACATACATACATACGATAAAACTTTCAAACATTGCTATATCCAGGAGGACTTAAGCACATCAGATACAAATAGCTACCTTGTCAGCATAGAAGTATCTCCACATGGAGAGCTCCCAGATGATCACCCAGGAATCACTGTATAAAGCAGGAGGCAGTTTCTTACTAATACCAGTGACCGTGTACAGGGCTGCAATAATCGGCATGTTAATCCATGATTCTATCCAAAGAGCAGCCAAATTAAACATTAAAATGGGTGATAGTATATAAAAGACATACCTGATGGCATAAAGATATATAGATATGAATATAAACTCATGGTTCACCAGGGGAGGAAGGAGATACACCATAAGTATCCAGATAATTCAAGGGGGAGAGTAATAGAGAGGAGAAGGGTAGAACACCCTTTCACCTGTTTTCAGTTCACAGTAACAGGGGCTTCAACAATAATCCATATGGACAGATACATATTCCTTCCAAACTGGATATATCAAACTCTGCTATACCTGCCCACAGTCAGTATAACTATATAGGCTCCATAGGTATATTTAAACATGCTGCAAGGAAAGAAATAAAAAGAACAAAGTAAAAAAAAAGCATCAGGATATTGCTCAAACAGCTAATTAGATCAAAGCAATGCAGCATAAGATGAAAGTTGTCCAGCAGCTTACCCATAGTAGCATGAGGTCCAGTGTCTCCCCCAGGAACAAACAAACCACACTGAAGGTGTTCCTGGGAACTATTTATATCTACCCCTGCTCATAGGCAGCTGTAAATCATTATCCCATCGGGAGCCGCCCAACCACACAGGCACATACAGAGAAGGGAATAACCCTCCAGTCCGTACACGCCCAGGGGGAGGACACATGCTGGCCAAACATTAACCCACGTGCATGGGAAAAGATCCCATAGGGGAAAACAGTATCAGCAACGCTTAGAACATACCTATGACAGAGCAATAGAGCCTAGGTATATAAAGCCAACAATTGCAGCCCATCACACAGAAAACTTTATAACACATAGACGCATACAGACATATCTCTTGTCTTTGCCTAGAGCATCAAATAACCAAATTTGTTAAAGGATGGATAATTAAGAAAAAGAGGAAAAAGAAAAATACCATCCCATATAAATGTGACAAGGCAGTAACAAAAAGAACGCATGTCCAATAGATATAGCAAATACCAATAAAAAATATACTTGACCCAATCACAACTATGTATTGTTCCACATACAGTTTTCATTATCGTGCATAATCTTTACATACACGCATATCGTGTTTAATATATATTCAATAAACAAATATGTAAGAGTTTTTATATACTGAGTACCTGATATTGGTACAGATCAAAAGACAGACTTATGCAGGCAACTAGAATGGCATGAAGGCTAGATAGGAGGGATGGAAAGAACAAGGATGTAAGACTTAAATTTGCAACATCCACACGGCACTGTTGCCTAAAAAGGCACATGAGAGCAATGGATTAAACACGCATCATATACACATATAAAACTGCAACGATATATTTCCTTATCTGCTTATTAGAGAAATGGTCTAAAGTAGGGGTCTCAAACTGGCGGCCCTCCAGCTGTTGCGAATCTACAAGTCCCATCATGCCTCTGCCTGTGGGAGTCATGCTTATAACTGTCAGCCTTGCAATGCCTCATGGGACATGTAGTTTCACAACAGCTGGAGGGCCATCAGTTTGAGACCCCTGGTCTAAAGCTTAGAACTTCATTTAGTCCCGGAAATGATGTGGCATGTAAGTCATACACCCATTTTAGTTTCTCTCTGTAGGACCCGCTGATCAAAATTGCCTCCCCGTCGGTCCTCATAAATCCTATCGAGGGTGGCAAATTTGAATACATGGGGGTCATACTTGTCTTTAAAGGCCACATGGTGGCCTATGGCTGTGTTCAAAATGCCATTCATGGCATAGTACGTATGGTCTTTCATTCTCTTCCAAAAGGGTCTGATTGTTTTGTCAATGTAGAAAGCCCCACATTGGCACAGAATTATGTAGATTATCCCCTTGGTCGGGCAGGAGATATGATGACAAATTTTATGGACTCGGCCATCAGGAAGTGTAACTAATGCTCCCTTCATAAGTAAATGACAATAATCGCATGGTCCACATCTGAAAATACCGGGCGGGTCCTGCTGGTGTCTGGAATATCTGGCATACTGATTATGAGCCAAACGATTCCTAATGAATCTCGCACGTTTTAAAGGTGATCTCTGGACAATCGCCCAAATATTTACACAATGTGGGATCCCCAGAAGTAAATGTCAATGTCTTTGAATAAATTCACGGATGTGTGTATGCTGATCCGAAAAAGTAGTTATTATCCTCACCACATCTGTACTCTTTGGTTCAGGTCTGGAAAACAGGAGCGCATCCCTGGATTTACCTAAGGCTTTTAAAAAAGGCCTTTTTGAGGCAGGTTTTACTGTAACCTCTGACTATTAGTCTTTTATAGAGGAGATCAGCCTCATATTTGAAAAATTCCTCGCTCGAGCAGTTCCTCCTCAAACGCTGATACTGACTAAATGGGATACTTTGCACTAGTGAGTGTGGATGCGCACTAGTAGCATGCAAAATTGTGTTTCCCGCCGTCGATTTCCGATATAAGGAAATGTTTATGGAACCATTTGAGTGAAGACTAATGGTAATATCCAGGAATGCGATGCTGCTTTCACTACATTCCGTAGTGAATTTCAGGTTTTATTGGTTCTCACCCAATGCTGACATGAAGTGCTGTAGAGTTTCCTTAGGTCCTGCCCACAACATAAACACATCATTGATATATCTCCACCAACATAGTACGTTGGAAAAAAGATTTGCATCTCCGTCATCCAAGAAAAGGTTCCGTTCCCACCGCCCCAGGTACAGGTTGGCATATGATGGCACACAACATGTGCGCATAGCCACACCCTGCACCTGGAGGAAGTGGGAGCCATCAAAAGAAAAAAGAGTAGTTGTAGAACAAACTTATTAAGTTTGTCAGATGTATGACCCCTTTCTCGGGGTTATAACCTCCAAACCATACTGATGGGGAATAGATGAGTAGAGAGCCACTATGTCGATTGCAACTAATGGGTAACCTTGTGGGACACATAGGTCATCCAAATTTTTAAGGAGATCCAAGGTGTCCTTGATATATGATGGTAGTGTATTCTTCATTCTTTTAAAGCCAGTGGTGTGCAAAACACACCCAAAAACTTCCACCCGGTGCCAAAAAAAGTGCACACACATAAAGAGTGAAACACAAAAACGTGCAATGGGTGTTACACTGTCCTCCACTAGGGAAGGACCTTACCCTGATCCCCCAGGGTGTTAGGCTTCAGATGGGGACTGAGGTACTTCACATGGAACCATCTGGCTGAAACCAGATGGACCCCGTTTCTCTGGAAGGTCTGCCAAAACAGACCCACCCAAGTACTAGGTGGGACTCCCCCGAAGGGAGACCCCATTGGAGAGGGTGACCCAAGCCAGAAGGCCTATGTCCACCCCCTCCCAAGACTTTCAGAGTAGGCCCGAGGACCCACACCCTACTCATCACACTGTGACAAACGTGACAACACCAAACAAAGAAATACAAAAAAAGCGACGCATGCAGGGGTAAATAAAAAGAAAGTGGGGAGAAGGAAGATGGGAGAAGTGAAAGTGGCCATTGTGCAATAAAAATTTCCCCTGGTCCTAGCCAAAAGGCTCGGCCCTAGAGGCAGGTGCAAAAAACGTGTGTTGTGGTGAAGTGACCTTGGTGCCATAATTCAAATGCCTGAACACCCTGACTGTACGGAACCCCTGTACTGCCACTTCAGGGGCACATTCACCACTGGTTTTTCATGCAACCCTGACCAACAACCCAGTCCATCACACCCCCCACTCCACACAGGAAGGACTGAAGTTCTGGGAGCTCAGGGAGAGCCCTTTATCATCAGGCACAAACTTCACTCCCATCCCTCCCTCCTAATTACATTAAGGAGATACTAACCACTCCCCCCCGAAGGAGGAGCCGGTGTTCTCTCCCGAGAAACTGTACGGAGCTAGGACTGCTCCAATCCAGGCCAGAAGGCCAGGGACCCGACCCTCTGGGTCAGACCCAGTGGTTCTCCATACGCATCAGAAGGCTTCCCTTTCGGCTACAAACTGCTCCAGGTTACCATTACACCAGCAGGTTTTGCATAGCCATCGCTATCCCTGATACCACCTCGCCGTAGATCAGGGACGGAAGCAAGCGCCACCTCCTGGCAACTGATAAGAACAGATACTACACTTGATCTTAACCAAAAGTTAGTGTAACCACATATGGGCATAAATATTCATCCACAAACCTACTAGCTCTCTCGGTTTTTGATCCTACTCCGGAGATAATAGGTCATCCCAGAGGGTTGGTGAGACTCTTGTGAGTTTTAGGAAGGGCATAGAACGTGGGAATCCTGGGGGACAGAACCTGAATACCTTCAAAGATGTCCTTGGTAATTGTCCCATCCATGTGGGCAAAGTGTATGATATTATCATATTCTTGACTGAATTTCGTAATAATTGCTTCAGATATGGGCTTTTACCAGGATCTGTTCTTGAGAATGTCCCAACACATGTTCCTATAGAACAGTTCCCCCATGATCACCACGTTCCTGCCCTTATCCGAGGGTTTAATAACAATCTCCGATTGATTGCTGAGATTATCTAATGCCACCCTCTGAGCATAGGTCAGATTGGCATGAGTAGATCTCGGCAGAGTAGCCTTTTCAACCTCTTTCGTGGTTTGGGCTAAAAAAGCCCAGATATTAGAATTTGTGTGAAGGGGTGGGAACTTAGTGGATTTCTTTTTGATTTTACTGCCTAGGGTTTTGACTTCATCCTGGTGTTGGGCTATCTGGGTTTGGATGCTCATTTTCATCCACTCCCTCACTTTCCTGTAAGAGAAGAACCATGTCTCTCAATGCCCTGAATTCCGGGACAGTAAAATTCTTCCATATTTCCTGGTTAGTGATGTCAGTTTGTTTTTCCTGTCTTCCCCCATCGAATATATATTTGTACGTAAGCTTACGGGCAAAAAAAATAAAGATCTTTTATGATGTCAAATTTGGTGGATGTAGAATTTGGGCAGAAGCTCAAGCCTAACTAAAGAAGTTGCCTCTCTATCTGATTTAATGGGTAAGAGGATAAATTTATCTCCATATCCTGATGATCAGTATTGGGAAGTTCAGTCAATGGTAAGGATGCAACATTACCAATATTTGATTCAGAGTCATTGCCAGATGTAACTCGCCCGGTACTTTAAAAAAATTGATCAATGCGTAATTTCTTACTTTTGGCTATCGCTCCAGCTGGAGCAGTGCTTTGTGGACATGATTGTGTCATGGTTTGTATGCAACTAATGATTTGTGATTGTGTATTAGAAACTACGTTCAACCCGATGTCAAGAGTCGGTGTGATAGCATTAGAAGAGTCACCCAGTGGTAAGCTACCTGAGAACATAGAGCAACCTTCATTGGATGGATTGGTTATCTGTGCCTAGGGATGAGCCGAACACCCCCCGGTTCGGTTCGCACCAGAACCCGCGAACGGACCGCAAGTTCGCACGAACGTTAGAACCCCATTGACGTCTATGGGACTCGAACGTTCGAAATCAAAAGTGCTCATTTTAAAGGCTAATTTGCATGGTATTGTCCTAAAAAGGGTTTGGGGACCCGGGTCCTACCCCAGGGGACATGTATCAATGCAAAAAAAACTTTTAAAAACGGCCGTTTTTTCGGGAGCAGTGATTTTAATGATGCTTAAAGTAAAAAAAAAAAAGTGAAATATTCCTTTAAATATCGTACCTGGGGGGTGTCTATAGTATGCCTGTAAAGTGACGCGTGTTTCCCATGTTTAGAACAGTCCCTGCACCAAATGTCATTTTTAAAGGAAAAAATCTCATTTAAAACTGCTTGCGGGTTTAATGTCATGTCGGGTCATGGCAATATGGATGAAAATCAGTGAGACAAACGGCATGGGTACCCCCCAGTCCATTACCAGGCCCTTTGGGTCTTGTATGGATATTAAGGGGAACCCCGCACCCAAATTAAAATAAGGAAAGGTCCCTATATACTCTGAACAGCAGTATACAGGCGGTGCAAACAAGACAGGGACTGTAGGTTTGTTGTTAAGTAGAATCTGTTTGTAATTTTGAACATTTTTAATGTGTTTAGCTCCAGCCAAAAAATCTTTTCTAAGCTTTTTGGAAAACATAGGGAAGGGTTATCACCCCTGTGACATTTGTTTTGCGTCTTTCCTCCTCTTCAGAAGATTTCACCTCACTTTTTTGTCCCAATGAAAAATGTTTTTTGAAAATTTGGGTTTTTTTGTGGAACAAGGATTGGAAAGCATCAGTGGAAAGGAAAAATTGTTTTCCCATATTAACTCTTACAGGAGAGAATTTCCCTTCCTTAGGGGTAGATTTCATCTCACTTCCTGTTGTCTCCTTCCGTTTGCAAGTAGGAGTCGTTTGTAAGTTAGATGTTTGAAAGTAGGGTCCTGCCCTATATACTCAGCAGAAATTTGGGCCTTAGGTGTTGCTGTGGCCAAAACACTGTAAGCCCTCACAGGGCCCTGCTGTGAAATATTAGATCAAGAATTGTAATTACATGCCCCTGTTGAACAGGAGCTGAAAAATTAGGCCTTAGGCACTGGTGCTGGTGCCACAACACTGCAACCCCTCACAGACACTCTAGTTGAAACGCAGGAACAAGCCCAGCTGCAAAGTATTGCATCAAAAATTGTAATTACACGCCCCTGTTAGACAGGGGCTGAAAAATTGGGTCTTAGGCACTGGTGCTGGTGCCACAACACTGCAACCCCTCACAGACACTCTAGTTGAAACGCAGGAACAAGCCCTGCTGCAAAGTATTGCATCAAAAATTGTAATTACACGCCCCTGTTAGACAGGGGCTGAAAAATTGGGTCTTAGGCACTGGTGCTGGTGCCACAACACTGCAACCCCTCACAGACACTCTAGTTGGAATGCAGGAACAAGCCCTGCTGCAAAGTATTGCATCAAAAATTGTAATTACACGCCCCTGTTAGACAGGGGCAGAAAAATTGGGTCTTAGGCACTGGTGCTGGTGCCACAACACTGCAACCCCTCACAGACACTCTAGTTGGAATGCAGGAACGAGCCCTGCTGCAAAGTATTACATCAAAAATTGTAATTACACGCCCCTGTTAAACAGGGGCTGAAAAATTGTGCCTTAGGCACTGGTGGTGGCGCCCAGAACCAAAAATGTTCTTACAAGCTATCAGCGTGATGATTGAGGAGGAAGAGGATAATTACTCAGGGATAGTCACTCAGCATCAGCATAGGCAGTCTTTGAAGGGATCTGAGATTTCAAAAAAAATTATTCGGTTACATCTGCATCAGGTGCTTGGTAGCTGGTGGTGATCCAAGACTGATTCATTTTTATGAAGGTCAGCCGATCGACCGAGTCGGTGGACAGACGCACCCTGTGATCGGTTACCACGCCTCCAGCAGCACTGAATGTGCGTTCCGAAAGAACGCTGGATGCAGGACAGGCCAGTAGCTCAATTGCATACTGTGCAAGCTCTGGCCAGTGATCCATCCTCAAGACCCAGTAACCCAGAGGATTTTCGGTGGGAAAGGTGTCCAAGTCTGATCTTGCCCCTAGGTATTCCTGCACCATGTAAAACAGACGCTGGCGATGGTTGCTGGAACCGATCATACCTTGGGGCTGCGGACCAAAAAATTGTCTGAACGCATCGGTCAGACGGCCACCTTCTCCACCGCTCCTTCTTTGACTGACCGAAGCCTCAGCAACACGTTGTCCAGAAACAGGAGTTTGTAACCTCCCAGTCTCTGGGAACGCGTTGCACAGACCTTTCTGCAAGGCCTCCCGAAGATGTTTCATCCTCTGCTCCCTCTGCGATGGCAAGATAAGGTCCGCAACCTTACCCTTGTAACGTGGATCAAGGAGGGTTGCCAGCCAGTATTGGTCCTTCTCCTTGATACCACGAATACGAGGATCCTTACGCAGGCTTTGCAGGATCAGGGAGGCCATGCAGCGTAGGTTTGCTGAGGCATTCGGTCCGGAGTCCTCTGGGTCACTAAGGACAACAACGTCCGCAGCCACCTCCTCCCAGCCACGTACAAGTCCATGTGTTCCTTGGGACTGATCCCTTAAAGACTGCTGATGCTGAGTGCCAGGCTCCACCTCCATACTGACACAATCTTCCTCCTCCTCCTCCTCCTCCTCCTCGTCCTCTTCCTGTGTGATCGGCGGGCACGCAGGAACACTGTCTGGATAAAGGGGGCCTTGAGAGCTAAGGAAGTCCTCCTCTTCCTGCCTCTGTTCTGCCTCAAGTGCCCTGTCCATTATCCCACGCAGCGTGTGCTCCAACAGGTGGACAAGGGGGACAGTGTCACTGATGCATGCACTGTCAGTGCTCACCATCCTCGTGGCCTCCTCGAATGGTGACAGGACAGTGCATGCATCCCTGATCATGGCCCACTGGCGTGGGGAAAAAAAACCAAGGTCCCCTGACCCTGTCCTGGTGCCATAGTCGCACAGGTACTCATTGATGGCCCTCTGCTGCGTGTGCAGCCGCTGCAGCATGGCCAACGTCGAGTTCCACCTGGTGGGCATGTCACAGATTAGGCGGTTCTTGGGCAGGTTAAACTCCTTTTGGAGGTCCGTCAGCCGAGCACTGGCATTATATGACCGGCGGAAATGCACACAGACTTTCCTGGCCTGCCTCAGGACATCCTGTAAGCCCGGGTACCTGCCCAAGAACCGCTGCACCACCAAGTTAAGGACGTGAGCCAAACAGGGCACATGGGTCAGTTGTCCCTGTCGGAGGGCAGAGAGGAGGTTGGTGCCATTGTCGCAAACCACCATTCCTGCCTTAAGTTGGCGTGGCGTCAACCACCTCTGAACCTGCCCCTGCAGAGCTGACAGAACCTCTGCCCCAGTGTGGCTCCTGTCCCCCAAGCACACCAGCTCAAGCACCGCATGGCATCTTTTGGCCTGCGTACTTGCGTAGCCCCTTGAACGCCTACGGAGCACCGCTGGTTCCGAGGAAGAGGCCATGGAGGAAGAAGAAGAGGAGGGGGTGGAGGAGAGAGGTGTGTCACAATCAGCATTTTGGAGGCGTGGTGGCGGAACAACCTCCAACACTACTGCACCTTGTCCTGCATCCTTCCCAGCTGCCAGCAGAGTCACCCAATGCGCCGTGAAACTTAAGTAACGTCCCTGTCCATGCCTGCTGGACCATGAGTCAGCGGTAATATGCACCTTACCGCTGACCGCCCTGTCCAGCGAGGCATGGACATTGCCTTCCACATGCCGGTAGAGAGCCGGAATCGCCTTCCGTGAGAAAAAGTGGCGTTTGGGTACCTGCCACTGAGGAACCGCACATTCCACAAACTCACGGAAGGGGGCAGAGTCTACCAACTGAAAAGGCAGCAGTTGAAGTGCTAGCAATTTTGCCAAGCTAGCATTCAACCGCTGGGCATGTGGATGGCTGGGAGCAAACTTCTTTCGGCGGTGCAGCAGCTGGGGCAGGGAAATTTGCCTGGTACAATCTGACGTCGGTGTACCAAAAGCAGATTGCCCATAAGTACTTGGCTGTGACACACCTAATTCTACACCTTCATTCCTCTCACTGCAGGTCGCAGAGAGGACTGAAGGTCTAGTGGGGTTGGAAATCTCAGCTGATGAGGAGCAAGGAGAGATCGTCTTTGTTCTTTGGTGTGGGTCTTTTAGATACGCTTGCCAACGAACTGCATGGCAGGTCAACATATGTCTGGTCAAGCATGTGGTACCCAAGCGGGAGATGTTTTGGCCACGCGAGATACGCTTGAGACATATATTGCAAATAGCAGCGGTGCGATCTGATGCACTCGTCTCAAAAAAGGCCCACACCAAAGAACTTTTTGAATAACGCGCAGAGACTGCAGCGCCCTGCACATGTGGAGCTTTGGGGTGTGATGCAGTCAATGTGCTGCCCTTAGGCTGGCCCCTGGAGGGCATCCTGCCTAGTTGGTGATGTGCCACCTCCTCCTCCTCCTCCTCCTCCTCCTCCTCCTCCTCCTCTCTCCTATCAGGCACCCACGTTGAGTCAGTGACCTCATCATCCCCTCCCTCCTCATCACTGGAGCAAACCTGGCAGTATGCTGCAGCAGGGGGAGCATGACTGCCAGATTGCTGTCCTTCTTGGGCACCCCCTCTGTCCGTGCTCATGTTACTGCCTTCATTGAGCTCAGTATCATCATCAGAGCCTTCCAAACGCTGGGCATCCTCCTGGAGCATGTACCCAACACTGTGGTCAAACAGTTCGAGGGAATCCTCAGGAGGACATGGTGGGGCTAGGGAAGGAGTCACTGATGACATTGAGCTGAGGGAAGAGGCCGCTGCTTTGCCAGACAAAGCACCCTGGGCATGGGTGAGAGAGGATGAGGAGGATGAGGACGGCTTGGTCATCCACTCGACCAAGTCTTCCGCATGTTGCGGCTCAACACGGCCAGCTGCCGAAAAAAAGGCCAAGCGTGTCCCATGGCCACGTGCTGATGAGGATGCACCGTCTCCACGACCAGCACTAGACACAGAGCCTGCTTGCCCTCTCTTATTGGCTTGTGACTGTCTGCCTCTCCTTCTTGGCCTTCCAGACATACTAATGGCCTGTAGCTGCACTAAGCTGGGATAGAACACCTGTAATTTTCTTCAGGTAGCTTTATATACTGTAACCAGACAAGCCTGCCTGTCAGTAGGAAGATAACAGGAACGGATCTAGCTGAACACTGTGAGCAGGACGTACTGCACTAAATGTATATAGCAGGAACGGATCTAGCTGAACACTGTGAGCAGCACGCACTGCACTGAATGTAAATAGCAGGAACGGATCTAGCTGAACACTGTGAGCAGGACGCACTGTACTGAATGTAAATAGCAGGAACGGATCTAGCTGAACACTGTGAGCAGGACACACTGCACTGAATGTAAATAACAGGAACGGATCTAGCTGAACACTGTGAGCAGGACACACTGTACTAAATGTAAATAGTCTAGCTGCCTGACCGTGGTACTAATAGGATCAAAAAGAACACCTGTAATTTTCTTTAGGTAGCTTTATATACTGTAACCAGACAAGCCTGCCTGTCAGTAGAAAGATAACAGGAACGGATCTAGCTGAACACTGTGAGCAGGACGCACTGCACTGAATGTAAATAACAGGAACGGATCTAGCTGAACACTGTGAGCAGGACACACTGTACTAAATGTAAATAGTCTAGCTGCCTGACCGTGGTACTAATAGGATCAAAAAGAACACCTGTAATTTTCTTCAGGTAGCTTTATATACTGTAACCAGACAAGCCTGCCTGTCAGTAGGAAGATAACAGGAACGGATCTAGCTGAACACTGTGAGCAGGACGTACTGCACTAAATGTATATAGCAGGAACGGATCTAGCTGAACACTGTGAGCAGCACGCACTGTACTGAATGTAAATAGCAGGAACGGATCTAGCTGAACACTGTGAGCAGGACACACTGCACTGAATGTAAATAACAGGAACGGATCTAGCTGAACACTGTGAGCAGGACACACTGTACTAAATGTAAATAGTCTAGCTGCCTGACCGTGGTACTAATAGGATCAAAAAGAACACCTGTAATTTTCTTCAGGTAGCTTTATATACTGTAACCAGACAAGCCTGCCTGTCAGTAGGAAGATAACAGGAACGGATCTAGCTGAACACTGTGAGCAGGACGTACTGCACTAAATGTATATAGCAGGAACGGATCTAGCTGAACACTGTGAGCAGCACGCACTGTACTGAATGTAAATAGCAGGAACGGATCTAGCTGAACACTGTGAGCAGGACACACTGCACTGAATGTAAATAACAGGAACGGATCTAGCTGAACACTGTGAGCAGGACACACTGTACTAAATGTAAATAGTCTAGCTGCCTGACCGTGGTACTAATAGGATCAAAAAGAACACCTGTAATTTTCTTCAGGTAGCTTTATATACTGTAACCAGACAAGCCTGCCTGTCAGTAGGAAGATAACAGGAACGGATCTAGCTGAACACTGTGAGCAGGACGCACTGCACTGAATGTAAATAGCAGGAACGGATCTAGCTGAACACTGTGAGCAGCACGCACTGCACTGAATGTAAATAGCAGGAACGGATCTAGCTGAACACTGTGAGCAGGACGCACTGCACTGAATGTAAATAGCAGGAACGGATCTAGCTGAACACTGTGAGCAGGACGCACTGCACTGAATGTAAATAGCAGGAACGGATCTAGCTGAACACTGTGAGCAGCACGCACTGCACTGAATGTAAATAGCAGGAACGGATCTAGCTGAACACTGTGAGCAGGACGCACTGCACTGAATGTAAATAGCAGGAACGGATCTAGCTGAACACTGTGAGCAGCACGCACTGCACTGAATGTAAATAGCAGGAACGGATCTAGCTGAACACTGTGAGCAGCACGCACTGCACTGAATGTAAATAGCAGGAACGGATCTAGCTGAACACTGTGAGCAGGAAGCACTGTACTGAATGTAAATAGCAGGAACGGATCTAGCTGAACACTGTGAGCAGGACACACTGCACTGAATGTAAATAGTCTAGATAGAAGATAACAGGAACGGATCTAGCTAAACTGAATACAGTGTATATATATATATGCAACACCTGGGATGCATATATATACACAATACACTGTAAGTGCAGCTAACTGACTGACTGTTCTGCCTAATCTATCTAACTCAAATCAAACACTGTCTCTCTGTCTATCTCTTTCAACGCCGGAACACACACTACACAGGGCCGCCGTGCAGGCGGCCTTATATAGTGTGGGGCGTGTACTAAATCCCCTGAGCCATAATTGGCCAAAGCCTCCTTGGCTTTGGCCAATTACGGCTCTCTGTTCAGGCGGCGCTGTGATTGGCCAAGCATGCGGGTCATAGTGCATGCTTGGCCAATCATCAGCCAGCAATGCACTGCGATGCCGCAGTGAATTATGGGCCGTGACGCGCCACACGAATTTGGCGCGAACGGCCCATATCGTTCGCAATTCGACGGACGGTCGAACAGCCGATGTTCGAGTCGAACATGGGTTCGACTCGAACACGAAGCTCATCCCTATCTGTGCCACTTTGATACCCACCACCAGTTTTTTGTCTCTTCCTGGATAAACGTGTTCTCTGGTGACCCCAATCCAAGACTCAAGACTTTTTTTTTGTTATTTTTTACTAGTAATCTGTGATTATTTTTTTTTTTTTTATCGGGACTGCGACATTATATCGGACACTTTTGACACCTTTTTGAAACCATTGACAATTATACAGCGATCAGTGCTATAAAAATGCACTGATGACTGTGTAAATTTAACTGGCAGGGAAGGGATTAACACTAGGGGGCGATCAAGGGGTTCACTGTGTTCCCTGACTGTGTGTTCTAACTGTGGGGGGGAGGGGACTAACTATAGGAGATGACAAATCGTGGTTCCTAGTTATTAGGAACTCACAATCTGCCTCTCCTCACAGAACAGGGATTTGTGTGTTTGCACACACACGTCCCTGCTCTGCTTCTCGTGCCCGCAATCACGCACAGCCAGTGGTCATCGCGACCACCAGCCACGAGCATTGGCACCCCCACAATGCAGTGGCCTGTTTTCCCGCTTAAAGGAGCCGATGTAAAGCTACGACAGTTCACGGGATTGTGCCGACCTGCCGCAGTATAATGACGGCGACTGGTCGGCAAGTGGTTAAAAACTGCATTTTGTATTTACTCGGGTTATCTTTGTGTAATAATAAAATTTGTTTGACCCGAGTCATTTAAGTGTGACAAATATGCAAAAAATCAAAAAGGGGCAAATACTTTTTTCATAGCAGTGTGTGTGTGTGTATATCTCAGTTGTGCTCAAAAGTTTGCATACCCTGGCAGAAATTGTGAAATCTTGGCATTAATGTTGAAAATATGACTGATCATGCCAAAAAACTGTCTTTTTATTTAAGGCTAGCAATCACATGAAGCCATTTATTATCACATAGTTTTTTGGATCCTTTTTAAATCCAAAAAACTATGAAATCACCCAAATGGCCCTGATAAAAAGTTTACGTACCCTGGAATGCTTGGCCTTGGTACAGACACAGAAGGCGGCACACACAGGTTAAAATGGCAATTAAAGGTTAATTTCCCACAGTTGTGGCTTTTTAAATCACAATTAGTGTTTGTGTATAAATAGTCAATGAGTTTGTTAGCTCTCACATGGATGCACTAGGCAGGCTAGACACTAGGCCATGAGGAGGTAGAAAAGAACAGTCAAAAGACCTGCGTAACAAGGTAATGAAACTTTACAAAGATGTAAAAGGATATAAAAAGATATCCAAAGCCTTCAATATGCCAGTCAGTACTATTTTAATCACTTATTAAGAAGCTAAAAAAAGTCTCTTCATCCACCTTGTAGGCTTTGTTTGTTAGGTGGTGTGGTGGAAGAGTAGAAGATTTTTCACACAAGAAGATTGAAAAACAACTGTTGAGCTTGATCATTCATTTCTTGTAATTTATTATTTATAGTGACACTTTTCACTGGGTGTTAAAGAAATTTCTTTTCATGATAAAAATAATATTTTTCATGACACTATTATTATTAATATTTTTATGAATAAGTAGAGGGTCATATGCATTATGCTGCTCTGACCCATTATTTTACACAATTTATATTAGCGCCGCTATCTCTATCTGTACACGTGTGAGAGGTATAGTTTTGGGATTCTGATCAGTTTACGTATTTATTTAAGTGGCAGATTTTTTCATGGTACACTGTGTATGTACACACATTTTGTATTCATTTACACATCTTTTATATAGCTTTGCACTTTTCTTTGGCGCAGTGGAGTAAGAGAGATTCAGGGGCCATTTATTTGTATATCTCTTGCTAAAAACCATTGTCTATTTATTTATTTACCACCTGCAGCCATGGATGCCATTAATTGTCTGTCTAACAGACGGATAATCTTCCTTGCTCTACCAGTATGCTTGCCTTTAACCACCTTCCCATGTTGTTTGTATTTGGTCCATGTTTTAGACACAGCCGTCTGTGAACAACCAACATCTTGTGCAACACTGCGTGATGATTTACCCTCTTTAAGGAGTTTGATAATCCTCTCCTTTTTTTCAATTGACATCTCTGGTGTTGGAGCCATGCTTCGTGTCAGTCCACTTGTTGCAACAGCTCTCCAAGATGTGATCACTCCTTTTTACCTACATTTTAACAAGCAGATTTAATCTGATGCAGGTGTTAGTGTTTGTAATGAAAATTTACAGGGTGATTCCATATTTTTTTCCTCAGAATTGAGTGATTCCATAATTTATTCCCTGTGCTTGTTCTATAAATCTAACTGTTACTGGCCACCACAATTATTTTTCTTGATTTCTTTTAGTGTTTCTTAAAGACAGAAAGTTGCCTTTTGAAAAGCCTTTGGTTTTTGGCCATGTCTGTGATCTACTTTTTTTCTACAACAATAAACAACTGAAGGAACATCCTCAGGGACTGGTGATTCCATAATTTTTGCCAGGGGTTGTAGTATATAAGGATTGATGAACCGTCCGTGTAGCCAATCCCATTTGAAGAAGTCTTTTCGACGAAACATGTCTTGGGCATGGTTACACGGCATTCCATCGCACTGACATTAGATGCTGCTGTCTGAGGAGGACTACACCGATCGGATGGCTGGGCCTTAGAAGGTTGGGTGAGAGATACTCCAGTTAACACTTCAGGTCCGCTGTGACTGTGGTGCACCGTTGGATCATTGATCCTGTTGCTTGCTGTGCTTGCTGTGGATTTTTTTAAAGGCTTTGATGTTTCAGTTTAAAAGTGAGTGTAACCATTGAAGTGTGTTTGAAGTGATTTTAATAAATCTGTCAAAATGGTATCACGCTATGTGGAGCACATTTTTTCACATATGGAGCTGGCTTGATTGGATTCACGGTTCATCACATGCAACCCAGATGTGGTTCAATTGCTGTTTTGCCGAACACGAGAGTGGGAGGCTATACAATCTGGTGAGTGCGCTCTTCAGAGGGAGTGGTGTCACTATCACGGTGGTGTGGTGGAAGAGTAGAAGATTTTTCACACAAGAAGATTGAAAAACAACCGTTGAGCTTGATCATTCATTTCTTGTAATTTATTATTTATAGTGACACTTTTCACTGGGTGTTAAAGAAATTTCTTTTCATGATAAAAATAATATTTTTCATGACACTATTATTATTAATATTTTTATGTATAAGTAGAGGGTCATAGGCATTATGCTGCTCTGACCCATTATTTTACACAATTTATATTAGCGCCGCTATCTCTATCTGTACATGTGTGAGAGGTATAGTTTTGGGATTCTGATCAGATAAGGATTCTTCCCTGGAGGAATTGGAAGAAATCATTCCACAATTGTTTGATTTTTCACTAGTATCACCTTTTTGTAGAGGCAGCGAGAGAGGCAATTCAATGGGAGAAGGAAAATCCTATCTCACCTAATAAGATAAATACATTTTTTTCCCTAACCTCAAAAGGGAGATTCCTACTTTTTCATTGATTGAATAAAATAATTAATAGGAGAAGAATGGTTGATGCTGGGTAAATGATCCGCAATGCAAAACAGGTTTAAAAACTTTACTCACTTCTGCAGGCAGACACTGGGCTTTGGGAGTCTCTTCCGGTGGTTGATTCTCCTCTTCAGAGGGTAGCTAGGCATGTTACGCTGCCCATGGAGAATCTAGTGGCTCGTTTAACGTATGAATTGTTCAAAGATCTTATGGATCCTTGCATAGATCAGGGCCGGATTAACATATGGACTATTGGAGCCGGAGCAGCAGGCCCCTACCATAAAATAGGCCCTGACTGGCCAGACTCACTGTTTTCTGTCACTTGTAAACACAGAAGCCTGGCTTCTGTGCTACAAGTGACAGCGCGCTGCTCAGTGGTGTCGGGATGGGGCAAGCACCGCCAGTTTACAGAGCGGGGATCTCCATCTCCCGGTGTTCTGTCAAAATACCTGCGGCTGAGTGACGCACGAGGCCCCGCCTCCTCCTGTACTGGCTGAGCTGTCCATCATAGGAGCTAGACCCCCCCAATCCAACCGCTCAACATAAAAGTGGTCTCTTGGAATGTCAAAGGGCTACATTCACCTCCATAAGCGTATGGCGATTCTTCGCCACCTTAAATGCCTTAAGGTAGATCTAGTGATACTTCAGGAGACACACCTGTTGATGGAAGAATTCAGCCATATGCGGAAACTTTGGGTGGGACAAGTTTTTGGAATGTCGGCAGTCAGAGGGCTAAGCTGGGGTTCTCCTTATTCACAAGAACCTGCCTTGTGAGGCTTTCTCAGTGGATGGTGATGATGAGATCCGCTTTCTCATTGCTAAACCTAAAACTTACGCTCAGGAATGTTTATGCCCCTAACTCCCCTTCTAAACAGTTCTTCCTAAAAATGTACCTCCGAACTAGATCCATTCATCCACATTCCCCTATTAGTAAGTGGAGACTTTAACTCAGGTGCTCTTCCCTCAGGAAGACAAATCCCTATTAAGCCCCTAATCTGGGATCTCCCTCTTCACTGTGCCCCTACATCAGTTTGTGGATGGCCTCTGCCTAGTGGACCCTTGGAGATTGTCCCGTATGGAGGGAAGGGAATACACCTACACACACACACACCACACTATCTAGGATAAATTACACTTTCTCTAACTCCACTCTACTTTAAACATATCACTGACCCACCCCCCCGCATACATGACATTGCGATCTCTGACCATGCCCAGATTTGGGTGGAGCTGACTGGCATCATCACCTTTGAACCAAGCCAAAACCTGGCATTTCCCATCCTATTTGGCGCACAACCGAGATCTTCAAAAGATCATTTGGGAAACATGGGCAGACTACGCATATACTAATTTGGTGCATAGAGATGACCCCAACCTCTTCTTGGGAAGCTGGGAAAGCATCCAATGATTAAGTCAATCTATGACGAAACATGTCGGGGGCGTGACTGTGATGTGTGGCGTGTAACACTGTAAGCCGCACCGTAGGAGAGGCTATTCGATTGCACAGAGGGCTAACAAGGAAGGGGTGAGGTCGGAAGTTTAAGCACTAATCACACCTCGGGTCCGCCGTGACCGCTAGTGTTAATTGTTCATCCACTGAGTTCTGAAGTTGCTGTGAGCTGCACTGTATTTCTGCTGTTTTAAATCTTTTAAAATGTGAGTGATTTTCCTAAGATTGTAGTGGTTTTAATAAATTTGCTGTGCTGGTTTACACTATTGGAGCACTTTATTATTTTTCATGTGGACCGATTCTATCATACACTGTGGGATATCGAATTGATCTGATTACCCTGGAGTGTGGTAAACAAGCGATTTTTGCCTTGCATGAAAGTGCTGGCAATAGGAATCGGTGAGTGTGTTTCTATTGGGAGTGGATTCACTATCACGGTGGTGAGGTGGAAGATACGCGGAGTTACTCACTTATCAAGATTTCAATTTTCAATTGATTTTTTGTCACATTTTTTGTCACACTACTTTGGACTGATTTTTTTGTTCACACTATATATGGACTATTTTCTGTACACCAATGGTAATATATACATTAAACACATGGTGGAAATTATTTGGATGTATATATTTGGTGTGTAATTTACTGTGGTTGTCACTGGGTTCACTTGTTTATGTTTGTAGCAGAACATATTCTGCAACACATAGTTTTTTATATTATATTTTTGTGTCATTAATTATTTTGCACTGGGAGGAGTAGAGCGCCTCCTATTTTTTCTTATATGTCTGTAAGAGTGATCGTTTGAGTGAACGGACATGTGAGATCAAATATTGTTTATAAGCTGGGAAAGCAGTGTTACGAGGCAGAATCATATAATTTGCCACTGGCTACAAAAAAAAAACATCACCAAGAAATATAGTGCAGCCAGCGAGGCTTTATGCACTGCCCAAACACGGTTAGCGCAACACAACTCTCCAGATCACAGAGAGGTTTGGCAAACTGCCAAACACCCATTTGACTTATTGGTAGAAGCTCAGGAGAGGATACACCAATCTCTCGACCTGCAATGCCATAAGTTTGGCAATAAAGCAGGGAAACTTTTAGCACGCATATGCAAGGGGAATCACAGGCCTATCCATATAACCGCTTTAAAACACGAGTCGGACAAACTTGCCTTTTTCCATAAGCACATCGACCTTATCCTTGACGACCCCATTGACGAGACCTTGGCAGAGTCCTTCCTGGACAAAGTCCCCCTCACAATAATAGATGAAGCACTTCTGGCTCAACTCAATGCTCCGCTCTCGCCTGAAGAAGTTACTGGGTCAATTGCTTCTCTATCAGCAGGGACAGCCCCGGGTCCTGACGAGTACAGGGCAGACTTTCACAAGCTTGCATTGGATACAATTACCCCCACCCTTGTCACGGTTTATCAAAAAATCCTCGAAGGGAACCATTACTTTCCATCAGGCTATCAAGCTCATTTTAAGATGATTTCTAATAAGGGAAAGGACCCCTCTGAACCTGGCTCCTATCACCCGATTTCCTTACTGAATCTAGAGTCCAAGGTTCTTTCCAAAATAATGGCCAATAGACTAACACTTATGCCCTCGATTATCCACCCTTCACAGGCCGGTTTCACCCAAGAGAGCTCTGCCACCTCAAATATTAGAAAAGACCTTGCAGTTTTGGAATCCGCGAGAGCCAGCCCTTCCAGTGATTCTGCCTTTATCACTTTAGACGCCGAAAAGGCTTTTGATAATGTAAGCCTTCACTGGCTACGGCTGGTCCTCTTGAGATTCGGCTTCTCGGGTCCATTTCTACAGCTTATTTTAACCATGTACTCTGCCCTATCCGCCAACATCGTTGCAGCAGGTCACAGCTCCAACAGCATCTGACTTCACAAAGGCACATGGCAAGGGTGTCCCCTCTCACCCTTGCTTTTCAACCTTGCACTGGAACCCCAATATTTCTTTATCCGCTCAGATCTTCACAGGGTTAAGGTGGGCACTCAGGCATTACGCACGGGTTTGTTCGCAGAGGACATTCCGATTTTCACTTCTAAACCTCAGACAGAAATGATCCTTATCCAGGACATTTTCACGCACTTCCGGGCATGCTCGGGACTGGAATTTTTCCAAAAGCAAAGTTCTACCCCTGCACCATGAGCATCTCCCCACCTGGGCAGCCAGCTCAATATTTTTAATTACCAAGACCTGGGGATAAAAATAGGCAAAGAGCCCTCCTCTCTCTACCTTCTCAACTACCCCCTGTTGTATCCAAATTATTGCCCAAATTGGGCAGACCTCCCCCTCTCTTTCTTTGGTAGGTGTCACCTATTTAAACAGGTCAGCTTCCCAAAACTCCTATACCCCCTCCAAACCATTCCTTTGCTTTTACATCACAAAGATCTCCAGCAACTCCAAAAAGCCTTAACCATTTTCCTAGGCCATCCCTCCATAAACGTTACCTCCCCCAAAACTTGAAGGGGGAGCTAATTTCCTAAACATAAGACTCTACAATCTATCTTGTCTCTTGAGAGTGGGGTTAGACTGGATAACACAGGTCACCAGGTATTCCAACTATTACCCAAATGGTAAATCCATGTGGCTTAGCCGCCTTGCTGCACTGTGGAATCCGATCCCTTACTCATACGTGATACGTGTTGGATTGGAGAGAGATCAGGAAGAAACTGGGACATCTCTCCTTCTCTCCCAGCATCTCCCCATTCTCAGGCACCCTCTAGTCCCACAGGCACAGCAATACAAGGCATTCTCCACATGGGCCTCACAAGGGTTAATCAGATTTGTGCAATTGTTTGCTATATCATTGGGCAAAGCCCTTTCCCCAGGTTATACGATTATGTAATCTACCCTCGCACCATCTTCTGCACGTCCAACAAGCAATTTAGTGACCAGCTCTTGCCCACCTGGGGATCTCAGATTCCACGCATCTCTAATGGACACCCTTCCGGACCATCATAAAATCTGACATGTATAAACCTCTGATCTCCTGCTTCTCAAAACCCTTGCATTCCTGCTCAACTGCCTCCTGGAATAAAGACTTACACTCTCCTGAAGCATTGACACGAATAATGGCCGGCTTTAACTTGAGTTTTCATCAAGAAAGAGTTCTGGCAAGAACAATTTTAAATTATGCACCAGGCTTATAGCCCCTATCTAACTTCTAAAAATCTACCAGATCGCCTGTGTAGTAGGCCTTCGCTACTACACGGGTAGTAGTAGGTTTTGGAACCTGTCCACGCTTCTGGGACCAAGTTCAACTTTTTGTCGCATCAGTGACAGGCCTCCAACCTCGCAAAATCCCCTATTCCCTGTCTGGATATCTGGAGAATCCCTCCTCCAGTACACCAAAACCACAGATTAAAGCTATCCAGCAAAACAAGGACTGGTTATCCACCTGCTTCATGGCTGCCAGGAGAGCCATCCTCATACATCCTCCTCTCCTCCCAACCATCAGGGACGTTAAATCTGATCTACTTGGGCTCCTGAATACGTAAAATTTGGACCTGATCCTGTCACACCACCAACAGTTGCCACGCTTGCACCGCTAATGGGACATATATATTAATAGAGGGTTACCGGCCCCAGAACAATCAGTTTATGGTGGACCATCTTGAATCATTGGGGTGCTCAAGTCTCACATATTATTCCCTCCAGTTTGACACCACTATCGCGTTACTGGTCATTTTGTAACATGGTCACGTGTTTTATTCTTCCCACCTGTACATGTTGGTTGATATCTGTCTACACTTGTTTACCATTGTATGTCTTGCTTGATATATCCAAGCTCTATGATAGCTCAGTTCATGCAAAGTCAAGCTTGGGTTTATCTCTCCCCCCCCCCAATTCTCCGTACTACCCATTTGATATGTAGTCTGCTCCATGCTAGTGTTATGAATATGTTAATTTGCTACATTGTTCTTTGGCATTGTTTGTGCACAAGAAAACCAATACAGGGTGTTTTTTTTCTTTTATTTTTTAAGAAAAACACACACACACACACATTATTTGTAAATTTTAGATTGCGCCTGTTTTGCAAAATGGTGAAAATCGAACACACACAAAAATGTAAAATATCCAAATTTTTCTAAAAACATAGTTTTGTTTTTGTTTTTTTCATTTTTTCCCTTACGGATTGTTAAAGACCCCCCAAAACCATATATTTTCTGAAAGCACATGACCTGTAGAATAAAAAAGAAGGTGATTCTGATTTTAAACACCCTGCGATATTTGCACAAATATTTATCAAAACAATATATTCACTAAAAATTCTCTAAAATCATTTTACAAAATTTGTGCTTAATTCCTACTTAATATAAAAGCTTAACCTGTATGGAGTTAAAAAAATAACATATTTGTAAATTTATAATTGCACCTTTTTGCAAAATAGTGAAAACTGAATGTACACAACTAATAAATTTATGTAACCAAATTTCTAAAAAAATCTGCAGGTTTTCACTTTCAACATTTTTAAAAGACCCCCCAAACTATACATTTTTCTGAGAGCTAAGGACCAGTAGAGTAAATGGAAGGTGTTACTGATTTTTAAGGCCCTTCAATTTTTGCGCGAATGTTTACCAAAACAATATTTTCGCAAAAAATGCACTAAAATTATTAGCAGATACAAACACAGCAAATTTTCCAAAATTCCTGCCAAGTTCCTTTCTAAATATAAAAACTAAACCTGTATTGAGTTAATAACAAATATTTGTAAAATTTTAAATTGCGCCTTTTTAAGAAATGGTGAAATTGGACGTAGGCAAAAATTTCTCTAAAAATCTGGAGGTCTTCCGTATTTACTTACGGCTTTCAGCGTTAGTAAAAGACCCCCAAACCATATAGTTTATGAAAGCACATGGCCAGTAGAATAAAAAAAAGTTGCTGATTTTGAAAAGGCACTGCGATATTTGTGCAAATGTTTATCAAAACAATATTTTCACAAAAAATATTATTAGTGGATTCATACATGAAAAAATGTACAAAATTTCTGCTAAATATAAAATGTACTCCTGGATATGTTACATAGTCATAGATCAAAGGCACCTTCATCCCAGAAATGTAGAATTGTAAACAAGGTGAAGAGGGATTTTTATGGTGCCACAAATACAAATATTTTCATAGAAACCTCAAATTAGTCAAATCCAAAATTTAAAAAAAAGACATAAGGGGGCAGCAAATGTTGCCCACATTTCTTTAACATGGCTGTATATACAAACAATACACAAAATAGCTACAATGTCACTTGTAATGCTTGTTGCTCGACAGGTTTCGCTTTTCACCTTCTTCAGGAAATATAAAAGCATATGTAGCTACTGGAAGATAAATACAATCAATAACAATGTAGAAACAACAAAAATCAAAATTTCATGAACATTTGTTAATGAGGTACACATAACTTTAAACAAATGTTACCGGAACAAAATATAAAAGCAAAAAAAAATTGTATAAATCAGCATGGGTAGTATATTTAATCAATATCCATGAGAATCTGAGTCGCATATGGAAGGGCACATACAAAAAAAACCCACTATATATATACATATATATATGTGTGAAGAGACAATCCGCGCCAAAGTAAAATTAATCTAAATACCAGTGTAAATACAATATAAATGTCCCCACAGCTGCCGTAACACTCAGTGATTCACCGCACTTAATAAAAACGATAATTTCCTTATAGTGCTGTGTGTCTTTGAATCATTACATAAAAAAGGATTATACGATCCCTATTTTTCATACAATGGTAAATATCACAGTGCAACCAGTCTATGTAAAAAATTAAATAAAAATGAAAGAACAGGTGAAGAAACAGTTCATATATCTTAGTATGTGAATACACAATCAGAAAATAAAAAAAAGGGTTTATAGGGTGCACAGGACTGACGTGATCCAGAAAGTGTCTCTATTAAAAATAGGCAGTCCAAAATGAAGAGAAAGGTGTTGGTAAGGATGGTGGGATGGTGGGATGATCTTCCGCAAAAAGGGCTGCAACTTTAAAAGACTGAAGCAGGCTCTATGATGACACAAAGAAACAACAAAGGCGCCTCTAAGTGCAGAAGATGAACAATTTTAATGCCCCAAAAAGGGTTAAAAACACTTACAGAATGGAAGTGGTAATCAGGCACATCATAATTTAAGCTGCATTGGAAGGGGTTGCGGTCAGAGGAAGCCTTCAGGGGCATTAAAATTGTTCATCTTCTGCACTTAGAGGCGCCTTTGTTGTTTCTTTGTGAATACACAATCACTGCTGTGTATATCCGTCCTTTCTGGCATCAGTAACTTGTGCACACCATCACCAGCCAAATTGCCTGCTCACCTTACAGATGAGTTAAAAACTCAGGAAAGGATTTCTCTTTAATTCCTCCATGGTCTCTCTCCTCCACGTCTCAATAGCATTCTCTAATTAATAGATATTCTGGGCAGCGGCCAGGGCTGAAGGTCCCCCATGGGCCCTTATTGCCACCCATCTGAA
Source organism: Lithobates clamitans (assembly GCA_037952925.1). Taxonomy (NCBI): domain Eukaryota; kingdom Metazoa; phylum Chordata; class Amphibia; order Anura; family Ranidae; genus Lithobates; species Lithobates clamitans. Next base: position 8,499,654 of record JBBGZY010000221.1, on the reverse strand, counting down.
CTGTATACCAATTTGTCTCTCAGAGATGACTTATGTCTGTAAACTATCTAGACATATGCAGAACGAAAAAATGTTTTTAGTTTTGATTAGTTATTTACATAAAATTTGTTTAGTTAAAATTTTGTTTATACGTTTAACCACTTGACAACTGGGCACTTAAACCCCCTTCCTAACAAGACCAATTTTCAGCTTTCGGTGCTCTCACACTTTGAATGACAATTACTCAGTCATGCAGCACTGTACCCATATGAAATTTATGTCCTTTTTTTCACACAAATAGAGCTTTCTTTTGGTGGTATTTAATCACCGCTGGGTTTTTTATTTTTTGCGCTATAAATCAAAAAAGACTGAAAATTCAATTAAAAAAAAATTCTTTGATTCCATTAAAATTTATTGCAGAGTATTGGCGAGTATTGGCGAGTATTGGCAGAGTATTGGCAAGTATTGGTAGAGTATTGGCGAGTATTGGCAGAGTTTTGCTGTGTTGCAGAGTATTGCACAATGTTGCAGAGTATTGCACAGTGTTGCAGAGTATTGCAGTGTTGCAGAGTATTACAGAGTATAGCACAGTGTTGCAGAGTATTGCAGTGTTGCAGAGTATTGCAGAGTATAGTACAATGTTGCAGAGTATAGCAGTGTTGCACAGTGTTGCAGAGTATTGCAGTATTGCAGAGTATTGCAGTGTTGCAGAGTATTGCCATTATTTATATTGAGCAGCGCTGTGGGCACTAAACATCCAGCCCACGGCGTTGCCATCTCTCCCCCTCTCCCCTTGCACTGTACCAATCGGTACAGAGAGGGGAGGGAGGAACCGGCGTCATGACGTGACGCTGGTTTGCTTACATGTGATCGCTCCGTCATTTGACGGAACGATCACGTGGTAAACGGCTGCGATCAGCGGCTATTTACTGTGATCCGTGATGCGTCACGGATGTTCCCGGGTGCGCAACCCAGGGGGGTGCGCGGTAGCAACATTCTGGAATGACGTCCATGGACATCCACCCAGAACTAGCCGACCACGCTGTTGCCATCTTTCGGCAATGGCCCGGTCGGCAAGTGGTTAATTTGTTTTCGGAATTCGTTTAGTTTATTCGTATTCAAATTTTTGGAATTCAAATCGTTTTTAAATCAATTTGGAATAGTTCAAATTTCCAAAGAGAATAAAATAAAATAGAAAATAAAGGAATGGAATAGAAACAAATATAATAGAAAAGAATATAACAGCAAATAAAATAAAAGAATAGAGTAAAACATAACAAAATATAATATGGAATAAAAGAACACAATGGAATAGAAATGCATAGAATAAAAAATAGAAAGAATATAATCATCTTCTGAAATTCGAATAGAAAAGAATATAATTAAAAACATAAAATAGAAAGAATATAATCATTTCCCAAAATTCAAATGGAATCAATTTCGAATTTAAAAAGAATAGATTAAAAAATAACAGAATAGTATAGGGAAAAAAAACCCAGAATAGAAAGAATATAACCATCTTCCTATTCTGAACAATTTTTTCTATTGTATTCAAATTTGAATTTTGGGAAATGGATATAATCTTTCTATTCTATTGTTTTTTTAATTCTATTATTTCTGTTTATTCTACTATTTTATTTTATATTCTATTCAAATTTCGGAAGATGGTTATATTCTTTCTATTGTTGTTTTTTCTATTCTATTTGAATTAATTCTATTTGCATTTTGGGAAATGGTTATATTCTATTCTATTGTTAATTATATTCTATCATAGTCTATTATATTTTTTTCTTATGTATTCAAATTCATTCTATTTGAAATTTAGATTTTCAGAAGATGGTTATATTCTATTTTATTCTATTCTTTATTCTATTTGTTTTATTCTATTCTATTCTTTTATTTTCTATTATGTTCTGTTTAACTCTATTATATTCTATTATTTTATTTTCTGTTATATTCTTTTCTCTTATTTTTATTTCTATTGTATTCCTTTATTTTCTATTCTATTCTCTTTGTAAATTGGAAAACTATTCAAAAACTACTTGAATCGATTTGAAATAGAATTTCGTCCAAATTTTTTTTCCGTTATTTCAGATTCGTTTAAATTCGGTACTATTGTAATTCAGAAATTCAAATTTTCATAAAAAAATAAATTCACCTGAATTGAAATTTTGGACCGAAACAAACTGCACATGTCTAATATACTATCTCTGGATTAGATTTAACATATTTAACCCCCCTCCCCATCTGTACTTAACAAGCACCAACATTTGGATAAGTCTCCCTGGCCCCGTTGATAGTTATAAACTTCACTGTATCTTTAGATTGTTTGTTTTTCTACATTGAAGTAGTAATTACAGTTGTGGGCATTCACACGCTCTTGATAGGCCTTTTTTATTATAAAGTACACAATCTCTTAGTTAAGGCTCACTCGAACAATTGGGTTTAATGCAAAAATATTGCCTGCTGTCGGTTTTTTGAATATAGAGGTGGTGCCATCCTACTCGATTGTGATGTTTAAATTAAGTTAATGCTCCTCGCTACTGAACGAGTAAAGGAGAGAGTAATGAATTAGTATCATCAAGGCTTTACAAAAATTGATGAAGTAGGGATTTAGGACCAGTCCAGACCATAAGGATATCAATCGATGTACCTGTGTCCCAATAAAATGTAGCACAGGTACAGCGAAATAAGTCCTTCGTGACAAACAGCCGGCACCCCCCACCCCTCAGTACAGGTTTGCATACGATGGGGCACAACATGCCTGCATCACTTAGCCCTGCACCTTGAAGAAGCGGGAGCCAGCGTACACGCACACACACTGCTGTGAAGGATGCGGTCCAACAGTTTCAAAACAAATGAACTCATAGGTCGTTGAGTTATATCTATCTCAGAAAAGAAAGACCCTATCCCTTTTCAAACCCTGTATGTACGGAATGCTGGAGTATAGTGCCTCCACGTCAATAACAACTAAATGTTCCTCACTAGAGACTACAATGTCCTCCAACATACCCAAGGGGTGAGGAGTATCCTTGATGTAGGAGGGCAGGTTGTGATATGAAAAAGAAGGGAAAAAAGTAGATAAATCAGCTTGCTGGTTCTGAATATGCCCTGATACGCGATAATTGGGTGTCCCAGGGGATCTACTGCATTCTTTTAGATCTTCGGTAAGGCATAAAATACTGGCATTTTCGGGTGGTTCACCAATAAATATTCATAAGTTTCTTTGTCAATAACTCCACTATTGTGGGTTTGCACCAGTAACTAAATTTCAAAATGAGAGGCTCAAACGTATCTTCAGGGACTGGTCTATACCATTTCTTGTTCCGTAATAAAGCTTTACACATTTTGTCATAATGGTTTCAATTCATCTCCACCCTGTTGCCGCTTTTGTCAGCCAGCTTAATGGTGGAAGGAGTTATTCTTTAATTTATTTTCCCGCTTCCAACTACCATGTTGTGGGGTTCAGAGCTTCAATTGCTTTCACCGTTTGTGTTAGAAACGCCTAAATGCATGGTGATGATTTAAAAGATTGAAATTTATTGGATCTAGGTCTAAAACATTGTAGATCATGGACAGACTCTCTCTTGTCCTGAGATGGCAATGACTCCAAGTCACTCATTGGGTTCCTTCTCCCCTTCATTTTCAGTAAGTAGTTGTATAAGGTCATGCAAGGCCCTGAAATTGGCCATGGAGTAGGTTTTGCTTTGGCTTTATTTTAATTTCTGCAGACACAGTCTTTGTCATACAGACATTTCAAATGTCAATTTTCTAGCAATGAGGTATAGGAGATCATCCATCGCTGGTGATCGAGAATTGGATTACATCGCTGGAGTAGGAGCATGGATTTATTGGATTACATCTCTGGAATCTTTTTTATTTTTTTATTTTTAATAAAGGACTTTTCCCAAGCTGTCTCCTGTGTTATTTTTTTAACATTTTGACACTTTCTTTTTTGTGAAATGGTAGGGGTACAATGTACCCCTTACCAATTCACATGGGGGTGCGGGATCTGGGTGTCCCCTTTGTTAAAGGGGGCTTCCAGATACCGATAAGCCCCCTGCCCACAGACCCCCACAACCACCGGCAAGGGTTGTGGGGATGAGGCCCTTGTCCCCATCAACATGGGGACATCCTCTCCATGTTGAGGGCATGTGGCCTGGTATGGTTCAGAAGGGGCTCTTGTACCCCCTCTTTTTCTGCGGCCTGCCAGATTGCATGCTCGGATAAGGGTCTGGTGTTGATTTTTGGGGGAACCCCACGCCATTTTTTTTTTACATTTTGGCGCGGAGTATCCCTTTATATCCATACCAGACCCGAAGGGCCTGGTAATGGAATTTTGGGGGACCCCCACGCATTTTTATTTTTTTTATTTTTCAATGACTTTCAATTACTTTTATGTGTATTGTCGGGACCGACAATTCATTAATAGCCGGCACTAGCGCTAGCACTTTTAAATGACTTTTTTTTCCTTTAGAAATGTAATTTTGCTCTCGGACTGTTATAAACACGGTAAACATGCACTACTTTACAGGCACACTATAGACACCCCTCAAGTACGAAATTTAAAGGAATATTTCACTTTTATTGTTTCACTTTAAGCATTATTAAAATCACTGCTCCCGAAAAAACGGCCGTATTTAAAACTTTTTTTTGCATTGATACATGTCCCCTGAGGCAGGACCCAGGTCCCCAAACACTTTTTATGACAATAACTTGCATATTAACTAGGGATGAACACCCCCCGGTTCGGTTCGCACCAGAACCTGCGAAGGGACAGAAACTTCGCACGAACGTTAGAACCCCATTGAAGTCTATGGGACTCGAACGTTCGAAATCAAAAGTGCTCATTTTAAAGGCTAATTTGCATGGTATTGTCCTAAAAAGGGTTTGGGGACCCGGGTCCTGCCCCAGGGGACATGTATCAATGAAAAAAAAAGTTTTAAAAACTGACGTTTTTTCGGGAGCAGTGATTTTAATGATGCTTAAAGTGGAAAAAAAAAGTGAAATATTCCTTTAAATATCGTACCTGGGGGTGTCTACAGTATGCCTGGAAAGTGGCGTGTGTTTCCCGTGCTTAGAACAGTCCCTGCACAAAATGACATTTTTAAAGGAATAAAAGTCATTTAAAACTGCTTGCGGCTTTAATGTAATGTTGGGTCCTGACAATATGGATGAAAATCAGTGAGACAAACGGCATGGGTACCACCCTCCAGTTCATTACCAGGCCCTTTGGGTCTTGTATGGATATTAAGGGGAACCCCGCACCCAAATTAAAAAAAGGAAAGGCGTGGGGCCCCCAGGCTCTATATACTCTGAACAGCAGTATACAGGCGGTGCACACAAGACAGGGACTGTAGGTTTGTTGTTAAGTAGAATCTGTTTGTAATTTTGAACTGGTACATTTTTTAAGTGTAGCTCCAGCCAAAAAATCTATTTTTAAGCTTTTTGGAAAACATAGGGAAGGGTTATCACCCCTGTAACATTTGTTTTGCTATCTGTGCTCCTCTTCAGAAGATTTTACCTCACTTTCTGTCACAATGACAAATTTTTTTAGAAAATTTGGGGTTTTTAGTGAAACAAGGATTGGTGATAAAACATCAGTGGAAAGGAGAAACATTTTTCCCATATTAACTCTTACAGGAGAGAATTTCCCTTCCTAGGGGTAGATTTCATCTCACTTCCGGTTGTTTCCTTCCGTTTGCAAGTAGGAGTCATTTGTAAGTTGGATGTTTGAAAGTAGGGGCCTGCCCTATATACTCTGCAGAAATTGTGGCCTTAGGTGTTGGTGTTGCCACAACACTGTAAGCCCTCACAGGGCCCTGCTGTGAAATATTAGATCAAGAATTGTACTTACATGCCCATGTTGAACAGGGGCATAAAAATTGGGCCTTTGGTGATGGTGGTGGTGCTGGTGCCACAACACTGTAAGTCCTCACAGTTACTCTTGGTGGGCGCTGGAATGGGCCCTGCTTTGAAATATTAGATCAAGAATTGTAATTACATGCACCTGTTGAACAGGGGCAGAAAAATTGGGCCTTTGGTGGTGGTGCTGGTGCCACAACACTGCAACCCCTCACAGATACTCTAGTTGGAACGCAGGAATGAGCTCCGCTGCAAAGAATTGCATCAAAAGTTGTAATTACATGCCCCTGTTAAACAGGGGCTGAAAAATTGGGCCTTAGCCACTGGTGGCGGCACCCAGAACCAAAAATATTCTTACAAGCTATCAGCATGATCATTGAGGAGGAAGAGGATAGTTACTCAGTATAACAGGATAGTCACTCAGCATCAGCATAGGCAGTCTTGAAGGGATCTCAGATTTCAAAAAAAATTATTCGATTACATCAGCATCAGGTGCTTGGTATCTGGTGGTGATCCAAGACTGATTCATTTTTATGAAGGTCAGTTGATCGACCGAGTCAGTGGACAGGTGCACCCTGTGATCGGTTACAAAGCCTCCAGCAGCACTGAATGTGCGTTCTGAAAGAACGCTGGATGCAGGACAGGCCAGTAGCTCAATTGCATACTGTGCAAGCTCTGGCCATTGATCCATCCTCAAAACCCAGTAACCCAGAGGATTTTCGGTGGCAAAGGTGTCCAAGTCAGATCTTGCCCCTAGGTATTCCTGCACCATGAAAAACAGACACTGGCGATGGTTGCTGGAACCGATCATACCTCGGGCTGCCTCGGACTAAAAAATTATCTGAACGCATCAGTCAGACGGCCACCTTCTCCACCGCTCCTTCTCTGACTGACTGAAGCCTCGGTAACACGTTGTCCAGGAACAGGAGTTTGCAACCTCCCAGTCTCTGGGAACGCGTTGCACAGACCTTTCTGCAAGGCCTCCCGAAGATGTTTCATCCTCTGCTCCCTCTGCGATGGCAAGATAAGGTCTGCAACCTTACTCTTGTAACGTGGATCAAGAAGGGTTGCCAACCAGTATTGATCCCTCTCCTTGATACCACGAATACAAGAATCCTTCCACAGGCTTTGCAGGATCAGGGAGGCCATGCAGCGTAGGTTTGCTGAAGCATTCGGCCTGGAGTCCTCTGGGTCACTAAGGACGACATGATCCGCAGCCACCTCCTCCCAGCCACGTACAGGTCCATGGATTTCTTGGGACTGTAAATGAACCCTTAAAGACTGCTGCTGATGCTGACTGCCAGGCTCCACCTCCATGCTGACACAATCCTCCTCCTCCTCCTCGTCCTCCTCCTTTGTGATCGGCGGGCACGCAGGAACACTGTCTGGATAAAGGGGGCCTTGAGAGCTAAGGAAGTCCTCCTCTTCATGCCTCTGTTCTGCCTCAAGTGCCCTGTCCATTATTCCACGCAGAGTGTGCTCCAACAGGTGGACAAGGGGGACAGTGTCACTGATGCATGCACTGTCACTGCTCACCATCCTCGTGGCCTCCTCAAATGGTGACAGGACAGTGCATGCATCCCTGATCATGGCCCACTGGCGTGGGAAAAAAAACAAGCTCCCCTGACCCTGTCCTGGTGCCATAGTCGCACAGGTACTCATTGATGGCCCTCTGCTGTGTGTGCAGCCACTGCAGCATGGCCAACGTTGAATTCCACCTGGTGGGCATGTCACAGATTAGGCGGTTCTTGGGCAGGTTAAATTCCTTTTGGAGGTCTGCCAGCCGAGCACTGGCATTATATGACCGGAGGAAATGCACACAGACTTTCCTGGCCTGCCTCAGGACATCCTGTAAGCTCGGGTACCTGCACCACCAAGTTAAGGACGTGAGCCAAACAGGGCACATGGGTCAGTTGTCCCTGTCGGAGGGAGGAGAGGAGGTTAGTGCCATTGTCACAAACCAACATTCCTGGCTTAAGTTGGCATGGCATCAACCAACTCTGAACCTGCCCCTGCAGAGCTGACAGAATCTCTGCCCCAGTGTGGCTCCTGTCCCCCAAGCACAAGTACCGCATGGCATCTTTTGGCCTGCTTACTTGCGTAGCCCCTTGAATGCCTACAGAGCACCACTGGTTCCGAGGACAAAGCACAGGAAGAGGCCATGGAGGAAGAAGAAGAGGAGGGGGTGGAGGAGAGAGTTGTGTCAGAATCATCAGTAGTGGCATTTTGGAGGCATGGTGGCGGAACAACCTCCAACACTACTGCACCTTGTCCTGCATCCTTCCAAGCTGCCAGCAGAGTCACTCAATGCCACGACGGTGGCCTATGTCAGCCACCAGGGAGAGACAAGGAGTGTGTTTGCTGGCCTGGAAGTAGCCGGCATTCTACGGTGGGTAGAGCGTTTCGTCCTGGCCATCTCCACCGTTTACATTCTAGGGGTGGACAACTGGCAGGCGGTTTACCTCAGTCACCAAGTATTGGACCAAGGGGAGTGGTCCCTTCATCAGGAGATATTTTAACAGATCTGTCTATGCTGAGGATCTCCAGAGGAAGTTCTGATGGCATCCTGAATCAACAGGAAGGTGCAGAGGTTTGTGGCCAGATCTCAGGACCCTCTGGCAGACGCCTCAGAAACTCTGGTGGCTCCGTGGCCCTGGACTGGCCTTGTCAGTCCTGGTATGCCAACCTGGTGCGCTTGGTCGCAGACGCCCCCTGGTGGCTGCCTCTCAGGGAGGATCTGCTATCCCAAGGGCTGATCGTCCACCCTGCTTTACCGTCATTGGCTTTAACGGCATGACTGTTGAAAGTCAGGTGTTGAAGGATAGGGGCTTATCTGCGTCAGTGATTCTGACACTACTCAAAGCTAGGAAGCCTACTTCCATGGAAAGCGTACATTTTATGGTGTGAGTCAGTGGGGTTTCATCCACATTCCTTTTTGGTGGCTCGAATTTTCACTTTTCTTTAGAGGAGCGTTGAAAAGAATTTGGCCTTGAGTACTGTCAAGGGCCAGGTGTCGGCCTTGGTGGTTTTCTTTCAATGCTCCCTGGCTTCGCATTCCCTGGTGCTTACCTTACCTTCATTCAGGGAGTGCGACCATGTGGTTCCACCAGTGCGATCTCCCTTCCCACCGTGGGACTTGAATCTGGTACTTTCGGTTCTATAGAAGCCTCCATTTGAAAATATTTGAGAAATTTCCCTGCTCACACTATCACAGAAGGTGGCCTTCTTGGTTGCTATTACTTATGCTCGCAGGGTGTCGGAGTTGGCGGCGCTATCCTGTCGCACGCCCTACCTGGTGATTCATAAGGACATGGTGGTGCTTCATTCTTGTCCTTCATTTTTGTTCAAAGGTTGTCTCTGATTTCCATTTAAATGAAGACCTTGTGTTGCCTTCTCTGTGTCCCAGGCCGCAACATCCAAGGGAATTTGCCTTGCACACCTTAGATGTGGTACGGGCGATCATGGTGTATTGGCGGCCACTGAGTCCTTTCGGAAGTCATGATTCACGATCACGGACGGAGCAAAGAAGGGTCTATCTGCTTCCTCGGCGACCATTTCTAGATGGATCAGACAGACGGTGACTCAGGCCTATTCTATCAAGGGTCGGGTTGCTGCCTTCCTGGTGAAGGCGCTCTCTACTCGGGCGCTGAGTGCCTCCTGGGCCTTCCGTCATCAGGCGTCGGTGACTCAAGTTTGCAAGGCGACCACCTGGTCATTGGTGCATCCTTTCACAAAATTTTACAAGGTGGATGTGCTGGCATCTGCGGATCTTTTGGCCGCAAGGTTCTGCGGGCTGCGGTCTAGAGGGTTTTTCCCCCATGAAGGTTTTTTTTTGCTGTTCAGGTTGAGCTCCAGTTGTTCTCGCTGAGCTCCTGGTTGTCTGGTTGGCCTGTTTTTTTTGTTGGCTGCCCCACCCCTCATGTTTGGCACTGCTTTGGGACATCCCTATAGTTCTGAATAAAGAAGGCTGTGTCTGTCAATGAACGAATGAGAAAATAGGATTTTTGAAATACTGTAAAATCCGTTTCTCTGAGTTCATTGACAGACACAGCACCCGCCCCTTTATGGAGTTATTAATACTTCTAGTACTGCTTGTTACATAACTGAAGGCCTATAGCAGAGAGGGGGGTGTATATCACCTAGGACTGCTCATGAGCATAGCCAAGTCTTTTTTCTGCCTAGTGTCCTACTCCTGTAGGGGGCGATATAACCTTATGGTTCTGAATAAAGAAGGCTGTGCCTGTCAATGAACCCAGAGAAACAAATTTTATGGTAAGTCAAAAATGCTATTTTCCCCTGATGATTTAGTTCAAGGCATCATGGACCAAACCAATCTTTTTGCCCATCAATTCAAAGAAAACAACACCAGCTCAAGCTATGCCCACCCTTGTGAATGTAGACCCCCAACAGTGGAGGAGCTTAAATTGTTTTTAGGCCTTACGCTCGACATTTTGGCTTACAAAAAAAAATAAATGAAGTGCATGCATATTGGTCTACCAAACCCATCAACCACATGCCAGTTTTTTCATTGTCATGTCCAGGTCCTGCTATGACATTATAATACGCTTCCTGCATTTCAGTGATAATTCGCAGGCCCCCCCCCCCGATCATCCCGACTTTCATAAAATTTTATAAAATTTGCCCCTAATTGATTTTTTTCTTCAGGAGGTTTGCTGAACTTTATATTCCTGAGTAGAACATCTCTGTGGACAAATTCCTGGTCCATTTCACAGGCCGGCTGGGAATCAAGCAGTATATCCCCAGTAAGAGGGCGAGGTACAGATTGAAGCTCAACAAGTTCTGTGAAAGCTGCACCGGATATGTGCATGCCTTCTGAGTGTATGAAGGCAAACACTCCCAGCTCCAGCCCCCTGAGTGTCCACCGTACATGGGAATAAGTGGGAAAATTGTCTGGGAGCTGGCATTCCCACTCTTGCAAAAGGGGTATCACATTTTATATGGACAATTATTATACTAGTTTGCCCCTTTTCTACCACCTATACCTGAAGAATACATTGGCCTGTGGTACAGCAAGAAAAAATAGAAAGGGGCTTCCCACAGCGTCTAGTCACCACAAGGCTACAAAGAGGGGAATCGGAAAGCTTGAGGAAGTGTTGGCTGTAAAGTGGAGGGATAGGAAAGATGTATACATCATGTCCACCATCCATGATGACATCTCAGTGAAACTTCGCAGAAGACGCGGTCCTGTTCGAAAGCCTTCCTGTATTCACAAGTACAATAAATTCATGGGGGGGGGTGGATTTAAATGATCAAATGTTGCAGCCCTATCTATCAACACGAAAGTCCCTCTTCTGGTATAAAAAAAGTCACAATTTACTTTTTTAATTAGGCCATGTATAATGCTTTCATCACCTATCAAAAATCAACAGAAACACCCAACACCTTCCTAAAATGTATTGAAGACATTGTCACTGCCCTGATCAACAAGATCCTTTGGAGCATTCGCTCCGATTGTGTCAGCAGACTGCATGAGCGCCATTTTCCTGACAATATTCCACCATCAGCAACCGGAAGAAGACACCAAAAAAAATGTCGGGTGTGCACCAAAAGAGTAGTTAGCAAAGACACCAGTTTCCATTGTCCCCAATGTCCCTCCCAACCTCGCTTTGCATCGGAGAATGCTTCAGACATTATCACACTCTCGTAAACTATTAGCCCATATTTCTAGTAGACTGCCATTTCCCCGTTTTTACATTCCTGTCCTGAATATTTCCCTGGTGCCTCAACCAACCATATCATTGCCTTCCATGTGAACTGACCCTGGCCTGTTTATCGACTATGCCTCTGCCTGCCATCTCCATTGTTTATCCGCCATGTTTCTGCCTTGCACGTGAACTGACCCTGGACTAGCGACTATGCCTCTGCCTACCGTCTATTTCTGCCTTTTACCTGCACTGACCTCAGCCTGTTGACCATGTTTTTGCCTGCCCCTTGGACTGCTACACAGGGGTCTCATATATATGAGGGGCTCCAGAAGAGTGTTCTGAGTTGAGAAAACCAGTTTTTGGTTTTCTCTTTGTTTTGTAATTCCCAGAACAGGGTCTGGAGTCCGGAGGCTTCAAAGCGATTTGGGTGGGAGAAGCCTCTACCCCTGTCCCCATGCTTTCCTGACCGAGGCCCTAAGCTTGATGGTCCTGGCCTGCTGCCTGGATAAATACTTTGGCTATGCTAACAATATCTCTGCCTGCACTGACCCAGGACCTTATGGACCCTGTGCCTGTTGCCTGGACCAATACTTTGGCTGTACTGACCATATCTCTGCCTGTACTAACTATAGACAATCCTTTCCTGCTGCATGGACGATCCTTTCACTGCTGCTGACCACATCCCTGCCTGCTACCTGGACCAATGCTTTGACAGTGCTGCAAACATCTCTACCTGTACTAACTATGGACAGTATACCTGCCTGCTGCCTGTTTTTCTGTCGCTGTCCACGTTCCTGCCTGCTACCTGGACCAATGCTCTCCTCTGTGGACACCTGCACTACTAAAACCGCAGGTACCACATAAACGTTTACTGTACAAAGTAAGGTCCATTGGCATGGACCATAGGGTGAGTACATTGATTGAAAACAGGCTACAACTGCGATTTCAGAGGGTGGTGATAAATGGGGAATACTCGGAATGGTCAGGGGTGGGAAGTAGGGTCCCCCACGGTTCTGTGCTGAGACTAATCCTGTTTAATTTGTTCATAAATGACCTGGAGGGTGGGGTAAACAGCTCAATCTCTGTATTTGCAGATGGCACTAAGCTAAGCAAGGCAATAACTTAGCAGGATGTGGAAACCTTGCAAGAAGATCTGAACAAATTAATGGAGTGGGCAACTACATGGCAATTGAGGTTTAATGCAGAAAAATGTAAAATAATGCATTTGGATGGCAAAAATATGATTGCAATCTACTCACTGGGGGGGTGAACCTTTGGGGAAATCTAGGATGGAAAAGGACCTGGGGGTCCTAGTAGATGATTGGCTCAGCAATAGCATGCAATGACAAGCTGCTGCTAACAAAGCAAACATACTATTGGCATGCATTTAAAAGGGGATTAACTCCAGGGATCAAGCAATATTTCTCCCACTCTACAAGACTCTGGTCCAGCCTCACCTGGAGTATGCTGTCCAGTTCTGGGCACCAGTCTTCAGGAAGTATGTACTGGAAATGGAACGAGTACAAAGAAGGGCAACAAAGCTAATAAAGCGCCTGGAAGATATTACCGTATTTATCGGCGTATAACACGCACTTTTTTCCCCTTAAAATCAGGGGAAAATCGTGGGTGCGTGTTATACGCCGATCCCCGCTAATTGTGATCTATCGGCGGCGATCGCCGCCGACATTCACATAGCGTGTCGTTTTAAATATGGCGCCGCAGAGTTCGGAGGGACTCGGCGGAGCTGAACGAGCGCCGCCGAAATCACAGTGACTGCTCGGAGCCGAGATACACATAGTCGAGTGTATTCGGCTCTTTCCGGCGCCGCTCAGAGTTACGCCCAGTCCCGCCATTGGACCTGTGTTATGTCCATCATAGGGCGGGACTGGGCGAGACTGTGAGCGGCGCCGGAAAGAGCCGAATACACTCGACTATGTGTATCTTGGCGGCGTTCGTTAAGCTCCGCCGAGTCCCTCCGAACTCCGCGGCGCCATATTTAAAACTATATGCAGCTATGTGTATGTCGTTGGCGGCGGCGGCAAGCATGGACACTGGGGGCAAGGCTGCACTGACCACTGGGGGCAAGGCTGCACTGACCACTGGGGCAAAGCTGCACTGACAAGGCTGCACTGAAAAGGCTGCACTGACAATGCTGCACCGGGGCAAAGCTGCACTGACAAGGCTGCACTGACAAGACTGCACTGGGGCAAAGCTGCACTGACAAGGCTGCAATGGACACTGGGTCAAGGCTGCACTGACACTGAAAAGGCTGCATTGGCACTAACAAGGCTGCAGATGAACACTGATGAGGCTGCATTGGTGGGCATTTTAATGTAAGTTTTTTTTCCTTAAACTTCCCTCCTAAACGTTTTTTTCCTTAAAATTCTCTCCTAATCTTGGGGTGCATGTTATACGCTGGCGCGTGTTATACACCGATAAATACGGTAATTATGAAGAAAGGCTGCAAGCACTGAACTTATTCTCTCTGAAGAAAAGATGTTTGAGAGGGGATATCATTTAATTTTACAAATGCCATACTGGTGACCCCACAATAGGGATACAACTTTTTTTGTGGAAGGGAGTTTAATAAGACACGTGGCCACTCACTAAAATTAGAAGAAAAGAGGTTTAACCATAAACTGCATAGAGGGTTCTTTACTGGTAAGAGCGGAAAGGATGTGGAATTCGATTTCACAGGCAGTGGTTTCTGCGGGGGCATCGATAGTTTAAAAAAACTGCTAGATAAGCACCTTAAAGACCACACCATACAGGGATATACAATGTAATACTGACATTTAATCACACACATAGGTTGGACTTGATGGACTTGTGTCTTTTTTTCAACCTCACCTACTATGTAACTATGTAACTATATGTAATCTTTTCTTTACCCTTTGCTCAGCAGAATGTATTTTGGTTTGTAATTGGTATGTACAGTACATGCTATGTGTTAGAAATATGAAGGGTCTTCAACAATGTGATAGGTTAGCAGGAATTTATGTGTAATTTATGCTCCTAGAATTCCTAGAGGTGCTACTTGGATGTTGGGCCTCTGTATGTTGCCAGGCTGTGTAAAAGTCTCACACATGTTGTATCACCATACTTAGGAGGAGTAGCAGAATGTATTTTGCGTTGTCATTTTTGCTATGAACATGCTATGTGTTGGAAAGATCTTATAAATGGACAACTTTGTTTTTCCCCACATTTTCCAAAAACTTCTGGAAAAAAATGAACCATTCAAAATTCATTATACCTCATAGATTATAAATTGGGGTGTTAGCTTTTCAAAAATGAGTCATTTTGTGGGCATTTCCATTGTCCTGGTGCTCCAGGGCCTTCAAAAGTGTGATAGGTTGTCAGGAAATGTGTAATTTATACTCCTAGAACGCCTGACGGTGTTACTTGGATGTTGGGCCTCTGTATGTGGCCAGGCTGTATAAAAGTCTCACACATGTGGTAGCAGAATGTATTTTGGAGTGTCGTTTTTGTTATGTACATTCTGTGTGTTGGAAATATCTTTATAAAATGAACAACTTTGTGTAAAAAAAATTACTTAATTTTCCCAAGAATTGTGGGAAAAAATTTCAACTTTAAAAAACTCACTATGCCTCTTACTAAATGCATTGGAATGTCTACTTTGCAAAAAGGGGTAATTTGGGGGGTATTTGTACTTCCCTGGCTTGTTAGGGTCTCAAGAAATGAGATAGGTCTTCAGTTACATCAGGTGTGATCAATTTTCAATGATTTGCACCATAGCTTGTAGACTCTATAACTTTCACAGAGACTAAATAATGTACACTAATTTGGGTTATTTTTACTAAAGATATGTAGCAGCCAGTGGCGGCTGGTGCTAAAAAATTTTGGGGGGCTCAAACAAACTGAAAAAAAAATTGGAAAAAAAAATATCAAACGCTGCCACTTTGCCATCAAACGCTGCCACTTTGCCATCAAACGCTGCCACTTTGCCATCAAATGCTGCAAATGTGCCATCAAACACAGCCACTGTGCCATCAAACACAGCCACTGTGCCATCAATCCTGCCACTGTGCCATCAAACGCTGCCACTGTGCCATCAAAAGCTGTCACTGTGCCTTCAAAAGCTGCCACTGTGCCATCAAACGCTGCCACTGTGCCCATCAGATACTGCGACTGTAGCCATCAAACGCCATTGTGCCATCAAATGCTGCCAGTGTGCCCAATGCTGCCAGTGTGCCAAATGCTGCCAGTATGCCAAATTCTGCCAGTGTGACAGTATGCCAAATGCTGCCAGTGTGCCAAATGCTGCCAGTGTGCCAAATTCTGCCAGTGTGACAGTGTGCCCAATGCTGCCAGTGTGCCAAATGCTGGCAGTGTGCCAAATTCTGCCAGTGTGACAGTGTGCCCCCCCCGCCCGCTTGCCTTCTGCCCGGCACTTACCCTGTCTTGTGGGGCAGCGGGTGACGGCAACGAGCGGGTCCTTCATGCGTCTCCTGCACTTCTTCTCCCATCCTCTCCTCCCGTCAAGCGTCCAATAGCAGCGCCTGTTGTTTCAGCCAATCAGGTGACAGGTAACCAGACCTAAGCAACCTGATTGGCTGAGAGCCTGGTCAGTGTTAGGGAACTGAATACATCACTTCCCTAACACACCAATGAGTAATCAACGAACGCACAGCAGTGCGCCCGCTTTTTACCCTTTTGGAAGCCTATTAGAGCCCATGACTCTAATCAGGAAGCCTATTAGAGCCTATGGCTCTAATCAGGCGCTTCCAAATGCTGTAATTCATATGCCCAGCACCCGACAAGGGGCCGGGCACATGAATAGGGGACGGCAGCAGCAACCATAGATAGATTCATGCAATGCATGAGTCTATCTATGTGAGAGCGAGTGACAGGAGGAGGGGCGGCGCTCCTGCGTCCTTTATGGGTGCACCGCCGCTGGTAGCAGTACACATTTTGGCCCAAATTTATGAAGAAAAATGGCTTCATTGCAAAGTTTTACAATAGAAACTAAAAAAAGGTATTTTTTTCAAAATATTCGCTCTTTTTTCGCTTATATTGCAAAAAATAAAAAACCCAGCAGTGATTAAATACCACCAAAAGAAAGCTCTATTTGTGAGAAAAAAAATGATAAAAATGTTGTTTGGGTACAGTGTAGCATGACTGAGTAATTGTCATTCAAAGTGTGAGAGCGTTGAAAGCTGAAAATTGGTCTGGGCAGGAAGGATGTATAAATGCCCTGTATTAAAAAAAAAAAAAAAAAAAACAATAAGTCAACGGTGCAAAAATTCCTTTCCTCAACCAGTCTCACTTTGGGGATAATAGAGAAGGCTGGTGTGGTGCTGGTAATCACTTTCCTCCTTAACCACTTGCCGACCAGCCGCCGCAGTTGTACTGCGGCAAAATGGCACGGCTGGGCGAAATGACGTTATGTAACCTTCGCCCTGTGGCCACTACGGGGTGTGCGCACGCAGCCAGAGGTGTCCACACCCCCGCTCGCCCCCGAGCAGATGCGAGTGCCCGGTGGTCACGATCACCGCCGGGCTCCCGCTATCGCCGCTGACACACGGAGAACCGGGATCTGTGTGTGTAAACACACACTTTCCGGTTCTCTGAGGGGAGAACAGACAGAGTATGAACAGCGATCTGTCATCTCCCCTGCACAGTCCCCTCCCCCCTTCAGTTAGAACACAAACTAGGGAACACATTAATACCTTGATTGCCCCATAGTGTTAACCCCTTCCCTGCCAGTGACATTTTTACAGTAATCAATGCACAATCTATAGCATTGATTGCTGTATTAATGCCAATGGTCCCAAAAATGTGTCAAAATTGTCCGATGTGTCAGCCATAATGTTGCAGTCCTGATAAAAATCGCAGATTGCCACCATTACTAGTAAAAAAAAATAATAATAAAAATGCCATAAAACTATCCCCTAATTTGTAGATGCTATAACTTTTGCGCAAACCAATCAATATACGCTTATTGCGATTTTTTTTTTTTTTTTACCAAAAATATGTAGAAGAATACATATTGGCCTAAACTGAAGGAAAAAAATGTTTTTTTTTTAATATTTTTGCAGGATATTTATAATAGCAAAAAGGAAAAAATGCGTTTTTTTCAAAATTGTCGCTTTTTTTTTTTTTTTTTATTTATAGCGCAAAAAAAAAAAATGCAGAGGTGATCAAATACCACCAAAAGAAAGCTCTGTTTGTGAGAAAAAAAAGACGTAAATTTTGTTTGGGTGCAATGACCGCGCAATTGTCAGTTAAAGCGACACAGTGCCGAATCGCAAAAAGTGCTCTGATCTTCCGGGCTGAAGTGGTTAAAATCGCTTATTCCCATGGGATAAAAATCCAGATCATCTCACCAGATATGATGGATACGCAAAAGGAGGAAGGCAGAAGCTAGTGCCCTCCGTTTTAAATGTTTAATTATATATAAAAAAAAGTGTAACGTATACAACTCACAAAGATGGCACTGTAAGCCATGCAAGCTGAAAACACATTTCAGACACAATAGGTCTCAAGATGGCCATGATGTAACGTCAATATGCAGGCTCTGTCCCCTAGACTCGTATAATCAATGCATTGACCCCTACTGAAGTCAATGCTTTGACGATACGCATTTTGGGGGATGGAGCCTGCGTATTGACGTTACATTGCGGCCATCTTGGGACCCGTTGTGTCTGAAATGTGTTACAGCGCTTACAATGTGAAATGTGTTGTGCACGGCTTACAATGCCATCTTTGTAAATAAGTATATATAAAAAAAAAAAGTGTAAGGTATACAACTTACAAAGATGGCATTGTAAGCCGTGCAAACTGAAAACACATTTCAGACACAATGGGTCTCAAGATGGCCGAAATGTAACGTCAATACACAGGCTCTGTCCCCTAGATGCGTATTGTCAAAGTAGGGGTCAATGCATTGACGATATGAGTCTAGGGGATGAGCCTGCATATTGACGTTACATCGCAGCCATCTTGAGACCTATTGTGTCTGAAATGTATTTTATATATATATAGATATTTTGCCCCTGTACAAATCATAAGAAAGTCCTCATCTGGAATATTCAGTTCAGTTTTGGGCACCAGTTCACAAAAAGGATATCGGGGAACTGGAGAAAGTACAGAGAAGGGCAACCAAACTGATAAGAGGCATGGAGGAACTCAGCTATGAGGAAAGATTAGAGGAACTGAATTTATTCTCTTAAGAAGAGGAGATTAAGGGGGCATATGATTAACATGTACAATTATATAAGGGGTCCATATAGTGAACTTGGTGTTGAGTTATTAACTTTACGTTCAACACAGAGGACAAGGGAGCACTCTTTACGTCTAGAGGAAAAAAGATTTAATCTCCAGATACGGAAAGGTTTCTTCACAGAAAGAGCTGTGAAGATGTGGAATAGACTCCCTCCAGAGGTGGTTCTGGCAAGCTCAGTTGATTGCTTTAAAAAATTGCCTGGATTGTTTCCTAAATGTACACAATATAACTGGTTACTAACATTTATAGGTAAAGTTGATCCAGGGAAAATCTGATTGCCTCTCGGGGGATCAGGAAGGAATTTTTTCCCCTGCTGTAGCAAATTGGAGCATGCTTTGCTGTGGTTTTTTGCCTTCCTCTGGATCAACTGTGGGTGTAGGATTGGGTATATGGGATTGTATGATATTTATTTATTTAAATTTTTATGGTTGAACTAGATGGACTTGTGTCTTTTTTCAACCTGACTAACTATGCAACTATGTAACCCTGAAGATAGAGGCAGCAATACAATCTTTTCACAATCACAAATCCACAGGGCCTGACGGTCTACCAGAGGAATGGTATGAGGCTCATTTGGCTTTGTTAGCCCTTAGGTTGCACCAGTTATTTAATCACTGCCTGGACACCAGTAATTTACCAGATAGTATGCATCAGGCACGTAGTGTTACTTCCTAAGCTGGGTAAAGATTTGACGTATTGTTCTTCAATATATCCTTATTAAACTACGACCAAGATTCTTACCAAAGTTTTAGCTAATAGACTAATAAAAGTGTTGCCATCCATTATTAATATTGATCAAACTGTCTTTATGCCTGGCTAATCCACAGATATCAATAGTCGCAGGGTCTTCACCACACCTCCAACTTTAGCCTGAAGGGCTGGCCTGGAGTCTTAGTAGCCTTTTGTATAGAAAAGGCATTCGATACAGTCCAATGGGGGTATTTAACCACTTAAGGACCAAAAGGCTTTGCCCCCTTTATGACCAGGCCATTTTTTGTGATACGGCACTGTGTCGCTTTAACTGACAATTGCATGGTTGTGCGACGCTGTACCCAAACAAAATTGACATTTTTTTTCCCACAAATAGAGCTTTCTTTTGGTTTTTATTTTTTGTGCTATAAAACAAAACCCCAAAAAGAAGACAAATTTGAAAAACCACCCAATATATACCGTATTTATCGGCGTATAACACGCACTTTTTTCCCCTTAAAATCAGGGGAAAATCGCGGGTGCGTGTTATACGCCGATCCCCTGCGATCCTGAGCTGTCAGATCTTCAAAATCGCTGACCGCGATTTGAAAATGGTGCCGCCGAAATACACAGAGCCGGTCCTCGGCTCTTCTCGCCCACTTTCGGCTTCACTCGAGCGCCGCCCGAACCTAGCCGAGTGTACTCGGCTAGGTTCGGATAGCTCCGCTCACAGTCACGCCCATCACGGGCGGGACTACGAGTGGAGCCGAAAGCGAACGAGAGCCGCCGAGAAGAGCCGAGGACCGGCTCTGTGTATTTCGGCGGCGCCATTTTCAAATCGCGGTCGGCGATTTTGAAGCCCAGGATGGCGGGGGATCGCAGGATCGAAGGCTGCACTGGGGCAAGGCTGCACTGGGGCAAGGCTGCACTGGGAAAGGCTGCACTGACAAAGCTGCACTGGGGAAGGCTGCACTAATAAGGCTGCACTAATAAGGCTGCACTGACAAGGCTGCAATAACAAGGCTGCACTGACAAGGCTGCACTGACAAGGCTGCACTGGGGAAGGCTGCACTGACAAGGCTGCACTAACACGGCTGCACTGACAAGGCTGCACTAACAAGGCTTCACTGACAAGGCTGCACTGACAAGGCTGCACTGACAAGGCTGCACTGACATGGCTGCACTGGGGCAAGGCTGCACTGAGAAGGCTGCAATGATGGGCATTTAAATGTAAGTTTTTTTCCCTTCAACTTCCCTCCTAAAAGTTTTTTTTTCCTTAAAATTCCCTCCTAAACTTGGGGTGCGTGTTATTCGCCGATAAATACGGTATATATTTATATATATTTTTTAAAAGTAAAAAACAAACTGCGATAAGCGTATATTGATTGGTTTGCAGAAAAGTTACAGCGTCTACAAAATAGGGGATCAATTTATGCCATTTTTATTATTATTATTTTTTTTTACTAGTAATGGCAGCGATCTGCGATTTTTAGCAGGACTGCAACATTGCGGCGGACAGATCAGACACTTTTGACACTTTTTTGGGACCACTGACATTGATACAGCGATCAGTGCTATAAAAATGCATTGATTACTGTGTAAATGTCACTGGCAGGGGTTAACACTAGGGGGCGATCAAGGGGTTAAATGTGCTCCCTCATGTGTGTTTCTAACTGTAGGGAGATAGGACTGACTGGAGAATGAGACAGATCACTGTTCCTAATTACTAGGAACAGCAGATCTGTCTCTCCTGTCAGAACGGGGATTTGTGTGTTTACATTGACAGATCCCCGTTTTTGCTCTCACGATCGCGCGTGCCTGGTGGACATTGAGGCCACGCGCATCGTGTCCCCCGCTGTGCAGGGGCATGTGCCTGCTATGGCTCTTAAAGGACCTGAGGTGCCAGTACTGCGATTTGCAGAAAAAAAGAGCCGACCTGCCGCCGTATAATGATGGGGGCTGGTCGGCAAGTGGTTAATGAAGGTCCTGGAACTCGTCAGCTTTGGCCTGGTTTTTAGGAAATAGGTCAAATTGTTACAGAGTCCCAGTGGCATGTGTTAAGCTGAAAGGTAAACTGTCGTCTTTATTTCTGATCCAGAGGAGTACAATGCAGGGGTGTCCCCCTTCCCCTGCATTGTTCGCACTGGCTATGAAACCCATGACTATGAAACAATGCAGGGGAAAGGGGACACCCCTGCATTGTTCGCACTGGCTATGAAACCGCTGGTGGGGGTATTGCAGGCATCGAGAATCGTGGCTGGGATCCGTGTGGGCGCTAATGTATAAAAATTAGCACTTTATGCTGAGGGATTAATAATTTTTCTGCAGGACCCTGATCCCTCGTGATCAGAGGCATTAAGGATTTTGGACCAATTTGCAGCCCTCCCGGGTTTATACACTAATTAGGGTAAATCCCTTATTTTGGCAATAGATCAGAGGATGGCTGACCCCAATTCACCTTTACAGTGGGCGACTACCATTAACCACTTGCCACCCACCCACTGCCAAATAACGGAGGAGCTGTGCGGCTCTCACTCTGGGACAACATCATATGACGGAACCCCAGAACAGCCGCTCTCGCGCAGCACAGCCGAGTAGTGTTCCTAGAACACGGCGTGAGCCCGATCTCGGTAAAGAGCCGATGTCGTGGCTCTTTAACCATGTGATCAGCTGTGTCCATGTGATCGCCATCTCCTCGCAGGGGAGACCAGGACAGGTAATCAGGGGACTGATCTACAGTCCCCTGATTACAGTAAAGCTCCAGCAGTGCCCAGTGACACCAATCAGTGTCCAATAGTGCTGCCTTTGAGTGCCTGCTCATCAGTGATGCCCATCAGTGAAGGAGAAAAAAAATACTTCTACAAGATTTACTGACAAACTAGAAAAGAGAAAAAAAAATCAAAATTTTCAGTCATTTATTTATTTATTTTTTTAGTAAAAAACAAACAAACATAGCAGTGATTCAATACAACCAAATAATTTTGTGAAAAAAAAAAAATTAATTTGGGTACAGTGTTGCATGACCACGCAATTGTCATTCAAAGTGTGAGAGCACGAAAAGCTGAAAATTCGCCTGTGCAGGAACGGGGTAAAAGTCCCTGTTAGGCAAGTAGTTAAAGGGGTTGTAAAGTTTCATGCTTTTTCAGCTTAATGCATTCTATGCATTGAGCTGAAAAACCTTCTTTGCTGTCCCCAGAGCACCCCCCCCCCCTTTTTTTTACCTGAACCCATCCGTTCCAGCAACGAGCATGAGCCCAGCGGCTCTAGCTACTGTCTCTGTCCTCGTTGTCAATCAAATTCAGTGACACAAGAGCGGGGCTGAGACCTGCTGTCTGTGTCAATTTATGCAGCAGCGGGACTCGGGAGCAAGCCCGCATGGGTGCCCCCATGAAAAGCAGCTCTCCGTGGGGGCACCCGATGAAAGGGAGGAACCAGGAGTGCCAGCAGGGCACCCCGGAAGAAGAGCAAAACCCTTGCACAGAGCAGGTAAGTATAACAGGTTTGCTATTTTTACTTATAAAAAAATAAATAAAGCGAACCCTTACAACCCCTTTAACCGCTTGCCGACCAGCCGCCACAGTGTAGCTGTACATTCGTGGCTTTCTGTGGGCGTGCGCCGATTGGCCAGCGGGTGGGCCAATCAGCGGGTCCGGTGAACTTGATGGCCACCCACAACTCAATTATTGCCCACAGAGACAGAACAGGGATCTACCACAGTAAACAAGATCCTGTCTTTCTGCTATGCAAGCTGATGGATCTGTGTGTTATCCCAGGCAGCCAATCTCCCATACAGTTAGTAAACACACCCAGGGAACACACCCCTTGATCGCTCCTGTTAACCCCTTCCCGTGTCATTAGTACAATGTCTGTGCATATTTTCAGCACAAATCATTGTAATAATGTCACTGGTTCCCAAAAAAGTGTCAAAAAATGTCAGTTAGGTGTCCGATATGTCTGCCGCAATGTCTCACACTGAAGGCGGTCATTAAAGCTTGGCGTATCTCTACAACTAAACCCAATGTAGCGAGAAATCATTGGTCCCCATTTGCACCACTCTGGTTTAAGCCCTGGTTACTGGATTGTCAATCCCATCAGGACCCTGGTTTATGGGCCACAAAAGGGATTAAATATCTGCCTGATATTTGTGACGGGGATGCATAATTTACGTTTGACATGTTAAAAACTACAAGTTTCAATTATCCAACAAATTCCACCTCCCTGATTCCTTCAAAGCCGACCCGTTTTTGCATCACAATTTCGATCCCCTAGTAGAACAGCAAGCAGGATCTGGAGCCAGAAGGAATGTCAGCCAAGCAGGTTTTAACAGGAACACAGGAGAGCATCTCTAGAGATGTGACCAAGGCGAAGGCAGAGATCATCTGGACTGGACGGCTTAAGTAGGCAGGGCTGACGAGCAGGATATCATCAACAGGTGAGTCACTGTGGAGAGATGGGAGCTGGCAATAAGCCAATAGCTGAGCGGCCAGTTCAGAGAAGGAAGGGCCCTCTTAGGACCACCAGGCTTGAGAGGAAAATGTCTGTTAATCACGGTTGAGGACAGGGACATGTACGTCCGAGGATGAGACCCAAGAGCGTTCCCCCGGACCTTACCCTTTCCAATGCACCAGGTACTGTATGTGCCCACGGAACCTACGGGAGTCAACAATGGACTGTACTTCATACTCCTCATGGTCCCCAACCTGTACAGGGTGAGGACAAGGCAACAAGATGGTAAAGCGGTTGCAGACCAAAGGTTTTAATAAGGAAACATGAAATGCATTTGAGATACGCATAATAGAAGGAAGGTCTAATGCGTAAGCCACCGAGTTAATCCTGCGAAGAATACAAAAAGGCCCAATAAACTGAGGTGCGAACTTCAGAGAGGGAACACGAAGTCGGAGGTTGCAAGATGACAGCCAGACCCTGTCCCCAACCTGGTAGGAAGGCGCAGGCAGGTGTCTGCGGTCAGCATGGAGTCTGTACCTATCATTAGCATTGGGGATGAGCCGAACACCCCCTGGTTCAGTTCGCAGCAGAACATGCGAACATGCAAAAAGTTTGTGCGAACACCGTTAAAGTCTATGGGACACAAACGTGAAAAATTAAAAGTGCTAATTTTAAAGGCTTATATGCAAGTTATTGTCATAAAAAGTGTTTGGGGACCTGGGTCCTGC
The DNA here is from genome assembly GCA_037952925.1 of Lithobates clamitans. Lineage (NCBI taxonomy): Eukaryota > Metazoa > Chordata > Amphibia > Anura > Ranidae > Lithobates > Lithobates clamitans. Next base: position 8,475,034 of record JBBGZY010000221.1, on the reverse strand, counting down.
CCCAGGGGACATGTATCAATGCAAAAAAAGTTTTAAAAACTACTATTTTTTCGGGAGCAGTGATTTTAATAATGCTTAAAGTGAAACAATAAAAAAGAAATATTCCTTTAAATATCATGCCTGGGGGGTGTCTATAGTATGCCTGTAAAGTGGCGCAGTTTTCCCATGTTTAGAACAATGCCACAGCAAAATGACATTTCTAAAGGAAAAAAAAGTCATCCAAAACTGCTTGCGGCTGTAATGTATTGTCGGGTCCCGGCAATATACATGAAAATCATTGAGAAAAACGGCATGGGTTCCCCCCCCAGCCCATTACCAGGCCCTTTTGGTCTGTTATGGATATTAAGGGGAACCTTGCACCCAAATTTAAGAAAAAATGTTGTGGGGGCCCCCAGGCACTATATATTCTGAACAGAAGTATATATACTATACGCCCTGCCCTATATACTCTGCAGAAAATCGAGCCTTAGGTGTTGATGGTACCAGAATACTGTAAGCCCTCAGTTACTTTTGGTGAGCGCAGGAATGGACCCTGCTGTGAAATACTATGTCAAAAATTGTAATTACATGCCCCTTTTAAACCGGGGCAGAAAAAACGGGCCTTTGGTGGTGATGGTGGTGCCACAACACTGTAAGCCCCCACGGTTACTCTTGGTGGGCGTAGGAATGGGCCCTTCTGTGAAATAATAGTTCAAGAATTGTAATTACATGCCCCTGTTAAACAGAGGCAGAAAAATTGGGCTTTTGGTGGTGGTGCCACAATACTGTAAGCCCTCACAGTTACTCTAGGTGGGTGCAGGAATGGGCACTGCTGTGAAATATTAGATCAAAAATTGTAATTACATGCCCCTGTGAAACAGGGACATCAAAATTGGGCCTTAGGCAGTGGTGGTGGTGCCCTAAACCAAAAATATTGTTGGAAGCTAGCATCATCAAGATTGAGGAGGAATAGGATAGTCACTCAGCATAGGCAGTCTTCAAGGGATCCCACATCCATAGAAAAATCAATCAGTTAAATCAACATCAGGTGCTTGATAGCTACTGATCCAAGACTGATTCATTTTTATGAATGTAAGCCTATCAATGGAGTCTGTGGACAGGTGCACTCTATGATCCATTACAAACCCTCCAGCAGCACTGAATGTGCATTCAGAATGCAGGACAGGCCAGTAGCTTAATTGCATATTGAGCAAGTTCTGGCCAGTGGTCCACAGTGACCCAGTACCCAGTGGATGGTCGGTTGGAAAGGTCTCCAAGTCTACTCTTGCAGGCGCTGGTTGCTTGAACCGATCGGACCTTGGCACTGAGGACTGAAAAATCTCTAAAGGCATCGGCCAACCGGCCACCTTCTCCACTGCTCTTCCTCTGAATGACGCCTCAGCAACACGTTGTCTAGCACCAGGAAATTGTAACCTCCCAGGGTCTGGAAACACATTGCACAAACCTTTCTTCAAGGCCTCCTGAAGATGTTTCATCCTCTGCTCCCTCTGCGAAGGCAGGATGAGTTCTGCAACCTTACCCTTGTAACGTGGATCAGGAAGTGTTGCCAGCCAGTAATGAACCCTCTCCTTGATACCACGAATCCTAGGGTCCTTTCGCAGGCTTTGCAGAATCAGGGAGGCCATGCAGCGTAAGTTTGCAGAGGCATTCGATTCTGAGTCCTCTGGGTCACTAAGGATCACATGATACGTAACAACCTCCTCCCAGCCACGTACAAGGAATACTATCTGGATAAAGGGGGCCTTGAGAGGTAAGGAAGTCCTCCTCTTCTTCCCGCTGTTTTACCTCAAGTGCCCTGTCCATTATTCCACAAAGCGTGTGCTCCAACAGGAAGACAAGAGGGACAGTATCACTGATGCATGCATTGTCGCTGCTCACCATCCTCATGGCCTTCTCAAATGGTGACAGGACAGTGCATGCATCCTTGATCAGTAGCCACTGGCGTGGTGAAAAAAAAGCCAAGCTCCCCTGACCCTGTCCTGGTGCCATACTCACACAGGTACTCATTGATGGCCCTCTGATGCATGTGCAGCCGCTGCAGCATTGCCAATGTTGAGTTCCACCTGGTGGGCATGTCACAAATGAGATGGTTGGTGGGCAGGCTGCATTCCCTTTGAATGTCAGCCAGCCGAGCATTGGCATTGTATGACCGGCGAAAATGACCACAGACTTTTCTGGCCTGCCTCAAGATATCCTGTAAGCCTGGGTACCTGCTCAAGAATCACTGTACCACCCAATTCAGGACTTGTGCCAAACATGGGACATGGGTCAAGTGTCCCTATCAGAGGGCGGAGAAAAGGTTGGTGCCATTGTCGCATACAACCATTCCTGGCTGAAGCTGGTGTGGTGTCAACCACCTCTGAGCCTGCCCCTGCAGAGCTGACAGAATCTCTGCCCCAGTGTGGCTCCTGTCCCCTAAGCAGACCAACTCAAGCACCGCATGGCATCTTTTTGCCTGAGTGCTTGCGTAGGCCCTTGAATGCTTACAGAGCACTGCTGGTTCAGAGGAGAAATCTGCAGAAGAGGCCATAGAGGAAGAAGAAGAGGAGGGGGTGGAGGAGAGAGCTGTGGCAGAATCACCACTAGCATTTTGGAGGCGTGGTGGCAAAACAAGCTCCAACAAAACTGAACCCTGTCCTGCATCCTTCCCAGCTGCCAGCAGAGTTACCCAGTGCGCCGCGAAGGAAAGGTAACGTTCCTGCGCATGCCTGCTAGACCATGAGTCAGCAGTAACATGCATCTTACTGCTGACTGCCCTGTCCAATGAGGTCAAAACATTGCCTTCCACATGCCGATAGAGAGCCGGAATTGCCTTTCCGTGAAAAGAAATGGTGTTTTGGAACCTGCCCCTGAGGTACAGCACATTCAACAAATTCACAAAAGGGGGAAGAGTCTACCAGCTGAAAAGGCAGCAGTTGCAGTGCTAGCAATTTGGCCAAGCTAGCATTCAGATGCTGAGCATGTGAATGGCTGGGACCGAATTTCTTTTTTTATGGTTTAGCAACTGGGGTAGGGAAATTTGCCTGCTAAATTCAGATGGAGGTGTACTGATAGCAGATTGGCTGCAAGTACTTGGGGCAAATATTGCTATACCTTCATTCCTCTCAGTGCAGGTTTTTGAGAGGACTGGAGGTATATTGGGGTTGGAGATCCCAGATGAGGAGCAAGGAGAAGTCCGCTTTTTTTCTTTGATGTGGGTCTTTCAAGTGCTGTTGCCAACGGACTGCATGGGAGGTCATCATATGTCTGGTCAAGCATGTGGGGCCCAATCGGCTACTGTTTTGGCCACGCTTGATCCGCTTCAGACATAGGTTGCAAACAGCAACGGTGAGAGCTGCTGCACACATGTCAAAAAAGTCCCACACCAAGAAACGTTTGAAAATCAGCGGGGAGTCAGCAGCGCCCTGCACCTGCGGAGCTCTGGGGTGTGACGCAGTAGGGTGGCTGCCCTTAAGCTGCCCCCTAGAGGACACCCTGCCTCGGAGTTGTGCCTCCTCCTCTCTTCTATCAGGCACCCAAGTAGAGTCAGTGACCTCATCATCCCCTCCCTCCTCGTCACTGGAGCAAACTTGGCAGTATGCTGCGGCTGGGGGAACATGACTGCCAGTTTCTTGTCCTTCTTGGGCACCACCTCTCTCTAGGCTCACGTTACTCCCTTCCTCAATCTGGGAACCAACATCGGAGCCTTCTAATTGCTACGCATCCTCCAGTAGCATGTACCCGACACTGTGGTTGAATAGTTCGGGGTACTCCTCCATGCATGATGGTGGGGCTACGGAAGGAGTGACTGTTGACAAGGAGCCGGTGGAATAGGCCACTTTGGCAGCTACATTGAAATGCAAACTACTCTGAGCCTGGGTGACTGAGGATGAGGAGGACAAGGACGGCTTTGTTATCCACTCCACCAACTCTTCTGCATGTTCTGGCTCAATAACACAGCCAGCAGCAGAAAAAAAGGACAAGCATGCCCCACAGCCACCTGCAGAGGGTGCACCATGTCCACGACCAGCACTGTTGACTGTAGACACAGAGCCTGCTTGCCCTCTTTTAGTGGCCTGTGAGTGTCTGCATCTCCTTGGTGGCCTCCCGGACATGATGTATATTTTGTTTTGCAACGCCACACTGCACTGTATTGTGTACGCCACCAGAAGAGTAGTAGCAACTGCACTATGGCTGCACTGTATTGAGTACTGTGTACACCACCAGAAAAGTAGTAGCAACTGCACTACGGCTGCACTGTATTGTGTAATGTGTACACCACCATAAGAGTAGTAGTAACTGCACTACGGTTGCACTGTATAGTGCAATGTGTACACCACCAGAAAAGTAGTAGCAACTGCACTATATTGTGTACTGTGTACACCACCAGAAAAGTAGTAGAAACAGTACACCACGGAATGCACTGTAGATCTAGGCTACACTGGATGCTAAAGAGTATATTTTATATATATATAGAATAGAAAAAGACGGGATCAATGCTTTGATGCAATTTTTCTTTACTTAAAGTTTCAAGAAATGGAAAGTGCAAACGTGCAAGCAGCAGCAACTGTACAGTATTGAGCATAAATTGCTCTTCCTCAGGCTTCTCTGGCTATGTGTGAATACACTGATACAATTTTTCTCTCCTTTATCCACACCCAACAAGATACCACACATGTGTACAATCTAATCATAACAATTAACAACCCACAGCGATAATAGAATTAACCCCATCCAGTCTTAGAAGACAAAGAAAAAACAGTGATGCTGTGAATCAGTAAAATAACATATATACAAAAAATCACCTATATACATATAATTACAAAAAATATGCCAAGTCTAGAATTAAAATTTTATCAGGATATCCAAATTAGCGGCATGAAATATCATCAAAAATTCATTCATATGTCCAAATCCCCTTAATGCACTCTAGGGCTTTTTTGTTTTAATAATCATCCAAATTGTATCAGTGTCTTCACACCTAGCCAGAGAAGCCTGAGGAAGAGCAATTCATGCTCGATACTGTACAGTTGCTGCTGCTTGCATGTTTGCACTTTCCATGTTTTTGAAACTTCAAGTAAAGAAAAATTGCATCGAAGCATGGGTCCCTCTTTTTCTAATCGTTTTTTGGTGGAGGATTGGGAGTCCACCGTGACTGTGCTTGGATATCCCAGAAGAATAAGAAAAGAGGATAACCCACCTATTGACTGGCATTAAACGGTTCCCGACCGGCGCACGCCAATGTACGTCGGCAGAATGGCACGGCTGGGCAAATGGACTTACAGGTACGCCCATTTGAATTCCCCGCCATGCCATTGCGTGCGCGCCAGCCGGGAGCTCCTTTAGTCAGGTCGCGGGTCCCGCGGACTCGATTGCCGTGGGGATATCCGCAATCGCCACATGGAGAGGACGAACGGGGAGATGCTGATGTAAACAGCATCTCCCCGTTCTGCCTAGTGACAAGTGTCACTGATCACAGCTCCCTGTAATCCGGAGCATTGATCAGAGTAATGACACTGCTAGCCCATCCCCCTACAGTTAGTAATCACTTCCCTAGGACATACTTAACCCCTCTCCGTCCTCTAGTGGTTAACCCCTTCACTGCCAGTGTCATTTACACAGTAATCAGTGCATTTTTAATCACACTGATCGTTGTATAAATGACAATGGTCCCAAAAATGTGTCAAAAATGCCCGACATGTCTGCCATAATGTCGCAGTCATAATAAAAATCGCTGATCGCCACCATTACTAGTAAAAAAAAAAATATTAATAAAAATGCCATAAAACTATCCCCTATTTAGTAAACGCTATAACTTTTACGCAAACCAATCAATAAACGCTTATTGCGATTTTTTTTTTTTTTAAATATGTAGAAGAATACGATCGGCCTAAACTGAGGGAAAAAAATGTTTTTTTATATATTTTTGGGGGATATTTATTTTAGCAAAATGTAAAAAATAATGCGTTTTTTTCAAAATTGTCACTCTTATTTTGTTTATAGCGCAAAAAATAAAAATCGCAGAGGCGATCAAATAAAACCAAAAGAAAGCTCTATTTGTGGGAAAAAAAGGACGACAATTTTGTTTGGGAACCACGTCGCACGACCGCGTAATTGTCAATTAAAGCGACGCAGTGCCGAATCGCAAAAAACGCTCTGGTCAGGAACGGGGTAAAATCTTCCGGGGCTGAAGCGGTTAATATACTCCTAGTGAGTAAGTTATCTTCATATGATGGAAGTAAATAGATTTACATTTTCCTACACTCAGGAAGAGACTGAACATATTATGTCTTAGATATCAGGATCTAGAAATTTCCTTACGGGAAGTACTTCTGCCTATAATTCTCATGCATGGGAAAAATTACGGAGGAAACATACTTCTTTGGAACTACATGGACTCACATTGGCAGAATATCATTGGGTGCAAAGAATTCCCAGAGGATTGCGGGGGAGATTGGCCCCCACTCTTTTTAGTGATAATGATGAATTCAAAAATACTTTTATGAAAATCCTAAATAAATGCTCATTTGATTTGATGACTTTCACGATTTCATTCATACATAAGGAACTTGCTTCAAAATCAGAACAACTTATCAAGATTGAACAAGATTTACAAACTACAATGTCATCCGAAGATTTCATCAAATGCAAAGATCTAGTTGATGAAAATATAGGCAAATATCGGCTTGATTTAGAAACCAGGAAGCGGAACAAATTTGATCGGGACATTGAGGATTATGAGAGAAACCAGGTATACAGTTGACCGCGCCTTTACAATCGACGTGGTCGTTTGGAGTATGCGAACAACAGGAGGAATATATCTGATAATTCCTCAGCAAACACAGATACGGATTCCTCATCCAATTTTTTACAACAAGAGGGGGGTCGTTCCTTCTCAGATGCAGACCAGATCTCGATTCAACAGAGACGAAATGGGTGGTCAGGACAGACATCGCAATGTACGAGGCAATCGTGGACGACCAAGGGAGATCTAGTGCACAACATTTCCAGACGAGTCCTATCACCAGATGAGGTAGGACTTTTTAATGAAGCTCTATCCTTTTGTCTCAAAAGTTATTTGGATCCTTTTCAACTTGATCAGGACCTGTATCGTTTGTTTCGTAACATTAGATGGAAGGTACATTTTATCCACAGACACTTCACTCATGGAGAACCAGTGGGGGATATGTTGGACTGTAACTCATTTGGTCTGCTAACAAAATCAAAATCTGTCCCCCCAACCACCTATGCCCCGGTTGAAATGTTTGTTCAAGAGGTCACTCAAGGGGTTAAGAATTTGGTTGCTCGAGTTGATTATAGAGACCATATACCCAACAACTTATCCCACAAAGAAAGGTCAGCCCTGAAAGATCTGAGCAAGCGCAATGATATTATTTGCAAGCCGGCAGACAAAGGGGGTTCAGTTGTGGTAATGGACCCCCAAGCATATGAGGATGAAATCAATCGCCAACTGAATGATCGGACTGTGTATAAGAAAGTGAATTCAGATCCCACATGGAGCATTAGAAAAGTGTTATAGGGCGTACACACGGCCGGACTTTGTTCGGACATTCCGACAACAAAATCCATGGATTTTTTCAGACGGATGTTGGCTCAAACTTGTCTTGCATACACACGGTCACACAAAGTTGTCGGAAAATCCGATCATTCTGAACGCGGTGATGTAAAACACGTACATCGGGACTATAAACGGGGCAGTGGCCAATAGCTTTCATCTCTATATTTATTCTGAGCATGCGTGGCACTTTGTCCGTCGGATTTGTGTACACACGATCGGAATTTCCGACAACGGATTTTGTTGTCGGAAAATTTTATCTCCTGCTCTCCAACTTTGTGTGTCGGAAAATCCGATGGAAAATGTCTGATGGAGCCCACACACGGTCAGGATTTCCGACAACACGCTCCGATCGGACATTTTCCATCGGAAAATCCGACCGTGTGTACGGAGCATAAGAGAATATCCTAAAACCAGCATTAAAAGAAGGGCTAATTTCACAAGATTTATTTGAATTTTTGTTACCATCGCATACACATATCCCTGTTTTTTATATATATTACCTAAGATCCATAAAGACAGCCATTCTCCACAAGGACGCCCGATTGTTTCAGGGAGGGAATCTATCTTTGTTCCCACAGCACAACTTCTAGACAAAGTACTGTCACCCCTTGTGAAAAAAAACAGATCGTACATAAAGGACACCAATGAATTTTTATCAAAAATCAGAAAGTTACCCAGATGCCAGGAGGACTTGATTCTCGTGACTTGGGATGACACAAGTCTGTATACGTCGATTCCACATAGAGCAGGCATTGAGGCTGCAATTGGTCTAATCTAAAGCTGTCATGGATATTCTGAGGCACAGATTTCACTCTTTCAGAAATTATTTAATGTTATACTGCATAACAATTATTTTCTATTTAAAGAACAGTTTTTTGTACAGCTAACTGGAGTTGCGATGGGTTCCAATGTTGCCCCACCATACGCATGTTCATTCATGAACGATTTTGAGCAGAGATATATTTTCATCAATGAAAACTTTCAGAGGAATTGTACCACCTGGTGGTGCTATAATAGGTGATATTTTTGCGATATGGCGGGGCAACATTGAATCTCTTAAAGTATTTGATGAAACACTCAATGGGTTCTCTCCGGATATTCAATTTAAAATACATGTTGGTGGTGATTCAATTCCCTTTTTAAACACAAGGGTATATTTAGAACAGGGCTGGATTGAGACAGATTTATACACCAAACCCACTGATAGAAATCAACTCCTTAGATCTGACAGTTAATACCCTCCTCATGTTTTCAAGTCTATGTTTAGGAGTCAACTCCTCAGGGTTGCACGGATTGTTAGTAATGAGACAATTACAAACAGTAGATTAAAAGAAATGTGCCTTAAGTTTAGAGAGCGGGGATACCCAGATAGATTGATTGCACAAGAAATGTATAAGATCCTAAAAAAAGACAGCACATGTAGTAGAAAACAGAAACAGGGAAAACCAAGGATACAATTTATACTCCAATTTCATAGTTATAGTGAAAAAATCTTTAATATAGTGAAAAAACATTGGCCACTTTTGAAGCGATCGTACCCTCAGATAGATGAATTTCAGCAAATTCCCATGAAGGCATATCGGCGAAATAAAACATTACGAGATACCCTGGTGCGATCGGAATTTAGACCAATACCCAAGAAACCAAAATGACATTCCTTGGCAAAAAAAGAAAGGGATGTTTCCCATGCCTCAATTGCATTCAATGCAATCTCTTGTTAAAGGGTAATCACTATATTCATCCCAGGAGTGGAGAAAAGATAATGGTTAATGGCTTTTATACCTGTCAGTCATCATATGTGGTGTATATTCTTGTGTGCCCCTGTATTCTCATTTATCTGGGTGAAACAACTAAAAAAATTAAGGATCGCATAGCACAGCATCACAGTACGATTAGACATTTGCAACCTGGTCTCCCTGTGTCACGTCATTTTTCAGAAATGGGACACAGGGAATCGGAATTGCGTTTCATGGTTTTGGAAGAGGTGTTCCGCGATAGAAGAGGGGGCGACAGAATTTTGAAACTCAAGAAGCGTGAGGTTTGGTGGATTAATAGATTACAGTCTCTACACCCTAGGGGGATGAACAGAGACTATGATCTATATCCATTTTTATAGGTAAACTGATATGAGAAATTCCTATGATACACATACAGGGATTCTAATAATATATACCTATATACGTTTCATTTCTTTCCTTCTAGATCCAGTGGAATAATTCCCTGCTTGAGAAATTCTCAATTGTTACATACTTTGGATGATTATTGAAACAAAGAAGAGTGCATTAAGGGGATTTGGGCATATGAATGAATTTTTGATGATATTTCATGCCGCTAATTTCGATATCCTGATGAGATTTAAATTCTAGACATGGCATATTTTTTGTAATTATATGTATATAGGTGATTTTTTTGTATATATGTTATTTTACTGATTCACAGCATCACTGTTTTTTCTTTGTCTTCTAATGCCCCGTACACACGGTCGGTATTTCCGCTTCTTCCAGAGGTGGGGGGTCTCTGGTCTCCTCGGATGAGGGGTGTCCTCCGAGTCTTTTCTCCCCTATGTAAAACAAAAATGGTCTAATTAGCACACAGATATTTGATGGCAGAACTATAAATAGTAAACATTGCTTGGAAGTGGGGTACAATTGTCAATTTTAGCAGAGTTCCAAGATGTAGCTTTTTTAGTGTCCTTTGTCAACCTGCAATACTTTACCTGTTTTGTACAAGCTTCACAGATGGAGACCCCCTTATAGTATACACTGGAGCACCTGTGTGCCCCCCCTAAAAAAATTGTGTTCTTGTGTCCCACACTAGTGCTCCAGTGTCCAGATGTGAAAACAGCTGCTCAGTGTCCTCTCCTTACACAGAATCTAGTTTGCATTTCATTCTAGTAACAAAGCCATCTACACAACCAAATATTTTTCATACAAGTAGGCCCTAAAAAATGTAGGAAAATGCATAAGGCCTAAACAATGGTGTTTTAGAGGCCGAAATAAAAATGTTTGATACGAACGAATAATGGTCCCATGAACATTAAAATTGCCATTTTAAACTGTACAACAATTAAGAAAAGCATATGGAGCAGCACGAATGTAATAAAGACCAAAAGAATAGGAACACAGCACAACTACTTACTTTTTTGCAGCACTCTCCAGATCTTTCTGTACTGCTCGGGCTCTCTTAATTTCAGGTCCGACCACCGCTTCCTGAGCTGATCTTTCAATCGTCGTACCCCGAAATTCCGGTGCAGACTTTTGACCACTTTCGCAATGATCTTGGCCTTTCTGATATTGGGGTTGTGGTAAGGTCCATACTTTCCATCATAGTCGGCCTTCTTCAGGATGTCCACCATCTCCAACATCTCCCCAAAGGACATATTTGTGGCCTTAAATCTTTTCCTTCTGGATCGGGACGTGTCCGGATCCGGGCTTTCCTCCTCCTCCTCCTCGTTCCTGTAATTAGCATGCACCTGCTGTGTATCCGCCATGTGCTCTTCCCCCACTGCACAGAACGAAAAGGGGAGGGGAATAGACTAGAAAGAACGTCAGGGGCGGGCGGAGTTACACGCATGCGCAGTGTGTATAAAGTGTACCACACGTGCGTATTACGTACGATCTGTGAGCGGAGGAAGGAGCATTGGAGGCGCCGATCGTAAGAACGAAGGTAAGAGACATACTTGTGCCTATACTGCTTCTACATTGAGGCCTTTATTGTAACAAGATTAGTAGAGTTTGGCCTGACATTAGGGTTTGTCTTGTGTTGTGTCTTGCAGTGAAAATGGATATCTTACAAGATAATGACTTCATGGCAATATTCATTGACATGTTCAGGGAGCTGCCCTGTCTGTGGGAGATCAACCACCCACATTACAGGAACCAAACAAAAAGGAAGGCAGCACTGGATCAATTGTTGGAAATTGTGAAGCAGGTGATCCCCACAGCAGACATCACATATTTGAAGATCCTAATTGGTGGCCTGAGGAGCACATATGTAAGGGAGCGCCAGAAAGTCCAGGATTCGCAGAGATCCGGAGCAGCAGATGACATCTATATCCCCAAGGTTGTGGTACTATGACAGGCTACATTTTCTGGCGGGCCAGACTGAACCCAGGTCATCACTCTCCAGTCTTCCTTCCATGCTTCCTTCCCCCCCGGCTGAGGCTTCTGACGCCCAACCTGGGCCTTCCAGGCACCAACATGTGGAGGAACCCAGATTGAGCCAGGTATAGCATTCCTCTAAATATTGCTGGTTGTCTAATCAATGATGTTACCTAGATGTTAGTTTGGAGTACTAATTTATGATTGTGATTGATGATGCAAAACATTACAACCATGTCCCTTTTTCATACACAGGGAAGTCTCAGCCAGGAGGTGGCCGGGCCGAGCTGGCTGCCTGATCTGCAGGTCCCTCCCCTACACCTGGAAAGAGAAAGTGGCAGGAGGAGGAGTGTCCTAGAGGAGGCTGCCATTAGGCCTCTTTTGGAGGGCTACAGAGGCCCTGGGAGCACCACACACCATGGAGGATGACTTCGCTGCCATCATTGCCTCTAAAATGCAGAGGATGGAGGAGGGACAACAACTCATGTGTGAGTCGTTAATATTGGAGGCTCTTAATAAGGGGATGAGGGCCCAAATTACATCTGATACACACATTTTGAACTCACACATGGTCCTCCTCCTCCTCCTTCTCCTCCAGGTCCTCCTAGTCCTCCTCCTCCTCCAGAAAGTGAGATCCCTGGATCCAGTCTGGTCGGCCAAAAGATGCAGCCTCTTGTGGTACCACAGCCTGGGGACACAGATGTCATCTGCTGCTATCCGGATCTCTGGGACTTCTGGACCAGACTGCCCTCCCTTACATATGGACTCCTCAGGCCAATAATTTTTATGTTCAAGAATTGATGTCTGCCCTGGGGGGGCCCAGGCTTTGCTAATTTCTCCTGTTTATCCAGCGTTGCCTCCCTCTTTGTTTGGTTCTGAGCTCTTAATAAAGGATTTTTGGTTTGAATTATACTTGCCTATGTGTGTTTTACTTCAAAAAGGACAGTTTGTTTGCGAGGATTCAGGTACATTTCAAAAATACAATGTGAAATTAACAAGGGACACCAACAACAAACAATCTCCTTGAGATTAAATAATAAAAGATATCAATGGTGTTGTGGTAACTTGACACACAAAACACACACAAAAATAGTCTGGAGTAAAACTTAAAATAACATTAAACAAAGATCAGCCTTTGAAAAAATACAAACATAAAATCTAAAAGAAAAATGGCTTTAAATAAAAAAAAAAAAAAAAATTATGTCAGATGTGACAAATAATATATTCAGGGAATCCTAAGAAAAAAATGAAAAATAAGTTTGTGAGAAGTGTGTGTGAATATGAGCAGCAAAACTACTTAATTATTGTCACATTATAAAGAAGAAGAGAGTGCGCTGTATTAAACCATTTTTAACATTGCAGCGTGACGAAAGCGCTGTATCCGTTGCGAACGCTAATTTTACCAGACTGAGCTGTTCCGTGTCGGAATTTCTTCTGAGCATGCGTGGCACTTTGTGCGTCGGAACAGGCCACACACACGGTCGGAATTGACGCGATCGGATTTTGTTGTCGGAAAATTTTATAGCCTACTCTCAAACTTTGTGTGTCGGAAAATCCGATGGAAAATGTCCGATGGAGCCCACACACGGTCGGAATTTCCGACAACACGCCGCGATCGGACATTTTCCATCGGAAAATCCGACCGTGTGTACGGGGCATATGACTGAATGGGGTTAATTCTATTATCGCTGTGGGTTGTTAATTGTGATGATTAGATTGTACACATGTGTGGTATCTTGTTGGGTGTGGATAAAGGAGAGAAATTGTATCAGTGTCTTCACACATAGCCAGAGAAGCCTGAGGAAGAGCAATTTATGCTCAATACTATACAGTTGCTGCTGCTTGCACGTTTGCACTTTCCATGTTTTTGAAACTTTAAATAAAGAAAAATTGCATTGAAGAATTGGTCCCGTCTTTTTCTAATCGTTTTTTGGTGGAGGATTGGGAGTCCACCGTGACTGTGCTTGGATATCCCAGAAGAATAAGAAAAGAGGATAACCCACCTATTGACTGATAATATATATATATATATATATATATATAATCTGACTGTGTGAGTGTATGTATGTATATATGTATGTATGTATATGTGTGTGTGTGTGTAATATATATATATATATATATATATATATATATATATATATATATATATACACACTGCCACAAACTGAATAACCTGCCTGCTTAATCTAAATCACACTATTTCTCCGTCCAAGCCAATAATACTACACAGGGCCACCGTGTAGGGGCAGCCTTATATAGTGTGGGCGTGATTTTGCCTTTGGTCAATTATGGCTCTCTTAGCAGAGGGCGCTGGAATTGGCCAAAGCTTGCAGGTCAGTTGCATGCTTTGGTCAATCATCATACAGCAATGCACTGCGATCTCACAGTTCATTATGGGGTGTTCCGCTGGCGCTCGAATTTCCCGCGAACGCCCCATAATGTCCGTTCTTCGGCGAACGGGTGAACACCCGATCTTCGAGTCGAACTTATGTTCGACCCGAACATCAAGCTCATCTCTAATTAGCATGTCGCCAAGCCTCCAGGACTTGTGCCCAAGTGGAACGAAGACCACGGAGATGCTCCTCTAATGCAGGAACACTCTGCGGAACAAATGAGTCAGGCAGCATGGAAGGCTGGAAACCATTGTTCGCCATAAACGGGGACAATCGCGAAGCAGAAGTCAAGGCACTATTGTGAGCAAACTCTGCCCTTGGTAAGAGGTCTGACCAGTTGTTATGATGCTCAGAAATATAGCAATGTAGGAATTGCTCCAAGGACTGATTCTGCGGCCCCATTAGACTGCGGGTGATATGCAGAGGAGAAAGCAAGCTGAATTCCAAACTGTGCACAAAAGGCTTGCCAGAACTTGGACACAAACTGACTACCCCTGTCTGAGACAATCACTTTGGGTTGCCCATGTAAGCGAAAGATCTCACAAGCAAAAATGGAAGCCAGTTCCTTAGAAGTGGGCAACTTCTACAATGAGACATTTTCCAGAACCGGTCAACCACCATAAGCATAACTTTGTTGCCCTGGGAGTTGGGTAACTCCACAATGAAATCCATAAACAGGAGGGTCCAGGGCCTCTCTCCATTGGGGATGGGTTGTAGGAGGCCCACTGGAAGGTGTCTTGAAGTCTTACTCTAAGCACACACGGAACAGGCAGCTACGAAGGCGGTTACATCAGCATGTAGACTAGGCCACCAGAATTGTTGGGAAATGGCCCAAAAGAGTTGATTCTTCCCAGGGTGGCCAGCAGACTTGGGAGAATGGTAAGTTTGGAGCACAGCAGTACGGAGACTCTCTGGGATAAAGCAGCGGTCACAAGGTTTCTCAGGAGGAGCATGGACCTGAGCAGCAAGAATTTTGTCACCCAAAGGAGAAGTGAGACTGACGCTAACCCGTGGCCAGAATATGATTAGGAGGAATCACAGGAACTGGAACCGACTCCATCTACCATCTTGGAAGTGGAGGAAAATCATTGTGACAAAATGTCAGCCCTTACATTCTAAGTACCGGGTAAGAATGAGACAATGTAATTGAAATTAGACAAGAAAAGAGCCCATCGTGCCCTTCAGGGAGAGAGGCGTTTAGTCTCAGACAAGAATGTGAGATTCTTATGGTCAGTAAGAATGAGAACCGGCACAATGGTACCTTCAATGTCTCCATTCTTTCAGGTATATACGAAAAGAGAGCACAGATGGGAATCCCGCCTATTCAAGATAGTAGCACTCACCGAATGAATTTCGGGAGGTGTGATTAAAAATTCGACTACATCAACACCGAAAAAGTAAAAAACAAAAAGATCTCCATACACCTGCATGAGTTAAACTACAATTGTTTATTGCCTAAAAAAGCATAATACATAGAAAAAACACCAATCCCTATGTCCCCCAATAATTTTGGCCAGAGGGAAAACCCCCCAAAAAAAGAGGTTGACCTTTGTCAAAGACATCTCTAAAATCACGGTACTCCTCCGGCAGGGAGGAGAGTGAAGAGGTGCACAGGACCTTGGCTACCTTCTGGAAGCTTGTCTTACTGCATTTTGACCAGGAGAGAACCTCAGCATGGAGCCAATCAAAAGAGAGGTTGTACCTCTGTAACCAAGGATAACCAATAACCAGCAGAAATTTAGGTGAGGAAATAACTTGGAATTGGATTATGTCATGGTGAAGAGCCCCTACGGCCACGGGCAATGGAACAGTCTCATGAGTCACATGGGCAGGCTGTAGTCTCCCATCAAGAGCCTCAATGGCAAGTGGAGTGTCACGCAGCTGCAGCGGAATCGAGTGTTTCGATTCAAAGGCAGCATCAATGAACAGACCTGCAGCCCCAGAGTCGATTAGAGCCTGTATCTCGATGGACGACTCAGCCCAAGAAAGGGTAACCGAAACCAGGGGCTTATCCTTCAGGATAACTGGGGATGAAACAACGCCACCTAAGGTCTGTCAGTGACAGGACCTCAAGGTTCGGGCATTCCCTGGACAGGACTTTAAGACTTCAATAAGTGACCTGCCTGGCCACAATAAAGGCACAATCTCTCCCTCCTCCTAAGGGTTCTCTCATCCACAGAGAGATGCGTGAAGCCCAAGTGCATGGGTTCATCTTCACTGACCGACTCGGTACCAGGAGGCATGGGAGGTGAGAGAGGCAAGGGTGGGACTGCAAAGCTCAGAGACAAATGTACAGGAGGCTTCCACAAGCGCTCCCTAAAAGAGTCTTTCTCTGAGTCTGGAGTCAATGAGGATGGCAAACGTGATTAACTTCTCCAGCTCAGTGGGTATATCTCGGGCTGCTATCTCATCCTTGATGGTATTCGAGAGACCATGAGAAAAAGCAGCCACAAGGGCCTCATTGTTCCACTCAACCTCTGCTGCAAGAGTACGTAATTCAATGGCGTAGTCTGCAACAGTTCTCGTACTCTGATGGACATGAGGCACTTGGCAGCAGAAGCGGAGTGTGCAGGAACGTCAAATACCCTTTTAAAAGAAGCCACATACTTAGGGTAACTCAAGACAACATAGAGTCTCCCATAGAGGGTTTGCCAAGGCTCTCTCAGAAAGCAAAGATATCACAAAACCTACTTTGCTTTTATCCATGGGAAACACCTGGGGCAGCAACTCAAAGTATATCTCAACCTGGTTGAGAAACCCTCTGCATTATTATTATTATTATTATTATAATACAGGATTTATATGGCGCCAACAGTTTACGCAGCGCTTTACAATATAAAAGGAGACAATACAGTTACAATACAATAAAATACAAGAGGATTAAGAGGGCCCTGCTCAGAAGAGCTTACAATCTAATAGGGTGGGGCAGGTGGTACAAAAGGTTGTAAATGTGGGGAATGAGCTGATGGAAGTGGTAGGAGATTAGTTGGAGACATGATAGGCTTCCCTGAAGAGATCAGTTTTCAGGGATCGCCTGAAGGTAGCAAGAGTAGGGGATAGCCAGAGCAGTGGAGGTAGCGAGTTCCAGAGGATGGGAGAGGCTCTGGAGAAATCCTGGGGACGAGCATGCGAGGAGGAGACGAGAGAGCTAGAGAGTAGGAGGTCTTTAGAAGAGCGGAGGGAACGATTTGGGTGATATTTGGAGACAAGATTGGTGATGTAGCTCGGGGCAGAGTTGTGAATGGCTTTGCATGTTGTGATTAGTATTTTGAATTTAAGTCGCTGGGTGATTGGGAGCCAGTGTAGGGATTGGAGGAGAGGGTTGGCAGACACTGAGCGGTTGGTAAGGTGGATAAGTCTGGCAGCAGCATTCATGATAGACTGAAGAGGAGATGGAGCCTATGGAGAGGCAGGCCAATGAGAAGGGAGTTGCAATAGTCAAGGTGAGAGATAACAAGGGAGTGAATGAGGAGCTTGGTGGTTTCATTTGTTAAAAAGGGGCGAATTTTAGAGATGTTACGGAGGTGAATTCTACAAGCTTTTGACAACGATTGGACTTGGGGCTGAAATGAAAAGTCAGAGTCTAGGATTACACCTAGTACCCTGGCATGAGGGTAGGGACTGATGGTTACATTGTTGATTTTGATGGAAAAGTCATGGAGGGGGGCATGTGCAGGGGGGAATATTAATAGCTCAGTTTTAGAGAGATTTAGTTTAAGGAATTGGTGCGACATCCATGCTGATATGTCAGTTAGTAAGTTAGTAATGTGAGAGGAGACTGAAGGAGTGAGGTGAGGAGTAGACTGATAGATTTTGGTGTCATCGGCGTATAAGTGGTATTGGAAGCCGTGGGCGGTTATCAAGTGACCAAGGGAGGAGGTGTAGATAGAGAAGAGAAGGGGTCCAAGAACAGAGCCTTGGGGGACCCCCACATAAAGGGGCAATGGAGAGGAGGAGACAGAGTTGTAGGTGACACTGAAGGAGCGCTGTGATAGGCAGAGAACCAGGATAAAGCAGAATCTTGGAGGCAAGGGAATGTTTTTTTTTGAGAAGGAGCGGGTGGTCAACAGTATCAAAGGCCGCAGAGAGGTCAAGTGGTAGGAGTATGGAGTATTGGCTGTGGGTTTTAGCAGTTAGTAAATCGTTAGTGAGTTTTAGTAAGGCAGTTTCCGTTTAGTGCTGTGAGCGAAAGGCAGACTGTAATGGGTCAAGAAGGTTATTTTCACTGAGGTAGGAGCTAAGACGGTTGTGGACTAAGCGTTCTAGAAGTTTAGAGGTGAATGGGAGCAATGAGAGATGGGTCTTAAGTTGTTTAGATTGGTAGGGTCCACTGAGGGCTTTTTAAGTATGGGAGTGATCATGTGTTAGTGGGGAGCGGAAGGTGCCACTAGAGAGTGAGCGATTGAAGATGTGAGTGAGGGAGCATAGGATAGAATAAGAGGGTGACCTTAGTAGTTGTGAGGGAACAGGATCCAAGGGACAATTGGTTAGGTGGGCATCTGAGAAAAGTTTTGTAACCTCTTCAGTAGTAGCCAATTTAAAAGAGGAGAGTGTTGAATGTGCTGTTAGGCCAGGTATGTTGGGTGGGGAAGATGAACGCACAGTGGAGGTGTCCTCACGAATTGCATCAATCTTGTCTTTGAAGTGATTGGCAATCTCTTGGGCAGTGAGTGAGTTAGTGGGTAGAAGGGGAGGGGGACGAAGCAGAGAGTTAAAGGTTGGGAAGAGCCGACGGGGACTGGATGACAAATTATTAATAAGAAAAACAAAGTAGGCTTGTTTGGCAGCATGGAGGCTGGAATTGTATTTTAGAAGGGCAGATTTATATAGGGTGAAGTCTTGCAGGCATGTGGTTTTACGCCACAGTTCAAGAGCGCGACAATGTCTCTTGAGATTTCTAGTGTTGTCAGTTTGCCAGGGTTGTAACGGTCGGGGCCTGATTCTGCGTGTGGTTAGAGGAGCAAGTGCATCTAGTGATGATGAGAGCGAACTGTTGTAGACAGAGGGGGCCAGGCCAGGACAGGGGAGAGATTATGTCATATAGGTGGTCAGTAGCAGAATAGAGAAGAGAAGGGTTAAGGTGGTGAAGGTTCCTACAAGTAATTGTTTGCTGCTTGGAGCATTGGGTGGTTGGAGGCAAGGATACAGTGAAACTAATGAGGTTGTGATCAGAGAGAGGAAAGGGGGTGTTTGTGAGGTTGCCAGGGTTGCAGAGATGGGAGAATACAAGGTCAAGGGTATTACCATTGGAGTGAGTGGAAGTATGTGTCCATTGTGTTAGGTCAAAAGATGAGGTTAAGTCGAGAAGTTTAGCTGTATTTGGGCTGTTAACATTGACAGGAATGTTGAAGTCCCCAAGAATGATTGTGGGTATTTCTGAGGAGAGAAAGTAGGGTAGCCAGGCAGCAAAGTCATCAAGAAAGCGCGACACCGGTCCAGGAGGCTGATAAATTGCTGCAATCCTCAGATAAATAGGAGAAAACAGACAAATACAGTGCATCTCAAAAGAGGAGAGTGAGGGATAGGAAGGACTTGGAAGGGGCTTTGTGGGGATAGAAGGAATCCAACTCCACCTTTCTTCTGTCCGTTGGGTCTGGGGGAGTGAGTCCAATGGAGGCCACTAATGGAGAGGGCAGCAGGAGAAGCTGAGTCCAAATTTTGAAGCCAAGTTTTGGTTATGGCGAGTATGTTAAAGCCATGAGAGATGAAGAGGTCATGTACAGATGTTAGCTTGTTACAGATGGAGCGGGCATTCCAAAGGGTGCATGAGATAGGTGGGCTGCTTTGAGGAAGCAGGGGGATAAAAACGAAATTAAGCGGATTGCGGTGGTTGCCAGAGAGGGGGGGGGTATTGGAGATGTGGCTTGCAGTTTGAAAATGGCAGACCAGGATTAGGAGAAATGTCACCTGAGACTAGGAGAAGGAGGAGGGTGAGGAAAGCAAGATGGGAGTGGGATGTGCATGAGCGCACGTGTCTAGTGGCCCTGGTGTTTATGCCAGCGTGTGGGTGCAGCAAATGCAGGAGAGGATGGGTGCAGTAGTAGGGAGAGGGTAGGAGTGAGAGTGATATGTGCATGCTGCAGGGTAGAGAGGAGGGGTAGAGTAAGGATAATTTGAGGATAGAAGACACTGATGTGAGAAGGAAGAGAATGAGGAGCATGTAAGTGGACAGAGTGGGAGTCTGACTTGATCTAAAATAAATGTCAAATGCTGGTTTGCTTGCCGTCTTGCAGAGTGGAGAAGAGTTCTTGTTGTATCTTCATCCAGCTTTAGTTATCCTGCTTTCTGTAAACTGCGGCGGTGAAACTGCGCATCACTCATGACAGAGCCACTCAGGACAGAGCCATGATGTCTGCGCCTTGCCCCTGTCTGTGCCACCCCATAGGTTGCTTTAAATTTATAGGGAGACTGAGCAGGCATGCATTTCTCTATTGGTCATCATAGGGTCTAGATTGGACTGGATCGCCCCCAAATTTTTGGGGAAGCAGAGTGGAACCAGACACACCTCTTATAGAGGTAATACTCGAGGCGGGTGCCTGCACAGAGACTGGAGCAGCAGCAGCAGTGATGGCCTGCAACAAAGGTTGTTACCAGAGCAGCCACAGTGGGAGATTCCAGGTGAGCTGTGCGACTCAGGAGCTTTTGTAACGCCATGGCAAACTGATCCATGCGGTGTTCCTGATCATCCAATCTGGAAAAAATATTACCAACAAGTGGATTGACTGCATCTTCTGAGTTCATGGCCTTCGCTTACTGTCAGAAACCATGAATCAGACTGAGACAGAAGTACAGTTAAATCACACTTGTTTAATCATAATAATAGAAAAAGGTAAACAGAGTAAACGTAGTCAAAACATAGCCAAAGTTCAGGAACCCGGAACGGATAGTCAGACAAGCCAAAATGTCAGGGAGCCAGAGAACAGCGTAGTAGAACAGTAAGCAGGATCTGGAGCCAGAAGGAATGTCAGCCAAGCAAGTCTTTAACAGGAACATAGGGGAGCATCTCTAGAGATGTGACCAAGGCGAAGACAGAGATCAACTGGACTGGACGGCTTAAGTAGGCAGGGCTGACGAGCAGGATATTATCAACAGGTGAGTCACTGTGGAGAGATAGGAGCTGGCAATTAGCCGACAGCTGAGCGGCCAGCTCAGAGAAGTTAAGGCTGAGCCCAGCCAGGGCCGTCTTTAAGGCAGGGCAAAAGGGGCAGCTGCCCTGGGCCCTGTCATTGTTGTGGGGCCCAAAGCAGTTGCCTCATACTTGCCAAATATCCCAGTTTAAATTCCCTTGTCCTTTGAAGTTTTAGTCCTGTCCTTTGTCCCAATGTCTCAGTGTGAAGTGCTGGTACTAATGCCGCCCAGCTCTGTCTTATTGTTGTGTAAACAATTGTACATGTAAATAACCGGCATTCATATGTAAATAGCTGCGGCATTCATAAGTGAATAGCTGCAGCCAGTGGCTTTGATATGTAAATAAAGGCTGCATTCATATGTATATCATGCCCCCCTGCAGTGAGGAGATGATGTTCTGTAACCTCTAGTCACCCATAAGTGAGCAGTAATACTGTACCAGTCAGTAAGCAGTAATGATATGCTGTAACCACTGGCAACTATTCGCAATTGCTGCCTGATCTGATACAGTAAACTGATTTTAAGTCTAGCTGCTATTCATTGTATGTCTCAGAGCAGGTAGAGAGTGAAATTGCATGGGGGGGGATTTTTGCCCTGGGTCCAATCAATATTAAAGACAGCCCTGAGCCCAGCCTTGACACACACAGATAAGCAGCAAGCCAGAACGTGCACGTTTTCCACGTGTCTCTGTTTCTATAGTAGCCTATCAATACACTTAAACCAGGAAGCAGAAGCAGTGTGAGAAGCTGTGCACTGTCTTCATCTCCAGGAGCTCTCCTGTCTGTGTTCTAGGCTGCAGGTCAGCTGCAGTCTGTGTACTCTCTCTCCACCACCTCCTCTGATACTTCCTGGGCTTTGATTTCCCCCTGCATCCCCACTCACATTCAATGCCTGTGTTGGCTTTGAATACAGGAGGTTATCAGGAGGGGGTGGTCGGCACAAGAACAGCACATTATTATGTTCAGCGATCCATGGATGCTCTCTACACATCCCATTTAGATAATGTAAAGAAGTGGCTGATGTCTTCCTATCTGTTTGTGAATAAACAGTGACATGTGTTTAATACATTGCAGTTCTGGGGTGGGGGGGAACAGGAGTCCCCATCTTCAGTGTTGTATTGTGCATTATATTTTTAACAGGCATGTAGAATATGTATAAAGAGCACTTCAGCAATCTCTCTTTTACAGTCACTGAACTGCTCTTGTTATTACTGAAGGTACGTCTGTGTGCTCAGGGTCATCTGTCAGCAGGGAGGCGGGTGGGGGAGGCAAATGTCAATCACATAGATGACAGGAAAGGGGGTGGATCCAGAATCCCATTGTCGGTATGACACTTCAATAAAGACTGCAGTTCCTCCCACAGGTAAATAACACTATTTTAACAGAAAGGGTGCAATTCTCACAGTACAGGAAAGCTCTGCAGGTATTAGTAGCTTATAAGGATCGATAGTAAGCAAAAAAAAATGAAACCCATACATCTCTTTTAAGCGATCATTCAGGCCAGGTGCTTTGGTCGCCTCCAGCTCCCAAATCCAGCTGGCCTCATGTTGTAAAAGAATACGGTCAAAATCCCCCTCCCCCGCGAACTGGAGGGGGGGACAAGTGTATATTTGTTATAAGCTTACCTGTAGGTACAAGTCACTAAGCGGTAGTAGTAAAGTGGTGTGTTTTATCTATTTTTGTAACCTGCAAGGTAAAGCCATAATGTGCTAGTATGCATATGTGAAACTTACCTGAAAACGAAGCCCTCCAGCGCCACACTGTCATCTCTGAGAGGGCTTCCATTTTGACCTGGTCTTCCTTCCAGGTTCGCAGACTCTGGCTGTATGAGTGACCAGAGCCGTAATGATGTCACTCCTGTGTAAGTGCGTGGGAGCCACCGCTTACGGCACTGGACTCCGAAGGAGTGGCCCAGGTGGCCGTTCCTTCAGAGTGCATACGCCGGTGACGTCACTGACTGCATGTACAGTAAATATCTCTTAAACGGTGTACGTTTAGGAGTTATTTACAGTACCTATAGGGAAGCCTTTTTATAGGCTTCCCTATAGGTAAAAGTCAGATATGGGAGTTTACTCCCACTTTAATTGTACATCACAAACATAACTCCATGTGCCATGAAACTATAATAAAACATACAGGATGAAGTGAATGCTGATTTTCGTTCAATGCCTATGTTCTAATTTTCTGTAGGAATTTTAGTTTCTTAACCTCTGTTCACTTCAGATACTGGTAATGATACTGAACGGGAAAGAATTTGCCATCTTGTGAGGTCATGCATGTCTTAAATTATTTATTTGTTCAAATTGCAAGTCTCGCTTACAATAAGCAGGGATAGTTCTGCAGTAAACATATCCATTTTTTGTATTTGCAGATTCTGGATAGCTGAATACCCAGCTGAATTTGATCTGAATCCTGAGCTGGGAGATCAAATTAGAGACCTGAAGAGAGCACTGGAAAACAAAGGAAATCGCAGAGAGAGCAGCCTGATAGACATTGAGAACGTGTGAGTTTTACAGGTTCTGAGCTCTGAAAACTACCTGCTGATTTTTGAAAGTGTAAGATCCCCATACACACTATACAACTTTTAATCAATATAAAATATGTTGGTGCGTTTATCAAACTATCCCCATCTGTTGGAGTGGTGCTTATATATAAAATCCTAAACCATAAAAACACCCTGATATAATCCGTAAAGTGAATAAGTGCAAATAAATAATCAATAGTGTTCGGCAAACACAGCAATAGCTGTATGAGCGGTGAAGCTGTCTGACCATTATAACAAAAGCGATTCAGCTACTGCAAATGTGTGAGTGGATTACATTGTTTGCCCAGTCTTGTAGCATTTAACCACTTACCAACCGGCCCATAGCCGAATGACGGCTGCAGGGCGGTTGGATAACTCTGGGAGGGCGTACTATGACGTCCTCCCAGAATTCCCCTCTCGCGCGCCCCCTGGGGCGCGCACCCGAACACATCCGTGACCGCCGGGTCCAGAGGACCCGGCGCATCACGGATCCCGGTAAATGGCCGCTGATCGCGGGCGTTTACCATGTGATCGCGCCGTCAAATGACGGCGCGATCACATGTAAACAGACCGGCGTCATCTGATGACGCCGGTTCCTCTCCTCCCCCTCTCCTCCCCGCCTGTGTACCGATCGGTACACAGTGACCGGAGAGGCGGATGGATGGATGTCTGCAGCGCTGTGGGCTGTATGTGTAGTGCCCACAGCGCTGCACAGAGACATCCAGGCATCCATCCATCCCTGCTCAGCCATCCCTAACGCTCTGCAATGCTGTGCAATACTCTGCAACACCCCCACAATACTCTGCAATACTCTGCAATACCCCCACAATACTCTGCAATGCTGTGCAATACTCTGCAACACCCCCACAATACTCTGCAACACCCCCACAATACTCTGCAATACCCCCACAATACTCTGCAATACCCCCACAATACTCTGCAATGCTGTGCAATACTCTGCAATACCCCCACAATACTCTGCAATGCTGTGCAGTACTCTGCAATACCCCCACAATACTCTGCAATACCCCCACAATACTCTGCAATGCTGTGCAATACTCTGCAATACCCCCACAATACTCTGCAATACCCCCACAATACTCTGCAATGCCCCCACAATACTCTGCAATGCCCCCGCCATACTCTGCAATGCCCCCACAATACTCTGCAATGCTGTGCAATACACTGCAATTCCCCCGCAATACTCTGCAATGCCCCCGCCATACTCTGCAATGCCCCCGCCATACTCTGCCATGCCCCGCCATACCCCGCCATACTCCGCAATACCCCGCCATACTCCGCAATACCCCGCCATACTCTGCCATACTCTGCCATACCCTGCAATACCCTGCAATACCCCGCCATACTCCGCCATACCCCGCCATACCCCGCCATACTCCGCCATACTCCGCCATACTCCGCCATACCCTGCCATGCTGAGCCATGCTCAGCTGTACTCGCCCTCTGTATGTGGCCAGGCTGTGGAAGTCTCACACATGTGGTATCGCCGTACTCAGGAGGAGCAGGGGAATCTATTTTGGGGTGTCATTTTTGGTATGTACATGTTATGTGCTAGAAATATTGTATAAATGGACAACTTTGTGTTAAAAAAAAAAATGCGTTTTAACCACTTCCCGCCCACCGGCCGTCATACAACGTCCTTGACTTTGTGCGGAGATATCTGAATGATGGTTGCAGCTACAGGCATCATTCAGATATCGGCTTTTTCAGCCAGCGATTCCCTACACCATGGGAATGATCATAGCAGCTGTTCCACTGCTTGATCGTTCTTACGGGAGGCGAGAGGGGATGTCCCCCCCTCCCGCGCTTCTACCGACTCACCGCTACGATCGAAGCCAGGATCGTTTTTTTTTTTTATTATTTCAGGCTTCCCAGCCTAGAGGTGAGATGTGGGGTCTTATTGACCCCATATCTCACTGTAAAGAGGACCTGTCATGCCATATTCCTATTACAATTATGTTTATATTCCTTGTAATAGGAATAAAAGTGGTCAAATTTTTTTTTTTTTGGAAAAAAGCATCAAACTAAAATAAATAAAGTAAAATGAACAATAAAAAAAAAAAAAAATTTAAAGTGCCCCTGTCCCTGCGTGCTCGCATGCAGAAGCGAACGCATACGTAAGTCCCGCCCACATATGAAAACCGTGTTCAAACCACACATGTGAGGTATCACTGCGATCGGTAGAGCGAGAGTAATAATTTTGGCCCTAGACCTCCTCTGTAACTCAAAACATGTAACCAGTAAAAAATTTTAAAGCGTCGCCTATGGGGATTTTTGAGTAGCAAAGTTTGGCGCCATTCCACAAGCGTGTGCAATTTTGAAAGGTGACATGTTGGGTATCTATTTACTCAGTATAACTTCATCTTTAACATTATGCAAAAACATTAGGCTAACTTTACTGTTTTGGTTTTTGTAAAGCACAAAACAGTTTTTTTCCCAAAAAAAACGCGTTAAACAAATTGCTGCGCAAATACCGTGCGAGATAAAAAGTTGCAACGACCGCCATTGTATTCTCTAGGGTCTTTGCTAAAAAAACATATATAATGTTTTGGGGTTCTATGTAATTTTCTAGCTAATAAATGATGATTTTTACATGTAGGAGAGAAATGTCAGAATTGGCCTGGAAGCTACAGAACGCCTGAAGGTGCTCCCCTGCATGTTGGGCCTCTGTATGTGGCCACGCTGTGTAAAAGTCTCACACATGTGGTATCGCCGTACTCGGGAGTAATAGCAGAATGTGTTTTGGGGTGTAATTTGTGGTATGCATATGTGGTGTGAGAGAAATAACCTGCTAATATGACAATTTTGTGGGGAAAAAAAAAAGTAAAAAAAAAACCTTGATTTTGCAAAGAATTGTGGGAAAAAATGACAACTTCAAAAATCTCACCATGCATCTTTCTAAATACCTTGGAATGTCTTCTTTCCAAAAAGGTATCATTTGGGGGGTATTTGTACTTTTCTGGCATGTTATGGTCTCAAGAAATTAGATAGGCCGTCAGTACTTCAGGTGTGATCAATTTTCAGATATTCGCACCATAGCTTTTGGACTCTATAACTTTCACAAAGATCAAATAATATCCACCGATTTGGGTTAATTTTACCAAAGATATGTAGTGGTATAAATTTTGGCCAAAATATATGAAGAAAAATTACTAATTTGCAAAATATTATAACAGAAATGAAGAAAAATGCATTTTTTTACAGATTTTTCGGTCTTTTTTCTTTTACGGCGCAAAAAATAAAGAACCCAGCGGTGATTAAATACCACCAAAAGAAAGCTCCATTTGTGTGAAAAAAAGGACAAAAATTTCATATAGATACAGTGTTGCATGGCTGAGTAATTGTCATTCAAAATGTGAGAGCACCAAAAGCTGAAAATTGGTCTGGTTATTAAGGGGGTTTAAGTGCCCAGTTGTCAAGTGGTTAAAAACACTGCGCAATGATGGTTTTTCTTTTATCTTTATGTGAATCATCACCTTTCAAATGTAATTCATCATGCAACTGTGATCTGTTAAAATTGAAATACAAGCAAGTTGATCAAAGGCAAGTGATTTTACATTCAGACCTCAGCTGGATTAACACAAACAGACACTAGTTATTGCTTTTTTTATTCCCATCTACATATATCTAGGGATGTGTGTTCCCTTATATGTTTTTTGATCCATCTATTTGCATTTATTCACTTTATTGATTGATATATTTATTTGCACCTATTCACTTTACTGATTGTGATATCAGGGTATATGTTTTTTTGATGCATTTTTTTTTTTTTTGCATTTATTCACTTTATTGATTGATTATTTATTTGCACTTTGTGACAGACTCACCCAGGATAGAGGCTTTTGGAGGGGACTGAATGTGAGCCCCTTGCCTACAGATTATGGGCCCTGGCATTTGGGGTACCCTTGAGGTGTTGTTACTTTGGCTTCGGGTCCTTGTCCCCCAGGACACACAGACTCTGGGGACCCTGTATTTGCCATAGTAGCAATAGTGACTGAGTCATACTGTTGGGACTCATACTGTGAGAAGATGCTAATGTCATCAACTCCACTCACCTGTCTGATGTCAGCTATAATGTGTTTAATGTAAATGAGTTTAGTCTGGCTTACCACAGGTTCTAAGGGTATTCAACTCATTGTTGTTTGTTCTAACTAACCCTGTGTTGATGTGTATGGTAATGTGTGTTGAATAGTCAATGAGCTAGGGGATGTAGTCACTTAGTCTGGGTAAAAGGATTAGTTAATTAGCTCATGTTAATTAGGTTTTAGTCATTCTGCTGTGTATATATTTGTGTGAGATCTCAAATAAAAAAAAAACAGTCCATGTTAGCAACAAGCAAGTGTCGCCTTGTTTTGTGCTCAGAGAGGTTGGAATATCTGATATCTGTATCCAGACTACAAGGAAGTGGTATACTGACGGAAGCACTCAAGTGTGGGACGTTCCGTGACATTGGTGTCAAGCAGCGGGAAAGCTTCATGCAGTCTGGGAAATCTAAACCTCCACCTGGATCCAAGATCAGGATAGCAGACTTCAGTCACCCCAGCGGAGATATAGACCTGGCATCAGAGTTCCCGGGGCTGCTGCGGATCATCCTTTCAACATACACCAGGACTGTGTCTGAGAATGAATACCTGGAGCTCAGGCTGCAAATTCGAGTGGAGCTCTGGATTGGAGCCCTCCAGCTCGCTGGTATAAAACAGGGAAAGTGCTTTCCAACCCAAGAGCAACGGGCCAGTGACCAATGGGCAATGCAGATGGCATTCCTGGGAGAGCGGCCCCAGGAGCAATGGGTGACTGAGTTGGACAGGCTGGTCCAGCAGGAGATTGAGCTGGACAATCATTATCGGGCTCTGCAATGGCACGCAGAGCAGGGATATTTAGGGGAGACAACAGAATGCTCTCCGGAGGGATATGACTTTGGAGGCCCTGGATTGCTGTGGGAGAGCCTTACAGATCATTTTGTGTTTGGCGATGAAGGGGAATCTGACCTTGAGGACCTGCGAGAATATAGAGAGGCTATGCTCTGTCTTGCAGGGGTCTCAGAGCTCAAACCTGATCTGGACCATTTGCTAAGGAAGGAACAGCATCTGGAAAGGGCATACAGGAAACTGCTAGAACACATTCAGCAGCATGCCAGAGAATCGGCAGTGGAAAATCCGGAGATTGCCGTCCCCAAACCTGAAGTGCTGACAACAGGGCAGAGCTCTGCTAACCTCTGCCCAGCAATGATAGCATCTTCTGGGTTCCATGGACAGGAGATGGTGAACCTATATCCCTAGACATCAGTTGCAGAGACTGGGGATTTAATAGACGTTTCTGTAGAGGAGGAACCACCTAGCAAACCCCCAGCAGAAGTGCTGGCAACCGGACAGAGGGTCCAAGACCTCTGCCCAACACCTGTGGCAGTTTCGGAGGCTCAAGGTGAGAAGGTGGCAATCACTTCCCAGCAGCAGATACAGGGGGAGAAGGGAGAGGAGGTGTGTGTTGTCCCTCCCCAACAGTTGGCCAAGGGTGGAGGAAGCGGACTTTTCTCCCCAGCAAAGATCTGTGCACCTGGGAGACAGTACCATAGACATGTTGTCCCAGCAGCCAGATGAGGGAATGGAAAATGAAGCAATCAGCTCACCTCCCCAATGGCAGCTACACAGTTTGGGAGTGGAGGAAGCCAGCCTCCTGCCCCAACAGTTAGCCGGAACGGAAGATGCGGAGTCCCCAGAAGAAGTGCTGGCAACAGGGCAGAGTGCTACCAACCTCTGCCCAGCACCGGCAACAACTGTGGAGTCCCAGGGAGCCAGGGCAGTCGGCCCCTCTCTCCAGGGACAAGCTGATGTAGTGGAGATGCTACTCCCAGCTGAATCGCTGGCAACAGGGCAGAGCACTGCTGGCCTCTGCCTAGCACCTACAGTTTCTTCCCAGCTTCAGGGAACTGGGACAGTGGGCCCCTCTGCCCAGCAACAGGCCAAGCCATGGAATGGTAAACGCCACCCAGATGAAGCGCTGATAGACGGACAGAGAGTCAATGACCTCTGCCTCACACCTACTGAGGTCAACTATTCCTTGCAACCAAGAAAGGAGATCATGCGCACAGACTTTGTGAGTTCACTCTGCCTGACTAACGCATGTCCAGACCAGGTGGAGGTCTGGGACCTTGTTAGTCAACTTTTGATGGGGGAGAAATGTGACAGACTCACCCAGGATAGAAGCTTTTAGAGGGGACTGAATGTGAGTCTCTTGCCTACAGATTATGGGCCCTGGCATTTGGGGTACCCTTGAGGTGTTGTTACTTTGGCTTTGGGTCCTTGTCCCCCAGGACTAGGGATGAGCCGAACACCCCCCTGTTCGGTTCGCACCAGAACATGTGAACAGGAAAAAAGTTTGTTCGAACACCGTTAAAGTCTATGGGACACGAACATGAATAAACAAAAGTGCTAATTTTAAAGGCTAATATGCAAGTTATTGTCATAAAAAGTGTTTGGGGACCCGGGTCCTGCCCCAGGGGACATGGATCAATGCAAAAAAAAGTTTGAAAAACGGACGTTTTTTCAGGAGCAGTGATTTTAATAATGCCTAAAGTCAAACAATAAAAGTGTAATATCCCTTTACATTTCGTACCTGGGGGGTGTCCACAGTATGCCTGTAAAGGGGCGCATGTTTTCATGTGTTTAGAACAGTCTGACAGCAAAATGACATTTTGAAGAAAAAAACCCATTTAAAACTACTCGCGGCTATTGCATTGCCGACAATACACATAGAAGTTCATTGATAAAAACGGCATGGGAATTCCCCAAAGGGGAACCCCGAACCAAAATTTAAAAAAAAAATGACGTGGGAGTCCCCCTAAATTCCATACCAGGCACTTCAGGTCTGGTATGGATATTAAGGGGAACCCCGGCCAAAATGTAAAAAAAAAATGACGTGGGGTTCCCCCTAAATTCCATACCTGACCCTTCAGGTCTGGTATGGATTTTAAGGGGAACCCCGCGCCAAAAAAAAAAAAAAACGGCGTGGGGTCCCCCCAAAAATCCATACCAGACCCTTATCCGAGCACGCAACCTGGCAGGCCGCAGGAAAAGAGGGGGGACGAGAGTGCGCCCCCCCTCCTGAACCATACCAGGCCACATGCCCTCAACATTGGGAGGGTGCTTTGGGGTAGCCCCCAAAACACCTTGTCCCCATGTTGATGAGGACAAGGGCCTCATCCCCACAACCCTGGCCGGTGGTTGTGGGGGTCTGCGGGCGGGGGCTTATCGGAATCTGGAAGCCCCCTTTAACAAGGGGACCCCCAGATCCCCCCCCCCGTGTGAAATGGTAAGGGGGTACTTACCCCTACCATTTCACTAAAAAACTGTCAAAAATGTTAAAAATGACAAGAGACAGTTTTTGACAATTCCTTTATTTAAATGTTTCTTCTTTCTTCTATCTTCCTTCATCTTCTAGTTCTTCTGGTTCTTCTGGCTCTTCTGGTTCTTCCTCCGGCGTTCTCGTCCAGAATCTCCTCCGCGGCGTCTTCTATCTTCTTATCCTCGAAGCCGCTCCGCACCCATGGCATGGGGGGGAGGCTCCCGCTCTTCTCTTCTTCTTTTCTTCATTTAAGTAAAGGAATTGTTAAAAACTGTCTCTTGTCATTTTTAACATTTTTGACAGTTTTTTAGTGAAATGGTAGGGGTAAGTACCCCCTTACCATTTCACACAGGGGGGGGCGGGATCTGGGTGTCCCCTTGTTAAAGGGGGCTTCCAGATTCCGATAAGCCCCCGGCCCACAGACCCCCACAACCACCGGCCAGGGTTGTGGGGATGAGGCCCTTGTCCTCATCAACATGGGGACAAGGTGTTTTGGGGGGCTACCCCAAAGCACCCTCCCAATGTTGAGGGCATGTGGCCTGGTATGGTTCAGGGGGGGGGCCACACTCTCGTCCCCCCCTCTTTTCCTGCGGCCTGCCAGGTTGCGTGCTCGGATAAGGGTCTGGTATGGATTTTTGGGGGGACCCCATGCCTTTTTTTTGGCGCGGGGTTCCCCTTAAAATCCATACCAGACCTGAAGGGTCTGGTATGGAATTTGGGGGGAACCCCACGTCATTTTTTAAAAAAAATTTTGGCCGGGGTTCCCCTTAATATCCATACCACACCTGAAGGGCCTGGTATGGAATTTAGGGGGACTCCCACGTCTTTTTTTAAAAAAAATTTTGGTTTAAGTTTTGGGGTATTCCCATGCCGTTTTTATCAATGAACTTCTATGTGTATTGTCGGCAATGCAATAGCCGCGAGTAGTTTTAAATGGGTTTTTTCCTTCAAAATGTCATTTTGCTGTCAGACTGTTCTAAACACAGGAAACATGCGCCCCTTTACAGGCATACTATAGACACCCCCCAGCTATGAAATTTAAAGGGATATTACACTTTTATTGTTTGACTTTAAGCATTATTAAAATCACTGCTCCTGAAAAAACGGTCGTTTTTAAAACTTTTTGCTGCATTGATCCATGTCCCCTGGGGCAGGACCCGGGTCCCCAAACACTTTTTATGACAATAACTTGCATATTAGCCTTTAAAATTAGCACTTTTGATTTCTCCCATAGACTTTTAAAGGGTGTTCCGCGGCATTCGAATTTGCCGCGAACACCCCAAATTGTTCGCTGTTCGGCGAACTTGCGAACAGCCAATGTTCGAGTCAAACATGAGTTCGACTTGAACTCGAAGCTCATCCCTACCCAGGACACACAGACTCTGGGGACCCTGTATTTGCCATAGTAGCAATAGCAGTGATGGGAGCAAGTCACACATGTGCAAGTCACAAGCAAGTCTCAAGTCTTAACCTTCAAGTCACAAGCAAGTCCCAAGTTACTGTGGCGAAAAGCAAGCAAGTCAAGTCGAGTCCCTGCTAGAAGTCAAGCAAGTCAAGTCAAGTCATTTATTCTGGTCAAGTCACAAATGAAGTCAAAATACTGATCTACCCCGAAGGCCGGGACTCGGGGGGAGCTTTCTTTTGTGGGGGGGGCGGCTTTTGCCTAGGCCAAGACACAGCACTGGTGGTGCCAAGTCATTGCAAGTCAAATAGCCCAAGTCAAAGTCAAGTCGCAAGTCATTAGTGACAAGTCAAAGTCAAGTCGAGTCATTTATTTAATTTTGTCAAGCAAGTCGCAAGTCCTCAAACAGGAGACTCGAGTCTGACTCGAGTCAAGTCATGTGACTCGAGTCTCCCACCTCTGAGCAATAGTGACTGAGTCATACTGTTGGAACTCATACTGTGAGAAGATGCTAATGTCATCAACTCCACTCACTTGTCTGATGTCAGCTATAATGTGTTTAATGTAAATGAGTTTAGTCTGGCTTACCATAGGTTCTAAGGGTATTCAACTCATTGTTGTTTGTTCTAATTAACCCTGTGTTGATGTTTATGGTAATATGTGTTGAATAGTCAATGAACTAGGAGACGTAGTCACTTAGTCTGGGTAAAAGGATTAGTTAATTAGCTCATGTTAATTAGGTTAGGTTTTAGTCATTCTGCTGTGTATATATTTGTGTGAGATCTCAAATAAAAAAAACAGTCCATGTTAGCAACAAGCAAGTGTCGCCTTGTTTTGTGCTCAGAGAGGTTGGAATATCTGATACCTGTATCCAGACTACAAGGAAGTGGTATACTGACGGAAGCACTCAAGCGGATTGTGGGACATTCTGTGACACACTTATTCACTTTACTGATTATATCAGGGTGTTTTTATGGTTTAGGATTTTATATATAAGCACCACTCCAACAGATGGGGATAGTTTGATAAGCGCACCAACATATTTTATATTGATTTATAGCCACATCAGCGCTTTAGTTGTCTTTTTTCACACTATACAACTTTTGCTGTCGGATTTCCTTTAGGTTTACCAAAAACATGTACTGCAAGGGCCTGCCTGATTGCATACAAATTTAAACTCTTAAGGTTTGACCTCATATTATATGGTTTTGGTAAATCTGAAGCAAAAAATCTACAGAAAATTGTATAGTATGTATCCAGCTTTAGGCCCCTTTCACATGGGCCTTCCGATCAGGTCCGTCTGTCAGTTTTTCAGGCGGACCTGATCGGATGATCTATTCACCTCTGTGGAGCGGCAGATGTCAGCAGTGACATGTCCACTGACACCCACTGATATCTGATCCGATCCTGTCCATGAAATCCAGATGGATGGAGACCCTATTTTCCATCCGTCTGGAGGATTAGATCAGATGGAATCAGATGAAAACAGACAGGTGGTCCCCATAGAGGAGAGCAGGGCTCTGATAGGTCTGTCTCTGCACAGTGAGCTGAGACAGACCTGTCATCCGCCTGCTCTGCGGGGATCAGCGGATCGATCCCCCGCTTAGCAAAGTGGTGGTCAGGAGCCCTAAGATCTCATTTCTCTAGGTTGTGATATTTTACTGGTGGTTCACAAGCCATGTCAAAAAACCCTCTTCTCTGAGTTTTTAAGTACATCCAAGAAAGTGTAAGGTTATTTTTACTGTCTAGGGTGATAATGAAGAAGAAAGAAATGTGCTTGTGTTATTTAAGGTTCTCCTTAAAATCTGCATGGAAAGAGGGTCTGCTTGGGCTAAAAACACAGGTCTTATGCCGCATACACACGAGCAGACTTTACGGCAGACTTTGCCCGGCGGACGGGATTTCGTCCGACAATTTGATCGTGTGTGTGGGCTCCAGCGGACTTTGTTTTCTCAAAAGTTGGACGGACTTAGATTTGAAACATGTTTCAAATCTATCCGACGGACTCGAGTCCGGTCAAAAAGTCTGCTCATCTGTATGCTAGTTCGATGGACAAAAAGCCACGCTAGGGCAGCTATTGGCTACTGGCTATGAACTTCCTTGTTTTAGCCAGGTCGTACGTCATCACGTACAAATTCGACGGACTTTGGTTGATTGTGTGTAGGCAAGTCCGTTCATTCAGAAAGTCCGTCGTAAAGTCCATCGAAAAGTCCGTTCGTGTGTACGCAGCATTAGGCTCTGTTTACACCAATGCGTTTTTTCCTGCTTTTTGCCTTTTGTAGAAATGCAGGACATTTTCTTATTAACATGGGTTCTATGGAACAATTTCACATCAATGCATTTTTGTGCCTCTGCATTTTTGGAAAGGGTCAGGGACTTTTTTCAATGGAAAACGGTGCTTTTTTAATTTTCTTTTTATTCAATAGACTTCAATGGAGAATCTGCAGAAAAGCATGTAGTGCGTTTTTACAGCAGTTTCACTGCGTTTTACCGCAATTTGCGTTTCACGTTTTTAAATCTGCTCAACAACAAATTTTCCCCAAAAAAGCATAAAAATTCCGCAAAATCGTGGTAAAAAACATGAAAGCACAGCAATAAGTGCTCTAGAAACGCTCAAAAGTAACATACATGTAAATCCAGCCTTAGAGCATATGCCAAATCAGTGAAGTTTTTCCTCTAAACATTTGGCTGGGCTAAGACTCCATTCACACTTCAGCGTTTTGCAGGAAGCACGTCGCCCCAAAAAAGTTCAGGAGCTACTTTTTGGCGACATGCTTCCTGAGATGCGTGGTGTTGCGATTGCAGAGTGATTTATCGTGCTACAATTGCGGCAAATACCCTCTGCAATTTGAGGTGTCATTCAAATGAATGGCATTTCAAATGCGAGTCCCGCGATTTGCAATTCACACATCAGCACTTTCAAATCGTGGGCAGATTTGTGGCAAATCTGCCCCCGATTCAAAACGCTGAAGTGGGAATGCAGCCTAAAGCCTCATACACGCGATTGGATTTTCTGACTGGAATTGTGTGGAGGCTGTTGGTGGAAAATCCGACCGCTTGTACGCTCCATCGGACAATTGTTGTCGGATTTTCCGTGGACAAATTTTGGATATCAGGTTTAAAATTTTCCGCGGACAAATGTCTGTTGTTGGATTATCCAAGCGTGTGTACACAAGTCTGTCGGACAAAAGTTCAAAGTACAAACACGCATGCTCGAAAGCAAGGATGAGCCGTAAGCGGTCGGTCTTGTAAAACTAGCGTTCGCAATGGAGATATCACATTCGTGATGCGGCAAATGATGAAATCACAAAATGCAGCGCACATTCTCTTCTTCTTTATAATGGGATAATAATGAAGCTGCTTTGCTGGTGATATTAACAGAGTTCAAACGTATTTAAAAAGGCTTTTTTTTCTAGTGATATTCAGAATAATATTTTTTTTTGGGGTGAAGTTACCACAACACCATTATTATCTCGTAGTTTTTTAGTTCAGAGATATAACTACGTTGGTGTCCCTTGTTATTTTGACATTGTATTTTTGAAATGTACCTGCCTACTCAGAAACAAACTGTCATTTTAAGTAAAACACATAGCCAAATATTTTTCAAAATAATTATTTTTTATTTATTAGGGAGCACAAAAAGGTCATATAAAAATCAAAAGAAAGGCAGCGATGGAGAAACTGTTGGAGTTGGTGAAGCCTTTGTACCCCAGGGCAGAACTCAATTATGTGAAGAGCAAAATTGGGAACCTGAGGAGTATAGGGAGCGCAATATGGTTGTGGACTCCGAGAGATCAGGAGCAGCAGCAGATGACATATATGTCCCCAGCCTGTGGTCTTACCACAGCCTGCGTTTTTTGCCAGACCAGACCGAACCCAGGCCATCACTGTCAACGCTCCCTTCCACATCGGATGAGGCCATTTTTTTATTGTGCATTCTTTAAAAAATAAAATAAATTAGACATGTTATTGGCCCTCCAAATCAAAATTAAATAATTTAAAGAAAAAGTACATTCTCTGCACACAAAAATAAAGTATAACAACTAAAATCATAGTTTTAAAAAATAAACAAAAATAGAATTAGAAATTGTAGAGGTGAAAATCCCCAGGCCAGCGGGCTTGTTGGGGGTGTGGGGGCTGGATTTGCCACAGTCCCCCATGCTGCTGTGGTGGGTGGGGTTGCTGTGGTGTCTGTGGAGGTGGTGGAGGTGTGTCCATCCAAATCACAGATGTGTGTTTTTGTTGAAATTTGTCTCCTCCTTCCCTTGTTGAGCTGCAGGATTAGTTCCTCGCACATACTGGTTTGCTCCTCCTCCATATCTCACAGCTTATTACCTGTAATACAGCCAAATGCCTCCTGTGCATCCGGAGCCGCACTGATGGCGGTTGTTGCATGGCTGAGGAAGGCAGCTAAGGCCTTGTCCAGGTTCCTGCTCTTCCTGGTCCTTTTTAGTAGGGGAGGGTTCTGCAACTCCATCTGGCTGCTGGGCACGGACTCCTCCTGACTGACATTTTCCTGTGTATGAAAATGGGACATATTTTTTGTTTTTTGGTTATCAATCACTAGGGATGAGCCGAACACCCCCCTGTTCGGTTCGCACCAGAACTTGCGAACAGGCAAAAAATTTGTTCGAACACGCGAACACCGTTAAAGTTTATGGGACACGAACATGAATAATCAAAAGTGCTAATTTTAAACGCTTATATTCATGGTATTGTCATAAAAAGTGTTTGGGGACCTGGGTCCTGCCCCAGGGGACATGGATCAATGCAAAAAAAGGTTTTAAAAATGGCCGTCTTTTCGGGAGCAATGATTTTAATAATACTTAAAGTCAAACAATAAAAGTGTAATATTCCTTTAAATTTCTTACCTGGGGGGTGTCTATAGTATGCCTGTAAAGGGGCGCATGTTTCCCGTGTTTAGAACAGTCTGACAGCAAAATGACATTTCAAAGGAAAAAAAGTAATTTAAAACTACTCGCGGCTATTAATGAATTGCCGGTCTGACAATACACATAAAAGTTCATTGATAAAAACGGCATGGGAATTCCCCGCAGGGGAACCCCGATCCCCCCCAAAAAAAAAAAAATGACGTGGGGGTCCCCCTAAATTCCATACCAGACCCTTATCCAAGCACGCAAACTGGCAGGCCGCAGGAAAAGAGGGGGGGACGAGAGAGCACCCCCCTCCTGAACGTACCAGGCCACATGCCCTCAACATTGGGAGGGTGCTTAGGGGTAGCCCCCCAAAACACCTTGTCCCCATGTTGATGAGGAACAAGGGCCTCATCCCCACAACCCTTGGCCGGTGGTTGTGGGGGTCTGTGGCCGGGGGGCTTATCGGAATCTGGAAGCCCCCTTTAACAAGGGGACCCCCAAATCCCGGCCCTCCCCCTGTGTGAAATGGTAAGGGGGTACAAAAGTACCCCTACCATTTCACAAAAAAACTGTCAAGAATGTTAAAAATGACAAGAGACAGTTTGACAATTCCTTTATTTAAATGCTTCTTCTTTCTTCTATCTTCTTTCTTCTTTCTTCTATCTTCCTTCGGTTTCTTCCTCCATCTTCTTCTTCTTCTGGTTCTTCCTCTGGTGTTCTCGTCCGGCATCTTCCTCTGCAGCATCGGCGTCTTCTTCCCTTCTTCTCCTCAGGCCGCTTTGTATCCATAATAGCATGGAGGGAGGCTCCCGCTGTATGACGCTTCTCTCTTCATCTTCTTCTCTTCATCTTCTTCTCTTCATCTTTGTCTCTTCATCTTCTTGTCTTCTTTTCGGGCCGCTCCGCATCCATGATGGCATGGAGGGAGGCTCCCACTGTGTGACGCTTCTCCTCTTCTGATGGTTCTTAAATAATGGGGGGCGGAGCCACTCGGTGACCCCGCTCTCCTCTGATGCACGGGGACTTGACGGGGACTTCCCTGTGGCATTCCCTGTGACGTCAGAAGGGGGCGGGGTTATGTAACGGGTGACCCTGCCCCCCTTTGACGTCACGGGGAATGCCGCAGGGAAGTCCCCTCAAGTCCCCGTGCGTCAGAGGGGGTGGGGTCACCGGGTGGCCCGCCCCCATTATTTAAGAACCGTCAGAAGAGGAGAAGCGTCACACAGCGGGAGCCTCCCTCCATGCCATCATGCCATCAAGATGAAGAGAAGAAGATGAAGAGAAGAAGATGAAGAGAAGAAGATGAAGAGAAGAAGATGAAGAGAGAAGCGTCACACAGCGGGAGCCTCCCTCCTCGCCATCATGGATGCGAAGAAAGAAGAAGCATTTAAATAAAGGACTTGTCAAAAACTGTCTCTTGTCATTTTTAACATTTTTGACAGTTTTTTTGTGAAATGGTAGGGGTACTTTTGTACCCCCTTACCATTTCACACAGGGGGGAGGGCCAGGATCTGGCGGTCCCCTTGTTAAAGGGGGCTTCCAGATTCCAATAAGCCCCCCGCCCGCAGACCCCCACAACCACCGGCCAAGGGTTGTGGGGATGAGGCCCTTGTCCCCATCAACATGGGGACAAGGTGTTTTGGGGGGCTACCCCAAAGCACCCTCCCAATGTTGAGGGCATGTGGCCTGGTACGGTTCAGGAGGGGGGGCGCTCTCTCGTCCCCCCCTCTTTTCCTGCGGCCTGCCAGGTTGCGTGCTCGGATAAGGGTCTGGTATGGATTCTTGGGGGGACCCCACGCCGTTTTTTTTTTTTTATTTTGGCACGGGGCTCCCCTTAAAACCCATACCAGACCTGAATGGTCTGGTATAGATTTTGATGGGGACCCCACACCATTTTTAAAAAAAAATTTGGCCGGGGGTTCCCCTTAATATCCATACCAGACCTGAAGGGCCTGGTATGGAATTTAGGAGGACCCCCACGTCTTTTTATTAAAATTTTGGTTTGGGGTTCCCCTGTGGGGAATTCCCATGCCGTTTTTATCAATGAACTTTTATGTGTATTGTCAGACCGGCAATTCATTAATATCCGCGATTAGTTTTAAATGACTTTTTTTCCTTTGAAATGTCATTTTGCTGTCAGACTGTTCTAAACACGGGAAACATGCACCCCTTTACAGGCATACTATAGACACCCCCCAGGTATGAAATTTAAAGGAATATTACACTTTTATTGTTTCACTTTAAGCATTATTAAAATCACTGCTCCCGAAAAAACGGCCGTTTTTAAAACTTTTTTTTGCATTGATCCATGTCCCCTGGGGCAGGACCCAGGTCCCCAAACACTTTTTATGACAATACCATGAATATAAGCCCTTAAAATTAGCACTTTTGATTTCTCCCATAGACTTTTAAAGGGTTTTCCGCGGCATCGAATTTGCTGTGAACACCCCAAATTGTTCGCTGTTCGGAGAACTGGCGAACAGCCGATGTTCGAGTCAAACATGAGTTTGACTCGAACTCGAAGCTCATCCCTATCAATCACACACAATTTTGAGCTCATGACTGTTGCAAATTGAATGTGGACAAATAGAAAAGACTATCATTCTGACCCCAGCATTTTTCATTCTTGTCCCAATCATTTTTGGCCACTACTGTCTATTGATGTGGAAATCACTTAGTTAAGGCAGAAATTTTTGATCAATAGTGTCTAGTTAACATCATTCTGTTTTTGGATACAAATATGTTCAACAATGCTATACCTGGGTCAAGCTGGGCTCCTCCACATCTTCTTCCTGTGTAGAAGGACCAGGTTGGACCTCAAGAGCTCTGGCCTCAGCTGATGTGGTAGGAAGCGTTGATAGTCATGGGCGTGGTTCAGTTTGGTCGGACAAAAATCGCAGGCTGTTGTAGTGCCACAGCCTGGGGACATATTTCATCTACTGATGCTCCCGACCTCTTGGATTCCAGGACCTTATTGCGCTCCCTATTATATGTACTATGAAGGCTACCAATTTTGGCCTTCAAATAATTGATGTCTGCTGTGGGGTACAGAGGCTTCACCAATTCCAACAGTTTTTCCATCGCTGCCTTCCTCTTGAATTTATTAGAGTAATCCCTACTCTTCACTTTACATAGACACGGTAGCTCCCTGTGCTTCTCTATAAATTCAGGCAAAAAGTCTGGCGCAGTGATTTTATCCACCATTGTCAATTTAATTAGCAGATGCCTGCAAGACAGAACACAAGTCGAACCATAATGTCAGGCTTAACTCATAAATAATCTGGTCCCAATATAGACCTCAATCTAAGCAGTATAGGCCACTAACCATTGATGCCCCAATTTATAATTGTACCTTTGTTTTATGTCTCCTTTTGGCGATGTCGATCTTTCGTCCTCCACTACCAGATCGTTCCTACGGCCGTTACACCGACCGCGCGTTATGGCTTTATATACACTACGCATGCATGAAACTCCGCTCTCAGTGCGTCATAACGCTGGGGCGTGACCATCTCTCTTTTGCATG
The DNA here is from genome assembly GCA_037952925.1 of Lithobates clamitans. Lineage (NCBI taxonomy): Eukaryota > Metazoa > Chordata > Amphibia > Anura > Ranidae > Lithobates > Lithobates clamitans. The sequence continues at coordinate 8,434,165 of JBBGZY010000221.1, read as the reverse complement.
CGACACACGCGGGGGAACATTCTGGAGAGACAACATGTCGCATTCTGCGAATTCTGGAAATTCTATGCAGCCCTGCGGTGGTGGAACTTATAGGAGGCACAAAGCCACCTCCATGAGCAAGGGTGAGATGGTGGAGCTGGTGCACATCCTTGAGAAGCACGACTATGATTGCAAGCTGCGCAACTACGAAAGGCCCAACAGCCAAAAGGACCTCATTTTGGAGAAGGTCATCGCCATTTTGGAGGGCGAATTTTCAGTGCAAGGAACGAAGGACCAAATCCGAAAGCGATGGTCTGATCTAAAGCACCGCGAGCAAGAGCAGATGGAGTCCATCCATCACATAATCAACAAAGTAAGCAATATTTGTATCTAAGCAATATGTATATGTGTAAATGAGCTGTCTGTATATGTGCTTTCTCATAGTAGGTTTTGAAAATTCGAGATAACGTTTTCTCTAATCTTTGTCAGATTTTTTTTTTTTTAAGATGAAGTAACATATAAAGCTGATAAGAGCTAATTTTTTTTTTAGTTTTTTGCCCTCTTTTTTTTGTTTAACATTTTTTTTACTCTTCTTTCAACAGGGAAGCACAAAAAAATGATGCTACAGACAAGCCACCAGAGGTGACAAAGGGAGGCTACCCGGGCCCAAACAGGGGAGACAACAAGGCCATCCCCCCCCCCCAAAATCGTAAGTGACAACTTCAAACACACTCATTTAGCCACTGACAGGGGTGATTCTAGGTGGGCCAAAGGCCATGGGCTTAAGGGGTAAAGAACACTTTCTGGTTGCTGCCTGGCTCATCAGTGCCTATTAATGCAGCCTTGCCAGGGTAGACATGGGTAGAGGAGAGGCCTCGGGGATCACAGTCACATAGAGTCACGCCTGCTAGAATGATCCTCATATATCCCATAGGAGACAAGAGGGGTGGGGGGCAACTGTATGAGTTTTTCAATGTTGGCACTTGTCCAGTGTTTGTCTTCTGTCCTCTGTAAAGTTACATCACCTTCCCTTTTCAATGCATTTTTCTATCATAAAAAAAACCCAGTGCAGCATGGTGGAGTCCACTAGTCAGGAGCAAACATTGTCCCAAGTGCAAGGTTGGTTAACTAATGCAGCAAAATGTATGCTAGAAACAGATGTGACTTGGGGTGGCTTAATGAATGGTGTATTGTTTCTTATTAGAGGAAAGTGAGTGTGTTCAGCTGAATCAGGATGTTGCTTTTGTGGCGTTGGATATGACACCTGGACCCAGCACAGACCTTCCACTTGTTGATGTAACATCCCCTGATGCAAGTCAGAGGGCCAAAGAGACCCAGAAGTGGAAGAAACTACTCGTGAGCCTCTTGTTTGCACAAGTAAGTATTCTTTGAATCTGGCTTCAAATGTGTATACATGTCAAGTGTTTACATGTCCAAACCAAACACCCACTCCACACATTAGCAAAGTATGTAGTGCCTTAACATTAGCATGGAGAAGGAAGAGGTGGAAGGAGCTGGCAGTGTTGCTAGGTACCCGAGTTTTGTAGACCCAGGCACCAGGGCCAACATTACAGAGTAGTTGCAGTGTGTACATTCCTAGTAGTGTAGGTGCATGAAGGGCAAAAAGGTTGCAAGCAACAATAAACTGAGTAGGTAAGTAATTCCCCAACTTGACTAGACACTACGTAGGGCCTCAGCCACTTGACCATCATTCCCTTAATACTTTTTTCTCTTCTTACAAGGACACGAACTTTCAAGATGCACAATTGGCCGTATGAGTGCAGATATGATGAAGACTTTGATCTAGAGCAAATAAAGGAGTCTGCCACTGCTTTATAAAGAAGAATACTTGATTATGTCGACCTGCTTGCTAAATTTTAAGTTCATCTGGCCTGAAGTTTTCTTCCACTTGTTGGCTCCTGTTTGCAGTTTTAATATTTTACATGTTTTAATTACTTTTAAGCCCTGGTTCACATTGATGCTACTTTGAAATCACTTGAAGTATCGCGATTTCTAAGTAGCAAGGTCAGTGCAATTTCAGGTGCTACTTGATAGACATTTGTGTGGCTTCATGCCCAGATGTCTATTAAAGTTACAACTGAAATTTGAAAAAGTAGTGCAGGAACTACTTTTGCAAATTAGTGCCGCACCAATTGGAACAGTACCATTGCCTCCAATAGGCTGTGACTTGTAATGCAATTTATCTATCAAATCGCATGACAAATTGCTCCAATGTGAACCTAGGCTTTAATGTCTGAGATCAGTGCTTAGCCACTCCACTTCTCTAGGTGCACCACCAGGTCCTGTTTTCTTTATTTCCAGCAGTATAAAAACGACTGTGTGAATTACTAACCTTGAAAATTACATCATCACCTGTGCCAAAACCAAAAAATATAGTATAGTATATAATATTAAGAATTGCAAAGCCAAAAATTGAAGATGCACACAAATTGGGCCAAAAAATTATTATTTTTTCCCTCATGATCCCATGCCTAAAATGTGTGTCTTTCCATACATCTAGTTTGCTAAAGCCACAAAACACACAGTGGGGGTTATTTCCAAAAGGCCAATACACTTTGCTCTACAAGTGCACTTGAAAGTGCACTTGTAGTGCAAAGTGGATTGGCCTTTTCGTAAATAACCCCCACTGTGTCAACATGTACTAGCTCCCATCATGGGGTATCAATGGATGTGTTTCGGGGGTGCAACCCCTTCCTCTCACCTATTTTAGTTTTGAGGAAGGGGTTGCACCCACAAAATGCATCCATTGATATCCTGTGATGGGAGATAGCACATGTTGACACACTGTGTGTTTTGGGGTTTTAAAAACTAAAATGTGTTTGTACCTACACATATTTTAGGCAGGGGATCATAAGGGGCATTTAACAGTTATGCCTCTACGTGTACGTGGCTTCAAATTTTGGCTTTTGGAGGGGTGAGATCACCCCATCTGAGGAAGGCAACATCAACACAGTCTTGGTATACTAATGTCTCATATGGCCTTTACTTTATCAAAGTCGAAGTTTGTAAGTTCCTGAGTTGGGGATGTGTATCTTATGTTTTCAAACATGCCTGTTTAGCCCCAAAAAAGGCAAAATAATGGGAAACATACATGTTATACACCAAGATGTTGGTTTGTTCAAAAACCTTTTAAAACACACATGTGAATGTGCTTGGAGTAAAATGTTTTTTACTAGACAATGTGTGGCTTCTTATTTCAATAAATACCAGTGTATTTGTTAAGTTGGTGTAGTTACAGTGACAATGTGCTCTAAAATGTGGCAAACTCAGGCAATTTTATGGCCTCAATTAATTTAATTAAAGGAGTTGAAAAGGCCTAATATTTTTAACATTAATGCATTAGATACATTAACAACAAAAACATTGTGTGTGCGTGTAGCAGACCCACAGCACAACATAATAGTTAGCTAAAGAAGAGATTGTCACCCCACGTAGCAAATAAGGTACTGTACATTTGCACTTTTGTAGAAAATGGCCAAAATGAAGGCCATTTGATAACCTAGGAGACAGATAAGAAACACAAACAGTAGTTCAAATGAAATAGAGTTTAGGATCAAATCAAACATTTATTTGTGATCAGCCCCTCTACCCACAAAATAGTCCATGTATTGTTGCTGGACATCTTGGGCATTTTGGGAGGGCAACCCAGCACAGCCAGTTTAAAGAGCCGGCAAAACGCCCACTGACTGAAGAGATGCAGCCTCTTCAGCTGGGCCTGGCACTGCAAGGTCAACATCATTTTGCACTGAGGCAAGGTAGCTGCCTGCATTCCTCCGTAAATAATTGTGGAGGATGCAGCAGCACAATACAACATGGTTGATTTTATATTCGGCCAGATTAATCGAGGTTAAAAATAGCCTGAACCTACTGGAAAGGATACCAAAGGCGTTCTCAAAAACCCTTCTGGCATGAGAGAGCCGATAATTAAATATTCTCTGCTCTGGGATGAGGTTCCTCACAGGTAAGGGCTTCATAAGATGCTCCCCCAGAGCAAAGGACTCATCTGCCACAAATACAAAATTGAGGCCCTCAACATTGTCCCCAGCAGGTGGCAAATGTAAGGTGCAAAAAACAACAAAAATTAAGAGTGTAGCGCTATAAGCTCAATAAATGTGTACAGTAAAACAGTATATAAAAATGGTGTAAGAAATGAATAACCTAATACAGTTATTACAACTGCTAAGTGAGACTGTAGTGCACCAAATAAACAAATATAACAGTGACTGGTATATATATAAAAAGCAATAACACTTATGTGCATATAACACCTCAAACAATTTCAAAAGATATAATAGTCCATATCAAATAGGTGAAAAGAATCAAAAAAAAGTCTGTGGTGATAGTGCATAAACGATGATAGGCGAATGCCTCCCAAACGCACAGGGGGATGATTAAGCCCAATCTGGACAGTAAGTGGACCGTGGGATAACCGAAAGTGCACGGAAAGTTAAAATCGTTGCCAGGACCATCACCAGAAGAGTATGGAGGCTTACCAGAGTTTAATGGCCTGAAATGGCATACGCCATACAGGTCAAAAAAGCTTAATGACCAACAGGTCTGGGTAGCTTGTCTGGACAGATGTCATCTCCTCTCGATAGGAAGGAAAATCAGCACGGCTTCCACATCAATAGATACACCACCATAGACCAAATTCGTATTGCATATGAGAAGAAAAATACTCACATAGCGTGATAACGTTTTAACTTGGATTTATTAAAAAGTAATTTAAAAAACAGACTCACATTTTCAGAAGATATGAAACAGCGTAAAAATCATATAGCGGCAGTCGTGAGGGGTCCACCCGACATGTTTCAACTAAACAGTCATCATCTGGGGTGTGGAACCCTCTCACCCCACCGCACTATAAACAGATAATGACCCCCACTGGGAGTGTCTGAATACCGGAAGCACATCAAATGACCATTACTTCCGGTTTTAGGGGTCATACATCACCATGGCATTTGTACTTAAAAATGTGTATATTATAGGGATAAACCTTTATTTAATAATCCTCATAGATTTAGTAATGGTCACAAGTTATAGTTTACTTTCTTGTAATTAAATAGGCATTGGTCCGGCTCGCCCGTCCGGAAACCAAGCCTCTTTATCATTATCCCTGTGTGTGAGTGGGTGTGAGCGCAGCGACGCCGCCGCGCTCCACACACGAGTCCAAGCCCCGCCTCCTTAAAACGCAGTGACGTCAATGACGTGTCTCAGGAGCGGCGGCGATGCGCTCCAAATCTTAAGCCAAGCCTCACTCTCAGCCAGCTGTCCAGAATGTCCTATAGGGACACCGCTGCACCTCAGGAAGTAGCAGCAATCCTCAGTAAGGGGCCGGCCACAAAACCTGAAGTGTCAGCAGAGGTGGACAGCAGCAAGAGCGGAGATGGCAAGATGTATGGGGACTAGGATTACTCACATTATTAAAAATACATTAGCGAATGGAATATAGAGTATAAACTCAGGAATAGAAGGTTGCATTAATAAAAAAATATGGAATATGGAGTATGAATTATTAAGGATAAAAGGGATAAAAGGTTGCATTCATAAAGGAATATGGGATACAGGAGATACTCCAAAGTGATGAGCTTATATGAGGGAACGTCCTCCCAACATGCCCTGGTATAAATTGTAAACTTAATACCGGACACTGCCAGTGAAGGGCATCCATACATTTATAGAAAATCAGCAACCAAGACGGCCCAAATCGCATATATAATGCATGTAATTCGTTTGAAAAAAGATGACCAATCATATATAGTAGCATTTACAGAAAATCAATATTTGGGCTAGGTTATATTACACATAACTATGCTTAAATTAAGAACGAGAGATCACATCCATACCTAAGCCTGATTGATAAAAGAGTTGATGTCCCATTTAACGTTGATACCCTGTGGAAAATGGGACCCCAACTCATATATCCAGTATGTCTCCAAACGGGAGCATGAGAGAGCCGATAATTAAATATTCTCTGCTCTGGGATGAGGTTCCTCATAGGTAAGGGCTTTATAAGATGCTCCCCCAGAGCAAAGGACGAATCTGCCACAAATACAAAATTGAGGCCCTCGACATTGTCCCCAGCAGGTGGCAAATGTAAGGTGCCATCCTGGAGCCGATGGTAGAATTTGGTCTGCATAATCACTCCTCCGGCAGAGTTGCAGCCTTTCTTCCCAACATCCAGGTACAGGAACTCGTAGTTGGCAGACGCTACCGCTAGCATGACTATGCTGCAAAAGCCCTTATAATTAAAATAATAGGAGCCCGAGTTGGGTGGTGGGACATTCCTGACATGTTTGCCATCAACAGCACCACCACATTTGGGAAAATCCCACTGCTGCTCGAACTGGGCTGCAACATTCTGCAATTGCTGTGGGTTGGATGGAAACTGTGGAGTCAAAGAAAAAAATTACCACTTTTGCACATAACAGTGCAAGCAGATTTGACACAAACATTCTTGGCCAACATAAGTATAACATTTAAATTAGTATTTAAAGACAAAAGTATAAGGTCAACTTATCAGATTCCTCACCCCTCTGGTGGCCCATTCTAAAAATGTTATGGTGGGGGGGAGTAATGGGTAGATGTTTTGGACAGGTAACCCTCTCCACTTCCATGAGAGCTGAATGCATAAATAATGTGTGATACTTTGGGCAGCCCTCCTTACTTACACTATTAGTAGCCCACTGAACAGGTAAGAAGTGTCATAATCCAATAATATGGATACACGCTGTCCAAATTGAAGCACATTTTGACATTCATAAATTACCTATCAAGATAATAGGAGACAAAAACTTTCAACAGTACAATTTGAAGGTATTCAGGCAGGCCCTTGCACATGCTTTGGTGAGTTCATCCAGAAATATGATCACAAAAGAGGTATAGTGTGTATGGGTTTTGCAAAGTCAGCAGCTAGAGTATTGGTATTGGTTGACTTAGCATTTGGGGGGTTCCAAATGAGTTTGTGCCCCCCAAAAATGGCCTCTTGCACTCTGCCTGAATTTGAGGACAACAAAAACATTTACACATTTTAGGGGGTGTTTAGGGTAAGCACAAAATGTAGTTGACAAAATACATTGTTAAGTTACTAGGCTAGGTGTGTATGGGCCCAGGATAGCATGTGGGGAGGTTAGTGAAGGAAAATATGCATAAAGGACAAAAAAGGAGCATTAAAAGCTTACAGCATGCATGAGGACAAAGAGGACATTTACAGCATATTACAATAATGGTAATTATGGAATGAAAAAATTAATACAATACAGTAGCAAACATTAAATACATAGAATGTGATGTTAAAGGCCAAAACTTACCCGAATATAGTCCTTCCGCAGGATTTGGATAATGGCAGAACAGGTCTCTGGAATAATGAGTCCCAGAGCCTGGGGGGAGATCCCACTTGTAAACTTCTGGTCCTTGAGACTTCTCCACATCGCCAAGTACCGCAAGGTGGCTATGAGCCTTTTCTCGGAAGTAATGGAAATGCATGTGTCCTGCTTCTTAATATTGGGGATCATCAATGCCAAGAGATGGTAAAAGCAGGAATCCGTCATCCAGAGATAATTCCTTAAATCATCAGGATTATTCTCCTGGAGCTCCCGCAGCAAAGGCATATATGAGAATTGGTCACGATTAAGCAACCAATTCTTGGTCCAAGAGCTCCTCCTCCTCCTGTTCCTGGACTGAACTTGGGTCACAGCAATAACTCCAAGCCCAATGTTAGCACAATCTTTCTGACGAGAACGCCACATGGCTAGTAGACGTTCAGAAACGAACTGACAAGCATGACCTGAAAATCAGAAAAGAACTGACAAATACAAACTGAAAAGCGTGAATCAACACTCACCAAACTTCTACTAACATGAGATTAGCAGAAGGAGCCCAAAGAGTGGCGCATGACAATTGAACTTCCTTTTTGTAGTACGTCACTACGTTCGGGATTGTTGGCTGACAGTTGTGTGCCATTTGTATGCAAGACAAGTTTGGGCCAACACCCTTCAGACAAAAGTCCACGGTTTTGTTGGCAGACAATCTGATCATCTGTACGAGGCTTAATAGTAGCACAGATACTATAATGTACAAGTTACATCACTTCAGATGTCCTATTGCAAATAAAAACATTTTATTTAGTTTTGGATAAAGTGGGGAAGCATTGGACCTTTCATCAGGTTTTTATTGTTCTAAGGCTAAGTTCACACTGGCATTGAAAGCAGGTGTTTGAGGGGCGTTGTTTAATGCTCCTTAAATGCCTCTGCAAATAATACTATGGACAGCACACAATGCTGTTCTCATCTTTAAAACATGAAGCGTTCTCATTGCATCAAAATTGAAGCTTCATGTCGAGTCTGGAGGAGTTTGAAGCCTTTCAACGCCTCCCATTCAAGTCTATGGTAACGCTCCACAAACACACTGGCAGGCATTTGCCTATGGTTGCTGTGGGTTAAAATGAGTTTTTAAAAAATAATAAAGGAGGATACATGCTCTGTTTTGATAGAGGAGAACATATAATGTCCTGCCGTCACTTCCTTCTATGCACTTCTTGTTTGTGCTGCTTGAAGAAGGCTGACATCAACTTCTAAGGGTAGGTGCTTAAATCATGATACAGGGCATGAAAGTGCCCTTTAGAATATCTCTGAGAGACAATTGGATGTACCCAATAGTGCCTGGATGCCCTTCTCTTCTTCCTCTGCTAACCAACTGCTCATACATCAGCATCATCTGCAGGAGGCCAAATATGAGATAACGTATATTAAAATAATTCATGCTGCTTCCCTCCCTGCTAATGGAGTATGCACAGGAAACATTTACAATGATTAGCCACACCTCAAGTTCCCATTTATAACCAGTAACATGTTACATACACCAAACATTGCCATCATATTTGCCAAAAAACTTTACATACTGATATGTATTAACATAGCCAGTAAGTAATGTTTTTTGGCAAATTTTTGAAGACACTTAGTAATTATTTGGAAAGATTGTGGAAAACGTTCCATTTGGCACTTCATAATGATGTCACCCTTGTATTTCATCTGTGAAGCATACAACAAACTTCATTACAAGGTTACTTTTACACAGGTGGGCAGGGGCGCATAGCTTGCTATATTCAGAGGCAACGCTGAACACAGCAGCACTCTGTGCTATGGTCACATACAAACTGATTAATTGGCTGAAGCCAGTTTGTATGTGGCCAGAAACTGTGCAGATATGCTAGCCATATAAGTAAAGAGGTTGGATCCCAGTGGCAATGTCCATATATGGCCAATGTCACCAGGAGACCTCGCCCCCTTATATATAACAGCTGTCATCTGCTGGACTTCTTTTTCGTTTTGGCATGTCATCAGCCATTGGGCATTGTGATTCACATTGATCTGCATCGCTAGATGGCATGATTGAGGATAGATTTACAACAAAGGACTTTTTGTGAGATTTTTATTTTTTAATAAAGGACCTGTAAAATGTTTGACTATCTTTCCATACTCAGTCACATGGAGGAAGCTGGTATCTGGGTGTCCCCTTATTGTTAAAGGGGGCTTCCAGATTTTGCCTGCCTGAAGACCCCCACAACCACTGGGCAGGGGTTGCAGTGATGAGGCCCTTGTCCTCATCAACATGGGCTCCCCCTCAGCATGACACACCCCGGATGTTGGGAGCATATGTCCTGGTATGGTGCAGGAAGGGGGGGCACAAACTTGTCCCCCCCTTTTCTGGCCAGTAGGCCTTCATGATCGGAATAAGGGTTAGCTATAAATTTTTAGGGGGACCTTATGATTTTTTTTGTTGTTTTTGCATGGCATCTGCCTTAAAATCTGTACCAGACACAAAGGGTTTGGTATTGATATCCTGATATCCACACATTTTTTTTTTTGTAAGGTACCCTTTTAAAATCCATACCAGAATCAAAAGGCCTGGTATGTTTTTAAGGGGAACTTGAAGCATTTTTTTCATTCTTGCTGTAGGATGTGCTACAGCAAAAATTACATTTACAAAAAAAAAGGTACAGTTTAAACTGTCAGCAAATGACATTCATCGCAAGATTCTCAAAAAATAAAAAGCAGCACATGGACGCCTCCAAATGTATTCCAATACACATTTTTTATATATTTTTTAAACAAAAGGATGGCAATGACAGCTGTCAAAGTCCATGGTACATGTTCCCCAGCGCAGTGCCCACCCCTATGCTTTTTGTTTACACCCCCTTGCCTATTAGCCCAGAAAATGGGCATTTTTAAATTGACATATTCAAATTTCAATAGAGTTTGGGTTTGACACTCAAATTACTTTGAAGTTCACTGAAGCCCTGTCAAACCAAATCCAGGGCAATTTGGCTCATCATTTGTGATGCAATAGTGTGATGCTGCAACCCTATGCTTTTATAAGCTTGTAAAATTCACAATATCTGTGCTCAAACCACAGCTTGCATGCACTGTAAAACAGGCTTCCAGAAAAAATTCTGCAACAGGGCATTTCATCTGCATAAAATCTTATTTATTTACATGAAATCCATCCAGGAAAAGGGGACCATGCGCAAATGACGCATTTCGGCTTTAGAAATGCGTAAACACTAAATTCTCTGGCTTCTCTGGATTATTTAATTGGAGCAGGTCTGTATTGTTACCTATTAATGAATTAAAATGCCCTTTACCAGGGCAATTCATGTCTCCTTGAAATGTTTAAGTGTGGTCATTTCTGCCCATCCCAAAGTGCACTGTACACTTCATTATATGTGGATCTTATTGTGGGGGGTTTTGGGGGTTTGCCTTTGGAAACAATGGTAACAATGGGGCATTCTACAATTTGTGCAAATTTGAGCAATTGTATTGTAATAATTTAAAATCAAAAGTGAATTACTGCGTTGTCTGAGACCAAACTCAACCATTCATCCAACAATCAATTGAATGGATAATTGAAAAGTAAATCAGCTGCAACTTCAAGTGAGATACACACTATAAACATTCAGGGTAAGTTAAGCTGCGCTATAAATATAAGAATGATAAAATTAAACAGTAACGTGCATATAAATAGTGATACATGTAACTTGAAACATATACCAACTTTCGTGTGGGCTGACGGCCCTTTGACTGTTAATAAAGCAAATACGTGAAGCTCATAAAAGTACAAATGAGCCAATATTGTAAAAACCAACGTACTCTGTAAATGTCCTTATCCCACAATACAATTGATGAAGTAGATCCTGTTCCACAACCTACAAAGGCTGAAGACCATAGTCCTATAACGTTCATCAACCAACTGTTCCACAGTACCTTGTGATAGGAAACACCCAAGAAGATGTGAGCGTGTGTGATAGAAAGGGTTTTAAAATACCTTTAAAAATACTGCCGCTTTGTACTTTTATGAGCTTCACGTATTTGCTTTATTAACAGTCAATCAAAGGGCCGTCAGCCAACACGAAAGTTGGTATATGTTTCAAGTTACACGTGTCACTAATTATATGCACGTTACTATTTAATTTTATCATTCTTATATTTATAGCACAGCTTAACTTACCCCGTATTGTAATAATTCCCTAACCGCTATGGGAAGAGTTTTTTTTATATCTAAACAAAGTCATGCATTAGGCTCCCAGGAGACCTATGATATATTATTAGGATTCTAGTAATAGAGGATATACGGTTGTCTGATTCTACAAAGAGTATAATTTATGTAACAAATTTATAGCGGTGCCAGCCCGCTCTGTTCCCTCCCCTGCTTCCTCATTGGCAGGAAGTGAGAGGCAATACTGAAGGACTACAGGAGCAGAGCATCAGAGCATTTTGGGACATGTAGTCCCAAAGACAGGCAGCCCCATAACAAACTCTGGGGGTAGACTACATACCCTAGCATGCCCAGGGGGAGTAGAGGAGTCAAGCCCAGAAGAGGACAACACAAGGCTGCCTGGGAGCAAAGGAGAAGACCACGAGGCAGAGGGACTGGATGCAGGAGAAGGGAGCTCCTCATCCAGGATGGTGTGACCATTTTCCCACCAGCGGGACCACAGTAGGATGCAGACCCGCCTCCTCAGGCACACTATCGGCTGTGTGGTTGCCTGCAGGGCCACTGCAAGGATTTTTGACACCCTAGGCGAAACCTCATTTTGACGCCCCTCTGGCTCCGCCCCTGACTCCACCCCCTTTGCCAATGTTAAATGGTTTGATTCAACCCTCTGACTGCTACATCTGTAAGACAGCTTGTTCTTTTGAAAAACAACAGACTTACGAGCAGGATCACCCAGTGAATATAAAAGAGAAAACCTAAAAACAAAAACAAAACTAATGCAGCCACCCATCTAAGAATTGGTAAGCTGCAGTATAATATTTTGCTTTGCTTTAATACCACTTTAAGTGGATAAAGTTAACCAAGTAATTTTGTTATACATCAATGTATAGGCAGATGGTGGGAAGGAAGGAGTTAAAACAGGAGATAAACAGACTGGAGTAAAGCTACTTCCAGTGCTGGCAAGGAGGGAGAGAGAAAAAGAGAGAGCGAGGGGGTCAGGGAGAGGAGGGGAGAGAGAGAGAGATCAGGGAGAGAGAGGGGTGAGAGAGAGAGGGGGGTCAGGGTGAGAGAGAGAGAGAGAGGGGGGGTCAGGGAGAGAGCGTGAGGGGGGGTAAGGGAGAGAGAGAGAGAGGTCAGAGAGAGAGAGAGGGGGTCAGGGAGAGAGAGGGGGGTCAGGGAGAGAGAGAGGGGGTCAGGGAGAGAGAGAGGGGGGTCAGGGAGAGAGAGAGAGAGAGAGAGAGAGAGAGAGAGAGGGAGAGAGAGAGAGAGAGAAGGGGGTCAGGGAGAGAGAGAGGGGGGTCAGGGAGAGAGAGAAGTCAGAGAGAGAGGGGGTCAGGGAGAGAGAGAGAGGGGGTCAGGGAGAGAGAGAGAGTGGGGTCAGGGAGAGAGAGAGAGAGGTCAGAGAGAGAGGGGGGGTCAGGGAGAGAGAGAGGGGGGGTAGGGAGAGAGAGAGGGGGGTCAAGGAGAGAGAGGGGGGTCAGGGAGAGAGAGAGGGGGGATCAGGGAGAGAGAGAGGTGGCAGGGAGAGAGAGGGGGGGTCAGGGAGAGAGAGAGAGGTCAGAGAGAGAGAGGGGGTCAGGGAGAGAGAGAGGGGGTCAGGGAGAGAGAGAGGGGGGGGGTCAGGGAGAGAGAGAGAGAGGGGTCAAGGAGAGAGAGAAGGGGGTCAGGGAGAGAGAGAGGGGGGTCAGGGAGAGAGAGAGAGAGAGAGAGAGAGAGAGAGAGAGAGAGAGAGAGAGAGAGGTGGCAGGGAGAGAGAGAGGGGGGGTCAGGGAGAGAGAGAAAGAGAGAGAGGGGGTCAGGGAGAGACAGAGAGGGGGGTCAGGGAGAGAGAGAGAGGGGGGATCAGGGAGAGAGAGAGGTCAGGGAGAGAGAGGGGGTCAGGGGGAGCGAGAGAGGGGGGTCAGGGAGAGAGAGAGGGGGGTCAGGGAGAGAGAGAAGAGGGTCAGAGAGGGAGAGGGTCAGGGGGAGAGAGAGGGGGGTCAAGGAGAGAGAGAGAGAGAGAGGGGGTCAGGGACAGAGAGAGGGGGGTCAAGGAGAGAGAGAGAGGGGGTCAGGGAGAGAGAGGGGGTCAGGGAGGGAGAGAGGGGGTCAGGGAGGGAGAGAGGGGGTCAGGGAGAGAGAGGGGGTCAGGGAGAGAGAGAGGGGGTCAGGGAGAGAGAGGGGATCAGGAAGAGAGATAGAGGGGGTCAGGGAGAGAGAGAGGGAGAGGGGGTGTCAGGGAGAGAGAGAGGGGGTCAGGGAGAGAGAGAGAGGGGGGGTCAGGGAGAGAGAGAGGGGGGTCAGGGAGAGAGAGAGAGGGGGAGGGGAGAGAGAGAAGGGATCAGGTTCTGGTCAGTGAAAGAGCTCACTCACTTGGAATGGTCCCCAGGGGCTCACTGGTAAATTCAGCAGTTTTTCAGTGTTGCTGTTCGCTGCTTGTTTTTATTCTTCCCGCCCACCTCCCCTTCACAGATGCAGCACACAGGAGGGACGGGACTCGGGAGAAGTGTGAAGCTGCTCTGGGCAGAGAGAGAGAGGTCAGAGAGAGAGGGGGGGTCAGGGAGAGAGAGAGGGGGTCAGGGAGAGAGAGAGAGAGGGGGGTCAGGGAGAGAGAGAGGGGGGTCAATGAGAGAGAGAGGGGGGTCAGGGAGAGAGAGAGAGGGGGGTCAGGGAGAGAGAGAGGTGGCAGGGAGAGAGAGAGGGGGGTCAGGGAGAAAGAGAGAGGTCAGAGAGAGAGAGGGGGTCAGGGAGAGAGAGGGGGGTCAGGGAGAGAGAGAGAGAGAGGGGTCAAGGAGAGAGAGAAGGGGGGTCAGGGAGAGAGAGAGGGGGGTCAGGGAGAGAGAGAGAGAGAGAGAGAGGTGGCAGGGAGAGAGAGGGGGGGTCAGAGAGAGAGAGAGAGAGAGAAAGAGAGAGAGGGGGTCAGGGAGAGAGAGAGGGGGGTCAGGGAGAGAGAGGGGGGATCAGGGAGAGAGAGGGGGCAGGGAGAGAGAGGTCAGGGAGAGAGAGGGGGTCAGGGGGAGCGAGAGGGGGGGTCAGGGAGAGAGAGAGGGGGGTCAGAGAGAGAGAGAAGGGGGTCAGAGAGGGAGAGGGTCAGGGGGAGATAGAGGGGGGTCAAGGAGAGAGAGAAAAAGGGGGGGTGGGACAGAGAGAGGGGGGTCAAGGAGAGAGAGAGGGGGGGTCAGGGAGAGAGAGGGGGTCAGGGAGGGAGAGAGAGAGGGGGTCAGGGAGAGAGAGGGGGTCGGAGAGAGAGAGAGGGGGTCAGGGAGAGAGAGGGGATCAGGGAGAGAGATAGAGGGGGTCGGGGAGAGAGAGAGGGGGGGTCAGGGACAGAGGGGGGGTCAGGGAGAGAGAGAGGGGTGTCAGGAAGAGAGAGAGGGGGGAGGGGAGAGAGAGAGAGGGGGGTCAGGGAGAGAGAGGGGGGGTTAGGGAGAGAGAGAGAGAGGGGGGGAGAGAGGGGGTAGGGGAGAGAGAGAAGGGATCAGGTTCTGGTCAGTGAAAGAGCTCACTCACTTGGAATGGTCCCCAGGGGCTCACTGGTAAATTCAGCCATTTTTCAGAGTTGCTATTCGCTGCTTGTTTTTATTCTTCCCGCCCACCTCCCCTTCACAGATGCAGCACACAGGAGGGACTGGACTCGGGAGAAGTGTGAAGCTGCTCTGGGCAGACATGCTGGAGGCGATTGGACAGAGCACACTGGAGGGGCGGGACTCGGGAGAAATGTGTAGCTGATGTTTCATCATGATCTCAGAGTGGAGAGGGGGGATTGCTGGACACACATCAGAGCGGAGAGCTCCCTGCTGGAAGGGGGAGGCTGGGTGGTTGCTGGACACATGATGTTAGATCGGAGAGCGGAGAGCCGCACGGGGGGCGGGGCTGTGCTGCACACATGTCAGAGCGGCTGCCTGGTGGATGCTTGCAACTTGCAAGCTCTTTGGACTGTGGAGTAGAAAAACCAGCGGCCAGGCGCCCTAGGCGGCAGTGCGCCCTAGGCGGTTGCCTAGTCCGCCTAGTGGTAGCACCGGCCCTGGTTGGCTGTACCAACGTTGCTGGGCCTCCCAGTCACCAGGTAGCCAGTCGGGCAACCTTAAATAGTCTGTTCCAGGACATCTTTGCATTGGGCCTGCTTGTCGCAGGATTGGTGAGCGTGCACTTGCCCATCTTCTTATAACAAAGGACACTGCATGCAGACAACTTTATCTTATCCCTCTAACTAAGCTTGAGAGAGACCTTTTACCGCACTTGCTCTTTGCTGAGCAGCCACAGAATTCATCTTGTTTGTCAGAACACTTCAAGCACAATTTAAAGAGCTAGCTGAAGATACCAAACATCTCCACTGTGAAGACTTCCACATTTCTTCTTCATTTAGCAGTGACTCAGGACACGCACTTATATTCACTAAAGAGGAACTCTAACTTTTAATACGTTTATATTGTATAATGTTCATATTGTGGCATGTTGTTCCACATATTTGAAATCCAGGGTCTGTGGTTTCAGGGTTTTAGGGAAATGGACTGACCTACAAACCTATTTCCCTTTATGCTGAGCGCATAGGTCACAATTAAGTCATTCAAGTTGTTTGATACTGTGGCATTCATAATTTGCATGTGACTTTGTGCTATACTGTTTAAAAACAGAGTCGGCTATATTTAACTAATATTTGGTTATATTGTTACTGTTGCTTTATGACAAAAACCCTCTTAGTATAAAATACCTTCTGGTTTACGTCCATCTAATGTTGTGTTTACAGTAATGTTTATTTACCAGGTGTACCAGAGGGGCTGAGACTGTTCTTGGGGTTGAGGGGCAGTGCATAGAACCTAATATTTTCAAGCGGCTCCTTTGGGAATGGTGCTACAGGTGAGGGCTCATCTGGGATACCTTTTATCTGGTATTCATTCCTCCTAAAAGCACTATGAACCTTGCCACTGCGATCCAGTGGTGTGGAGAAGAAGGATTCTGCCGAGAGTCAAGTTACCTGGGAAGGCCTGGACTGAAGAGCAGATCTGCATAGCAGTGAGCACATTGGCCCCAGACAGAAAGGTGTGAGCGATCGATGTTAGACCAGGTCTTGGGACATTCCTCACATATGCGATGCTAGAGTGGAAGCATTGAATCCCTGACCGTTTCAAAGGGACCAGTGTGTGACCGGAGCCTTACAAGACTGATCCTCATCTAATCCAGCTGAACACACCAGACATGTGTCCAGCAAGTTCCAGCCAAGCAGTGTCAGCAGAGGAAGATGTCACTTCCCCTGCACTCCTGCCCTTGATTGGGCTGGAGTTCTTTGCCGCCCTGGGGGACTGTGTCAAAATGGCAGAAGGACACTCCAACATGCTCTGGGACTGGATATTGGAAACTCAGAAATTAAAGCAGAAGTAGGGTGCTACTACCCAATATAATCGTAAGATTGTTTAGAGCTACCTGGGTGTGGAGAGACAGTCGCACAGCTGCAGTAGCAATCATGAGAAAAGATGGTCCGCAACTCCTTGCTTGCTCTTTAAAATCTTCAAAATGTATTCTCCATAAAAGACACAGACAGCAAATGTAAACACCTTTCAGCCTTGCGGCCTTGTTCACTAAAAGTGCCATATACAAAAATGCCACAATATATAGTGTATAAACCTGTCCCAGCAGCACATGTCATTTGGTAGCCAATTAGTAAAAAATCAGAGTTACTTGGAGAGGTGAAACACCATATATGGACAGACATTGATTCAATTGAAATATAAACATGATTGGTTGCATGATCAAAAAAGGACATTTAAGAAAAACACAATACAACAACTAATACTGAATAGACAGATAAACTGGAAAAAAAAAGTAAGCAAGAATGCCCAGTGGGGGGGGGGGGGTCAGGAAGAAAAATACATTTAAATTATATATTAGTACTAAAATGGAAGAGGCAGGAATTGCAAAAAAGAAATCAACATAAATGAAATCTAGGTCCCATCTGAGGTTTGCCCCCTGAAGGACCCTGGTTTTTAATCTAAATATCCACCATGCCTCTATCTAAAAGCCGTATGTTCCTATCATCACCCCTGGGTATAGGATTCAATCTCTCAATGCCAGTAAACCTAAAGGAGGACATGTTACCAGAATGGCATTCTTTAAAGTGACGTGAGACATTGGAAATGTGCTTTGCATTTGGATTAACAGAGTCAGAATAATATTCTCCTATTCTTGTTTTTAAAGCACGTGTGGTGCATCCAATGTACTGAAGGTTGCAAGAAATGCAGCAGATCTGATACACAACATACTGATGTAGCACTCTGGTGTTTAGGCAGGGTTGCTCCTAAATTTACCTGCCAGGTATAGCTAGCTACCTTGGCTATTTGTTGAGGTCTGTAGTCTGTAGTTGCTGCTCTTCTCTCTTTTGCCGCTAGGTCGCTGGGTACCTGGTGGCATTGGATATGACAGGGGCAATGCAAGGTCAGATTATGGGTATATGGGGTATCCCAGCCACTGGGCAGGGGTTTTCTTAAATCCCTTGGCCTGATGGGAGAACCTATATATTTGGGTGGAGTCAGGTGCTTGCTGTTCTGTGCTTCCTGGACGGCTGTCTAGGTGGATGTGTGTTGTTTTGCCCAGGCGGAGTTTGGGCCTATCCCCGGCACATCTGGCTGCTAGGCTGTCTGAGGGCCCATCCAGAAGCAAGAGAGCAGTGCAGGGTTGGGACTGCGGCTTGCAGTCCAACCAGAAGTGATGGTTCTGCCAGCCAGAGAACCTGTTGTGGTCGGAGGTAGAGGGGAAGCTGTCGCCCCTAAGGGACCAACCAGCTTATTACCAGGGACCACAGTGAGTAGCTGAAGCAAGTACCGGAGCAGTATTCTCACCAACCGGGGACGGTGAAGAATCGGGAAACGTCAGCGGGTATCAAGTGGGGGTGACGCTTGCAGAGCAGCCTTGTGTGTCAAGCTAGGGACCAAGCAGGCCAGTGGGGTGAAGCTTGAGAAGTATCTTGAGTGCCAAGCTAGGGACCCAGCAGAGAGGCGGGGGTGACGCTTGAGGAAGATACTACCGTGAAGATTGGAGGAGATCAAGGGATTCAGTGGTAGTGAATCATCTAGTCTAGTGAGAGACTGGGAGCTCAGTGGGCTGAAGCTACAAGAAGTGATTATCGTGGAAGTGGAGGAACTATTAAAGACGGTTGCCATAGGAGACAGCATTCCTACACATGCAGATGTGGCGTCTCGCTGGATGCCTTTCCCTGCATGGCTGTCCTCCTGTTGAAGTCTGCCAATTAATCTTGCAACAACCTAAGGGTGACCTGGCCCTAACCCTCTCTCCCAAAGTTCTGTTAAGAGAAAAAAAATCTCTTTTGCATTCAAGAAGTGTGAGGCGCCTAATGACTCTAACTACTTTGCACCCACTATGCCTCATAACCCACCGTATACAGAAGGATGTCAGCTATCTCTGGCCCTGGAGGTTCTCATTAGACCAAAGGAGGCCAGGGACCTTGCTACTCTTGGTTTCACAATTAATATGTTGCTTAATGTCAAAACTTTCTCCAGTGGTTGCTGAAGTACAAAAATTAACATGACAATATCAGCACATTTTAAAGTTGCATGGGTAGCAATCTGGATATGAGAGACGGGTGGGTTGGTGTTTTTTGGATGAAAATAAGCTAGGTGACAGCAAGGAGCCCAAGGTTGGTGCTCGTCTGCTAGAAAAACGACAGCCTGATTTTAAAACTTTATAGAGAGAGACTTTTGTCTGAGTAGAGGATGGGAAGATTTTTCTTTATTATATTAACAACTTGATGGTACTCTTTTCAGAAGGTGGTTACAAATGTTGCCAAATGATTGTTCTTCCTATCTGTCCCCATACAGAATGCTTATTTCAATTTTTATGGTTTTTTTTAGAGTATTAATATATAGTTACATAGTTACATAGTAGGTGAGGTTGAAAAAAGACACAAGTCCATCAAGTCCAACCTATGTGTGTGATTATGTGTCAGTATTACATTACATATCCCTGTATATTGCGGTCATTCAGGTGATTATCTAATAGTTTCTTGAAGTTATCAATGCTCCCCGCTGAGACCACCGCCTGTGGAAGGGAATTCCACATCCTTGCCGCTCTTACAGTAAAGAACCCTCTACGTAGTTTAAGGTTAAACCTCTTTTCTTCTACTTGTAATGAGTGGCCACGAGTCTTATTAAACTCTCTTCTGCGAAAAAGTTTTATCCCTATTGTGGGGTCACCAGTACAGTATTTGTAAATTGAAATCATATCCCCTCTCAAGCATCTCTTCTCCAGAGAGAATAAGTTCAGTGCTCGCAACCTTTCCTCATAACTAAGATCCTCCAGACCCTTTATTAGCTTTGTTGCCCTTCTTTGTACTCGCTCCATTTCCAGTACGTCCCTCCTGAGGACTGGTGCCCAGAACTGGACAGCATACTCCAGGTGCGGCCGGACCAGAGTCTTGTAGAGCGGGAGAATTATCATTTTATCTCTGCAGTTGATCCCCCTTTTAATGCATGCCAATATTCTGTTTGCTTTATTAGCAGCAGCTTGGCATTGCATGCCATTGCTGAGCCTATCATCTACTAGGACCCCCAGGTCCTTTTCCATCCTAGATTCCCCCAGAGGTTCTCCCCCCAGTGTATAGATTGCATTCGTATTTTTGCCACCCAAATGCATTATTTTACATTTTTCTACATTGAACCTCATTTGCCATGTAGTCGCCCACCCCATTAATTTGTTCAGGTCTTTTTGCAAGATTTCCACATCCTGCGGAGAAGTTATTGCCCTGCTTAGCTTAGTATCATCTGCAAATACAGAGATTGAACTGTTTATCCCATCCTCCAGGTCGTTTATGAACAAATGAAATAGGATTGGTCCCAGCACAGAACCCTGGGGAACCCCACTACCCACCCCTGACCATTCTGAGTACTCCCCATTTATCACCACCTTCTGAACTCGCCCTTGTAGCCAGTTTTCAATCCATGTACTCACCCTATGGTCCATGCCAACGGACCTTATCTTGTACAGTAAACGTTTATGGGGAACTGTGTCAAATGCTTTTGCAAAATCAGGATACACCACGTCTACGGGCCTTCCTTTATCTAGATCAGTGTTTCTCAACTCCAGTCCTCAAGGCGCACCAACAGGTCATGTTTTCAGGATTTCCACTATTTTGCACAGGTGATTTGATCAGTTTCACTGCCTTAGTAATTACCACAGCCTTTTCATCTGAGGGAAATCCTGAAAACATGACCTGTTGGTGCGCCTTGAGGACTGGAGTTGAGAAACACTGATCTAGATGGCAACTCACCTCCTCATAGAAGATTAATAGATTGGTTTGGCAAGAACGATTCTTCATGAATCCATGCTGATTACTGCTAATGATATCATTCTTATTACTAAAATCTTGTATGCCAGGCTCCTGGCATTGGTGAACATGCCACATAGTTTAGACCGGTCGCATATTGTCCTCGTATTAGGTGTTTCAAGATTGCAACTAGGACTTGCTACTATACTCACCTTGTGTTTTGTGCTTTGGTTAACCTACCTCTAATGCCCCCAATACTACCCTCTGGAATATCTTCCGCGCTGGCTATCACTGTCTCTGGACCCTCCCCCCCCCATCGCCTAGTTTAAAAACCCTTCTAACTTTTTGGCCATCTTCATTCCCAGCAGATCTGCACCCTCCTCATTTAGGTGCAGTCCGTCCCTTCTATAGTACCGGTTACCGACTGAGAAGTTGGCCCAGTCCTCCAGGAACCCAAACCCCTCCTTACTACACCAGCTCTTCAGCCACTTGTTTACTTCCCTAATCTCCCTCTGCCTTTCTGGTGTGGCTCGATGTACCGGTAGTATTCCTGAGAACACTACCTTGGAGGTCCTTTTCCTCAATTTAGCTCCTAAGTCCCTAAAATCGTTCTTTAGGACACTCCATCTGCCTCTGACTTTGTCATTGGTGCCAACGTGCACCATGACAGCCGGGTCTTCCCCAGCCCCTCCCAGTAATCTGTCCACAAGATCCGTGATGTGCTGAACCCGAGCGCCCGGTAGACAACATACTGTTCGGCGCTTCAGGTTTTGGTTACAGATTGCCCTCCCTGTCCTGCTATGAATTGAGTCCCCTACCACCAGAATCTGTCTTTCCTTTCCCTTTGCTGCCCCCCCCCCCACTCTCACTGGAGGAGTTCTTCCCCTGGAAGCTAGGAGAGTCCCTCATCTCCAGCAGTGCTGGTCCCTGACTGGTTTCACCAATGTCACTCAATGGAGCGTACTTATTGGGATGCTCCAGTCCTGGATCAGCCTCTCTGGCACTTCCCCCTCTACCCCTCCTGACTGTCACCCATCTACTCTTTGCTAGTGCCTGCACCTCTTTGTCTCCACCCGCCTCTGTGCTGGCCCCTGCCGGCACCTGCCGTGTACGTTCCTGGCTCACCTTTAGCATAATGTTATGCTTGTGTCTATTAAAGGTTCTTGCAGTAAAACCAAGGAAACTTAGACCTCTGTGGTATATCAATGTGCTTTCACTAAACAAAAATACTTTGCATACAAAACTATTACAATATTAGGAATATAATACAAAGCTGACAGATACAGTATACCTATAACAAGAAAAATGCTACCTACTTCCTAGCAAAATAACGGTCTGCATACTGAATACACAAAAAGGAGTTTTGGATAGTGTGCGGGGCGTGACTGGATGGAGGAGAAGGTGTGGGTGTGAGTGAGAGCGCAGGGTGCTTCTCCCGCTCTCTATCCCCGCGTCTTCTGGGTCCCATCCTGGGACCAGCTCTCTATCCCCGCCTGAATTGAACTGCATTACCTGGTGGGCTTGTCATATCTTCCCATACCCGCCATACCTGGTGTTTTTGGAGACCGTAGGGGGGCTTGTCTGGGGGAGCTTGGCACCCTGTGGAGAGTTCTTTGCTGTGGCGGACCGCGCGCACTCTTGGAGCTGCTCTCTCTGCCTTCCCTGAGCTGGATGGTGCGGCTGGAGCTGACAGGATGCCGGGGCTGCGTAGTATGCAAAGCCGTCTGTGATCCCGCCCGTAATCTTGCGGGAACGAGACTTGCTAGTATGACAGTGCACTGTTCAGCTGATAAAGTGTGAGAGCCGACAGGGGGAGCGAGAGGGGAGCGAGTACCGTGGGAGATCAGGGAGGCCCGCCAGGAGACTCAATCCCCCCTCCTTGCAATAATAGATCAATAATAGACTGCAACAGACTGCAACAGTTCCTGTCTAAATCTCCAGTCAACCCCAGCATGTCTAGCAAACATGTACCTGATGAGCAGCCACCCCAGGATGGGACCCAGAAGACGCGCTCCGCAAAGGAGAAGGCGACTCAAGCATCATTGCAGCTGCAAAACTGGAACACTTTGCCCATACCACACTTCTGTCGCCCGTCAAGGGGGGTCACCAACAGGCAGCGGCGCAAGACAAAACTCAGGTGGAGACTACATCAGTTAGAAGGAGCCAGGGGCATGGCCAGATAACCTCAAACCCTACCACCCCATCCAGCAAGAAAACTGTGCGTACTAAAGGGAGGTAAATCAGGAACTGTAACAACAAAGTCCACAGGAGCCAGGGCAGCCTTTACGGTCGGTCCTATTTTGGAGAACAAGGAGCCTACATTGAGGGATGTACTCTATGCCGTTAATAAAGACTCGATCACCAGTCTTGATAGCCAGCTAAAAAGTATTAAATAGGAATTACTCTCTATGAGCCAGGTGCTGTGTAGGACCATCGAAAGGACTACCGCTTTAGAAGAGAGACTAAGTACAGTCGAGGATATGTTATATCCATTAAAGCAAGAAATGAAGGGGTTACAGGAACAAATGGCCACACAGGCAGCTAAACTCAATGAAATGGAAAATAGAAGCCGTATAAATAATGTGAGACTGATAGGCTTACCAGAGAAGAGTGAGGGTCCCAATCCCATAGTTTTCCTTGAGGGGTGGCTTAGGGAAATATTTGGGGACTCCACTTTTACATCACTATTTGTGATCGAAAGAGCCCATGAGTCCACGCTAGGACCTGACAGACGGGGGAGTATACTAGGCTAATACTCTTGAAACTTGTTAACTATAAGGACAAGATGATACTTTTACAGAGAGCTAGAGAGATAGGGGACATTATGTATAATGGGGTTAGTCTCATTTTATCTGGACTTTTCGCCAGATCTGCAGAAGCACAGAGTGGGATTTATACCAATTAAGCAAACTCTGCAGAAGTACAAAATTGTGTATGCTCTGCTGTACCTAGCCCATTTGCGGGTGACAGCTTTGGATGGAAATTTATTTTTCAACTTACCTCCTGAAGTGGAGAAATGGCTGGAGGAGAATAAAGGGGACTTGTAGGAACTATTGAGCATGGAATTATTTTGACTGTGTGTGGGGGGGGGGTGGTTTGGTTGAGGTATATTGTGCCTTTTTGGGCTTAGAGGCCCTCCTTTCCCCCTTTTTTTTGTTTTTATTGGCTTGATTATCACTAGAACTGTAATATCACTGAAATGCCATGGAAATGTCATGGAAATAAGATTGTTTGTCCAATATGGAGGGAGTGGGGAGAGGCACTCTTTTAGTTTGAATGTATACAAGTAGGGGAGGAAAAGTGAATGTTAAGGTCACAGGTTAAGCCCTTAGGGTTGGCCCTGATGGGCATGGGTGGGTGGGATAAGGGAGCGTTGGGTGGGAGGGGGGTGGTGGGGTTATGTGCAGGGGGAGAGTTAACTACCACATATAACAATTATTAATATGTCAGAAGCTACATATTGTGAGAGGGGGAAGTTATGGCGAGAGGGAGGAATATATAGTCTGGAGAAATCACTTGGGATGGAGAGGTGTGAGCGGGTCTTTTAGGTTATTTTTTTATTTAGTTTACTGTAGGTCTTTAGTGTGGATTTATTTTTTGTTATTTTACCATGCAAGAAAGGAATTTTAGTATAACCTCATAACCTCATCCTAAGAAAGCTACGGTCCTATCGACACTGGAGGGGAGGGGGCCCGGACTGCTCTGTTTGCAGGAAACACATTTAACTAATGACACTGCGTTACAAATCCCCAACCGGAAGTTCCAAGTTCAATACCATTCGGTCCACTCCTCCTTTTCGAGGGGGATGAGTATTCTAGTTGGGAGAGGAGTGGTGTTTTCCTGCAGAGAGAGTTGTATCGACGAACAGGACTGGTATATTTTTTTGCTTTGGTCTATTGAAAACAAACTTTTTCTGTTGGCAAATTTTTATATTCCCCCTCCTTTTAAGCTGGAGGTTCTACACAAGTTACTGGAGTTTGTACTGGATAAAGTATAAACCCTGATAATAGCGATGGGCAATTTTAATGAAGTTCTGGATAAGAGTCTAGATAGATTCCCATCAGGAAATAGACTCAACACAGCAGGCGAGGGTCGGCTACCTCGATTCTTGGTGGAAATGGGTCTGAGTGACATATGGCGAATGAGCTATCCGCAAGAAGGGCAGTATTCTTGCTTCTCAAGCTCTTACCTCACTCTCTCTAGAATTGACATGGCCCTGGGTAACACGGAGGCAATGTCATCAGTAAATAATATAGAGTATGGTCCAAGAGCAGTCTCGGACCACTCCCTGTTGGTTGGCTGACAATAAATACAGGGGGCAAAGCTCATCATAGAGAATCGAAAATCAGCCCTTGCTGGCTGGAATTGATTGGCAACCCTGGAGAAGTGGTGTCTAGATAAAATTAATATGTACAAATCAATACAGGCACGGCGTTGCCTGGGGTAGTTTGGGACTCCTTAAAGGCCTATCTCAGAGGCCTCTTAATCCAACAAGTGGCAAGAACAAAGGGGAAATTAAGAATGAGGCGATCCAGGCAGAGAAGCAATATGTTGAAGATCCAACCCCTGACAGACAGAGGGAAAGGTTAGATAAGCAACAAGTCTATAAAATGGCAATTTTTTAGGAGGACGGAGAATAGACGAATATTCCAGTGGCAGTGCCACTTTGGTGATGGGGAGAGGGTCGGTCGTACACTCTCCCTCTTGATTAAATCTAATACTTCCCCCTCTACAGTCTCGGCGATCAGGACATCAAGTGGAGAGATTACTACTGATGCGTTGGAGATAATGTATGCATTTGGCGATTATTATAAGTCTCTCTGTATAAATCCAATAGGGGAGTGGATATCGGATGATTTCCTTCAGCAAATATCCATCCCGACCTTGTCAGAGAAGGATAGAACAGATCCAGATGCACCAGTGACTCTAGAGGAGTTAAAACGGGCAGTGGCGGGGATGCCTAACCACAAATCGCCAGGCCTGGATGGGCTTCCGGTAGAAATATATTACGGTGAGGCATTACTTCCTGAACTGCTGAAAACACTGAGATGGGCGTCAGATAATTCTAGACTCCCTACCTCAATGTTGGGAGCCACTATCATTGTAATACACAAGGAGGGGAGGATCAGCAGGACGTCTCCTCTTATCGTCCAATTTCATTATTATGTACTGATGTAAAAATCCTGGCTGAAGTTTTAGCAACCCGCCTAAACAAATGTATTCAAAAGCTGATATATCCTGACCAGTCAGGTTTTATTCCCAGCAGATCAACTAGCACTAACATTAGAAGAGTCTTCTTAAATATGCCGATTCCAACTGACAACTTAGGCCCCAGGGCCATTTTGGCCTTGGATGCTGCTAAGGCCTTTGATAGCCTAGAATGGGACTATCTATGGAAGGTGCTAGAGCGATTTGGGTTTGGCCCCTCTTTTATTAGATGGGTGAAACTACTCTATAATGAACCTAGAGCAAGGATTAAGATTAATAATGAATACTCAGAAGTGCTTCACCTAGAAAGAGGGATGAAACAGGGTTGTCCCCTATCTCCCCTATTGTTTGCTCTGGCAATGGAGCCCCTTGCAATCATGACTAGATCACGACTAGACATACAGGGGTTCCGGCATCAGTTAGAAGAAGACAAGATCGCGCTGTTTGCAGATAATGTCCTGTTTTTTCTTGGAGACGTAGAATCTTCACTAAATGCAGTAATACAAATGGTCGACGAGTTTGGGTGACTTTCTAGTCTGGTCATCAATTGGGACAAGTCGGCTCTGTTACCAGTCAAACCACTTGGCGACCAGATACTGCCAAACTGAAATATCTGAGTGTCTGGATTACTAGGGATATAAACCAGTATGTCAATGATAATTTAGCCCCATTGCTATTGAAATTAAAGCAAAAGGGAGACATTTGGTGCCG